>CM022701.1:76509304-77254304 GCA_012295165.1 Asparagus setaceus
ACCGCACCTTTATAATCCGAGACAGACGTTTTTATGATCGGACATCCTCGACAATGTATATCAAGCATCAAAACAACACTAATTGGTCCATCTTCATCTCTTCCAGTGTGCTAAAAGCAAATAAAAAACTTCATAACAGTATCAAGGGTTCTTCATCTATATAAACCCAAAGCAGTCATATTTTCAAACTTATCCCCAAGTCCAGATATTTGCTGACTTACCCCTTAATTCTACCATATTGAGTTAAACTATCATTAAAACTTATTGCTGTTAGTTTTGAATGGGGAAAATTTTATTATGAACCTATTTATGGATGTCCATAAACTCATGAATTTACTCCCCATTTGACTTTTTGAGTTATTTCTAAAGTCTTATAACTCTAATGTATATATATAGTTGTAATGCATGAAGCAAAAGTAGAAGTGAAAAGAAAAGTTCTCTAGCTCTCTAAATTCTCTAATCTCAAGGAATAAATTGTTAGTTCTACAAAGTATTTCACAACACGTTATCAGCACGATAGTATCTTTCTAAGCTTTATCATCCATTTGAAGGAATATTTTCTTTACTATTCTTTATATGTGCATACACACATATATTTACACAATGATCTTTAATGACATCATTTTATTATATATTTGTTTTAATTATCATATACATGAGTTTGAAAAATCTTTAAGACTCATATCTTGCAAATTTGAAGTATAGGTCTTAAATAATTAATAATATGTTTATTTTAATAGTTTTATATAAAATATGCTTGCACAATTATTATGTCTTGTCTCTAACACGATTATTATATGTCGGCATGTCAAATCTTACAAAGCTTGAATTTGTTGCTCTTGACATTACTGAAAAGAATTACCTATCATGGATACTAGATGCTGAAATTCATCTAGATGCTATGGGTCTAGGAGACACAATAAAAGAAGAGAATCTAATATCCCTGCAAAATCGTGCCAAAGCAATGATTTTCCTTCGTCACCATATTCACGAAGAATTAAAAACTGAATATCTTACAGTGAAAGATCCACTTGTTCTTTGGAAAAGTTTAAAGGAAAGATATGACCACTAGAAAACGATAATACTTCCAAAAGCTTGATATGATTGGATGAATTTAAGGCTACAAGATTTTAAGGCAGTAAGTGAATATAACTCCGCACTGTTTAAGATTACCTCTAAATTAAAGTTGTACGGAGAAAATATTACTGATGAGGACATGCTAGAGAAAACATTCTCTACTTTTTATGCCTCAAATATGCTCCTGCAGCAGCAATATCGAGAGAAAGGTTTCAAGAAATACTCTGAACTAATTTCATGCCTTCTTGTAGCTGAGCAAAACAATGAGCCATTAATGAAAAACCATGAAGCTCGTCCAGTTGACTCTGCTCCATTCCCTGAAGTGAATGTGACAACATTTAATAATAATGGGCGAGGACGAGGCCGTGGTCGTGGTCGTAGTTGTGGACATGGCCGAGATCGGAATTATTACCGTAATCGCGGTGGTCATAATAACATTTCTCCTAATCATAAGAAAAAAATCTCACCAGAAGTGGGACAACATTGAAGAGAATGACAAAAGTGGACTGAACAAGTATTCAATGAGTTTAGAAAATATGTGTTATCGCTGCGGCATGAAAGGTCATTGGTCACGTACTTGTCGTACACCAAAACATCTAGTTGAGCTATATCAAGCATCCTAGAAGGAAAAAGGAAAAGATGTAGAGGGAATTTTTGCCTACCAAAATGAAGATCTTGACCATGATGATCCTGTTGATATAACACATCTGGATGTAGCTGATTTCTTTGAAAACCCTAAAGGTAGAATTGATCATGGGAATGTCCAGAATAATTAAAGTTTCTCTCCATTATTTTTATTTTACTATATGATTTCTTATAAGTTTAATACGAAACTTTAAATATACTAATAATTCTATGTTGATTGACAATCTTTCTTATAATATATTTTACCTTCGTTTAATGAAGAAAAATATGGATATTCCTGAGTCTTCAATTGGATTCAAGATCAATCATGAAGATATGTGTCTCGCAGATAGTGAAACAACACACACTATACTTAAAGATAAGAAATATTTTGCTCATTTGATAATGGGAGAGGCGGATGTTAATACAATATCCGGAAGTGCAAAACTAATTGAAGGCTCTGGAAGAGCTATTTTACTATTCCCTAAAGGAACAAAGTTTATTATAGATAACGCATTATTCTCCAGCAAGTCTCAAAGAAATTTATTAAGCTTTAAAGATATTCGCCGAAATGGATATCATATTGAGACAGTAAATGAGAATAATGTCGAATATCTCTATATTACAACTAATTTTTCTGGTAAGAAATGTGTATTAGAAAAACTACCCTCATTTTCTTCTGGCTTGTACTACACATATATAAGTACAGTTGAAGCATATGCCATAGTGAACCAGAAGTTCACCGATCCAAATACTCTTATTATTTGCCATGACTGATTGGGGCATCCTGGATCAATAATGATGCGAAAAATAATTAAGAATTCACATGGGCATCCATTGAAAAACCAGAAGATTTTTCAATCTAATGAATTTTCATATGCTGCTTGTTCGCAAGGTAAATTAATTACTAGACCATCACCAACTAAAGTTGGGATTGAATCTCCCACAATTCTGGAATGTATTCAAGGTGATATATGTGGACCTATTCATCTACAATGTGGATCATTTCGATATTTTATGGTGCTCATAGATGCATCTACAAGATGGTCACATGTATGCTTATTATCAACTCGCAACCTGGCGTTTGCGAGATTGCTTGCTCAAATAATTCGATTAAGAGCACAATTTCCAGAATATGCAATTAAGACAATTCGTCTTGATAATGATGGAGAATTTATATCGCATGCCTTTAATGACTATTGCATGTCAATTGGAATAACTGTTGAATATCTTGTAGCACATGTTCATACACAAAATGGTCTAGCAGAATCATTGATAAAACGTCTGCAATTAATTGCAAGACCATTACTCATGAGAACAAAACTTCCCATTTTGATCTGGGGACATGCTATTTTACATGCAGCAACACTTGTACGTATCAGACCTACAAGTTATCATAAGTTCTCCCCCTTGCAATTAGCTTATGGTCAGGAGCCAAATATTTCCCATCTAAGAATTTTTAGATGTGTGGTATATGTTCCAATTGCTCCACCACAACGCACTAAGATGGGACCCCAAAGAAGGTTGGGAATATATGTTGGATATGACTCCCCTTCTATAATTAAATACATTGAACTAATGACTGGGGATATTTTTATGGCACGGTTCGCCGATTGTCATTTTGATGAGATAAAATTTCCAACATTAGGGGGAGAAAATAAACAGCTGGTGAAAGAAATTACATGAAATACATCATCATTAAATCATCTTGATCCTCGCACAAAACAGTGTGAACTAGAAGTTCAAAAGATGATTCATTTGTAAAATATAGCAAATCAATTGCCAGACGCATTTACTGACCCAAAGAGAGTGACAAAGTCACATGTGCCAGCTGTAAATGCTCCAATCCGGATTGATGTCCCAGTAGGACAATCCATTAATATTATAAGTAATGAGTCTAGAGCACGTCTGAAGCGTGGTAGACCAATCGGTTCCAAAGATAAAAATTCTTGAAAAAAAAAGGAGCAAATACTCAAGATAGCCCCATTAAAGGAGAAAGAACTCCAGAAGAGAATCAAGACATAGATAAAACTCCAGAAGAGAACAATGACATAACTAACCATAAAACTCCAGAAGAAGTTTAGGTACCTGAAATTAGTAAAGATGAAGAGATCTCAATAAGTTATGTCACAACTGGGGGAAAATGGAACCGAAAAGAAATAGTTGTCGACAACACATTTGCATATAATGTAGCGCTCACTATTATGAAAGATAGCGAGGATATTGAACCAAAATCCGTCGAAGAATGTCGACGTAGGAATGATTGGCCAAAATGGAAAGAAGCAATTCAAGCAGAATTAGACTCACTTTCAAAACGTGAGGTTTTTGGACCAGTAGTCCTAACACCTAAAGATGTAAAACCAGCTGGGTACAAATAGGTTCTTGTGCGAAAAAGAAATGAGAAAAATAAAGTCGTGAGGTATAAGTTGCACAAGGATTTTTCCAAAGACCTGGAGTCGATTATGAGGAGACATATTCTCCCGTGGTGGATGCAATTACATTTCGATACCTGATTAGTCTGGCAATAAAAGAAAGACTTGATATGCGTCTAATGGATGTAGTTACAGCCTATTTATATGGCTCTCTTAATAACGTTATCTATATGAAAATTCCTGAAGGATTTAAGATGCCAGAAGCATGTAATTCAAATTACCGCGAAAATTATTTAATCAAATTACAAAGATCTTTGTACGGATTAAAGCAATCTGGACGTATGTGGTATAACCGTCTTAGTGAATATTTGCTGAAAGAAGGTTATAAGAATGATATAATCTGTCCATGTGTTTTCATAAAGAAATCTGGATCTGAATTGGTCATAATTGCAGTATATGTTGACGACTTGAATATTATTGGAACTCCTGAAGAGCTTCCAAAGGTAGTAGAATATTTAAAGAAAGAATTTGAGATGAAATACCTTGAAAAAAAAAGTTTTGTCTCAGCTTGCAGATCGAGCATTTAGCAAATGGAATTCTTATTCATCAATCAAATTATATAAAAAGGGTCCTGAAGCGATTTTATATGGATAAAGCACATCCATTGAGTACCCCAATGGTTGTCCGGTCACTTGATGTGAATAAGGACTCTTTCCAACCTTGAGAGGATAATGAAGAACTTCTTAGTCCAGAAGTACCATATCTTAGTGCAATAGGTGCATTAATGTATCTTGCTAACAATACACGGCCAGATATAGCATTCTCTGTGAATTTGTTAGCAAGGTATAGTTCTTATCCAACTCGACGACATTGGAACGGAGTTAAGCACATATTTCGATATCTTCAAGGAGCAATTGATATGGGATTGTGTTATTCAAAAGGATCTAGAGCACAACTAATTGGTTATGCAGATGCAGGGTATTTATCTGATCCACATAAAGCTCGATCCCAAACAAGATATATATTTACATATGGTGATACAGCTATATCATGGCGATCTACAAAACAGACTATTGCTGCTACTTCTTCAAATTATGCAGAATTAATAGCAATTCATGAGGTGAGTCGAGAATGTGTGTGGCTAAGGTCAATGACTCAACACATCCAAGGGACATGTGGCTTGTCTTTCAAGAAAGAAACTCCAACAACACTGTATGAAGATAATATTGCATGCATAGCACAGCTAAAAGGAGGATTCATCAAAGGAGATAGGACAAAACATATTTCACCAAAGTTCTTTTTCACACATGATCTTCAAAAGAACGGTGATATTAATGTTCAACAAATCCGTTCAAGCGATAATCTTGCAGATCTATTCACCAAGGCATTACCGACTTCAACGTTTGAGAAGCTATTGCATAAGATCGAGATGAGGCGATTAAGAGATCTCAAATGATATTTTTAACAGTGGGAGTTTATACAAGGAATTATGTACTCTTTTTCCTTCACTAGGATTTTTTCCCATTGGGTTTTTTCCTAGTAAGGTTTTAATGAGACATATTTCTTGTATAATGACATCAAGAGGAGTGTTATGAACCTATTTATGGATGTCCATAAACTCATGAATTTACTCCCCATTTGACTTTTAGAGTTATTTCTAAAGTCTTATAACTCTAATGTATATATATAGTTGTAATGCATGAAGCAAAAGTAAAAGTGAAAAGAAAAGTTCTCTAGCTGTCTAAATTCTCTAATCTCAATGAATAAATTGTTAGTTCTATAAAGTATTTCACAACAAATTTTAACTAAACAACTTATAAAATAATTAGTAATATCCCGACAACAATAACTCCACATTGACCTTTTCACTACCTGGGCTAGCCACAATCATCAAAGGGATCGAAATATCACTTCAAGCTGCCTCCTTTTGTACATCATTCAATTTCTCGAAGAATATCATCCATTCATTATTTTCTTAATCCGTAGGGGTAAAGAAAAGTTTGGGAGTTTTTTGTGAGTTTGAATTTATAATCTTGGATAGGCAGTTTGAAATTTGCAGAATATGAAGTGAAGTTTGAAAAGCTAACTATATCTAGCATTTTACACAAAATTAAAAAAATAAAGAAAAACTTCAAAGGGACGGGCTTCAATATTTACTTATCTTAAAACCTTGGATAAATATACTTATCTTCAAACCTGAGCTAGTTTTCGTTCCTTGGATCATTGCATGTATTCTCTATAAAGAAATATATATAATTTATTTGATCTTCTTTGGAGACAATAGGATTTTTAGACTTGAGTGGAGGCAGGATGTTTTTCTTTCAATTAAAGCTTTTAAAATTTTTGTCGTGAAGAAAGTTAGTCCCGACTTCCGAGGATAACAGTTTGAATTTAAGTAGTTAAATTGATTTCAAGTTTGTGAAAGATTTGAGAGATTTGGAAAGCCAAAAGTTTTGATAATTTACTAATTTAATTAATCTGATTTAATTAGGATGAGATTAATTAAATTTAATTGATTTAATTTAATTAGGGTTTAGGGGTAATTCTATCCATGGAAAATTTTACTCAAACTCCCACTTTTAAAGGGAGTATAATATAATATAATACAAAGATATTCTTAAAGTCACTAACCCCTAAAAAAACACATAATTAGACTTTGAAACAGACTTTTCCCATATTAGTTTACAATGTTTGCAAAACTGGCAACTCTTACAAAACTAGGCCAAGATCGATCCTAGCCCAGTTTTATTCTAAACTGGTTCTTTTATAAACCAACTCCCCTTGGTCCACAAAAGAACCTGTTTAAGGGCCACTTTTTGGCCTAAGAAAAGCTGAGCTAAGATTGCCCTAGTTTTTTCCAAACACATTACTCTTCAAAATGGGGCTAGAGCCAAACCTTATCCCATTTCATGGAGTTGCTAAACAGACTTTCTCCCTCAATTTTCGAACAAGCCAACTGAATAAGGAGAAAACTTATTTTACAATGCATGCATTTTTTAAGAATCTATAGTGAATATATATTTAAAGCAACAATCCCATCCAAATCTTAATCCTAACCAACAAATTATAGACAATTAAAAAGGGTTCCAACCCTTCACTATAGAATATAGGACTCAAGTTATCCTAACACATAAATTTAGGTCATCCTATGGTCTTCAAAAATAAATAAATAAATAAATAAAAACTAAAAAACAAAGTTGTGACATCATTAATCCCCTTAGTCAGCACTCCTTTGAATTTAATACCCCTTCAACTTTAACTATTTGTGGGTGGACCATTAGTTATACCTCTTTAGAAATAAACTCAAACCCATATCCCTTTAATGTCCCTTTAACTTGTAGTACTCGCTCGTTTAAACACACCCCAACTAGTTTCAACAAAATTCAAACCCAAATCCTTTTAAACATTCATCTTCCCCGACATTTTAGAATAGTTTTGGTAATTACCCATCATGATTGAGCATTAATCCAACATACTTAACAAATTTGACGGGATATAATTTCAAAATACTTACGTGATTTGAGGGACCTGGTAGCAATTTCAATGATATGAGACACTAATGTTAAAATATGAATGATTCTGAGGTACTAGTATTGAAGTAATCCTAGAATATGTGAGTCCTTCGAGTCATCCTAATTAACAAATGAATCAAGGTCATCCCTATGGCCTTCAAATGTAAAACAAATGATAAAAACTAAAAAATAAAATTAAATGACGCCATTGCTAGTTGCTCACTTAACAATACAAATATAGAAGAGAACAAAACATAAACTATAGTCCTACAACAAGGAGACAAATACAGATGGGTAGTAGTTATGGTGACATATATCACTAGCTTAGAGCTACTTGTGTTTAATAAAAATGAATACAAATCTTTAATACGCAAGGGCATCTAATTGCTTTGGAGAGTAGCGTCCCCATGTGAACTTGCACCCTGAGAAAGGAAAGAGATCGACTGCTAAAATATTAGGTTTTCAAAACTTAATATAGATTAAAATTGCAACTAAGATTTGTTTCATGCTAATGGGAACAGCTGGATCCTTAATCATGGTGATGGGGCAGCTAAGGTGCATCAAGGTTGTAGATTTTGTATTGCCTTTACAGCACACTAGTGGTTATGCACGTGAAACATATAACATGATTGAAAATTGGGAAAATTTTCACAACAAAATCATGAAATGCTAGGAGTTTTATAAAAATAGCATATTAGAGAAAAAGTTCATCCTAGCAAGTGTTATGAGAGTCTAAGGCTTGGTTTGGTAGGAGGTATGAAGAGGGAAGGTGGGGTGAAGTAAGGTGCAATAAAGTGCAAGGAAGGACATACCTTCTATACATCTTTTTTTGGTTGGGGATGGTGATATATGACATTAGTTCAAATTTTATTTTCTATAACCTCACTCATTTGTCTTTCTCTGACCTCACTTTTGTGTCCCTCCAAAATGGGGGAATTTTCTCTCCTTCACCTTTTAGTTCATTTTGCATCGTCTCTCTCCTCATCTTTCCTCTCCCTACCTAACCTTCCCCTCTTAAAAATTTCCAACCAAAGAGGAATTTTAGTTTTATCCTTCACCTTACTCTACTTCTCCTCCTACTAACCCAAGCCTAAATTCCAATCTAATAGAGAGAGAAGTCCAATGTAGGAGAGAGAGGTCCAACGTGAAGTTTGAAGTTATTTGGAGGAAAGAATGATGTCTAATTAGACCATCAAAATGTCTTCTTAGGTCACAGATGATAGCTCGGTTATACTATGATTATTGGCATCTCATGTTTTTTTTTCCCGGAATTTCCTAAAGGTCCCTGAGTAGATCTGTGATTATTATTAATTAGATGGCGCGAGAAGCCATTAACCAATTATAGGGGTGGATCACAGAAGATTATTACTCAGAGGCATGTAAGAAAATCCGTGATATTATAGAAGTGCCTTGGATATATTACAAGAGCATTTTGGAAGTGTTATTCATTGAGACAATTTAAGGCTAAGTCTGATAATTATTTCAATGAGAAAAATTTCACCCATTGAGACAATTTGTGTGGGGGTAAAGTGGGGTAAATGGGATAATGAGACAATTTGAAACTTTGATTGAGATAATTTAAGTGGGATAATTGATGATGTGAAGCCTTATTAAAACATGATATTTAATTCCCATTTAAGTCTAAATTAACTTATCTCATTTGTTAGTATATTATTTAATATTATCATATTATTTAATGTATTATAGTATAATGTATTATAATATAATATTATAATATAATAAAATATATTGTATTATATAAAAATTAACATAGAGTATTAACAATATAATTAAGTTATTCTATAATATAATATTTTAATTTAATATATCACAAATACAATATCATATATTAAAATTTCTTGTATTATAAAACTATATATATATATATATATATATATATATATATATATATATATATATATATATATATATATATATATATATATATATATATATATATATATATATATATATTTATTTATTTATTTATTTATTTATACACACACATAATTAGTATAGTATGCTACGTACAAATTAATATTTTATAGCATAATATAATAAAATATATTACAATTTACAAAAGATATTATAATATGTTTTATATAATACAATTTAGTATATTATATTATAATTATATTATATGACAATTGCTATGCATATAAATAATATCTAAAATACATTATATTATAGTATATATAATCTATTATAGCGTAATATGTTATAATAAATATAACATTATTGTACGAATAATATTATAATATATTAAAGTACATTATATGATAATTAATACAATATATTAAAACAAATATTAGTATAATATGATATATTATATTATAATAAAATAAAATATTATATTATATTATATTATATTATATTCTATTATATTATAGTTACTGTAACTATACATAATATCTAAAATGTATTATATTATAGTATATATAATCTATTATATAATAATATGTTATAATTAAGATAATATATAATAATATTATATTATATTATAGTATGAACATAAAAGTATGTTAAAAGTACATTATATCATAATTAACATTATATATTAAATATAATATTAGTATATTATGATGTATCATATTATAAATAATATACTAAATTATAGTATAATATATTTTATTATGTTATATATAATAATATACTGTTTTATAATTAATCATAATCTAATATATTATATTATAATATAATAAGTATAATAGAGTAATAATATTTTAATGATATGCATTGTTTAAATATTTAAATTTATCTTATACATATAACTTAATTATTTTTAAATTTATATAAATATTTACGGAAAAATTGTGTCAAGACCCCCCCCCCAAAAAAAAGAAACTCACGTGGCCCAAGGCCGCTAGCTCACTTAAGCCCTTACGTACATGTATTTTGACCCATTCCACCGAAAGTGCCCCTCCTTCACTGAAATGGAAAGATCTCAAGCAGAGATCTGGTGACGATGAGGGCGCTGAGTGGGCATCGCATTCAATGCGATATGATGGAAATTTTGGAGGGAAAGATTGGCGATTTCCCTCCATTAATTCTCTCCATAATCCAATTTTCTCTCAATAGATCTCATTTATGGTGGTGGTCTCTCATTTATGGTGTTATGGTTTATTATCTTTGACCCCTTCTTGTCCTAAAATTTTCTTCATTACTTCTCATAACTCCCCTTCCTTAATGGCAGAAAAACCTCTCATTTGCATGTTGTCCTTAGGTGAGAAAGAGGTGTTCTCAATGGTAACATCTTCAACATCTTTTTTTGAATGGAAATTTGATGTGGTGGAGAGGTTGACAGTTCCGTATGATGCATTATCAATGATATATAAATCTGAAGGAACCCCAATCTCAGTTTTACAATCGAGAATGAAGATGATTTAAAGTGTATGGTAGAGTATAACCATAATATTGGATGTGTGAAGATCCATATGCAAGCTATTGTAGATATAAAGGTTTCCACTTCTCAAAACACCCAGAAAGAATCTCCTAAAATGTAAGTTATCGTTAAACTTTTGGAAAAGTTGTAAGTTATGTGATTAAAGTGTCGAAATGATAAGTGTAGAGTAACATTTCAGGTTAAATGTTATATATGATAGATACATGTTAACTATATATCATGGTTGTTAAGCTTACTAGATAGGTGTTAGTTTTAATAATCACAAGTTAACTGTTAGTCTTTTTTGTTATTTTAAAAATAAATTATTATATTTGCACAACATTATTGCTACATTGAATTCACAGTGTAATGATAGTACTCCCGCTGCAAATCATAGTTCAGAGAGGATTCCCACTTATATTCTGTATGGTGAGAATGTAATGAGATCCGATGACATTATTAACAACACTATAATGATTCCTGCGTGATGGCAAACTACATTAACCGAAGAGGGACAAAAATTTGAAAGTGTCAATGAATTAAGATTGGCTTTGGCATACTATTCTATAGCCAAAAAGTTTAATTTTAAATTTGTAAAGAACAAACCAAAGCGTATCTGAGTTTTTTTTGCTTATATAACAAAACTTATAGTTGCCCTTGGATGTTGTTTGCCTCTCTTGTTAAAAATGAAATGAGACTTTCAATCAAGAAGTTTGTGAATGAACACACTTGTGGGCAACATAGCAATAATGCTGGTCGTACAAGAGTATCCCACAAATTCATTGCAACCCAATTGCAACTATTTTTGAAGGTGCATTCAGAAATCTGCCCTGTTGATGTGCAAAAGGAGTTCCTCACACAGTGTGGACTAGGATTGATTATAGTAACATATGATGGGGGTAAAGAGAGAGCACAAGAGCAGCTGTATGGGGATGCTTATGAATCGTATGATCAACTACAATGGTAAAATTTTGAGCTTGACTCTTACAGTTTTTTATTGTCCGGTAAGTAAATGTGTTACATGTTAAACCTAAACCATTAACATGTGAATGTTGCCCAATACTTGTTAAGCTCCACCGTTAATTATTAACATTAACAGATGATTGTTAAATATAATAGTTGGGTGCTAACATTAACAAGTAGCTGTTAACATTTACAGGTAGTTGTTAACTTTACAGTTATTTTATAAGTTTACTAAATTATGAGCCTACCATTAATATATTTTTTTAATTATTGTTACAGGTATGAGCGCATGGTAAAGGAGACAAATCTAGGCAGCCATATTTGCATTGAACAGAATGAAGGAAGATTTTCATGACTCTTTATTTGTTATGCTGTTTCATAAATAGTTTTTTGAATGGATGTAGGCCCCTTATATTTTTGGATGGTACCTTTTTGAAAGATCGATATAAAGGTATACTTCTTAGCGCCATAGCATACGATGGAGATCAAGGGGTACTTCCCTTAGCTTACTGCCTATGCGATTAGGAGAATTTGATCAATTGGAAGTGGTTCATCCAAGGGTTGTGGTCCATACTTTATGAAAGGTTTAACTCATACAATCCTCCCCACCAATTGGTTATAATTTCAGACACAGACAAAGGAATTAGAGAATCAGTGAAAAGAATATTTTTCAAAAGCTCTCCACTCTAGATGCGTTCTACATCTAGCTGAAAACTTTAGGTTAAACCTAAAGGACTTGGGAATAAAGTCAAAGGACACTCATATTTTGGGAAACTTGTTTCAATCAGCTTGTTATAAATACACTATAGCAGAATGGAATGATTCTATGAAAGAAACTTATGAGATAGATCCAACATCATCTAACATTAGTATTAACTACTCTCATGAGCAGTGGACAAATATATTCTTTCACGGAATTAGGTAAAGTTATATAACTCTTATTAAAGTTATGAAATGTTTGTTAAGTATATGCATCATGAGTGAACATTTTCACATATACATTAAGTTTATGTTGTACAGCATTAAGGTTATCATATAATTGTTAATGTTCTTCTATATCTGTTATGTTTACATTAGGTTTAACTAGTACTTTCTAAACTTTTTTCAGGTATGGTCATGTTACATCGAATGTCGCTGAGTCTTTCAAAAATTGGACATGGGAGGCTCAAATACTATGAATTCTATAAATGGTTATATCCGTAAGCAAATTATGGTTCACATGAATAATCGACTCACGATTATTTAAAAATGGAATGGATATCTTTGTCCTAAAGCAGAGCTAGTGCTTAAAGAAAGTATGGATAAAGGCCATCCATCAAATGTTAAACAATCTACAGATGAAATATTCGAAGTGCAATCCCATAAAGCTACACATGTTGATTTGGAGAAGAAGACATGCACTTGCCGGGCTTGGGACGTAACTTGAATTCCTTGTAAACATGCTTGTGCAGTCATCATGTATATGAAGAGAGATATTTACCAATATTGCAATTGGTTTACGTCCTTAGATGTATTCAAAAAGAGTTATAAGCCAATGCTTTATCCCATACTAGATTATAAGAAGCGTAGTATGCCAATAGATGAGATCGAGATACATCCACCGCTTGCTACTAAAAGAAAGGGGAGAAATAGAATGAGATGTATCAACAATAGAACCATTTATAAACATGCTTTGAAATACTCTTGGTGCCACCCTAAAGGTCACAATCAAGCAACGAGCAATGAACCTATCACTAATTGATACGAAATGAATGCTTTTGGAAGTTTTATTTTGGTTCTCAAGTATTTGTATTTTAATTATTCAATGAATGGGATGTTAATGTTAGTGGATGTTATTTTTGGCATGTTATTTTTTAGGAATGTCGCATGTTACTTTTAAGCAGAATATTTAAATGTTCAAGTTATTTGCGATTATATGTCATATACATGTAGCTGTTAAGCATCTATTGTACTGTTAACTCTAACTTGTACATATGCATTATCAAATATACATGTCAACTATAACAAGTATCATTAACTATAAGCGATACCTATTATTGATCACAAGTAAATGTTAACTCTACGCTAATATATTAACTATCACCGGTTCCTATTAAGTATCACATATACCGTTAACTATAATAGATATATGTGAACTCTAACAGCTCCTATTAGATATCACATATACTTGTTAACTATAACTTTGTACCTATTAAGCGTAACCAAAAACACCCACATAAATATAGTTAAAATTAGGAAAGTGCTTGTTGGTCAACCAAATGTAGCATATGGTGAAATACACACATAGAAATATGTCAAATTAAATATAAACACGTCATAATTATTTTTTTCATCTAGCTAAACCTTATTCTCCAGTCTTTCATCATTTGTTTGTGTTAGGAGTGAATTCTAGGTCATCTGCATCTGGTGTGTTAGTGAGCCTATTCAATTCCCGACCTTCTATTATCAACTTTGCTGCAACCCTTGTACATATTACCTCCAATGAATCATCCACAGGCGTAACATGTAATATATCACTTCCATGGAGGATAGCTCATATATAAAGGTAAACATATATTTCATAGTCGTAGCTGCAAATCGAAAAATAGGAAAGTGAGAAGTAGTTAGAAGAGATAGAGTTTAAATAACGTTTATTGATAAAATTTTAAAAAATAAAGTGATAGAGTTCAAATGCAACATGCGATCCCTTTTTAAGCTCGCACGGGATGACCTTATATTGATATATTCTCCAAACTTTAATAGGATCAAATGCGACTTTCATATGGTCCATGAAATTGATGACTTTATTAACCAGCTCTAGGTAAGCACTGTGATCTGCTAACTAATAATGTCTGACAACATCCTCATCCAATCTAACTTTAACAAGATGCAGTGGTCATGATGCCCAATAGAGACTATAAGAATCATCTAGCCCGCGACAATATGCTTTTATGTATGTAAGCAATATAGCTGTGCATAATTTGGTTTGTCGGCATAGAGTGAATGTTGTTTTGATCAAAAAGGAAAATAAACATTTAGTTTATTTTCAATTGATCATGATTAACTTTTAGGTGTTTGAATAACAAGCTTAAAGAGAAAATTGATGATACTATACCATATTCCTTGTTTAAAGCGGAGTTCTCAGGCTTCCCTAACCATGACTTTAACATGCCTAAGAGTGCCTCTGTAACATGTAAGTTAAAGGAAAAAGTTAATTAATTATTCATAATGATTCAGACCAAATATATGACAAAAAAATAACAAGTACTTTTTCATCGAGTCTTCCTCTTCAAATTAGGTTAAGGAGCTCCATCCCGCCTAGACTGCTATTGTTAGTTTGGATGACAACAAACCTCCTAAAAAGCAACACGTGAGAGTTAGGTGTAATGCCAAATTAATAGGAATCATATATTGATAAATTACTGTAGAACATTAACAATTATACATAAGGGTTAACATGCACTGTTCCAACTTAGCAGATGCTGGAAAAACTTAACAATTGTTGTTTACAAGTAACAAATACTGACTAAACTTAACTGTTGTTACCAAATCTTAATAGTTATCACAATTAACATCCAACATTAACTCTTAACATATACTAGTGAACAATATCAAATAATGAAAAAGCATAATATCAATTTACAAAACTTAACAACTACTGTAAAACATCAACAGAAATAAATATTTACTGATGGCATTTCTGCTTGCAAAAATGGGAAAGCTATTTGTTCTTCTCAGGTGTGAGTTTACTTGCCATATCAGTTGGTATTTTGTAGTTATGTATAAAAGTCCCTATACTATTCAACAATTGGAGATTAAATCCAAAAATCTCAGGAATCCTCTCGTTCATTGAGTTTAAAAGAGCATGGTCCTTTTTTGACATATACGTGTTTTTCAACACATCCGAAGTGGCAATGTTGCATCATAGTATGTTTTGATTTGTTCTTCCTCATCATTGACAATAAGGGGTTCCTCTTTGTGATTTCCATCTTTAGATTTGGGTTTCTTTTGTTCAGTGAATGGCTTCTGAACCAGTTGTCATTTCTTGGTAGCTCATGTGCTTGGTGCGCTGCTCCTATGAGGCACATATTTTTTTGTCACCACCTTCTTTGTTCTCCACATGAGATTACTAAGTGGAATGTCCTTGTCCCCTTCTACATCTTTCTGTTTATCTACATTATTATTTTCAAGTTGCGTACCCTCATCTACATCAACTATTTTTACATTCAAATGTTCCTCGTCATTCTTGTTCTTTTCCTCTTCTCACTATTTTTCATTCCTACTCAAGTGCTCCTTAATGTTACCATTTTCATAATCATGCATGACATTATTATCAAAGCAATCTCTATCATCACTTTGTCATTCAGCTTCATCTGCGGTTGGCTTTCCTTTCTTTTCTCTTGCAATAAACTTCTTTATATTTTATTTTAAAACTTCAAGGGCTATTATGCTACCTGATTCCTCGTAGATTTTAACTTTTTTATTTAGCCTACGGATCTCATTCATAAGTTTTTGACAATATAATTTCTTTGAATGCTTCAATGCATGACATATTCTCTGATTTAATTTAGCTACATTCCTTCAGAAAGCAAGCTGCTTCTCAATAGATAACTCCTCAATCTCATCTTCCTTTTCGAAAGCATCATCAATAGCGTTTAAAATAATCTAAAAATTTAGGAAAATTAAAAAAGTTAACAGTTAATCAGCTACACTTAACATATAACAGGTAAAAGTTAACAGTTAATCAGCTACAGTTAACATGTAACTTCGTAAAAGTTATTAGTTAATCAGCCAAACTTAACATGTAATAGGTAAAAGTTAATAGTTAATGTGCTACAGTGAATAACTATTAGATAAGTTTAACATCATAAAGATAAACTTAACATGTACTAAATAAGATTAACATATGTCGATAAAGAGCTTATCAATCCTATTGAGGATTTCTTCTTTTCCTCCACATGATTTTTCCTCATTTCAGCCTTCTGTTCCTTGATAACGTTTTTGGGAGAAGATTCCAAATTATGCTTCTTTATTGGGAGTGGTGGGATTACTTTTCTTCTAAAGCGACATGTATCATCTTTCCTCATATTTGGCTTTCTAAGTGGATATTTTTGCCAAATTTAGCAATAGGTTTTTGAACTACTGCTATGCTTACTTTTCCCACTTTTGCTACTATTGTCTCCTTCCTGAGGGATCCAGTCCTCTCCAATCATCACCAAATTAGTCAATGGTGGCTTGAATCTATTGTTTAGGGCATATTGTTTATCCCTGTCATTTCGTAGTACCAAAGCTGCAAATAAAGTAGTCATAGTTATCAATCATATTATAATTTAATATTGATAAAGTAAATTTAACATGTAACAAATTAAACTAAAAAGAAAATTTAACATGAAATAGTTAAGCCTAGCATTCACCAATTACAATTCACATGAAACAAACAAACATTCACATGTACTAAGTTAGTTTAACATGAATCACTCAAGCTTAGCATGCAACTATTATAATTCACAGGAAACATACAAATTTTAGCATGCATGAAGTTTCTTTAACATGAACTAGTAAATATTAGCATTCATAAGCTATAGTTAACCAAAAATAGACAAAAATTCACATGTACTAAGTTACTTTAACATAAACCAGTTAAGCTTAGCAAGCATCAATTATAGTTCACAGGAAACACATAAACATTCACATGCATTAGTTAACATTAATAAGAAAAAATAAACATAACTTACAGAAATCAGAGGCATGCATCCAAACACATACATAACTCCAGGTTTATTTAATCCTTCTCTAGCAATCTGAATGCCTCTCTTGGTCTGATAATAAATGAATTTCCCCCACGCCACATTCTTCATTCTATCAATGCAATCAACATACTTGAACAAGAGCCTAGAGATACCTTGCACGCTCCTGGAGCACCAAATCAATGAACATTGATAAAGAATCTGCAGCAATATAAAGTCCTTAATATCCTTCTTCTTTTTTTATTCTATAAGAGGTTCAAGTAATTTTTCTACATATCTTCGTATATTCTTTGTTGCTTTCCTATCTTTATCTTTCTCCCTTTTAGGATCATTTTCTCTAGTAAATTGATCAGCAAAATACTCTCTCCAAATTCTACTGTAAGGATCTCTATTGCTGTAAATTATTTTCCCATCAATTAGGAAATCGGTGTGATCATGAACCCAGTCCAAATCAAAATTTATTATATTTTCTTTGCCACTGTCGATATTGGGTAGGGAAAAAAAGTTACTTCATCACCTACATAGTGACTCAAAATAAATTAAAATATGGGTCGATCTACCGCTTGGGGGTCAAATATTACATAATGCTTAAAGTTGCACCCCTCATATGCATCCCAAGCCACCTCATCATCCTCGGTTCAAGTACTTTCATAAAGTCACTAAAACTAGCGGTAGACCTAATTTTTGCAACATGACCAACCTTTTTCCTGCAATATTTAAATTAAATCACTTAAGATTAACAACCACTTATCAAGCTTAAAATTTATATTATAAACTTAATAACTATTGCATATATTTAACATCTATAATTAAAATTTATCAGCTATACCTTTAACTTAACATCCATCTATTTAAATTAACATCTAACATCAAATCTAAATAGTTAAAGTTTAAACTTACCATCCAATAACTAATAATAAAATTTAACAATTATGTTCTTTACCTTAATAGGAATTCACTAAAATTGACATCCATCAATAAAACTTAATATATAATTTGTAAACTCGGATACGGATACTAATATTAATAACCAATGTCCAAACTTAACAGTTAATTTATACACTTTAACATGTTGACAAAATGTAACAACCAAACATTCATTTCAGTTTTCCAAGTAAAGTTCACACAGTTTTTCCAATGTAGTTTCATATTTTTTTCAAAATATATTCTATAGTTTTGACAAAGGAAATATAACAAAATCTAACATAAACCTACTCCTTTCTGGAATAGGAGACATCCTCTTTTGAACTTGGATTTTTTTCTTTATCTACGTGGTAATCCTTTTTGCATACCCAAGAGGGTTTGCATGGCTTTGTCAATGCTATCATTCCCTAATGATGAAGCGTGGGGGACGAGGATACGGAAGGGGACGAGTAAGCAGAGGGTCCATGGTCGGTCTTCGACGCCGAGGGGGACTCTGTAACATTCTTCGACGGCAAGGGATGCCAGTCATCGTTCAACGCGGACAATTCCTGATCTTGCTCCTACCGCCGAGAGTGTGAACTACTTCAAATTTATCGTCATTCCCATCTTTCATTCCAGAATTAGAGGAATCAGGGTTTGGAGTGGAGATTTCGGGCCATTTTTCAACAAAAAACCCTAATCCTACATCGAATTTAGGAGGAATTGGGGGTGTTTTCAATTTCATGTGAAGTTAGAGAGAGAGAGAGAGGTGATTTGATTTCAGGGTAGACACGGTTACCTATTTTAGTGGGTAACCGACAACCACTAAGGGGTATTTTTGGGTTTTTTCTCTCTCTGTGCTTAGTTGGCAGAGAAAAAGGGGCTGAAACACAATTATACATTGTATTTTGGGTTTAAACACAAAGATAAAAGTACCAGGGGCTGGGGCACATCAACTTCTATTTTTTGGGGCTTGACACAATTTTTCCAATATTTAATATAATTAACATATAGTAATTAGTTAATATATGATAACATGAAACCTCCAAAATTATCCCACTTGCATCTAAAATGTTCCAATGTAATAAATGAGTCAAAATTTGACTTGGGGTCAAAAGTTTACAATAGAGGTGGGACAATTTTATCGCAAGTGGATAATTATCTCACTAGTGTTTCAAAAAATCAATAATACCAAAGGGTAAAGTCTCACTTATATTGTCCCCATACATAACACCAAAAAGTAATGTATAAAAAATAATTCTCATTATCCCCAAATTACACCAACAAATAGCCCCTAACACTCCCCCAAAAAAAAGAAAAAAGAAAAAAAAAGAATAAACCGAAGACCCTAAAAAAAATGATTAAAGCCATATACAATTTTGCCGTTATCTCTTACAATAGGAGTCGAGCTGTTAGCTTAGTGGGGTCCGCCCAATTAATGGATGGATCAAATTAGACCCAAGTCTAATTCGTGGGGTCCGACTATTAAACCTAGGGAAACTAGGTTTTTTGTTTTATACTAGTTCCTGTGCACGTGCAATGCGCGTGGTTAAATATCAAAATTATTTAGTTTTTTATTTATTTTCTTACTATAAAATAAGTCAGGTTCATTTACATGGATTATTACATTTGCCATAAATTTTATTTAAACATTTAAAAAATTATGAAATAGATTTGTCGTTAAGCTGGGATCAATATACTTTTATATACTTGCATATGCAATATTTTTTAAATTTATATATATCAAACTTCATGTAACACACTTGTTTATCGGATCAAATAATCGATCTCCAATTTCGTTATCTTAGTCATTAATGTAGTATTAAGTTTGAAAAAAATACAATAATACATTGTTGATGTGTTAATAAAAATTTAACCATATACTTAATATTAAGATGGTTTGTATAAGTTTAGCACATAGCACTTACTTTTCACAAGACTACAAGACATCTTAATTATTAATAGACTTAAAATAAAAATAAAAACTAAAGATTAATGATAACTCTAGCATAATTTATATGACAAAAACATTCACATAAGCATATTAAAAATTTTGCATGAAAATCCTTCTAAAGATTCCTAATTTTACTCAAAAATTAAGCTTTACTATAAAATATTCAAAAAAATATATTATCCTTTATTCCTTGTTTTTCTTATTTAATTGAACTGAGATCAATCCTTCTCCACATTTATCTTTTTCCAAGGCAATTATCTGATAATGTCTTCATTGTCTACATTAATTATAATATTAGGTTGAAGCTAGACTTTTTATCTTTGTTATATTTCCTACGACTTGTTTATCTTTTAATTTTTTCTATTTTAATGAGAACAAAGGTTAACATCATATGTAGGAATATTTTTTGATATTCAACTTATTACTTAAATAGAGTTGAAAGTACCTCTTTTCTCTGTAATGAATTCTTTAATTGTGCATCCAATAAGAGTTTCTACTACATTAAATGATGTTGCCTTTGCATTTTTCGTGTCATTTTTTATGAGAACCTTAACTACAAACATGAAGTTTTCATTGTTGATTTCAGATTATATGTTAATATTAAAATTTGATATTGTTATATAAAAAATATTACTTAACCTTGGTACTAAGTCATCGGCGATGCTATGATATTTATCATTTAGACACTTGTTATTAACATCTTTATCCACCTTCTTATTATAGCATTTACAAGCATAGACCGGGGCTCAAGTCTATTTAAAATGGTAGTTATCTTTGACTTAAATGTGAAATTTTGTGGTTGTATATTGGTAAATTTTAGTTAGATTTAATCATGTGGATGAGAGTAGGTTTAATAATATTGTACACATGTCGAATTCTATGATGTCGATATTATCACTAATTTAAACTTTTTATATTTGTAAAGACCGCTGATGGAGATCCTTTTGCTTTGGTAGCTTCTTCTAAAGGACCCTCATATTAGATTAAAATATAATATTATTTGTTTATTTTGTTATATAGAGGTATGCTCGCTCTACCCGCCATACCATTATTTCTTTAGTAAGTTGTATCTTTAGGTTGATACATATTGTTGATATTCTTTATGATGATATGCTTATTTTCCCCGCCAATTTGAGATAGTCATAAGATAAATCTTATGTTTAGTGGCCTTCAATAAAAAGTTTAATAATGAAATATTTTACCTTTGCACTTAGAGATCTTGAAGTTAGATAGTGCTATTACGGGCTTCTCTTTGAGTGTGTCTTCTAGAATTGATCCTTCATTTGTAGCCATATCCCCAAATAAAGTTACATGTGGAGTCATTCCAATCAGATATGAGAATGAGAGAATAAAGATAGAGTATCAATATTAATTTTTCTTACGCTATTGAAAAGTATTATGTATATACTTTTGTCCATTATTGTAATTTTCCTCATATTATTTGGCTTGTTACATTTTGTAACATAGCTCATCACCGGCTTCATGTTAGTTGCTATTGCAAGAACATGCATGTAATTATTTAATAAGTTTATGATTCTATAAATTTATGTTTTCTTTTTATTGAAGATTAAAATATGAAAATAATAAGTGCTTACTAAACTTTCGTGTATCTTACATAGAAATGCTTTTTCAATTTGGAGTAAAATTATATTCAGTTACTTTAATTTATATAGTAACATTTTCTTTAATCTATTAATATATTTTTTCAAACTTTATACCTTAACGGATGTTTTAATCTAATATTATTTCTATTTTTCACCAACATCAACTTAGATTATTTTAAGATCTTGAAAAGGGCTAGTAAAATCTTAAGTTGAAAGTTAAATTTGCATATTTTAATGAAAGAATATCAAATAATTTCTTTTTATTTGTAAAATTTTCAAATTTTAGGGTTTGGTGTGATTCTGAACTTTAGAAGTGTTGCTTTTAAAACTTTTAAAACTTTGGTAGCGTTTTTACAAATTTTAAATTGTCGACTAGGTGCTACTAATTTTTGTATTTCATGCGTTGTCATAAAATTTTATAACTTTAGGATACTTCTAGGTTTGAGCTGCTAAGGTTTTTTTATAAGTTTAGAAACTTTGGGTTATTTTGTGTAAAATTGTACCTTCAAGATCTTGTTGATAATTCTAGATTTTTTAGTATTGGACATAAATTTTGAAATTTTAGATTTATCATCGGCATGATAGTAATTAGCATGTTTTATCAATGGTGTTGGCTACTTTTAGAATTTCGAATTTCATGATGTTTTTTGTTATTATGATATTTTGAGGGGTTTTCTATAAATTTTCAAACTTTGAGGGTGTAAATTGTAAATTTTAAACTTTTAAGAGCTATAAATTTTGTTTAGTTGTTTTAATTTTTGAAAGGCCATTTGTTTAGTTGTTTTAATTTTTGAAAGGTCATTTGTTTAGTTGTTTTAATTTTTAAAAGGCCGCTGTGCTTTGTGTAGTTGTGAATTTTTTTATTTGTAAAATTTTCAAATTTTAGGGTTTGGTGTGATTCTGAACTTTAGAAGTGTTGCTTTTAAAACTTTTAAAAACTTTGAGCTGCTTTTTTACAAATTTTAAATTGTCACTAGGTGCTACTAATTTTTGTATTTCATGCTGTCTAAAATTTTATAACTTTAGGATACTTCTAGGTTTGAACTGCTAAGGTTTTTTTATAAGTTTAGAAACTTTGGGTTATTTTGTGTAAAATTGTACCTTCAAGATCTTGTTGATAATTCTAGATTTTTTAGTATTGGACATAAATTTTGAAATTTTAGATTTATCATCGGCATGATAGTAATTAGCATGTTTTATCAATGGTGTTGGCTACTTTTAGAATTTCAGAATTTCATGATGTTTTTTGTTATTATGATATTTTGAGGGGTTTTCTATAAATTTTCAAACTTTGAGGGTGTAAATTGTAAATTTTAAACTTTTAAGGGCTTATAAATTTTGTTTAGTTGTTTTAATTTTTAAAAGGCCGCTGTGCTTTGTGTAGTTGTGAATTTTTTTATTTGTAAAATTTTCAAATTTTAGGGTTTGGTGTGATTCTGAACTTTAGAAGTGTTGCTTTTAAAACTTTTAAAAACTTTGAGCTGCTTTTTTACAAATTTTAAATTGTCACTAGGTGCTACTAATTTTTGTATTTCATGCTGTCTAAAATTTTATAACTTTAGGATACTTCTAGGTTTGAACTGCTAAGGTTTTTTTATAAGTTTAGAAACTTTGGGTTATTTTGTGTAAAATTGTACCTTCAAGATCTTGTTGATAATTCTAGATTTTTTAGTATTGGACATAAATTTTGAAATTTTAGATTTATCATCGGCATGATAGTAATTAGCATGTTTTATCAATGGTGTTGGCTACTTTTAGAATTTCAGAATTTCATGATGTTTTTTGTTATTATGATATTTTGAGGGGTTTTCTATAAATTTTCAAACTTTGAGGGTGTAAATTGTAAATTTTAAACTTTTAAGAGCTATAAATTTTGTTTAGTTGTTTTAATTTTGAAAGGTCATTTGTTTAGTTGTTTTAATTTTGAAAGGCCATTTGTTTAGTTGTTTTAATTTTTAAAAGTTGAGAGACTATTTTGTAATTTAAAGAATTTATGTATGAAGTTGTTTGCAATGCATGAGATTTGTAGATGGATTTGCTTATGAGATAGTGATTTTAATGAATAGAAATAATATGTGGTAAAAGATTGGGGCTTGCTAATTTAGTGATTTTGATGAAATTTAAAGGGTATTTTTTGAAACCTTTAGGGTGCTTTATGCAAATTACAAAGTATTTATGGGTTTTCTTTACTTTTGATTCTATTTATGCAAATTACAAAGTATTTATGGGTTTTCTTTACTTTTGATTCTATTTATGCAAATTATAAACTATTTTTGCAATTTTAAGCTTAAATATACTTTTAGAGTTATCAGAATTCGGACTCTTTTGCGCTTTTAGGGATTGTTTTGCAATTTTAAGCTTAAATATACTTTTAGAGTTCTTGTAAATTCGGACTCTTTTAGGTTTCTATCTTTGAAATACAATTTAAAGCTTAAAGTCTAAACTGAAAATAAAAGATCACTCCCAACAAATATATTCAAAGTTTAAATCACACTTGTATCTTCAAAATTACCAAGTTGAACTAAAAGGCAGTACTAAATACCAAAATATCAAAATATTAATGCAATCCATCCAATCCCTCAATAAAACCTTTCTAGTTTGGCCTTACAGGCCAAACCCATGAATCATGTCCATGATAGTCAGAGTCACGATTAATTTACATAAACTGATAGGATTTCACGTTGCTCAAAATGATCTAAAAAAATACTACAAAGTGATTGAATGATCGTAAGCATTTCCTGACCAAGATTCATCACTCTAAATCAAAAGTCAAATTCATTAACTTTAATAAAAAATAACTTGTCTTTTAAGGAAAAAAAGAAAATTCTTGAACTCTATTCTTATTCAAGCTTGAAATATGATTCCAAGAAAAAAAATAAACGCTTTTTACAATCATGTAGATACTCATGCAAAGTTCAAAGTAAACCCTAAAGAACTAAAGCTGATAAAATTTTGCAGAATAAAGCATGATTTCTTTAGTAGAGAGATCGTGATGAAATTATATAGCAATAATCAAGATGCTAACCACACTTGTGTAGACTAATTTTAGCAAACTTGGGGGTTGTTCCCAAATTCCATAGTGAGTTTGTAATTTTTAAAAGTTGAGAGACTATTTTGTAATTTAAAGAATTTATGTATGAAGTTGTTTGCAATGCATGAGATTTGTAGATGGATTTGCTTATGAGATAGTGATTTTAATGAATAGAAATAATATGTGGTAAAAGATTGGGGCTTGCTAATTTAGTGATTTTGATGAAATTTAAAGGGTATTTTTGAAAGAGGAAGTTTTTCCTCAACTCCCTCTTTTAAAGAGGTAATATATATATATTTATATATATATATATATATATATATATATATATATATATATATATATATATATATATATATATATATATATATATATATATATATATATATATATATATATATATATATATATATATAAGAGATAGAGAGAGAGAGCAGAAAACCTATATCTTTCACCGGAACCGCTTGACGAACATACAGTCGCTTGGTCGATTTCACTCACTTCAGCAATTATTTCCTTCGTGAAACAATCCCCTTGATCGTGTAGATCTATATCTTTCACCGGATCACGCGGTGGTCCACGAATAAACCCCGGCACAGGCAAAGATCTCACGCAAGCAGGAGTCTAATAAACAGGGTCCTGTGTTTGTTCAAAGAAAAGTTATAATTTTTATTTTTTGATTTTCATTGTAATCAAGTCTTATAAAACGACGAACTTTTGAATTCATTTGTAAACGCATAAAGCTGTAATGAGTTCATCAATGAAGATCGAACCGACTTTTCCCGCGAACAAGCTGGCGACCACAGTGGGAGCCAACGATCTCGCTGATGAGATCATCGTGTCGCAATCGCGGATAGCGATCCCGGTCGAAGAGGAGGTGGAATACAAGTTCGACCAACAAAAGTTCGAGGAGTATCTATCATCCTCGTCCAGATCGTCCTCCCCCCGCAAGTCTAGGAAGATCCGCTAGTCCTCGGATCCGAAATCTCAAGGCAAGGATCCCAACCCCGCTACTGCCGAAGTCACAGCAAACAGCGTCCTTCCGGCATCTAAGATGGCCGGATCTGCAGATCTGAACTCCTCTGTACCGGAGATGACCGCCGATGGCGTGCCGACTCTCTCAAAGAGAGCTCGCCAAAGGTGACGCCAACGCCTGGCGCGTCAGTTCGCCAAGGCTCTGGAATCGACTGACGGGATCCGCTATGAGAAGGATCTCAAGTTCATAAGAGGTCAAAGGCCTCAACAACAGATGATTGGCAGCTCCTCCAAGCCGTTAACAAGTGAGTGGGTCCGTGTCATACGGAACCGTTCAACGCTCGAGGAACGCATCCGAAAGCATAGCGCACTGCTTGCGCACGCACGGGCTTTAGTTCAAGAGGCCCGAATGTTGAAAAAAGAAGAAATGGCCAAGAAGCCGCCGAAGATGCGCCAAGTTTGGAGGCCGAAATCCGGAACAACGATTAGGACAAGGGCAAAAACGTCAATTAAGGGTCAGCCACCTCAGGTTGATTCGACTAAGGCTCGGCCGCTACAGGGTAACCCGAATCAAAGAAAGGTCACCCCAGTACCGATTCCACCTCCGGCGACCACATCCAAATCTCCGGCTAACTCTATTCCCACTTCGGTCGATTCCGCTAGCTTACCCCGAAGCAAGAAAATGGTATTAGAGCGCCTCGGTCCGTTGCACGATGATCAAGGCAAAATTCCAGTTAAGGAATGTTTGGGCCCGTTGAAGAGGTCTCGGACAACTCGCAGTACTGGGGATCGTATCCACCTCCACCACGACAGAAAGATTCCTATAGCTGCTCGCACCGGGCTGCGAATTGAGGTTCAAGAGCCCGTCAAAACTTCACACCCGCAAGGGCGAACGTTGAGACGAGTGACTTTTGAAAGCTCTGATAACGCGGTTCATCCTTAGAAGGAAACATTTTCATCCGACGACGATGACGTTATACCTGAGAAGTCGTACCAACACACGATGGGTTACTCCGGCATTCATGCCGATGAGTTGTACTATCGTGCTGGGGGTACGAGTAAATCTCAGAAAATGAGTTCCCCAGAGTTGAACACGCATTTTCTGTGTTCCAAGCTGATCAGGGCGGTGTTGTCGGAATGCAACCACACCAAGAAAGCTCTGGAGAAGGTGTCGGTCTTTGATAGGCTTAGCACCAAATGCCAAAGCCCAGGTCGAGGCCTTCGGTGGAAGAAGAATGGTGTCTCAAGGCGATGAATTGCCAAGAGTCACCATCCACATGACTAGCAAAGGGGCGTCGACACGTGCCATTCCCAGGGTATCTCAACGAATGACTCGGTTGCGGTCCGGGACTATCAGACGACCTAACTATGGTAGAGTGTAGAGGGGGTTACCCTCAGATGACTAAGTGTCAGACGCTAGCTCTGCAATTGCTTCTGATAATACGGTTTCCAACGTGGGACAACCCCGTGAGGCATTCATGATCAGTGCAAAACAAGTGGCCAAGATGCTTGAAGAGGCTATGGCCAAGCAAAAGGACAATTTCAAGTTTGAGATGGACATGGACATGCAGCAAATGAGAGAGATGCATGACCAGCAAATCCAAGCACTAATGAATCATCAGGGTGAATCGAGTCATCACAATAACGTCAACCAAAGGGACAGTGACACGGACAGGGATGAAGACCGTAACGCTGATAAACAGGATGCGGGAGGTAGCCTCGAGAATGACAGTGGTAACACTGTCGTCCCTCCTCAAAATCACCCGAATAGAGACGTAGGTGAGAATGAAAAGATAAAGGACCTCGAGAGTAAGATTAACACTTTGATTTTCGCCCAAGAGGTAAAGAAGACGGGTATACCGTGTCCGTACCCAAAGGAGTGGGAATCAATCCCGTATCTGGCGAAGTTCAATCTAATAAACTTTACGCCGTTCGACGGGAAGGGTTCACCCACTCAGTATTTGATCTACTTCAAGTCCCACCTGGGGGTTATTTCTGGTAATGAGCCCATGATGGTTCGGTCATTCATTGGTACTCTTCGAGGAGCCGCCTTCGATTGGTACCACCGTCTCAAACCAGAGAGCGTTAACAGCTGGGATGACATGGAGACCATGTTCTTTGTTAATTTCTTCAATGATGATACCGAGATATCCATCGGGACGCAGTTGGATGAAAAACAGAAAGACGGAGAGACGGTAGACAACTTTGTCAAGCGGTTCCGAAACAAGACAATGAATTGTCGGGACCCGATAACTGAGGAGTTCATTCTCCAGACCTGCCACAACAATCTTTCGTTGGACGTGCTAGAAGCAATGGGAACGGTGCCGTCCAAAATATGGAGAGATTTGAAGGTGCGCGGGGAGCAAGCCGAGCGATTCCTTAAGAGGACAAAGGCAGAAAGAGGCCAGCAAACGGTAAATGCTCACAAATAGAATTTCGTCCCATGCGGCAAAGCAGTGGACGCAAACTAAACGTTCCAATCGCAGCCCCAATGGCAGCAACGACCTCAAAAACAGAAGTCGTCAGAACCAAGGTTCATCAAAGTCTATTCTTTTAAGGAAGACGAGGTTCCCGGTATTTTTAAATACCTCCTGGAGAACAATAAGATCCAGCTGCCACCAATCATGAATTAGGAGGAGGCAAATAAGGTCACAGACCCGAGGACTGCGCATTCCACAGAGCAGTTCACCATCCAACCAAGTCGTGCTACCATCTCAAAGATAAAATCCAGGCTTTGATTGATGTAGGGGTCATTACCCCAAAGCTGTCCAAAGAAAAGAAAATGGCGACAGGTAATTAATACCGATAAATGGGAAATTCTTGAAAAAGTACTATCCTTAGTATGTTTTGGATAATCCATTTTGACGGGAAGTTCCTGGTGGAATATTTCACCCATTGTCCTTGAGGATAACCCAAAATCTGTCCCCCACCATAAATTTCCTCACTGATCAAATTCATTGGCGGTGAGTCCAAAAAAAATCTTTCTGGTCCAATCCACTAGCAAAATCCCCTCTTGATTCCTTTCACGAACAAGAGGTCCACTTTCAATGCTAAGGTCCCCTTGTGATAAACAGAAGGGCTCCATCCTTTCCTCTTCGGTCACGCCTTCCCAAGGTTAGGGCTGCAATTGGAATTTCATCTCGATAAATGAAAAAGTCATTTCCAGATCAGGTAGAGAATCCTATAAAAGTGATAGTTATCTGAATCTTTTTGATTCTCCGAGTAGAGATCCCACTCTTAGGATCACCTCCTAAGATTCTCGAAGTGGAGATCCCACTTTTAGTTTCCTTTACACTAAAGATAGAATATAAAATTCTTCCTCTCCAGGAGCAAGAGACAGGATATAAAATTCTTCCTCTCTTATTTTGGGTTCGTCTTTACCCTAAAAAGAAGACCTGGAGATAGGATATAAAATTCTTCCTCTTCAGCATTGGGAGACAGAATATAAAATTCTTCCTTTCCCACATCAACTATACCTTTTCAACAAAAAAAATCCTTCAATCCAAGATTCATCTTGGAAAATTTTATCCCGAATCCTAAGTAGGGATTGTAGGCATCAAAAATTGCTGAAGAACCTCAAATATGACTAAATTATGAGAAGATCGAAGGACAACGTCGTCGAAATCTCAAGAAGTCAACATTGGGGAAGATTGTGTCTGCTTCTGATCGCGAGACACTTGTTTGTGCCTCGCCATGAGCGAGACACTTGTTTGTGCCTCGCCATGAGCGAGACACTTGTTTGTGCCTCGCCATGAGCGAGACACTTGTTTGTGCCTCGCCATGAGCGAGACACTTGTTTGTGCCTCGCCACTAGCGAGACACCTTTATGTGTCTCGCTATAGGCGAGGCACTTACTTGTGTCTCGCCGATGGCGAGACACCCGTAATACTTGAAACGAGCTCTTGAAGGGTCTAAATCAATGCCGATGGGGCCCACTTGACTTTATCAACGCAGAGACGCTCGATACTTTAATGGGCGCTACATCGCTGAAAATACGCCCACTAGGCGTGATTTTAGAGCATTTAATCGTGCCTAAAAGCGATGAAACCGTTACAACAGGTGGAGGGGCGACCTTTGCCTGCGCTGGATGGCTGACCCATATCGCCCGCCGGTGGCGGCCGACCTTGCTTACCGCCCGGTGGCGAAGCGGCTTAGTCTTGGCGGCTCGGCGCAGCATGCTACAAATGTTGGGCACATATAACAATTGTGTTTCTTCAGAGGGCACGTTTCCCAAAGGCTATAAATACCTTCCTACGTCCACTTGGGCAGGGGGTCGGCTATCAGAAAGGGGCAATCAGAGATCCAAGCTTCCGGAGTTCAAGAACACGATCCACACGGAGATTCCTCGAGTTTAAGCTTTGACTTATTCTTGAGAAGAGTAGATATCTTACCTTGCTAAGATATTTGCTGAAGCTCTTGTTTCCTTTGCGAAGCATCAACTAAACCCCGTCGATTCGACGATCGCTGCTCGGTGGTCCACGGATTACGCGTCCCCGGCACAGGCAAAGTCCCATGAAAATAAGAGATCTACACTTGTAGCGTCTTTTGTTCGAGTTGTGAGAGAGTTATTTAAATTTCTTTGTAATTGAGAACCAAAAGTGTAATTTTCTCAAATTTTACAATGGAAACGACTTTCGACCCAAACACGATGGCGACCACAGTGGGAGCCAACGGTCTCGAGCCCGAGATCGTTGTGTCGCAGCCTTGCAGCGATCAAGCCGACCTCATGGTCGATGGACTGGATTACTTCTTCGATCAAGCCAAGTTCGAAGAATACCTCTCCTCTTCCTCATCGAAGTCCTCCTCACCCCGCAAACATCGGAGGATCTCATCTCCTAAGAGGAGGTTAGTTACGTTGTGATGCGCAACGATTCTCGCTCGCTATGACGGAGGCGCATTTCTCTCAACAACACCGGTGGATCTCAAAGCCGAGCTCGCTGCTGACTCTTTTCGTAAAAAGAGTCATTCAACAAGATTCAACCGCCTCGACGAAGAGGGCTCGCCGAGACAACGCCAAAAGATGGCCCGACAACTTGCAAAGGCCATGGAATCACCGCACGGAGTTCATTACAATATGAACTCGCAAGTATCGAGGCATCGCAAGATACAACGCCAACCTCAATCCGCCAACACTTCTCTCAAGGAAGAATGGGTTCTCGCCAAAAGAACCCGATTGACAAGGAAGGAGCGCTACTAAAGCGCCGCGGCACGCTGCTCGTGCACGCCGCTATTCGCAAGGCAATGTGAGTCAAAATCAACCGTGGAATCGACTCAAAATCGCAAGATTTGGGTCCCAAGTCGACATCAAAATCAGTTCAAGAGTCCGCCGCCAACAACAGGCAGCCCTCCATGCCTTATTAAAAATTGACTTTTCCGCCTTTCTTCCACTTCTCCTACCGAGGTATCAACCATTAAGTCCGAAATCCATCAATTGAAAAGCCTTTAACTTCGTGTTTAGTCGCCTTGGTCCACCATCGAGAACTAAAGCCAAAACACCAAGAATGGAACATTTGGGTCACCGATTCATAAACAACGGCGGGTTGGGGGCGTACCCAAATTCCAAATGATGTTCGAATGTGCCGAGCCATCCGACGATACCAAACTAAAAGAGTTCCCGCTATGCCTCGCTTGAGTATCCCTAAGGGGTCCGTGAGTCCGCCGATAAAGACAAAACGAAGCGCAGGATTCGCGAAAGTCACTAAAGGCGATCAAACGCTTATTATTCATGCGTAAGCAACTTCCAATAGTCGATGCCCCAAAAGAAAACTTGTCCTCCACCAAGAACCAAGTTACATCTGGGAGTGGAAATGTTAATTGCAATAACCCACACCAACCACATCATCAGGCTGGGGGTGGCAACACACGAAAGAGGACGATCGACGAAATAGATTGTTCTTGCTCATGTGCAAAATTGATTAAGGCGTTGTTATCGGGATGTGCACATTACGAGTCGAGCGCTCACCCACAAAGAGCTTGATATTGAGCGGCTTTCCACATCGACGGAAGATCTGAAAACACCGATCAAGGCGACATCGAAGAAGAAAGAGATCATCCATCAATTTGATGAGTTTCCGGTGACTATCAACATGGTGAACAAAGGGAAAGGACCGGCGACGGATGCGATCCCGACTTCACTCCCGGAGGAAAGGTTGGGTCTCGATTTCTCGAGAAAATGTCGGTTACAATTGCGAAGCTACCCAACCGTAAATTTGTCAAAATTTTATTCTTGATAAGCCACAACCCACTAAGATATCGCCCGGCGAAGCCTTGATTCGAAGGCTTCTAAAGAAATAAAATGGAGTCACAAATACAAGGATTACAACTTGGCGAGGTTCAACCAAGAGAATAACTTTATCGTAACAAACCAAGAGGTTTAACACAGCGGTTAAAAGCTCAAAAAGCGGAGCTCTCAGCAGCGTCAAGCTCGGGGCGGGGCTCTCGGCCAGCGTCAAGCTCAAAGCGAGCTCTCAGCAGCGTCAAGCTCAAAGCGGAGCTCTCGGCCAGCGTCAAGCTCAAAGCGAGCTCTCAGCAGCGTCCAAGCTCAAAGCGGAGCTCTCGGCCAGCGTCAAGCTCAAAGCGGAGCTCTCAGCAGCGTCCAAGCTCGGGGCGGGGCTCTCGGCAGCGTCAAGCTCAAAGCGGAGCTCTCAGCAGCGTCAAGCTCAAAGCGGAGCTCTCAACCGCCCAAGCTCAAAACGCGGAGCTCTCAACCGCCCAAGCTCAAAACGCGGAGCTCACCGCCCAAGCTCAAAACGCTGAGCTCTCACCGCCCAAGCTCAAAACGCAGAGCTCTCAACCGCGCCCAAGCTCAAAACGCGGAGCTCACCGCCCAAGCTCAAAGCGAGCTCTCAACCGCTGCCCAAGCTCAGACGCTGGGCTCACCGCCCAAGCTCAAAACGCTGAGCTCTCACCGGCCCAAGCTCAAAACGCGAGCTCTCAACCGCCCAAGCTCGTAACGCTGGGCTCTCACCGCCCAAGTTCAAAATGCGGAGCTCACCGCCCAAGCTCAAAACGCAGGCATCATGGCCGCTCGGGCCGAAAACGCAGATCTTAACCCCCGCCCTAGTCCTAAAATAGAGACGCCAAGATCATTTAAAACGCTGGTCTTTCGCTTAAACACGACTGAACGGCTCCAAAACCGTTTTCCACGATTTGAGGGCCACGAATCCTCATTCCAAGGGTCGGCTTACACCCTAAAACCCTATAAATAGCTGAAAACTTCAATTTGGTTAAAGAGGAGGATTTTAGAGAGCTAATTGTGTGCAAGGAGATTGGAGAGTTGAGCACTTGAGGAGTGAATCGATTTGAGAGAGTTTGAGCTGTTTTAACATCGCTTTTCTTCAATTTGGCTTGGTTTTCAAACTTCGTGCGAGTTACAAAACCCGTTCTTGAGTTATCAAACTTCGCTAGAGTTAGAAATTTGCTTTATGAAGTTCTTAAACTTGCCTTGCAACCCTTTTCAGCGTGATTCCACGAGCAAGGCGGTCGGATCGTCCACGGGATACAAGGATCAAGCTCCTATCGCCACCGTGAAGAACCCAGCTTTAAACAAAACGCTGAAGTCCCAAGATCGCTTTCAAACAAAACGCTGAGCTCTCACCGCCCAAGCTCAAAACGCAGGCATCATGGCCGCTCGGGCCGAAAACGCAGATCTTAACCCCGCCCTAGTCCTAAAATAGAGACGCCAAGATCATTTAAAAACGCTGGTCTTTCGCTTAAACACGACTGAACGGCTCCAAAACCGCTTTCCACGATTTGAGGGCCACGAATCCTCATTCCAAGGGTCGCTACACCCTAAAACCCTATAAATAGTCAAAACTCACCGGTTAAAGAGGAGGATTTTAGAGAGCTAATTGTGTGCAAGGAGATTGGAGAGTTGAGCACTTGAGGAGTGAATCGATTTGAGAGAGTTTGAGCCGCTTTTAACATCGCCTTTTCTTCAATTTGGCTTGGTTTTCAAACTTCGTGCGAGTTACAAAACCCGCTTCGGTTATCAAACTCGCTAGAGTTAGAAATTTGCTTTATGAAGTTCTTAAACTTGCCTTGCAACCCTTTTCAACGTGATTCCACGAGCAAGACGGTCGGATCGCCCACGGGATACAAGGATCAAGCTCCTATCGCCACCGTGAAGAACCCAGCTTTAAACAAAACGCGAGTCCCAAGATCGCTTTCAAACAAAACGCGAGTCCCAAGATCGCTTTCAAACAAAACGCTGAAGTCCCAAGATCGCTTTCAAACAAAACGCTGAAGTCCCAAGATCGCTTTCAAACAAAACGCGAGTCCCAAGACCGCTTTCAAACAAAACGCGAAGTCCCAAGACCGCTTTCAAACAAAACGCGAGTCCCAAGATCGCTTTCAAACAAAACGCTGAAGTCCCAAGATCGCTTTCAAACAAAACGCGAGTCCCAAGACCGCTTTCAAACAAAACGCTGAAGTCCCAAGATCGCTTTCAAACAAAACGCGAGTCCCAAGACCGCTTTCAAACAAAACGCGAGTCCCAAGATCGCTTTCAAACAAAACGCGAGTCCCAAGACCGCGTTTCTCAAACAAAACGCGAGTCCCAAGACCGCGTTTCTCAAACAAAGCGAGTCCCAAGACCGCGTTTCTCAAACAAAGCGAGTCCCAAGACCGCTTTCTCCAATCAAGCGAATCGATGTCGCGTTCCTTCAATAGCGAACCTCGAGGCGTTTCACAAACAAAACGCGAGCCCCGTGTCCGCTGCTCCACGCACTCAAACGCACCCTCAAAGGCGCTTTAGCCATTAAACGTGGACTTCAGCCCACGCTTCACAAAAAGAACATGACCTCGTGGTTCCGCACCTCAAAGCGATGGGATTTGTCATGTCCACCTAACCCAACCCCTTCAAATGATGAGGGGCGGGTTCGGCTCAAACTACCGATCCGAGTTAACATTCCTCAAGTTTCGACTTGAGAGAATTATTATCAAGAGAGAGACTAACGCAAAGAAGTCGCCATTCGTGTCTGCGGCGAAGCGATTGATTGCAACGATCCTCTCCAAATGTCAATGTTGTGCACCTGCACCTAGACGATCGGTCTTTGATCGGTTGACTAATCCACTCGGCCCAAGAGACGGAGGCGATTCCACGTAAGGAGAACCTCGGTGAATATCGAAGTCACCATCAATATGGTCGGCAGAGGAACGCCGCTACCTTCCGCCGATTTAATCGAGACTAATCGCCTCCGAAAGTGTTAAGGAAATCTCGATAAGTTCAAGGAATTTATCAAGACTCAACACGACGGGAGTCATACCCTTATCAATTATCGAGAGGCGGGGGTTAGAACACGAAGATGAGCACTCACCATTGCAGAAGTCTCGCCTTCCACTGCTCAGAGAACACGAGCATGGCTTATACAACCGAGGGTGCCAAGATCTCAAGAAGAAGCTTGAAGAATACCAGCGATGACGCAGAAGCTATGCGGTCACAAAGAAGAAACCATTAACCAACTTAGAGACATGGTAGCCCAACCGGTTTCGCATGTGGCTCAAGCTCACGCGGTCGGTCCGTACCTCAACCGAATCGCCGCGGAAAGAAAGGTCAATCTACAAAGCGTAAGGGAAAGATGGTTGAAACCTCGATCAAGAAACTCACCAGATAGATTCTTCATCCGAAGGGGAGAAAGGGGCGAACGAATCAAATCTTCAATCACCAAAATGGATGAATTAAGCTCGCCTTAACGCTATCGCTAATAGGAGTGAGCTCCAAGACGAGGGGTTGTGAGGCCATATCCTCGCGGAGTGGGATGCGACCTTACCCTCCAAAGTTTAAGGCCCCTACCGCAAGCCTTCGATGGCACAGTTCGCCGAATCAAGACGCCTATTACTTCAAGTCCTGGTGGCGATGTAATTTGAGCGATGCTATTTTGAGCCGTCTATTTATTGGCACTCTCAAGGGAGTCGCCTTTGAATGGTTCATGAAACCGCTCACGGATCTATTCGAAGTGGGTAGATTTGGAAAGGCTATTTCTAGCTAGGTTCTTCAAGATGACATCAAGTATCCGTCCCTACCCTCCTCGCCACTAAACAAAAGCCGGGAACCGATAAAGGCTTTTGTGGAAAGGTTCCTGAGTGTGGCATTGCGATGCCCAGCAGGATGATACAAACTACTTTGGTGGAAACACATGCGGCATAACACAGAGACTCCTCTCTTGGCTCGATGGGGTTACAGAGTGTCGCTCCTCGAAGCAATTAGTGTCCCAAGGGGAACAGCGGAAGATATTGTCGCTAATCAAAGTCAAGAAGCGTAACGACAAGAATACCGCCACTGGTCAAGACAATGCCCCTCGGTCAAGGAGGAAAGATATTCATGCTGCTGACACTAGTGTTCGATCTCCACCAGCAAAGCCAGGCAAGCCATCGAGTCAGCCAAGACCGCCTAAGCAATATTCTTTCAAAGAAGAACATGTCGATACTCTATTCCAGCTGCTTCGGAAGAACAACAAGTTGAAGCTCCCAGAAGCAAAGAGGCCTGAGGAAGCAGGGAAGGTGGATGATCCCAATTATTGTCAATATCACAGAATGTTGGGACACCGACAAAGAAGTGCTACATTTTAAAGATATTCTACAAGCACCGGTGGATGCCGAGGTACTCAAGTCGAAACCGAGCGTAAGACCGTGTCTACTAATATGACATCGGTTCAATTCGGAGATTTCCCACCTGTAGAAACTCCTAATGGAGTTATTCCCATTCCAAAAGGAGAACTACGTTTGAGAAATACCGATCAACATGGTCAAGAAGGTAAAGGTCTGGTACCCCTTACTATTTCAAGTGGAGAAGTAATGTGGGTCCATCCTGACCTCGTCAAAGATCAGCAATGGGTGGAGACATCGTCAAAGAAGAAGAAGAATAAGGCTAAAGCTTCCAACATGATTAGTCCATCCATAAATGAAGATGATACTTATTTGGTCCCTCTCACCGACTCAGAGAAAGAGGAGACTATTTTGGCTGCCGATCGGGAAGTGGACCCAGGAGCAGGCACGAGGTCAGGGAAAACGTACTTGAAAAAGTATGATCAAATTGCCCAGAATCCGTGGAGCGCATCGAGGAAACGGGTGTTCTCGTCCCTAAAACCAACCGATAAGGGGAAGCCAAAGGAGGTTGGTACAATAAAACCTTCTACAAGAAGCAAGAACATCGGAAAACCATTCCGCCGATGTTTTGTACGGTGGCTAACATTCCCTTGAGAATCACCCTTCTGAGCTCTTGAAGTTGTCTAAATCTACAAAAGAGGCTCTAGTTGAGGCTTTAAGGGATCTGAGAGAGCTTCATTACATGAAGTTCTGTGGTCCCGAAGCTATGGATGAACTTTCTTGTGTCAAGTGCCTACACACAATGAAAGTTTGCCACGCATATCATTCACACAAGAAGATATGCAAATCAATCACAAGCATGATAGGCCCTTGTACTACACGGGTACATGGGATCTTCGAGATCGATCGTGTCCAAGTAGATCCGGTTCTCGTGACTTAGCATAATGCCGCATGTGGTCATGCAAGTTAAGGAATCCCGTACCACGGTTGAATTCCACTCGCACAACTATCTTTGGCTTCAATGCCAACAAAGACACCCACCCTTGGGAAAAATTAAGCTCAAATGTCAAATTGGGGATCTCAAGTCGGTAACTCGCTACATTATAGATGCCGACACATCCTACAACCGCTATTAGGACGGCCTTGGATTCATGCGAATCGGATTGTCCCATCAACCCTTCATCGGTGATGAAATATGTCAATGAAGAGGAGAAGTCAAAACCACGATGGTGAAAAGCATCCTTTCAAAGGGGTAGAGAGTTATCACATCGACTCGGTTTTTTACCTCGGCGCCCCGAAGCCTGAATCGCCAAAACCAGCCATCGACAGCGGCAATGAAGCGGATGCCGAACCTGAACCTGAAGAAGAATGTCCATGGGAATTGCATGTAATGGGCTCTGATAAGCCTAATAATGAGGAAGATGTACTGAGTGAAGGCGAGTGGTACATTAATGAAAATCTCAATTTAGCTTACTTGTCTGATGTTTCATCTGAAGAAATAGGTAATGGTACGGGATTGGAACCATGGCATGCGCTATATGGTGAGAGATCACTAGACTTGCCACTCAAAACGTCCCTCTCCACCTCCGGGAGGATAAAGGACGTGAGGAAGGCATTCTTTATGGTCCCGTCCAAAGAGAAAGATCAGAGACCAATTTATTTTGGTAAAGTGGATCCTGAAATTCTCAAACCAGAGAGTTCGGAAGAAAGCGAAGCGACTCCTCAGTTTCATTATTACGAACTTAATGCTCGTAACATAATGAAGAACATGGGATACGATTTCAGTAGTCCAAAGGGGTTAAATTTCGGGAAAGGAAGGCGAACCCCGATCCGACATCTTGTCCCTGAAGGTAAAACCCAGGATTACTATCACAAGACCCGACGAGGTTTAGGATACTTATCAACACCTTCCACTTGGAGAGGGCGAAGCGGATAATGCTCATGAAGGACCATTCATCCGGGACATCACCATGGGATTCGACGGAGTGTAGGATCAATCTTCGCAAGCATGTCGGTGAACATGGTTTGGTCGATCATCAGCGATGACAAAGGTGACGATCGATTCGCATGATAATGACCCTTGGATTAGCGCCTTGATGTTACGTGGGATATGTGCTTCGAAAGCAACGAGAGCCCAATCAAGATAAGGTGATCAAATAAATATGGGGATGAGATCAATCCCAAACCAATTTTCGTAGTTTAAAGCTTATCGCGAAATGAGAAAGAAGAACTAGTGTCCCTCGTCCGAGAGTATGTTGACGTCTTTGCATGGAGTTATGAAGACATGCCCGGTCTTGATACCGAAGTAGCCATGCACCGCCTCAATATCGACCCGAACGCGAAACCTGTTAAGCAACAGCAACGCAGGTTCCGTCCGGAGGTTATGGAGGCAATTGTAGTAGAAATCCAAAAGCTCATCGATGCAGGTTTCATCAGAGAGGAACAACACCCGGATTGGGTAGCCAATATCGTTGTTGTACCCAAGAAGAATGGAAAGATCCGGATATGCATTGATTTTCGTGATTTGAACGCGGCATGTCCAAAAGATGAATTTCCACTCCCCATCACCGATGTCATGATTGATAATACATGTGGATATGAGAGAATGTCTTTCATGGACGGATTTTCAGGATATAATCAAATCAAAATGTATCCTGAAGACGCAAAGCATACGGCCTTTAGAACACCATTGGGGGTATTCTGCTATACCGTAATGCCATTTGGGTTGAAGAACGCTGGAGCAACTTACTAACGAGCGATGAATACTATTTTTCATCAACATCTACGTAAGAAGATTGAATGTTACGTAGATGACATTGTGGTAAAAAGTCGCAAGAAGGAAGACCACCTATCAGACTTGAAGACCATGTTCGACATCATGAGAACACATCAACCAAGATGAACCCCACAAAATCCTTCCTAGGGTGTCGATGGTAAATTCACGGGATTCATAGTTACATCCCAAGGAATTTCGCCGATCCTAAAAGGTGCGTATATCCAAGAAATGTCACCACCAAAGACCATTAAAGAGCTCGAGGCCCGCAAGGTAGGTTAGCGACATCCCAAGATTCATATCAAATCTTTCGGTCGGTGCCAACCCTTCTCCAAATTAATGAAGAAAGGGGTTTCGCTCAGATGGGACTAAGGTTGCCAAAAGGCGCTTGAAGAAATCAAAACCTATCTCACGCAACCGCCACCCTCGTGGCCCCAAGATCGTGAAAACCCTTCCGTTATATGTGAGAGCCATGGACCATTCACTTGGAGCCTTGCTAGCCCAAAGCGATGACCAAGGACATGAACAAGCAATTTATTACCTCAGTAGAACCATGATGGGGCGAACACGAATCTGACCAGTGGAAAAGGAATGCTTAGCCTTGATGTTTGCCATCCGTAAAACTCGACATTATCCGGTTGGGCAAACAATACATGTCATTTCGAGTAAATCCTCGAGAGTGCTCATGACTAAGCCCTCTTCCTTTGAATTCGGTTAGCCAAATGGGCTTATACTTCTCTCACAATATGATATGAAGTTTATGCCCAGAAGGCTATTAAAGGGGCAGTGGCGGATTTCTTAGCGTAACATCCTGCTCCCAACTCTTCCAAACTATACTAAGATATACCGATGAAATCATCAAGCTTACATGACTCAAGGAGATACTGTGTATGGAAGTTATTCTTTGATGGAGCCTCTAGAGCAAACCCTGATGGAGGAATTGCAGCCGGTGTGGGGGTTGTACTTGTTTCCCAGAATAGTCTCGTGATCCCAAGAGGATTTTCCTTGGCTGATCCATGCACTAATAATGTAGCAGAGTATAACGCTTTATTGTTAGGAATGCAGCTGGCCGAAGAAATCAACATTCAATACCTCGAAGCTTATGGTGATTCCCAGCTCATCGTGAATCAGGTTCGAGGAGAGTATGAAGTGCGCAATGAAGACTTAATCCCGTATCACTCGGCGGTTCTAGAATTAGCACGAAAGTTCGAAGGCTTTTTCATAGAGTATATTCCACGAGCCCGGAATGCCTATGCAGATGCCCCGCCTCGCTAGCCACATCACTAGCATTACCTCCAAAAGCCCAGACAATAATATTTGTCGCAGGGCGTGAGTTGTACTTTCCTGAACTCATCACAAAAGGAGATCTAGAAGGACCAACAGAAGAGACCGTTTGTGAAACTTCCGTTGGGCTCGAACCAAGGGATTGGCGATTCCCTTATATAGACTACGTCCTGTATGGAATCCTACCGGATGATCCCAAAGAAGCGGCCACCATTAAACGGAAGGCCCTTCGTTTTTATTATGATGCAACTTCCCAGACTTTGTATCGTAAGTCGCATGACGGAATTCTACTCCGCTGCCTTTCCCGAAAGGAGGCGAGAGAAGCCTTAAAAGAGGCCCAAGACTGAATGTGTGGAGCCCACCAACCTGGGAGCAAGTTGGGGGATCGCCTACGGAGAATAGGTTATTATTGGCCAAAGATGTTTGAAGATGCCGTGGATTATGCTAAACGATGTCATGCGTGCCAAATTCATGGTGATTTCGTCCATCAGGCACCAGGAAATCTACACCCAACATGTTCTTCGTGGCCATTCGAAATGTGGGAATGGATATTGTCGGCCTATCTCCCCGCCAACGCCCAAAGGACATCGATTCATCTTAGCCGTGAATCGATTACTTTTCTAAATGGGCGAAGTCGTTCGCTAAAAGAAGTTAAAACTTCAAATGTGATTAAGTTCATTAAGCATCACGCCCTCTATCGCCATGCATCAGCGCGATAGTCCATGATAACGGTGCGCAATTCATTAGCTATGGATTCCGAGATTTTGCAATAAGTTCAGATCCAAAGTGTTGCGTCGACGGCATATTATCCCCCAGCCAATGGTCTAGCGGAAGCTTTCAACAAGACCATTGTGAAACTTCTAAAAAAGTTCGTCTCTAAAAGTCGGCGTGATTGGGATGAGAAGTTGGGCAATTGTTTATGGGCTTATCGCGACGACGGTGAGAACCCCAACAAAAGCTACTCCCTTTCTTTGGTGTACGGATCATAAGCCGCTCTACCATTGGAGATTCAAATTCTTCCTAAGAGTCGCCTCGCGAATCGAATGACGGATGAAGAGCAACATCAACTACGCCACAGAGCTAGAAATGTTAGACGACAAACGATCATGAAGCTCAACAACAAATCGAGCTATACCAAGCTCGGATTTCTAAAGCCTACAACAAGAAGGTTAAGGGAAGGATCTTCAAGAGAGGCGATCTTGTCTTAACAGTTCGCCGACCTATGGTCATGACACATAAGACGAAAGGGAAATTCAATCCCAATGGGAAGGACCTTTCAGAGTCGACCGCCTATTCTAACGGAGCTTATCGACTTATCGACTTGAAAGGTGACATTCTCATGATGCCAATTAACGGAAGTTTCTCAAGAAATATTACCCGTATATGTAAGATCCCCCGCCTTGTTCTTAACCAAGCTTAGGAGAAAGAACCGAACGCTTTAGGTCGGGGTTGATTTATTGGAATGGACTTCATTCATTTCGAGTCTTGAACGATCATTTATGCTATGTTAACATTATACCTCTGGCATTTGTAATTGTTTTCATTATTATAAATCAAATATTGTGCGCAAAAGGAGAAACAAAAGTATCACTTCATTTTTTTTTTAAAATAACAAAATAAAAGGTGATACAGATTTGATGCTAGAAAGATTCTGGGCCCGTCATGTGAATAACTGTAAGCCGTGACTTAAGCTCCGCAAGCTTTTGTTCATGCTCAGTGCGCACTCTCTCTGCAACTTCTGCCTGGAATTGAGTTTCAGTCGCCGCAACTTCCTTTTTCATAACCTCCAGGGCGTTCGCCTCTTGGCGAAGGGTATCAAGATTCTCAGCACCTCGGCGACGAAGACCCTCTGCAGCTTCTTGCTCCTGAGTCAATTGAGCCCTTCTCCGAGTTAACTCAGCCTCTAATTGGGCAATAGACTCCTGAATTGCAGCCACGTATGACAGATTCGGTCAACTCGAAGTTGGAATTGATCGTCTTTGTCCGCAAGTTAGCAACCCTCGCTTTCGTGATACACTCGCCGCAAGGGTTCCCTGTTGAGATATTTTCGGCTTGGCTAATAAGAGACTTGGTTATCTCCGCTTCTACGCCAACCTCGCGGAAAGCACTCGAAGGCCCGCAAGTCCGCCTCCAAACGAAACTCTTGCAAAGACAATGATGGAAACAAATGGCGCCGCATGACCGCTTAAGGTAGCCTGATGTTTCATTATATGAGGCTGTAGACTTCAAAGGAGCCACGACCGCCCATAACAAAGTCAGTGCGCCGCGTCGGTATCCCTCGCAGTCGGTTTATATCAGACTCCGCATAGATATCACGTGGAATACGTAGTTTCGCCAACCACCATGTCCGAATAATTGGGGAAGTACCCGCGGTGAAGGAGTCGGTGTGACGAAAGCAATTTCCCTCTTCTTCTTCATGCAATGCGTAAGCGGATCTAATAGCTCCTTGCATAAGCTTCGCTCGGGTCGCTTGGGTCGAAGTTGATTTCTTTGTCGTTTCCATTACAAAACTTAAGAAAATTACACCTTAATTTTCGCTACAAAGAAATTTCAAGAACTCTTCACAAACTCAACAAAAGACGCTACAAGTGTAGATCTCTTGTTTTCGTGGACTTTGCCTCGCGTCGGGATGCGTAATCCGTGGACCACCGAAGCAACATCGCCGAATCGACGGGTTTAGTTAGTGCTTCGCAAAGGAAATAAGAACTTCAAAGAAATATCTTAGCAAGGTAAGATATCTACTCTTCTCAAGAATAAGTCAAGGCTTAAACTTCGAGGAATCTCGCGTGGATCGTGTTCTTGAACTCCTAAGCTTGATTGACTTTTCCCTTTCGATGGCTCACCCCAAGTGGACGTAGGAGGGTATTTATAGTCTTTGGGAAACGTGCCCACAAGTGTCATAAGTGCCGAGATTTTAGTTAGCGCCGGCTCAAGTCGCCACGCTAAGCTACCTCGCCATCGGGCGAGGTAATATCGGCCGCCCGGCGGTAAGGTGATGGGCTGCCTCACGACCGGGCGAGGCAAGGCCGCCCTTCCACCGCCGTAACGGTTTTCCGCTTTTAGGCACGATTAAATGCTCCTAGAATTACGCCTAGTGGGCGATCTTCAGCGGTAACCGCTTATTAACGGTTCAACGCCTCTCGCATTGATAAAGTCAAGTGGGCCCCATCGCATTGATTTAGACCCTTCAAGAGCTCGCTCTGTGTCCGCCGCTTAGCTGCAGACACAGGTGCCTCGCCTATAGCGACACATCAAGGTGTCTCGCCAGGCGAGGCACACACAAGTGTTCGCTAATAGCGACACATCAAGGTGTCTCGCCAGGCGAGGCACACACAAGTGTTCGCTAATAGCGAGACACATCAAGGTGTCTCGCCAGGCGAGGCACACACAAGTGTTCGCTAATAGCGAGACACAATCTCCCATGTGTTGACTTCTTGAGATTTCGACGACGCTGTTCTTCGATCTTCTCATGATTTAGTCATATTTGAGGTTCTTCAAAGAATTTTGATGCCTACAGATACCCTCCAAAGTTTTGAGACTCCTCGTATTTTGTCGAGGGTCCGAATACTTTGGATAAGATGCTTTGCTTCGCTCAACGCTGAACTTTGTAGAAGAGGCCCATGTTTTGCTTCAGCTTGAACTCGGCTACGGGCGTCACGACCATACTTTGGGATCAATAGTCGTTGCATTTGTATTTGGATTGATTGAAATGTCAAGTCTATTTTGGACTAATCATCTTCATCTTGAAAGTCACCACTTGGGTTATAATTGAAATGCCTTGAGAATCATTCAGAAAAAGCTGCCGTCTGTTTTCTCAATATCGATTTCCGTGAAAGCTTCTATATGTAATATCCGAATTGTCCCACTTGAAGAAAGCGAAGCAGGCAACTAAGTATCTTGTTAAAAAGGACCGCCACAGACCGCCCGAGCATGCTTGAGCTTCCTGAGGCGATGTAATGGCAAATTTGCATTAGCAATGAGTTACAAAGTGCATTAAAATCACGGTAGGAGAAAGTGCTTGACCCCGGCAGAAGAGTGAACCCACTGCCTCAAGTTATTGCTTGTATGATAGATATAGGATTTTTGGCAAACCCTCACCATCAACGGATTTGATGAGCCTTTACCAACTACCGCTTGAGTTGGGCTAGCATGTAGATTATCCGAGTCCGCTCTACATGTTACGCTGTGCTAAAAGAGTGAATTCTCTTAGACTTTATGCTACGATATTGAATAATGAGGCTCTGGCCAATTATCACGGAATTGATTACCCTACAAAGATGTGTTAGATGCGCACTTATCTCTCGATAAGGGACAGAGATAATATCCCTATGCATGAAGGCATAGTTTAGGTGTCATTAGGTAATGACATCTATGCTACGATTTTGAATACGTAGGCTTGTGGAATTTATGTTTTCTCTTGGGGCGAAAACGAACCCTTTGTCGGAGTAGACCTCTCATTCATAAAAGGAATCGAGAGGGGATTTTGACCGTGGTCCTAACTGTAGGAAGGTTTGACCAAGTGGGAGTGAAAATTAAAAATGATCCTAATCAGAGGAAGGTTTGATCGGATAAGAGTTTTGAGACAATCCTAACCGCCTAAGGTTTGATCGCCAATCCTCAAATGGACCTCTGCTCATGGAAGGAATCAAGAGGGATTTTGACCATGGTCCTAACTGTAGGAAGGTTTGACTGTGCAAATATTTGAGACAATCCTAACTGCCTAAGGTTTGATCGCCAATTGAAGTGGACCTCTGCTCATGGAAAGAATCGAGAGGGATTTTGACCGTGGTCCTAACTGTAGGAAGGTTTGACCAGAAAGGAATTTTGAGACAATCCTAACTGCCTAAGGTTTGATTGCTCAATTGAAGTGAACCTCTGCTCATGGAAGGAATCGAGAGGGATTTTGATTATGGTCCTAATCAGAGGAAGGTTTGACCACTAACTGAAGTGGACATCTCGCTCATGGATTATCCACCCCTTTCTTTGCAAAATTGGGCTCTTATATTCATGGAGGAATTAGGAGGAGCAGCTTAATCTCTTGTACTCATCGGAGAAGAGGGAATAGTTTATACTGTGATACCGCTCTGAGTACGAGGGAGCAGCTTTATACCAGATACCGCTCTGAGTACGAGGGAGCAGCTTATACTCATATACCGCCGGAGTACGAGGGAGCAGCTTTATACCAGATACCGTTTGAGTCCGAGGGAGCAGCTTATACTCAGATACCGTCGGAGTATAGAGGGAGCAGCTTATACTGTGATACCGTCGGAGTATAGAGGGAGCAGCTTATACTCATATACCGCCGGAGTACGAGGGAGCAGCTTATACTCAGATAATTGCCGGAGTCGTTTGATTCAGCCTTATTTCTGCTAAGACGCCGGCTTCAACCAAGGCTTGATGATGGCCTTGAGAGCTAAGCAATCCTTTGTAGGATGGAGGATCCTCCGCGGGTACCACGCATTTAGGGTCCGGTTTTGTTAGCCTCCTCTTGATTTATAATTGAGGCAACTTGATTTTGTTGTTATCAAGGAGGTGTTTGAAGATGATTGGAACTTCTTCGCCCTTGAAAGAGTATGTCCCGTGGAATTCTCGATGAAGCTTTTTGCGCGGCCGTTGTTGCGACGCTTGACCAACAAAGAATACAGATGCCTTTCCTCTATTACGAGAGGAAAAATTTACTCGAGGGGTCACCATCTTTTCGCTTCTTTCAAATTTCTTCCTTCCGAGGAAACGCTCGCTTGTTCTCCTCGTATTTTTAGGTCTTTCCACGAAGTTGGTGGACGACCCCATGACTTCCAAAGAATTCTATAGAAAGATTGTTGTGGCAAGTCTTCAATATGAACTTTTCAAGAATTGATCCCCGCAATTCATAGCTTTATTATGAATCGCTTAACTAATGTGTCGATTGTCTCCCCACCTTCTCGCTGCCTAAGAGAGTTCCAATTGAGACTTCGTGTCGCCATCAAGAAGTTGCCGAGAAAAGAACTTTCCATGTCCTCCCGTGAGTTAATACTCCCGCTTTGATTCTTCGATACCAATCGGCAGCCCGCCAAGAGTACCGACGAATGACCGAACCATCGAGGCTCGCTTCCCGAGATTACCCCAAATGTGATTTGAAGTAAATCGTGTTGTGAAGGTGACCCTCTCCGCCAAATGGCGTGAAGTTGATCAAATTGAATTTCGGGCGATAAGGGATTGAATCCCATTCTCTGATACGGACACGGATACCACCTTTTGACTTCGTGTGGACATCAAAGCATTGATTTTATCTTCAAGCTCTTTCATCCTTTCGCCATCATCTTCCCTTTGTTTTGGATTATTTCCAATAGGAAGAATTGGATCATTTCCACCTTGAGCAAAGAAATGCGCTTTCTTTGAGGTTGATCACAGAAATGTGTTCATCAATCTCCAATCGCCGTTTTCAACATTATGGTGGGTTACTCCACCTTGTTGACTGGATTCAGCCGTTGATCGACCTGTGTTGCGCAACCGCTTGGGTTTGCAATTCCTCATCCGCTGCATGGCTAGCTCCATCTCTGTTCTCATTTCGCCTTAAGCTCTTCTCTTTGCTTAGCTAAGGCTTCTTGTAACATTTGAGCCGTGACATCGTGAGTAATGGTAAAAGCTTCTCTCGATGGAGACCAAGACTTGACATTGTGTCATCGGAAGCTATCGCCGAATTGATGTCGGAAGCTTCATCATCGATGACTCTCCTCATGCATCCTTCTATAGTCGGCGCGCTGGGTAGCTCGCAATTGTAACCGACATCCGCCGGGAAACTCGGTGCCGACTTTTCCCCGCAGAGGAAATCGATCCGAACTGCCGCCGGTCCTTTCCCTTTGTTCACCATGTTGATGGTCACTTCGAAACTCATCAATTTGGATGGATGATCTCCTTTTTCTTCGGCGTCGCCTTGATCGTGGTTTCAGATTTTCCGCTGTCGACAGGGAAAGCCGCTCAATATCGGCTCTTTGTGGGTGAGCGCTCGACTCGTAACGTGCACATCCCCGACAACAACGCCTTGATTAGTTGTGCACACGAGCAAGAACAACCTATTTCATCGATCGCCCTCTTTCGTGTTGCCACCCCCAACCCGATGGTGTGGTTGGTGTGGTTTATCACAAATTGCACTTCCACCCCAAGTGTAACGTTGTCCTTAATTGAGGACACGCCTTCTTTGGGGACGCCGGCCATTTGATTTGAGAGACAACTTCCATCGCTACGCCGCTATCCGGTTGCTTCAGATGAATCACGAGGGTCCGTTATCTCTCGTGATTTTGCGAGTCACTTGCCTCAACTTCTTCTTCTCGCCAGACTCGTGGACCCCTTGTGGGATGCTCAAACGAGACGCAATGTAAATTCTTTCAGCTTTGAGCCGCCGATGGCTCAAAGACATTTCAACATCACTTGGAATTTGGGTACGCCCCAACCTCGCCGTTGTTTATGGATCGTGACCCAAACGCTCCATTACCTGTTTTGACTTTGGTTCTCAATTGTGGACCAAGGCGACCGAACACCGGTTGACGGATTTCCGTGACTTAACGGCTGATACCTCACCGAAAAGTGGAAGAAAGGGGTGGAAAAGCCAAATTTTCATTAAGGCATGGAGGATCGCCGCTTTTGGCGAGGTAGCCGGATCGTTCGCCGGGCGCTGAGATGCTTAATCGCCGCCGTTGGCTAGGCAATTTTAGCCGCTCGCTAACGCTGAAGTACCGAATCGCCTCTACCAAGAATTCGGGCGAGGCGCACTCTTGAGCCAATTTTGACGTTGACTTCGACCCAAACTTGGCGCATTTTGAGCCGCTTGTCGGGTTGATTTTGACTTTATGCCTTTGCTTAACAATGGCACGCATGAGCAACGCGCACGGCGCTTTTGAGCTGCTCCTTCCTTGTCAATCGGGTCCTTTTGACAAGAATCCATTCTTCCTGGCGTGAGGCCGACAGTTGAAGCGCCAGAGTTTGTTGACGCTTTGATTACGCGGAGTTCTCGTAGTGAACTCCATCCGCCGACTCCGTGAGCCTTGGCGAACCGACGCCATCTTTTGACGCCGCCTTTGGCGAAGCTCTTCGCCGATCGCTTGAGATCTTATTGAGAGGGAAATCGCCCGCCGCAGTTTAACGAGAATCGCTGCGCATCACAACGTAACTAACCTCCTCTTAGGGGATGAGATCCTCCGATGTTTGCGGGTGAGGAGGACTTCGATGTGGAAGAGGAGAGATACTCTTCAATTTGGCTTGATCGAAGAAGTAGTCTATTCCATCAACCATGAGGTCGGCCCGACGCCGCAAGGTCGCGACACAACGATCTCGGCTTGAGACCGCTGGCTCCCACCGTGGTCGCCATCGTGTTTGGGTCGAAAGTTGATTTCTTTGTCGCTTCCATTACAAAACTTAAGAAAATTACACCTTAATTTTCGCTACAAAGAAATTTCAAGAACTCTCACAAACTTGAACAAAAGACGCTACAAGTGTAGATCTCTTTGTTTTCGTGGGAATTTGCCTCGCGTCGGGATGCGAATCCGTGGACCACCGAAATGATCGTCGAATCGACGGGTTTAGTTAGTGCTTCGCAAAGGAAACAAGAACTTCAAAGAAATATCTTAGCAAGGTAAGATATCTACTCTTCTCAAGAATAAGTCAAGGCTTAAACTCGAGGAATCTCCGCGGATCGTGGTTCTTGAACTCCGAAGCTTGATTGACTTTTCCTTTCGATGGTCGCACTTCCCCAAGTGGACGAGGAGGGTATTTATAGTCTTTGGGAAACGTGCCCACAAGTGTCATAAGTGCCGGAGATTTTGTAGCTGCCGCATTCGCCGCCGCGCTAAGCTACCTTGCTCATCGGGCGAGGCAAGTATCGGCCGCTACGGGCTGAGGGCAAGATGGGTCGCCTCGCGACCGGGCGAGGCAAAGGCCGCCCTTCCACCGCCGTAACGGTTTTCCGCTTTTAGGCACGATTAAATGCTCCTAGAATTACGCCTAGTGGGCGATCTTCAGCGGTAACCGCTTATTAACGGTTCAACGCTCTCTCGCATTGATAAAGCCGGCGGGCCCCATCAGCATTGATTTAGACCCTTCAAGAGCTCGCTCCAAGTATTCTGGTGTCTCGCCAGGCGAGGCACACACAAGTGTCTCGCTAATAGCGAGACACATCAAGGTGTTCCCGCCAGGCGAGGCACACACAAGTGTCTCGCTAATAGCGAGACACATCAAGGTGTTCCCGCCAGGCGAGGCACACACAAGTGTCTCGCTAATAGCGACACATCAAGGTGTCTCGCCGTGGCGAGACATTAAACAAGTGTCTCGCGATCAGAAGCAGACACAATCTCCCCATGTGTTGACTTCTTGAGATTTCGACGACGTTGTTCTTCGATCTTCTCATGATTTAGTCATATTTGAGGTTCTTCAAAGAATTTTGATGCCTACATGGGCGAGAGGATGACCTCGCCGCTATTCGCTGACGAGCCCTCTTCTCATATTGAGCCGCTTTTCCGAGTGAAAACCCTTTTCCCTCGCCGCTTCTCCGGCGAGCTTCTACCTCCGGGTATCCCGCTGAATTTGGCCAACTTTGAGTGCTTCCTCGCCGCGAAATCAAATACTCAATTCCCCCGGAGCGCGCCCCACCAATTTTTCGATTCAGACACCTCCCTAATATCCTTCAAGGTGAAGTGTATACGCCATATTCGGGAGCTTCAAACTTTACGATACCAGCTTGCAAAACCCAAGAACGGTATGGTACCGGGCGGGAGAAGGTAGCACAAATATCGACCGAGCCTCCTACCATCCAGCTTATACCGTGCTCGAGCTCCTTCATACAAATTCCCAACGATAGCCAACTTGGGGTTAGGGTTCCCAACATATAGTTGGTCATACCCAAATTGTCGAAAGCAAACCGCTAGGCAAGTAAGGCTCGATGATACACCGGCCACCCAAGCGAAAGACCAAATACCCAGCCCGATCGCGGATAAGCCACCGTAAGATGCCTCCCAAGAATGAGGTGAAGTTACCAGTGCCACATCCATGAAAATCAAGGCCGCCTTCTACTCCACCAAAATCGAGAACAAAGAAAAGACTCGTAATTATCCTCCTCAATAAAATCTGGCCGAGTGGGGACTATGTACCAATGCGCCCACTTGGCGGACCCAAGCCAGATAAAGGGAACGAAAAAGAGTTGGCATCGCTAACCCCGCCATTAATGAGGGGCAAGCATGACAAACCAGCCACCAAATAGGAATACGCACCGCACGCTGGGTCGGGAGTTTTCAATCTGCTACCTTCCTCGACCCAATTTTTCTCACATTCAAGAATTCAAGTCGGCCTCGTAAGCCATATTGTATGCAACTTGCCATAGTTGAGAGGAGACTTATCGCCTTCCATGAGCCAAAAGAATCAAGGGTATACCACCGGATCAGATGGACTCGATGGGTTTGAGGGAACCACACAACGCTTCAACCAGATCATCGAAATCCAGCCTAGCAATGCCATATCGAGATAGGAGTCTCCGCTGGCAACGAAGCTCTCAAATTTCGCATCGAGGAAAGATATCTTCCAAATACTGTTGACATACCGAGCAAAGGAGACTTTGGAGGAGCTCACCGGTCGACGAATCACCGGCGATGCTTACTCAGATTTTGAAACAAATATTCAGCCCAAGATGCATGTTTAACACCGCCTGATCGTAGTCCAGTCTCTTGTACACATATATGGAAGTGACACATCACTTCCCAGAAGGTGGCATAGACATTTGGGTATTCCCTCCGCAAAATAGAAAGTTCAGCGGTGCTAGGAACAAATTCCTCATACGGCAGTTCACCAAATGGTAAACCCGATACTGCATACATTTCCTGGAGAGCAAAGCCTAATTCCCCAACGGGAGTGAAAAAAGTACAAGTATCAGGGTTATACTTTTCCAAGATGGCAAAGAAACTGTAGGAGTTCTGGATGACACCAATACGCGTGGCTCTCACTGGAATCTCTAACCCGGATAAGGTGAGTGGCACTCGCAATTCATTGATAACAAAGTCCATCATACGGACCCACCATCCGTCGTCAGGAGAATACACCCATCCAGGAGTCCTAAATTCTTGAGCAACAAATTCGCCCTGTGCAGCAATGAATCGGCGAATAAAAGTACGGGCCGGAGTGGCCCTCTCTTGATTGGGACTTATGCTATGAAACTCGCCTGGTCTTAGGCCCATCACCTTATAGTCACTCCCCAAAGGATGAACCGCCTGGTGAGTTAGAACCCCAACAGGCACCCTATCCCTTTCCTCGACTAGATCCCAATCCAAACGCCTGCAGCAGGAGACGCTTTGAAAGTAAGAAAGCGGATACATCCGCTTCATGCTAGGAAGGAAAAAGAAGCGGTCGTTAGCTTGATGTAGCATCTTGGATTCCTCGCCGCAGTCCATATTATCATCTGCCTCGATACGATCTCCGAAGAAGAATGCTGGCTTCTCGATTAAGTCATGGCTTTCTGACGCCACGAAATTCATATCTGTTATAATGGCCCTAAAGGTGGAAGGTTCAGCTCGATGGATCATCATCGTTCTTTCCATACAATTGTCCCGGGTCAGCGGGAGCTCTCGGCGAAGACCTAAAGCCACATCGTGGTCCATCCAACCCGAATAACCGGCGATATCTACGGAAAGCGCCTATCAAAGATAGAGAACCGCAGACAATAGAAGATAAAACGCCAAAAGGAAAGTTACAAGAAAGCCTAAGATGGCCCAAGATGAAAATGCAAGGGTGGTCAGCCCCGCGTTCTAGTTGTAAGACGCGAGGGTCAGCCCCGCGCTTTAGCTATAAAACGCGAGGGATAGCCCCGCGTTCCAAGCATTAAACGCAAAGAATAACTATGCGTTCCGAGTACAGAAACGCAGGAGATAACCCCCGCGTTCTAAAATAAAAACGCGAGAGTCAGTCCCGCGTCTCCATCATCAACATCAACTCCGCGTTTGAAACGCAGAGTTCAATTTTGGGTTGGAACCCATTAAAATAAATTCAAAACCCTGGTATACCTCGATGTGAGGGGGTTTGCGGTGGCGGCGGCACCATCGAAACCGATGGGTCACTCGAGATCTCGGCCGGCGTTGGGCTTGGAGTCGTTTGAACGACGCACTTGATCTTGTGAACAGTTTTCCTTGGAGCCATTGAAGAAATCTGGCTAATCGAAGATGGGGAAGAACTCAAGAAGAGTTTCAAAGACGAAATCTCTTGAAACCACGAAGGAGATGAAAATTTCGTGATTTTTACCCGTGGTAAAATTTCCAAATTTTACCCAAGGGGGTTGTTTACACGAGGATTAAGGAGAAGATCTCCACTTAAGATTCTCCAACCACCTCGCCATATGTTAAACACAACCACCTCAGATAAGGCGGTTCAGCTTTCCAAAACGCGAGATTCACCTCCGCGCCCTATTTCCAAACGCGAGATTCACCTCCGCGTTTTATCTCCAAACGAGACTTGCCTCCGCGTTCAATCCCTAAACGCTGGCACATCTCTGCTTTGAACCCCGCACGAGGCTCACCTCTGCGTTCTAAAAGCCAGAACGCGAAGCTCACCCACGCGTACCGATTTTCAAACGCGGGTCCCAACCCCCATGTTATTGAGTCCAACACTTAGCCAGTTTTAGACTTAGTAACTCCTTTCACAGGAATTTTCTTTTCTTTTAAGCTGTTGAAGCCTGATCTCATCCTAATGAGCTACAAGCAACCAACTTATCGCCCTCTTAACAGATGATAGGTTCTTAAATTGGCCTAAATCGTAACCAATCTATTAATCCTCATCAACAGGATGACGAATCCACAAATTCGATTAAACCACAATCAGCTTTTTGATCAAGCCCTAGAAGCCTTGTTCACAACACAAGCCTAAAAAGCCTTGTTCACAACACAAGCCCTAAAAGCCTTGTTCACAACACAAGCCCTAGAAGCCTTGTTCACAACACAAGCCTAAAAAGCCTTGTTCACAACACAAGCCCAAAAAGCCTTGTTCACAACACAAGCCCTAAAAGCCTTGTTCACAACACAAGCCTAAAAAGCCTTGTTCACAACACAAGCATAGAAAGCCTTGTTCACAACACAAGCCTAAAAAGCCTTGTTCACAACACAAGCCCTAAAGCCTTGTTCACAACACAAGCCCTAGAACCTTGTTCACAACACAAGCCCTAAGAGCCTTGTTCACAACACAAGCCCTTAGAGCCTTGTTCGCAACACAAGCCCCAGAGCCTTGTTCACACCATAGGCACCAAGTCTAAATGAGGATAAGTTTGCATGCAGCCGGGCGGTCTGTTCCCACAAAAAAAAGACAAAGTCTACGTATTCAACATCGCAGCGTTAAGTCTAAAAGAGTCTAATTCTTTTAGCGCAACGTTACGTGCGGAACGGACTTAGATAATCCGCACGCTAGCCCGATTCAAACGGTAATCGGTAAAGGCTCATCAAATCCGTTGATGGCTGAGGGTTTGCCAAAAATCCTATAAGTGTTGTGGTTGACATACGAAATCACAATGGAAAAGTAAATTTGTATCACTTTTATTCAAACTCCTAAAGGATGAAAAAAAAAAAAGGGAAAACAATAAAAGAGGGAAAATAGGATTTGTGGAGAATACAAGAGTAAGCCTATGGTCCCCTAAGCGTGATGGACGCAAGCTGAGATTTGGCCTTAGCAACCTCCTTCTCATGAGCGTACCAAGATTCGGCTGCTGGCCTCTTAGTCCCTCTTTATCTGGTGCAGCGGCAGTAATGCCCCTTTTTATCTCCTCAAGAACCTGCAGTTCCTCACGATAATCATTGTATGTTTCTACACTCTTACGAGTGAGGTCTTTCACTTCCGCCTCCTCCTGAGCCAGCTTGGCCTTCTGCTGAACCAACTCCGCTTGAAGTTGAGCGATGGTTTCCTCAGTGGTAGCAATGGATTCACGAGTAACCTGCATAGTAGAGGTCGTGTAAGTTAGCTCGTGTTGCCAATGATCCCACTGAATTTTCAGGGATGCAACTTGTATCTCTTTCTCGCTCAAATTCTTCTGAACGGCTTCATATTGCTGCATCGCTTGAGCATAAATGTCAGCAAGGGTTGACTCAATCTGAGCTTCCAGATCAACATGATGCAATTCCTCAAAGCTTTTCAAGCTCTCCTCCAGGCGAGATATCTCGTTGGTACGTTGGATATCTTGCCTCAGACACCGATGTTATTCAGATAATTCATAAGAATAGGCCCGAAGTCGCAGGTGCTTCTCCCAAAGAACAATGATCTTCACGGCCCCGTGATCTCAGATTCTAAATGACCGATGTATTTTTGAAGCAAATTAGGTACAACGGTCGACTCCATGGAAACTGCAGGAGACAATATCAGCTCATGTTGGGTCACGAGGCCCTGAGAAGGAGTCATAGGTGATGGTATTTGAGCGGGAGGGGAGGTACTAGCATCCTTTCCAGTCCTAAGAGAAATCCTAAGAGGGGTTGATTTCATCAGGGGAGAAGTTGCCGCCACAAACTTCGAACGGACTCGTGAATGGAAGTCGATGTTGGTACGCCTCTTGGGCCATCACCGCGCCGCCTCTGATTTGCCCTTACCTACGAGCCTACAAAAATAATGATTGTCAAAAGAACACGATGAAACAGCCTATCAAGATTCAAAACAAACAATGCTTACCCGAGAGAAAATAATCGCAGAGCCGGGCTTTTCGAAGTGACGGCCGAGATCGCCGAAAAGTCCATCGCGACTCGCGAATACCCATACGACACCTCTTCCTCATCATCTCCTCAAGGATGGGGAGCTCGCGGCCGGGTCGGGCTTAGAAATAGACCGGTTGTGGGGTTAGGTCTTTCGCCCCCGCGTGCATAAGCACCAAGAAGCTGTGAGATGAATATCTTGTACGTAAGCTCGCCCTTTCCGCCGGAGCCTCCTCTTCGTCACTTTGGGAGCAAAGATCGAAGTCCGGCCCGAATTATCATATCGAGAGCTTCAACAGCTTGGAATAGACTCGTGATCTTCACGGTGATTCGCCTCCACCTTCTTCCTCCAAAGATCGGTGAGAAAGAGAACCTCTTAAGGCTGGCCCAATTGAACGAAGACCCCGCTGGTGGGAAATCCCTACAACCGACCACTCGTGTTCTTCTTCGCCCACCTAAGTCTTGGAGGAGCAGCTCTAAACGATCTTGCATTAGTTTGACCTCGCCAGAGCCGGAGGTTTGTGGGTGATCGCCGGCGAGCCCGCTATGTGGCGGCGGCCCTTTCGTGACATTGGCCGCTTACTCGCAGCCCTTTCCTCACGGGTTCAGCCTAGAGGGGGCCCAGAGTCTACTCTCTGCTTCAAATTCTCTCCTCAAGACCAGCCCCAGCTCACAAGCTAAATACTCTTCAAACCCTCTCACGCTGGGTGTTTTAGAATGCTTCTTCGCCAGACATTTTTCTCGATCTCCTTCAAACAAGACGAAGTTCAGCTTTATATTCGTGGATCCGGGAAGTGGATTGGTACTCACAGTAAAACCCATAGTCGTGATAACTATTACGCCTTGTGAGGAAGTGTAAATTTAGCCCCGCCCACCACCACGGAATAATACTGTGCCCCGCACCTTCATATAAATTCCCGATGAGCCATTGGGGTTAGGGTTTCCAACATATAGTTGATCGTACCCAAATTGTCGAGCGAAGCGGAAAGGTTGATAAGGCTCGATGTAACATTTCCCGCCTTGACGGAAGATTAGGTAGCCAGGCCTGATATTGATCAGCCAACGAAAGACACCTCCATTCAATTGGGTGAAGGAGTTAGAGCCCTTAGTGTCTTGGTACATCTCCCCATATCCACCTCCTTCAAAATCAGGAAAACATCTGAAGATATGGTAGTTGAGATCCTTGGACAGAATTTGTTGGACCATGACCATGTACCAACCCTCCCATCGAGATCTAATTCTAACCGTTGAACCCACGGAACGAAGGAATCACCGCAAGCAAGAGCAGCAGACATCAAGGAGGGGCAATGCAAAACAAACCAGGCTACCAAATAGGTGTACGGTAAAGGCACGCGCGGGTTGGGAAGTTTCAGAGTCTTCTTCTCTCCGGTGCCAACTGCCTTGACCTGGGTGAAATCATGACATAATTCCCTCAAGCCGCTCTGTAAACGGCATGTCATCGCAAAAAGAAGGTTGATTGGTCTTCCATGAGCCAAAAGAACTGCTGGGTAAACGACCTCAGCAGCAAGAGAGTCAGTAGGCCGGGAGGGCACCACACACCGCTTCAGCCATAACATTAGGAAGCCAGCAAACAGAGCCACGTCAGAAATAGGGATCAGAGTTTGGTAATGAAAACTCTCGAACTCTGTATATGGCGGGAAAGTGCCCTCTTGAGCCTCATTAGTATAATGAGAGGAGGCGTTCCCAATACGATCTTTAACTTCGTCAGGCGAACTCGCAGCAAGACGAACTACATCAGTGTCCTTGCTATGCAAATTCTTGAATAAATAGTCAGCCCAAGACGCCTGCTTGACTCCGCTACCCTCTAAAGGGTGCCAATAAAGAGATGTGCCTTAATGGCATCGTTTTCCACTACATTCCCAGTTTGCTGGTGGAAGTAGTATATGTGCTGGTTCAGAGATCCTTTACCGTCAAACGCATGTAACGTAGGCGGCTTGAACTTCATCGTGTAGGGAACCATATCCCACTCGATGGGATAAGGTCGGATAATTCCAACCTTCTTGAGCTCTGTTCGCTGAGAAAGAACATTGAGCTGCTTCTGGATGTCTTCCAAGTCTTTTGATTCCTTACTTGGCTTCGAAGGAATCGTTGCTTCTGACTTCGCATGTTCAGAATCTGCATCGTCTTGATGCTCTTGATCTTCTTCTGGAAGATCTTCGCCAATCGGCCTTTTTTCTTTTGAAGAACTTGCTTGAGGATCAGGATTCAACAAGAGTTGCTCCATCATCTTTTCCAGGCGTTCGATCCGGTCATCCGCCTCTTTCTTCTAAATTGCCATTTGAGTCAAAATATCATCTTGGTCCGTTGCGTTAACTTCCCATCATCATCCTTGACTTGAACTAGGGGTTGGATTAGATGCTATGGCCGAGTTGGCGTCACTAGAAGTTAGTTGATTTTCTTGAGACGAAGATTGCAGTGTTTGCATAGAAGAATAGTCAAAAGGAATTTCCGTTCTCCTTCTTAGCTTGGTATTGCGATACACACCCTCAGCTTCTAGAAGTATGGAACTGATGCTAGGAGAATATATCAGATCAGGTGAGCTATTCGTACTTTCCTCGTTGTCTCTGGAAGTTACACTTATCATATTGACAGTGAATATTTGTGTCTTGCCTCTTCGGGCACGTCGTCGTCGCTTAGTCCGAACCTCTAAAGGCTCAGGAAGATGACTGAGACGGTTGAAGACTGATTCTTTGCATTGGCAACCTTCTTGGACTACCGAGATCACTTCTCTGAGGGTCGCACAATGCTGACATTGGCGAGCTCTCTTTAGAGTTATGAATTCTCGTAAATCAACATTGGTGTCAACTTCGCTGGCTTTGGCCTTAGAATGCGAACGTCGCTTACGACGACGTTGACTAGATGTTTGTCCAGCGGGATCATCAATGATGATTTTATTCCTCTGAGGGAATTTTGGTGAGGAATTACCCCGATTCTTAGCTTCTAACGGGGAAGCATAGCGAGTGTCACGAGACGCTTTAAATCGAACTCCTAAAGGAGTTGATGACTGAAGCCCGAGATCAGACGTATTAACATCTTGATCTTTACTCGAGGCAAGAGTCGAATTTCCTTCTCTCTTGGCGAAGTTGGTTTGGCTTCCAGCTAAGCTCAACTTCCTTTGGCGAAGGTGGCCTTTTCACACGCGGGGGTCACTTTGGACCCGAGACTCGCGATCATGGCAAATTCTACTGAATAGCCAAGATAGCCGCTGCTGAAGAGCTCATGGAGATAGAATCCTTGAACTTCGCTTGGTCAAATTCAATGATCAACATTTCAGCAAAAGACCTGAGGGTCTTAGTGTCGGTTTGCGACACAATCTTCTCGTCGGAGGAGAAGGAACTCCCCAGCGGAGTCGCCATCCTGTTTCAGGTTCTTTTCGTATTGCAATTGACATAGATTATAATTAAAGAACGTAATGAAACAAAGAAAATTTTATATTTTTCCTGGGGGTTCTTGTCTACGTGCCGGTGGAGTATGAATCTTGTACTCTGTTGACGAACCGACTAAGACAATGGGTCTTTTGCTGATTATTGAGTGTCAGATTGCTTGGAAGCTAGATCAGTCTTCTCTTAGCAATATCTCTCAGTGAGCTCGCAAGTGCGATGTGTGTGGGTCGATCTCTTGATCTTTTAGAAGATAACACAGTCTTCTTAGATAGATCCGATTATCTTAGATGCTATCTCTTATATTAGATCCCCGAAATGAGTAATCTCCCCTCCTTTTATAGGCTAAAAGAGAGAGTTAATGGCCCCTTAATTGTAGGTTAAGTGGCCATTAAAGTAGAAGATAATGGGGAGCGGTTATCCCCTTGAAAATAGCTCTGAAACGGCTATTAGGCGGACTTCGTGGACTTGGCAAAGTTTGCTGAAGACGTGGGCGAAGTTGCTGCGGGTGCGGGCGAGGGTCGCTGCGAACGTGGGTGCGCCTTCTTCGGAGGTGGATGACTTGGTCCACTTGAGCTGTCGTGGGTGGAGTTCGTTAGTTGGCGAGTTTCACCTATGAGTTCGAATTTGACACAGAATTTGACTCTAGGCTTGGCCGACTTAATGACGCCTTTCGAGTCGGTTTGAGGTGTGTTGCGGGGGTCGACTCGTGTCAGACTTAGTCGAGTTGAGTCGACATGGGTTGCTTGGCGAGGTTCGCTTTAGTTTGTTGTGGGCTCGACTTTGGGCCCATTCGAAGTGTTTAGCCCATTGGCGTTCACTTCTTGGATCCAAGTTGATCATCGGCCTAAGTGAAAATATATTTTGACCGTCTACAACGTTTGATTCATGGGCCAAGACTTTTGGGCCGCCTTTTTGTTGGTTTGTTTATTTCTGGATTACCAGAACGGCTAAATTATCCTGAAGAAAATTCTTGTTTCTTGTTTATTTGGTCTTTAACACTCCCGACATCAAGTGACCATTATTTTCTATTGAAATCATATTGGCATCATGACCCCTGGGCATTTTTGAAATTGTTGGCTCGTCATTAGACAATTTACAAAACCTTCCCTCTTAATGGATTGGCATGCCAGTGTACTATACATCAAGCTTGATGTACATAATCACATGTTCTTTATTTTATTATTATTATTATTATTATTATTATTATTATTATTTTGTGAATTAGGAACCAACAAGTAGATTTGAACTCGTAAGATATAAGCCGAAAGCATATATCCTCGTTTGAATTCTGAAAACCACCTTCAACAATATGTTATCAAACAAGAAAAGTTAAACAAGTAGCTAGCAATAAGTGAGGCTCAACCCAATCTATATAGTAAGCTAGGAACCACACGTATACACATTCACACATCCTCATGTCATAGTTAGCAAAATTTACATGTCACTGAGAGCCTAAGTTTTAACATCTAAAGAATAACACCCAACTATGGGGGGTCCTGCAGGGCAACAGCCCACCCAACCAGTTAGCGGGCGAGGGTCTAGGGGGTAGCACCCTCTAGTGGGGGATTCTAGCAACGACGCCTCCAAAACAAAAATTAATGTTAGATATTATTTCACATGTTTGTATGAATATTCTTCTTTCACTAGTTACTATTATCTCAAATACGTCATGATACAAAATTATTTGAACTTTTGATTTTTTATATGCATATTATTAACAATTATGATTAAAAAAAGTGCAATAACATATGGAGAAAACACGGGCATACACACATATACATAGCACATGGAGAAATGACACATATATAATTGATAATTTGTTTGAAAATGTAATTGATATTTATTTGATGAACAATATTGGTATTTTTTATATAATCTAAACCCCTCTTGAAATAATAATTTATGATACATCAACAAATCAACAAAAGTCAACCATAATAAAATAAAAAATCTATATATACCCCGAATCTAGAAACTACACAAGTGAAAGAGATTTTCATACCACAATCTAGGGTAAGATGTAAAGACAGCAAAAATGGGTTGAATTTCTACCAGATAAGAGCAACATAAGTGCATCGATTTTTTCCTTTTTATTTTTTTATTCTGTAATGCGATAGTAAATTGATTTTTTTATTTTGTCCTTTTTATTCTGTAATCGAATGTCAGAAGTGCATCGATTTTTTCCCTTTTATTTTTTTATTCTGTAATGCAATAGTAAATAGATACAACCTGAAAAAAATCGTGAACAAAATTTTTCATTCAAAAAAGTCGGTGGAAAGAAATTGCCAGAAAAAAGTGGAGGTAATGGGCTATTTTATAAAAAAATATTAATCCCCTCAAATGATTAATACATGGACTGTAAATGTGAGGGTGTGGGGTGGGTTTAGTTTAGTCCCCTTGTTGTACTAAGTAGTCCCTACTAAGGGTCTTCTTCCACTAATGATGGCGGCGGCGGCGCCCCAATGCCTGGTCGGGGTTAGCCTGCAACCCAGCCCGCGTACCATCGACAATGGTGATGACCCGCAACACCGCCTCCTTTTTGTTTTTTTTAAAAAAAATGACCCACCTCCACCTGGTAAAGGTCATGGTGGTTGGGCGATCGCCTCTAGCGCCCAGTGTGGAGACCACGACCTTTGGGTATAGCCGCCGATCAGTGACCCTACCGCCGACAGTGAGATCTAACTCAGGGTTTTGGATTTTAAAAACATAGAAATTCAAAAAATTGATTTTTAATTTTTGAAAAATAGAAAAATTATTTTTGATTTTTGAAAAATAATAAATCCCTAATTTAGTAAAATTGTTCACTAGTTTATTAAAATTGTCTACTAGTAAAAATTGAATTTTACTCTAGAAAAATAATTTCTAATTTTGGAAAAATAATAAAGCCGATGTCAAATTTAGATTTTGATGCTAAAAGAATTAATTTTTAATAAAAATAAATTTTTATTAATAAAAATCCTACTTTTCTATTCGAGACCAACATCACCATCAAGAAACTTTAGATTTAATGCAATAGCATATGAAATAAAACATCTACATATATGTAATCTAATCTAAACCCTAAAAATAAAATAAAAGATGCGAGCAATGCTAATTATAGCTCTGATACCAATGTAAACCATGCATAAACATATATGAATACAGAAATCTCTTATTAAGAGATTATCTATCCCGTATCTATAAAAGATTGCCACGCATTTGATCTTCATCTTTGAGCAGCAGTTGAAGGATGACCACACCATTGATATGGTGAGAAACCTTCGCATGTCAATCATGGAATTGAGAGAGCAGGAAGGTAATTGCTATTGTATTTATTTTTTATTGTGTTATTTCTCCTCTTTTATATTTGATGTGTGTGTGTGTGTGTGTGTGTGTGTGTGTGTGTGTGTATATAGAGAGAGAGAGAGTAAAGCTCCTATAAACTTAAGTGGATAGGAGCCATTTGTCCACCAACTTTTTTATCCATTGATTTTGCATGAGATTTGTGCTAGCATGTGATGCAAATAAATGCACAAATCTCAAAGACAACATTGATGTGCAGCACAAATCTCAAAACATAATGAAGGGATACAAAGTTTGGTGGACAAGTGCTCCTATCCACTTTAGTTTATAGGAGCTTTACTATATATATATTGTTCGCGGGAAAAGTCGGTTCGATCTTCATTGATGAACTCATTACAGCTTTATGCATTTACAAATGAATTCAAAAGTTCGTCTTTTTATAAGACTTGATTACAATGAAAATTAAAAAATAAAAATTACAACTTTTCTTTGAACAAACGCAGGACCCTGTTTATCAGACTCCTGCTTGCGTGAGATCTTTGCCTGTGCCAGGGTTTATCCGTGGACCGCCGCGTGATCCGCTAAAAGATCTAGATCTACACGATCAAGTGGATTGTTTCACGAAGGAAATAATCGCCGAAGTGAGTGAAATCGACCAAGCGAGATCACCACTCTTCTCGGGATCAAAACAAAGTTTGATCCGGAGGAATCATGTGTAGATCGGACCTAAGATTTCTCGAACTCCTTCGCTTTGTGCCGATGGGTTCGCCAAAATCTCAGATCTCATGCAAAAGTTTAGATCTCTCGTCCAAAAGTCCCTCCTTTTTTATCAGAAGTTCAGATTTTGATCCAGCAGAGCTTCAGCTTCTTGTCAAAAATCCGGATCCTCAAAAAATGAGACCCTCTCCTTCTATTTATGGGCTCAAAGCGGGTAAACGGGTCGGGTTCGCGCCTAGCCACCTCTTGGTGGCTCGGTTTTGGTCGAGCCACCAAGAGGTGGCTCGGCCTTGGTCGAGCCACTAAGTGGTGGCTCGGTTTTGGCCGAGCCACCATTTGGTGGCTCGGTTTGGGCCGAGCCACCAAGAGGTGGCTCGGCCACCGAGCCGCCCAAGTGGCGCTTGTTTTGTCATTCTCCGAGTCCGATCTGATTTGGTCTCGTTGACATTTGCTGATTTGAAGCTTCACAACTGAGTTTATCCCATTATTCATGTGCAGTTCATCGCTTCGTTGACTTGCACGCTTTGCTGACTCGCTTCATGCGTTTCATCGACTCGCTTCATGCGTTTGCGTTGCGGTCACTGGTTATTACATCGTCGATGGCTCGTCGATCGTCAACTCATTGTCACGAGCCATGTTCGGGAACTTATATGCAATTTTTAATGCCTACAGATACCCCCTCCAAAGTATTTCAGTCTTGTTCTTTTATAGAGGAGCCTGAAATACTTTGGATATGATTGGCCCAAACCTTCAATCGGCATAACAGGATCTGAAAACAGCTTTAAATCTTGATTTCTTCAATTCTTTCAGATTATCCGGTATTTTGTCGAACGTCTGAAAGTGTCCGCGGTCTTTGCATTTATTGTCCATCATTGCCGAAATCTTGAACCGAAGCTGGTAACTGAATTTTTTTTACTTTAGCTCGTGTCGGTGAGTTGTCGTAGAACTGACCATCAAACTTCTTGAGATCTCTCCTTTAGTCGGTGAATTCTCCGTTGCGACGCTTGTCGTAGAACTGACCACAGCGGGAGGAAATTGGGGGTTGTCGAGTTATCCTTAAGAATATTTCATAAAAATATTCTTCAGAAACTTCTCAATAAAAATAGGAAACAGTTTAGACTCGTATACCTTATTGGAGTAGTTATGAGGCTTGAATAAACCGAACCGGATGAAAAATGACCCTCAATGGGTGATAACCCCGCTGAATAAATATCCAGGGCCCCTCCAGAGTTAGCCAAGGCAATTGCTGATGATCTTGATCGTGTGGAACTCAAGCTTTAGAAATTACAGGAGTTACAAGCAGCAGGTACTTCTTCGTATATAGCCAATCGAGTGGACTCTCATCTGGAAGCATGGCGCGATGCTCGAGTTTTTACTGGACTCGAAGTTCAAATGCAGAGGGGCCGGGAGATTAGGTTAAGACCGCCCTTGCCGAGAAATCAACATCCCTGAGCAACCTTCATTCTTGTATTGCGTCAAGTGAGGTCAAGATAGCACAGCTCGGGCGGGAACTTCAGGTGGAGGAAGAGAACATAAGTTCCTTGGAGCTGGCAAGGGTTAACGAAGAGGAAGCTCAAACCACCATATATATATATATATATATATATATATATATATATATATATATATATATATATATATATATATATATATATATATATATATATATATATATATATATATATATATATATATATATATATATATATATATATATATATATATATATATATATATATAAGTTTTACATAGTTTTGGCTTTTGCTCATTTATGAAATTTTTATTTAATTCTAATAGATGCATATGTGTTATTCTTGTACTTTTAGAGATGAGAAACCTTGAAGAATTTGTGGTTGTGCAATAAATAATCCTTCATTTGTGCACCATCCTCTCGCTATACATGCATATTTTTACAACTGATTATTAGGTTGAGGAAAGATGAAAATGATGAGAGAGCACCTATGGTACCCATAAGTTGAGAGGAAAGATTATCAAGGAGAGGGAGGGAGTGTGTTATCTCAATGGCACAATTAAAGCTAGGGACTTAACATTAAGATAAAAATTGAGAATGGACAGTCATATGTATGATCTATTGTGCCAAATATTGTGTCAACATGGAGTGAATGACTTGAAACATGTTACTATTGAGGAACAACTATCATTCTTTCTCGCATATAGTTGCTGGTCATCATAAAAATAGAATTATCAAACATAGTTCTAAGCTATAACAAGTATAAAATATAAGAGTAAAATGGTTTGAACCATAAATAAATAAGTTAAAATTCCAAAACCTACTTCTATATCCTCCTATAAATGCTATTGATTATCCTATCGTATGTGTTGTGCTTGCATAAATCATTGAAGATCGATACTCAAGAACTTGATAAAAATTTAAATACCTATATAGGCAATTTATTTATTTATAATTAAATCAACTATTTTCTTTCTAAATAGGTCATACGTAAGATCTTCATATTTAACATGTCGATATTGTTAAAATTAGGAAAAAAGACATAATGAGCCGATAATCTTAAAATACAATCTTAAATAGTAAGTTTCAATCCTTAAATGAACTGATAAATTTATTGGTGACTCTGAAATGAGTCTATCTAATTCAAATCAAACCCATTGAAAGTCCTATATGTATGGCTTACAAGTCGAGAAATATTAAAATAGAAATTCAAAGAATTTATCCCGCTTTGTTTGAGACTTGAATGAGACAGTTGAAAATGATGGATAATTAGGGTAAGATGAAACTAGTATAATATATTTATTAGAATTAGATTTTCTCTCTTTTATGCCTTAATTATTTATGTATAGATTAATCAATCAAAATAATAGTTGATAGAATATTCTAATTTGATAGGTTATACTTTCCTTAAGTGGTTCGATATTTTATTAGTAGTCTAAGGTTATTATTTTCAATTGATTATCTATGTAGAAATTTTAATTTTATTTTTAATATCAATTTTGATAATCTATGCTTTCTTTAATTATGGTTACGCTTTTAATTCTAAAATGAATAGAAAAGAGAGTAATTTCTAGATTTAATAAATAGTTATCTTGTAGAATCTATATAATTTTCTAGTTTAATTCTCTTGTTTTTCCTCTTTTTAGTCTCTAGTTTTGTTAGTTTTATTTTTCCTCTAATCCTTTTAGTTTTTGTATTTTCTTTCTAGTTAGTTTACCTCTCAATTTTTTCCCTTTTCTCTTATTTTTATTTTATTTATTTTATTTTATTTTTCTTATTTGCATTTCTATTCTCTCCTCTCTCCATCTTTCTAGTTCTATTTTCTTTTCTTTATCAAAATTCAAAACCCTCTTTTCAACAAGTTTTCATTAAAAACCTCTTTTCAAAAACTTTTAAAAATTTCAATTTAAAAAATTTTAAAAACACCTTCCTTGTGGTTTGATATTTTCTATACTATAACTTGGTTATGCACTTGCAACACACATTTTCATACAACAGTGGTGCTTTAGCACAACCTCATTAGTAGGGAGATGGGCGGTGGGTATCCTTTAGAAGGTGAGTATGATGTTGCTACTGATATAATCCTCCACCACTTGATTTTGAGCACACAATTTAATTTATACTGTTGAGGCCACAAATGAATGGACGGATAAGAGATACCAAATGGCCTTGATAATATTTAATAAGTGGAGGGCAAGTAGGGATCTTGCCCAATGGCAAGGCCAACCCCAAAAACTATGATTTCTTATGAATTTGAAACTTGTGACAAACATTGTAACAAATATTTGTTTCTTATGGCTGCATTTATATGATTTTTAGTGTTGAACTTCCTATATGTTCAAATATTTTATTCATCTAATATTTAAATTCGTTATTTTCCTATATTTGTGCAGATAGAGTGAGAGTTGTATTTGGAGCAAACTTATTTTAATTTAGATATTGTTACTTTTTTGTTAATGTTGCTTTAATCTTACTAATCGTCGGGTTTATTTTAACTCCGTGTATGTTGTAGCGATGGAAATTAACTGCAACCAGAGTTCGTAAAACTTCGGTAAAAGACCAAGTGATCACGTGAAAATTTTAAGGAGGACTTAGGCTTTCACTGAGGAGAAAGCACTCATTGATTCCTACTAACATTTATAGCTATAGGATAAACTAGCAAGATAACAACACTTTCAGACCTAGCTACATGAATGCTTTGGAAAAGTGCATATTAATCTTTTTGCCTACCATTGACTTGAGGGCAAACCCACATCTTGATTCAAAAATTAAATACTAGAAGAAAGTGTATGGTTGCATTTATATTGCTTTAAGTACTAGTGGCATATCATGGAATAACACCGCCAAAATGATATCTATAGACGATGAGAATGTGTAGAATAAATATTACACGTAAGCAAGAATTTTAATAATTATACATTAATATTTTTAGTATATTTTATTAGTAGTCTAAGGTTATTATTTTCAATTGATTATCTATGTAGAAATTTTAATTTTATTTTTAATATCAATTTTGATAATCTATGCTTTCTTTAATTATGGTTACGCTTTTTAATTCTAAAATGAATAGAAAAGAGAGTAATTTCTAGATTTAATAAATAGTTATCTTGTAGAATCTATATAATTTTCTAGTTTAATTCTCTTGTTTTTCCTCTTTTTAGTCTCTAGTTTTGTTAGTTTTATTTTTCCTCTAATCCTTTTAGTTTTTGTATTTTCTTTCTAGTTAGTTTACCTCTCAATTTTTTCCCTTTTCTCTTATTTTTATTTTATTTTATTTTATTTTATTTTTCTTATTTGCATTTCTATTCTCTCTCTCTCCATCTTTCTAGTTCTATTTTCTTTTCTTTATCAAAAATTCAAAACCCTCTTTTCAACAAGTTTTCATTAAAACCTCTTTTCAAAAACTTTTAAAAATTTCAATTTAAAAAATTTTAAAACACCTTCCTTGTGGTTTGATATTTTCTATACTATAACTTGGTTATGCACTTGCAACACACATTTCTCATACAACAGTGGTGCTTTAGCACAACCTCATTAGTAGGGAGATGGGCGGTGGGTATCCTTTAGAAGGTGAGTATGATGTTGCTACTGCATATAATCCTCCACCACTTGATTTTGAGCACACAATTTAATTTATACTGTTGAGGCCACAAATGAATGGACGGATAAGAGATACCAAATGGCCTTGATAATATTTAATAAGTGGAGGGCAAGTAGGGATCTTGCCCAATGGCAAGGCCAACCCCAAAAACTATGATTTCTTATGAATTTGAAACTTGTGACAAACATTGTAACAAATATTTGTTTCTTATGGCTGCATTTATATGATTTTTAGTGTTGAACTTCCTATATGTTCAAATATTTTATTCATCTAATATTTAAATTCCGTTATTTTCCTATATTTGTGCAGTATAGAGTGAGAGTTGTATTTGGAGCAAACTTATTTTAATTTAGATATTGTTACTTTTTTGTTAATGTTGCTTTAATCTTACTAATCGTCGGGTTTATTTTAACTCCGTATGTTGTAGCGATGGAAATTAACTGCAACCAGAGTTCGTAAAACTGGTAAAAGACCAAGTGATCACGTGAAAATTTTAAGGAGGACTTAGGCTTTCACCGAGGAGAAAGCACTCATTGATTCCTACTAACATTTATAGCTATAGGATAAACTAGCAAGATAACAACACTTTCAGACCTAGCTACATGAATGCTTTGGAAAAGTGCATATTAATCTTTTTGCCTACCATTGACTTGAGGGCAAACCCACATCTTGATTCAAAAATTAAATACTAGAAGAAAGTGTATGGTTGCATTTATATTGCTTTAAGTACTAGTGGCATATCATGGAATAACACTGCCAAAATGATATCTATAGACGATGAGAATGTGTAGAATAAATATTACACGTAAGCAAGAATTTTAATAATTATACATTAATATTTTTAGTATGTTTTTATTGTTCAAAAATTACTAAAATATATTATTATTGTAGGAAGATGCTGAATTGGGCAAATGGCGTAGCAATCGTTGGCGTGGTATGATGATTGGCAATTCATTTATGGGAAGGATCGGGCCACTAGCGAGTAGGCTTAGGGCACAAGGTGATAGAGTAGAGGAGATGGAGAAAGAGGGTTCTAGGTCCCCTATTAATATTGAGGATGATGCGGGAGGTGAAGGATTAGATAAAATGTATTTTTCATCTAGTATCGGCACGTCATTAGCCTGAGTTCCTAATAATAAAACTCCTAGTTTGAAGACGAGGTCAAAATCAAATGATGCATTTATTGGTAGTATGGATAACTTGAACAAGAGCATCGCTTGTTTGATAAATAACACTAGTCAACAGCTAGGAGCAGTGGCCCAAAGGATTAGGTATGATCAAGACTTGTTTGAGATGCGTCAAAATATTTTTGGCATCATCATGAAGTTCTCGAACTTAGCGCCTCAACAAAAGGTCAGTACTGCAAAGCAAATAGTCAGCACTCCTACCCCTGTAGACCTCTTGTTTAGCTTTGAAAATGAAGACAAAGAGGAAAATGTGAGGATGATGTTTTTGGGGAAATTTGAATTTCCTACTCTTCATTTGGTAGTCGAACATTAGTTGTGTAACTGGTATATATTTTAGTACTATTCTTATATCTTTTATTTAGTGGAGGATATTTTTCATGTTGAAATATTATTTGATACTTTCTTGGAGAATTTCATATTTAATTACATATTTTAGCTTTGAACTATCATGAGTTTCCTAGTTTTGATCCAGTTTTCTTTGATATTTGTTCTTATGATTTACAAAAATGTAGATTTAGGAATGTTTGCATTAATTTTATGTGGTCGCAGGATTCAAACACTTGTATCTGTTAATTTCTCTTTTTTTTCCCTCACAACTTTACAAACCACTATTTAGCTTCATTGTGTAAACTGTGGCTTGATTGGATATGCTATGGGGTTAATTAGTAGTGATATCATCTTTATCTAGTAATTAAATGTACATTTATAAGTTGTTTGAATAAAAATTATGAATGAGTGCAATCTCAAGAGCTGATATTAATCATTGAATAAATGATCATAACCATCTAATATAATTCTAATCAAATTTACGGTCTTTCATCGAGAGTTCAATGATTCTCTCCTTTTTGAGTGCTTTCATTTGAATTATGATCAATCTATAATATGTCTTCCCCCCTCTTAAAAAAAAGTCTTCCCCATCCCCCATCCAGGTTGAGAAGTGCTAGAAATTATTTTTAAATAATATATGATATGGTCAACAATGCTAGTAACAACAATATAAAGAACAATAACTTTTTTATTGTTTCGTGCTAAATACTAGTAAGGAAATATATATTGTAATATTTTTAAATTATTGAAGTGTATTTTGACTTTCTAGATTAGGTTAAGTTTAAACAAAATTTCCAAACAAAGGCATTAATACAATATTAGTTGGTAAAATGGTCATTCTAGTTATGATATAAGTCTGAACGGTCATCATCTCCCTAAAAATAAACACCAATATATACTATTTTAAGCTAGTCCGAATGTTAATCCGTACCAAAATAAATATTAGATTATACTAAAATAGTCCTAGGATAATGTAATCCCCGCACTATAATGCGGGTAATATAATATCCTCTAATTTGGGGACAAAAAACAAGCGTGGCCTTAAGTGTAAAGATGATTAAACATAAATGTGCATTTCGGAAAATTAAAAAATTAGGATACTGAAGTCAAAATACGAAAACTTTAAAATATCAAAAATGAAAATTACCAAAAGAAAAATAGTATGTAAAATATATGGGAAAATTGTGTCAAGGCCCCAAAAATGGGAAGCCCGTGTGACCTGGCCCTCTGTATTTTGGGCCATGTGTTTCAGCCCCAAATACATGGCGTATTTGTGTTAAGGCCCCAAAGTCACTGCCATGTGAGCAGAGAGAGAAAAAGCCCACTTGAAGTTACAATCCCACCCTCCGACGTGACCAAACTCGGTAACCGCCCCCCTCACTCAAGTACTCTTTCTCTCCCTCTCTCTTCTACTGCTCAGGCACCACCAAAAATTCCCAAACTCCATTTCTGCCATCTCGAATTTCAATCTAGGGTTAGGGTTTTTTTCGTGAAAATGTCATTGAAGGAAGCATCGATTAACGATTTCGAAGTCGTTCATCGTGGTGGACGGCATGAGAAAGATGAAGCCAAATCACAGTCGTCGGGCGCACTTTGTGAATCATCTGAGATTGGAAGCATGGAGGAAGCGTCGAAGGCCCTGTTGTTAATGCAAAGGGGTGAAGTACGAGGTCGAGGCCAAAAAAGAAGACCAGCAGGGGATGGTTCCAACCCCTAAAAGAAGTAAATGCTAGGTTTTTTAATTAAAGAACTTAACCCCTTTGCATGTTATCCAAACTGAAGTTCATGTTATCTAAACTGATTTTCATGTTATCTAAACTGAGGTTCATGTTAATTCTAATCCTATACATGAGAATTAACCTGAGTTTCATGATATTTAAAATGAGTTTGATGTTAACTGAATTGGGTTTCATGTTAGTTCTAATCCTATACATGAGAATTAACTTGAGTTTAATGAAATTCATGTTGACTAAACAAAGTGTTATGTTAAATAAACTGTGTTTCAAGTGAAATCATCTGAGTCTAATTTAAGTCCTGTAAAGTCCAATTTAATTACTGTTAAGTTTAATTTAATTCCTAAAAACAGTTCATGTTCAGTCTAATTTTCATGTTAAGTCCAACTTGATTCGTGTTAAGTCTAATTTCAGTTCCTGTTGAGACTAATAACAGTTCATGTTAAGTCTAATTTTCATGTTAATTCTAACTTGATTCGTGTTAAGTCTAATTTCAGTTCATGTTAAGTCCAATTTGATTCATGTTAAGTCTAATTTCAGTTCATGTTAAGTCTAATTCAACTTGTACATTTGAATTTATTTTCAGGAAAAAAGTTGGTGTTGATGCTGCAGAAATTAGGCCAACCGCCATTATTGGGGCTTATTGTGATTTTATGAAGCGTCTTGCCCCAAAGATTTGTCTATGGCATAAGGACGCATATTGTGGATCCATATTTGAGCATTATATACTATTTGGCGCTCCTGCACTTGATCGTCCAACACTTGAGCAAGTGCTGGGTAATTATGATGTTCATAATGAAACATTTTCTATCCCTGATGTAAAAACTGGGGAAAAGAAAATTGTTAACTTTGACTTGGATTGGGTCCATAATCATACTTTTTTTCCAATTGACGGGGAGATTATTTATACCAATCGGCACTCCAAGTGCAAAATATGGGTGGAATATTTTGCTAAACTTTTTAAAAATGAAGAGGGGGAGAAGGGAAAAAAAGTAAAGCACCAATTAGCCTTCGAAGATATGTTGAAGATCTGCTAGAAAGTCTTGTGAAATCAAAAGAAAAGAAGGATATCCAAGATTTTATTTTGCTGCAAATTTTTTATCAGTACTCAATGATATGGTGCTCAGAAGCAGGGAAGGTATCCCTAAACTATTACTCAAGTATGTGGATAGCATTGAGAGGGTGAACAAAGTCGCATGGGGTCAATTCATTTATACAGAAATTATTAGAGGCATAAAAGTTGCTTTGGACGGTTTGAAGAAGCTAGGGGTTACATATATCCCTGGATGCATGCCACTAATACCCGTAAGTTCCATGTTAAGTCTATTTAATTTCCTATTAAACGTACGTTGCTTACTGTGAAGTGTTCGGCTTTTCATGTTAAGTCTAATTTGATTCATGTAATGTCTAATTTAGTTCATGTTAATCCTAAGTTATTTCATGCTAAGTCTAGTTATTTTAATATTAATGGTGAATATGGTCAATTTGTAATTGTTGGAATGGTGATTGTATTTTTTACAGCTTTGGGACTATGAGATGACTGGCATAAAGAGATATGACATTAGCGACAAATTCAGGCCTCCAATGACAAATTGGGTAGTAGAGGGTGAGAAAGCAGGCTCTTTGAGGAAGGGTACAATTACAGAAAAGGCAAAAGGAGCTTCAATAACTTTAGTTGAGAACCCTATTATGGAAGTTGGGCCTTGTTTCTCAAAATACCCCGTGAGGAAGCTTCATGTGAGGACTGATGAGGTCTCAAGTCCCAAAAGGAGCAGATTCTCACCCCCAGCATCGAGGAAAGAAATTATGCCTCAGAAGCCTAAACTTCTTATTAGTGGGAAGAGCCCAAAGAGAAAGGCAAAGAATGAGGAAGCTAAGAAGAATGACTCAGTAGGCTATGTAAGTATTCTGTTAAGTCTAATTCTGTTTCTAATAAGTCTAAATTATTTCATGTTAAGTCCAATTTGATTCATGTTAAGTCTAATTCTTAAGTCTAGTTTGATTCATATTAACTCTAATTTCAGTTCATATTAAGTCTAATATCTGCTCATGATAAGTTCAATTTAATTCTTGTTAACTCTAATTGCTTCTAATAAGTCTAAATTATTTCATATTAAGTGTAATTCCATGTTAAGTCCAATTTGATTTATGTTAAGTCTAAATTCAGTTCATGTTAAGTCTAATATCAATCCATGTTAAGTCCAATTTGATTCATGTAATGTCTAATTTAGTTCATGTTAAGTCCAGGTTTAAGTCTAATTTATTTCAGATTTAAATTTAATTCCATGTTAAGTCCAATTTGATTCATGTTAAATCTAATTTTAGTTCTGTCAAGTCTAAAGAGAAAGAGAAAGGCTAAGAATGAGGAAGCCAAGAAGAATGACTCAATAGGTTATGTAAGTATCATGTTAAGTATCGTGTTAAGTCTAATTTTGTTTCTAATAAGTCTAAATTATTTCATGTTATGTCTAATTTCATGTTAAGTCCAACTCGATTCATGTTAAGTCTAACTTAGGTTCTGTTAAGTCTAATTCAACTTGTTATTAAGTCTAATTTCATGTTAAGTCCAATTTGATTCATGTTAAGTCTAACTTCAATTCTGTTAAGTCTAATATCGGTTCATGTTAAGTCCAATTTGATTAATGTTAAGTCTAGTTTCAGTTCATGTTAAGTCTAATATCGGTTCATGTTAAGTCTACTTTAATTCATGTTAAGTCCAATTTAATTCCTATTAAGTCTAATTTAATTCTGTTAAGTCTAATTCTATTTCTATTAAGTCTAACTCATTTCATGTTAGTCAGAAACCATTTCCATCTTAAGTCTAATCCTAATTTCTATTAATCTCTTAAAAATCTTAGATCATTGCAAAGCATATTGACGATGCTTTTGAAAAGGAAGATGAGGTGGAGGCTCTGTCCATTGAGAAGCAACTCATCTTCTTGAGAAATTCTGCTAAATTTTACAGACGATTACTCTGTGCCACAAAATGCAGGAAGAGTATATATTATAAAGTATTTATGATTGAGATTAGCAGACTCAACAGAATATTGGAAACTTTTGGAAGAAGTGCTGATGTTATAGACCCGGAGGTGCTGAAGGAAAATTATTAAGAAGAAAATTACACAAAAAAGTAAGTTGAAGCCACGGGCAGCTAAGGAGGAACACCATTCACCAGCAAGCTTTGTACAGAATTCTGATAAAAGAGAGGATGAAGATGACCTTGAGGAAGACCCCATGAAGGATAAAGCTGAGGAGGAAGTTCAATTTAAAGACAGATGAAGTGTTGGAAATGATTTTGGAGATGATGATGATTTTCACAATGTGGAAAATAAAGGAATAGAGGATTTGCAGACTGAGGAGAAAGTTGAGAAAAAGATTGAGGAGGAAATTGTACATAAGGATGTGATTGAGCAGGTGAATAAGATTGTGGAGGACCTAATGAATGCTATACAAAAGGAAGAAGAGAAGGTAGCCACAAAGAAGAGCCCACCCATCAAATATTACTTTAACAATCAAGATATCAAGTGGAATGTGTTGAAGATGACCTCAATGACTAAGGAGGAACACCATTCACCAAAGAAGCTTTGTACGAATTCTGATAAAAGAGAGGATGAAGATGACCTTGAGGAAGACCCCATGAAGGATAAAGCTGAGGAGGAAGACCCCATGAAGGATAAAGCCGAGGAGGAAGACCCCATGAAGGATAAAGCCGAGGAGGAAGACCCCATGAAGGATAAAGCCGAGGAGGAAGACCCCATGAAGGATAAAGCCGAGGAGGAAGACCCCATGAAGGATAAAGCCGAGGAGGAAGACCCCATGAAGGATAAAGCCGAGGAGGAAGACCCCATGAAGGATAAAGCCGAGGAGGAAGTTCAATTTAATTCTTGTTAACTCTAATTTCAGTTCATGTTAAGTCCAACTCGATTCATGTTAAGTCCAACTCGATTCATGTTAAGTCTAATTTAATTCTGTTAAGTCTAATTCAACTTGTTATTAAGTCTAATTTCATGTTAAGTCTAATATCAATCCATGTTAAGTCCAGGTTTAAGTCTAATTTCATGTTAAGTCTAATTTATTTCAGATTTAAATTTAATTCCATGTTAAGTCTAATATCGTTCATGTTAAGTCCAACTCGATTCATGTTAAGTCCAGGTTTAAGTCTAATTTCATGTTAAGTCCAACTCGATTCATGTTAAGTCCAACTCGATTCATGTTAAGTCCAACTCGATTCATGTTAAGTCCAACTCGATTCATGTTAAGTCTAAATTCAGTTCATGTTAAGTCCAATTTGATTCATGTTAAGTCTAATTCTTAAGTCTAGTTTCAGTTCATGTTAAGTCCAATTTGATTTATGTTAAGTCTAATTTCAGTTCATGTTAAGTCTAATATCAGTTCATGTTAAGTCTAATATCGTTCATGTTAAGTCTAATTTCATGTTAAGTCCAATTTGATTCATGTTAAGTCTAATTTCATGTTAAGTCTAATATCAATCCATGTTAAGTCCAATTTGATTAATGTTAAGTCTAGTTTCAGTTCATGTTAAGTCCAATTTGATTCATGTTAAGTCTACTTTAATTCATGTTAAGTCTAATTCTATTTCTATTAAGTCTAATTTAATTCTGTTAAGTCTAATTCTATTTCTATTAAGTCTAATTTCAGTTCATGTTAAGTCTAATATCGGTTCATGTTAAGTCTAATATCGGTTCATGTTAAGTCTACTTTAATTCATGTTAAGTCTAATATCGTTCATGTTAAGTCTAATATCAGTTCATGTTAAGTCCAGGTTTAAGTCTAATTTCATGTTAAGTCTAATTTCAGTTCATGTTAAGTCTAATTTAATTCATGTTAAGTCCAATTTAATTCTTGTTAACTCTAATTTCAGTTCATGTTAAGTCTAATTTCATGTTAAGTCTACTTTAATTCATGTTAAGTCTAATTTAATTCTGTTAAGTCTAATTTTAGTTCATGTTAAGTCTAATTTCATGTTAAGTCTAATTTGATTCATGTTAAATCTAATTTTAGTTCATGTTAAGTCTAATTTAATTCTGTTAAGTCCAATTTAATTCTGTTAAGTCTAATTCTATTTCTAATAAGTCTAAATTATTTCATGTTAAGTCTAATTACATGTTAAGTCCAATTTGATTCGTGTGTTAATTCTAATAACAGTTCATGTTAAGTCTAATTTTCATTTTAAGTCCAATTTGATTCTGTTAAAAGTCTAATTTCACCATGTTAAGTCTAAATTTAATTCTCAGAAAGTCCAATTTGATTCCTGTTAAGTCTAATTTTATTTCTAATAAGTCTAAATTATTTCATGTTAAGTCTAATTTTATTTTTTCATATTAAGTCCAACTTGATTCGTGTTAAGTCTAATTTCAATTCCTGTTATGTGAAATACCACCATGTTAAGTCCAATTTGATTCATGTTAAGTCTAATTTCAGTTTATGTTAAGTCTAACACCAGTTCATGTTAAGTCTAATTTTCATATTTATTTTATTACTTGTCATTATTTTATTACTTGTCATGTATAATCCTAATTTCTTTTTAATTATAAGTCCTATGTAACTTGGATTACAACATTCACTATACGCCGACAATCCAGAATATTACATGCTATTTTTGACATATCTTGAAAAATATCCACCATCGGCATAGAGTATCTATTGATTCCTATGGTTAGGAACGATCACTGGCATCTAGCTGAAGTCCTTTTGAAAGAAAAAGTCATCAGACATTATAGTTCGGCTCCCCACGAGTCGTACATGGAATCTGTTAATAAAATCATAACTTTTTTCGACCTCATGCAAGCTGATTTTGATACAACAAACGTGCGCAGAAAATTCAGATATCAAGCCATCAAATGAGAGCGACAAATAGGGAGGTTAATATCATGATTAAATTCTCTAAAGGAATAACAAAAAATAATTTTACATTCTCACGTTGCAGCTATGACTGTGATGTGTTCATCTACCTTTATATGTGGGCAATAATTCTTGGCTGCTTGATAATCACATTTTAATGACATTTTAATAACCTCATTATCTATTTTATACCAATAAATATGTTACTAATAATATGTTTTATCTTATTTTGCGAATAATGGAGTATTAATGAATAAAAGCTCAAATGACTCAAATTCTCTCAATTTCTACCAATTTTGAAGCCCAAATCAAGACAAACGAAGGCCCAAGATACCAAGGAATCCAAGAAGAATTCGTGCAAAAATATCAAGAAAAGACAAAATCCGTTGGGAACCATCGGTTGACCAACCGGTTGGCTAACCGGTTATAACCGACGGCCAACCGATTGGTGCAAGCAGATTCAATTAAGGAAAGATTTCTCTTCCTTTTGGCCAAGTTTGATCCAATGGTTCACATCAACTCCGTTGGGGTATAAATAGGGTAGTATCCGAGGGTTTAGAGGTGTGAAATATTTTGTAAAACTCCTTTTGGAGAGAAAGGGTTGCTCTTGTTTTAGAGTACCTTTCATTGTAATATTTTTCCTCAATAAATAAATATTTTCGCCCTTCAATCCCATCTTCTTCTTCTTGTTCAAGGACCAAAAGGAGGATGAGTTGATGATGATGAGTTGCGTGTTTCTCTTTATTTCTCTTTATTATTTCTTTTTCTTTCTTGTTATTTATTTGCTTTGTAGTTTAGATTTAATAGCTTTTGTAGTTTAGATTTATTTGCTTTGTAGTTTAGATTTAATAGCTTTTGTAGTTTAGATTTAATTGCTTTGTAGTTAGATTAGTTTAGAATTTTTCTTTTCTTTTTATTTTCTTTTCTTTTTCTATTTGTTTGAATTTCCCAAGATGTTGAACTAAACTCTTGTGGGGATCTAGGTTGCATGAAACTAGTCTAATCTCTTTTGTGTTTATGAATCATCTCTCTTATGCTTAAAAGATCATGTTTAGGTTAATCAACTAGAGAACTAATCGATAGAAGAAGAATTTGATAGTTTATGCTTTCCTTAAGTGGTTTGATAGGCTATGCTTATGAATTCTAGGATTATTATCTTGTTATTACTCTCTTCATGAGTTTGAATTTCAATTAGGTGATAATTTGATAAGTTATGCTTTCCTTAAGTGGTTTGATATCTTATACTTAATAAATCTAATATGAGATGTGGTAAAAGAGAATTTTTCGTAGATTATAATTTGAGTTAGCTAGTGGATTCAATTCTAGATTCCTTCATCTCTCTTATTGAATTCTCATCTTTTAATTGTGATTCCTTTCACACACAATCCAAATCCACTCTCTCATCACTTCATCATATTTTCATATTATCTTGAATAAAACCCTAATTGTCACGCATAATTTGAGAACCGAACTTGAATCAAACACTTCCTATTTCCCGCCTCGTGGGATCGACAATCTTAAATACTATAACTTGACAATGGTTGTGCACTTGCGACTATAAAAGGTAAACACTGCTTTTGCCCATCAAGTTTTTGCCGCTGTCGGGAACGGTGTTAAGTAGGAATTTTTCTTAGTTCTTTAACTTGTGTGTTTGTCTATTGTGAATGACAAAAGAGCTTGAAGGCAAGGAGTTGAAGATTCGAGATTGAAGGTTGCATGAAACTAGTCTAATCTCTTTTGTGTTTATGAATCATCTCTCTTATGCTTAAAAGATCATGTTTAGGTTAATCAACTAGAGAACTAATCGATAGAAGAAGAATTTGATAGTTTATGCTTTCCTTAAGTGGTTTGATAGGCTATGCTTATGAATTCTAGGATTATTATCTTGTTATTACTCTCTTCATGAGTTTGAATTTCAATTAGGTGATAATTTGATAAGTTATGCTTTCCTTAAGTGGTTTGATATCTTATACTTAATAAATCTAATATGAGATGTGGTAAAAAGAGAATTTTTCGTAGATTATAATTTGAGTTAGCTAGTGGATTCAATTCTAGATTCCTTCATCTCTCTTATTGAATTCTCATCTTTTTAATTGTGATTCCTTTCACACACAATCCAAATCCACTCTCTCATCACTTCATCATATTTTCATATTATCTTGAATAAAACCCTAATTGTCACGCATAATTTGAGAACCGAACTTGAATCAAACACTTCCTATTTCCCGTTCCTCGTGGGATCGACAATCTTAAATACTATAACTTGACAATGGTTGTGCACTTGCGACTATAAAAGGTAAACACTCGTTTTTGCCCATCAAGTTTTTGGCGCCGTTGCCGGGGAACGGTGTTAAGTAGGAATTTTTCTTAGTTCTTTAACTTGTGTGTTTGTCTATTGTGAATGACAAAAGAGCTTGAAGGCAAGGAGTTGAAGATTCGAGATTGAAGGTTGCCTCCAACGAGGCTTTGCATTGCTTTTATGCAGTAACTCTTCTCTCTAGTATTTTAATTCCACCCTATAGGTAGTTCATCACATTAGAGACAATTAGGTTAATATAAAAAAAACTGACTTTCTTTCTTGTCGACCATAATTAAAAAATATATATATATTTTTCTTTCTCATCCTTTTAGTTGCTTTTAATTTCTAGGGTCGCATTGCATATAATAGTAGGAATTCACCAAAGTGATTTGAGCATTTTGAATTGACACTCACCGAAAATATTTTTAAGGGCAAAACCCATTAATCAAGATAAGGTGAGGGATGTCATCACCCTTTCCTTCACCAAAAATCACTGATTCCTCACTACACAAACCCAAGCCTCCTAAAAGAATTAGACGTTGGCCCCTAAGGATTCGAGCTCAATAAGGAACAAGAAATTCTTGAGTGAACTGGTCTAAATTTATTTGGATTAATTGGTGTCTAAGGCAAGGTTTAGGGGTTGCGTAAAGCCGCAAGGAACGAGGTACTTAATTGATCTTTGATCTCCCTCTAGTACTATCCTTACGGCTAATTACCCACGTGAACCGGATTTTTTACTTAGGAGTTTTGGTTAGGAGCTGGTCTAGCTGAAGTTTAGGCTTAACCCTAGAGTTAGGGTGATTGAAAAGTGATTACCTTGATTTGTTAATTTTTTTCTTCTTCCCTCTTCTTCTCTTTTCACCATCTCACTAACTTTTTATTTTTTTTATTAAAAAAAATCTCTTGATTTTGGTTCATGCAAACTTGGGTTAGGAATAATACCAATCGCTTAGTTCGCTCGATTCAACTTCTCAACCAAACGAAATGGCTAATCCTCCCGCTCTTCAAGATATCTGCTACCCAACTAGGAATGCTATCCCTTCATGCATTAAGCTTCCCAAGCAAATGGAACTAATTCGAACTCCGACCACATTTCATCAACATGTCGCCAAAATTTTAGGAACGTAAACCTAAGACGATATATTTTCATCTCTCAATTTGTAGAAGTCCGCCTCATGATTAAAATGAAAGACCTAACGAGGATGCAATTAAGCTTCGATTTATTCCCTTCACTCTTAAGGACAAAGCAAAAAATGGTCATGATGCCTTACCCACGATTCGATTTCAACCTCGATGATTTTGTAAAAGTTTTTCTAAAAAATTCTTCCCAATTCACAAAACGGTCAAGCTCGAAACAAGATTCAAAATTTTAGGATTGTCCCGTGAGCCATTCGAAGTATTTCGATAGGTTTAAGGATCTCCTCATCCAATGTCCTCACCATGGTCTGGAAAAATGGCGATTGTGCCAAATCATTTACGAAGGATTGGACTATCCTGCAAAAACTTCCTTAGAGTCTATGTGTCAAGGGGATTTTATGAAGAAAAATGCCGATGAAGCATGGGATTTCTTAGAGAGTCCGCCGAAAAACCATGCAATGGGAACACTGTGATGACCAGGGTGCATCGGTTCCTCAAGACAAATCTAGTGGTCCTTCCTTAGGAACGAATATAGCCGCTGAAGCAAAGATGGCGACGATCATGCGTAGGCTAGAAGCTCTCGAAATCAAAGAACGCGCTCCTGCTCAAGTCAATCAAATCTCGCCTCAGTTGTCAAAATTGTCGGCCCCATCTCATGTTGCCGATGAATGCCCTCTTTAGGATCCGACACCACTAGGTCGTTAACGCCGATTCCACCTCCTAGAAATGATCCTTTTGCCCCAACCTACAATCCCGGTTGGCGGAATCATCCCAACTTTGCGTGGAATCAAGGAAGTTACCCCCGAAATCAAAACGTCAATCCCACCTCAAACCAACAAATTCCTAGGGGAAACACGATTCCGTTCAATCCACCAAACAATTTCCATCACTCAAATCTACCTTTTTCGAATTTCCCTCCTCATCAACCGACAAATCTTTCTAACCCAGATCTGGAAAAACGTCTTGGTGTCATAGAAAAGGGTTTAGAAGCCATGATCAAAACCACTACCAACCTGTTGACTCAATCATCCAACACTCTAAATTCCTTCATGCAAACAACCAACCAAGCGATCAACTCAACACTCAAGCCATCGCCAGATAGAAACCCAACTAGGGCCTAGCAAACGCCGTGAGTGAAAGAGAGAAAGGAACATTTCCGAGTCAACCCGTGACCAATCCAAGGAACTCAGGGTCAACTTTTCACGATCAAGTGAATGCAATCCATTCATAACAGTCAGGTAACCAGGTTAATAATCAAGTCCTTCAGAACGAGAGAATTATGTTGAATACATGCATCTTAAAGCCAACATTTGAAGAACCCTTTGTCAATGAACTTAGGTTTGTAGAAAATAGAAAACAACAAGATTTCATTTTTGATGAAATTTTTGTTAATAATGAATCTAAGTTCAAAAAGCATACAACCATTAATACCTACCTTCCATTGCTGCACACATCACTAAAACCCCGAAATTTTGGAATTTAAGCACATCAAGAATTATATCATTTTGAAATTTTTAAATTTCTGGTAGAATTTTCAGAATAAGGTAGGAGTTAATGTAGAATGTGAGCTTCTCATGTTTCATCTTTTATTCTACATTTTTGTTTTTTGTCCCACAATAATAATAAAAAGAATTTATTCTTCTCTCATGTGAGAGTTTCTTGTTCTTTTTTTTAAAAAAAAAATTAAAAAAAAAAATAAATAAATAAAAAAATCTTGTAAATCACTGTGCATAATACGAAAAAAAAAAAAATTTTGGTTTCGTCTCCCCCTCATACACAGGAAAATGCAGTTTTCAATTTTTTTTCGGTGTTCCAGGTCATCCGAACATCGGTAAGTGCTTCCACTCTTCTCCATGTTACTTTCTGCATTTACATTGAGGACAATGCAAATTTTAGGTGTGGGGTGGGACTTAGTCAAATTTCTCTGTATTTTAGTCATTTTTCATTTTCTCATTTTTCATTTTCTTTTTCTTATTCATTTTTCTTCTTCTTCTTCTTTAAAAAAAAAAAAAAAATTTGTCACTTGCCAACTTAATAGAGTTGATTAATAGTCTTCTAATCCTGAGGTTAGTTATACACTCAAGTTTACCTTTTATGATAATTTTAAATAAATTTCCAAAGAATGATTTTCAAAGTGGTATACTTTACTAAAGTTTAACTTGGATGTTTAATCGAGTGATGAAATTTTTGTTAATAATGAATCTAAGTTCAAAAGCATACAACCATTAATACCTACCTTCCATTGTCGCACACATCACTAAAACCCCGAAATTTTGGAATTTAAGCACATCAAGAATTATATCATTTTGAAATTTTTAAATTTCGGTAGAATTTTCAGAATAAGGTAGGAGTTAATGTAGAATGTGAGCTTCTCATGTTTCATCTTTTATTCTACATTTTTGTTTTTGTCCCACAATAATAATAAAAGAATTTATTCTTCTCTCATGTGAGAGTTTCTTGTTCTTTTTTAAAAAAAATTAAAAAAAATAAATAAATAAAAAATCTTGTAAATCATCAGGCATAATAAAAAAAAAAAAATTTTGGTTTCGCCTCCCCTCATACACGAGGAAAATCACGGTTTTCAATTTTTTTCTGTTCCAGTCATCCTAACATCTAGTGCTTCCACTCTTCTCCATGTTATTTTCTCAGATTTACATTGAGGACAATGCAAATTTTAGGTGTGGGGTGGGACTTAGTCAAATCTCTCAGATTTTAGTCATTTTTCATTTTCTCATTTTTCATTTTCTTTTTCTTATTCATTTTTCTTCTTCTTCTTCTTTAAAAAAAAAAATTTGTCACTTGCCAACTTAATAGAGTTGATTAATAGTCTTCTAATCCCGAAGTTAGTTATACACTCAAGTTTACCTTTTATGATAATTTTAAATAAATTTCCGAAGAATGATTTTCAAAGTGGTATACTTTACTAAAGTTTAACTTGGATGTTTAATCGAGTGATGAAATTTTTATGCTTAACTTAGAGTTGAAAATGATTCTTTAAGCTGCATTAATCCAAATATTTTTCAGAACATATATACATATACACATATATATATTATACTAACTTAACAAAAAGAGTGCGAAAAATGGGCACCAAATAAATTTCTCTTAAAATCATCGGTAGTTCTTTGTTACTAAGCCTAAGTTGACTGAGTAATTAAGCCCGAGGAGTATTTTTATGCTTAATGACCTAAGCCCAATTGGGTTGGGATTCATTGGCCCAAAACTCGCTAAATGGTCACTTAGAAAGCCCGATTAAAAAGAACAAGACTACCAAGAAAAAAAAAAAAAAAACTAACCATGTTTTTATATATATGGAAATAATGGTATATGTTCTTGATTTTTCAAAATGGGATTAAGAGACTTGAACATTGTTTGAAACAAAGAGTTAGCATGTTTCCTTCAAAACTTTTGAATTAAATCTTTGAGAAAAACTTGGTTTTGTATCACTACAATGGAAGGATTTTCTTAAGAAGTTTACTTTGAAATCATGATAAAAACGTTTTCTTGAGTATTAACCGACTTGTGGAATTTTTGAATTATTCAATTAGCTTCTTTAAATTGGCAAGTTGATGAATTTTGTGGGTATATTCACTGCAAACCCTCACGAGACTACAACTCGTCCACTAGGGTAACCTAGGGGTTTAAAGGCTTGTTGTATGCTTAAATATAACCGCGATTCCTCGCGAAAGTGAGTTAGGATTTTTCTTTCTTTTCTTTTTCATTTTTCTTCCTTGCTAGAGGACTAGCAAAAGTTTAGGTGTGGGGTATTTGATAATCACATTTTAATGACATTTTAATAACCTCATTATCTATTTTATACCAATAAATATGTTACTAATAATATGTTTTATCTTATTTTGCGTAATAATGGAGTATTAATGAATAAAAGCTCAAATGACTCAAATTCTCTTAATTTCTACCAATTTTTGAAGCCCAAATCTGAAGACAAACGAAGGCCCAAGATACCAAGGGAATCCAAGAAGAATTCGTGCAAAAATATCAAGAAAAGACAAAATCCGTTGGGAACCAATCGGTTGACCAACCGGTTGGCCAACCGGTTGGCTAACCGGTTGGCTAACCGATCGGCCAACCGATTGGTGCGCAGCAGATTCCGAATTAAGGAAAGATTTCTCTTCCTTTTTGGCCAAGTTTGATCCAATGGTTCACATCAACTCCGTTGGGGTATAAATAGGGGTAGTATCTGAGGGTTTAGAGGTGTGAAATATTTTGTAAAACTCCTTTGGAGAGAAAGGGTTGCTCTTGTTTTAGAGTACCTTTCATTATAATAATTTTTCCTCAATAAATAAATATTTTCGCCCTTCAATCCCATCTTCTTCTTCTTGTTCAAGGACCAAAAGGAGGATGAGTTGATGATGATGAGTTGCGTGTTTCTCTTTATTTCTCTTTATTATTTCTTTTTCTTTCTTGTTATTTATTTGCTTTGTAGTTTAGATTTAATAGCTTTTGTAGTTTAGATTTATTTGCTTTGTAGTTTAGATTTAATAGCTTTTGTAGTTTAGATTTAATTGCTTTGTAGTTAGATTAGTTTAGAATTTTTCTTTTCTTTTTATTTTCTTTTCTTTTTCTATTTGTTTGAATTTCCCAAGATGTTGAACTAAACTCTTGTGGGGATCTAGGTTGCATGAAACTAGTCTAATCTCTTTTGTGTTTATGAATCATCTCTCTTATGCTTAAAAGATCATGTTTAGGTTAATCAACTAGAGAACTAATCGATAGAAGAAGAATTTGATAGTTTATGCTTTCCTTAAGTGGTTTGATAGGCTATGCTTATGAATTCTAGGATTATTATCTTGTTATTACTCTCTTCATGAGTTTGAATTTCAATTAGGTGATAATTTGATAAGTTATGCTTTCCTTAAGTGGTTTGATATCTTATACTTAATAAATCTAATATGAGATGTGGTAAAAGAGAATTTTTCAGAGATTATAATTTGAGTTAGCTAGTGGATTCAATTCTAGATTCCTTCATCTCTCTTATTGAATTCTCATCTTTTTAATTGTGATTCCTTTCACACACAATCCAAATCCACTCTCTCATCACTTCATCATATTTTCATATTATCTTGAATAAAACCCTAATTGTCACGCATAATTTGAGAACCGAACTTGAATCAAACACTTCCTATTTCCCGTTCCTCGTGGGATCGACAATCTTAAATACTATAACTTGACAATGGTTGTGCACTTGCGACTATAAAAGGTAAACACTCGTTTTTGCCCATCACTGCTCGACATTACGCGTGACTCCTATCGACGATCCACCTAAAGTTATGCGGGCAAGAGTTGCCGCAGAGTTACTAATTGAAGGACGTGAACAAAGACAGAAAGACGGAACACGACACGAAGATGAACTGAGTTTATAAGTAAATAGGTATATTTAACGGGAAATGACTAACATTTAACATGATGTGATATACAGGTAGCAGAAAGTTACATAAAATTAGCAGGAATTTATGTAGACTTAACATAAAATGACTTAAGTCTATCATCAAATTGACATGAACTTAACATTGAACAACTATGAGTTAACAGACGAGACATAACCTTTTAGACTTGACAGTCTTCCTATTAGACTTAACACACAAACTTTTAGACTTAACTGTCAACGTCTTGGACTTAACATACAGCGCATTAGACATAACATTGACCGGACTAGAATTGACAGTCATCCTGTTAGACTTAACACTGAACCTTTTAGACTTAACACTTAACATCTTGGACTTAACATATAGTGCCTTAGACATAACATTGACCGGACTAGAATTGACAGTCTTCCTATTAGACTTAACACTCAACCTTTTAGACTTAACACTTAACATCTTGGACTTAACATACAGCGACTTAGACATAATATTGACTGGACTAGACTTAACTTGAAATAACTTATATTTAACACTAACTGTAATTCTTACATAGCAAAGAAATCTCATTTAACATAAAAATTCTTTCAAGTTAACATAATACAAAATACAGTCTGTAACTATACAAGCAAAACACTTAACAGCACATGCAACACTTAATCAGCAATAGGTTCGTTGCATATTTTACGGTTATAACCTTCCATATGGCATCGAGAGCATTTAACTGGTCGTGTGTAAAAGATCTGTTGTTCATCCGCCTAGTTTTATTTCTCCCTTTCCTTTTGTTGTTAGTGATGGTAAGATCTCGATCTCATCACGTGGCACGCCACGCTTCTCGTAATTAGGGATGGGGTAAAGGATTGGCTAGTAGCTTTTTTAAAAGCTTTAACCGTCATAAACCAATCGAGAATTGATAAACATCCCTCTTCATAAATAAAATAGATGCCCATACATGTTTACAAGGGATACGAGTGATATCCCACGACGACACATGTATGTGTTGTGGTCTAGATCCACTTGACAAGTTTTATGGGATTGTACCTCAAATAATTCTCTATGAGATTGATGCACATCCAATGAGCGGTCATTTTCCATATTCTCTTTAAGGACAAGCTCACTTTGGGACAAAGAAATTCATTCTAATTTTCACCATGCCTCATCGATCACTCATGCGAACCATAATTTGCTTACGTATGTGCTCTACCAGTTATAGTATCCGTAGCAATCTAGCCTCATGTATCCACTTATTGAAGGACTCAAAGAACATTAGATGTAACGTGACCATATCCGAAACATAATAGGAATTCATTACAATTAACATGAAATAAAATAGAATTAACATGAAGTGAAATAGAATTAACATAAAATAGCTTAAACAAAATATTAAGTGAACTATGATTAATATTAGATTACTTATACTTTACCTAATTCCGTGAAATAACGCTGCTTGCCCAGCCTCGAACGTAGTTCATGACAATATTATATACCCTTTCATTTATCAGTTTAATGTCGTCCATATAATCATTCCATTCTGCTTTAGTATACTGGTAACAAGCTGATTGTAATAGATTCTCCAAAATCTGATTATCATTTGCCTTTAGTCCCAAATCCTTTAATTTTGACCTGAAATTCTCTACTAGATGTAGAACACAACTGGAGTGTAGAGCATCTGGAAATTTTTTTCTAACAGCTTCTCTAATTCCCTTACCCGTATTTGATATTATAACTAGCTGATGTGGAGGATTGTATGGATCTAGCCTTTCATAGAGTATAGACCACAAACCTATAAAGAGTTGCAGTTAACATACAGGAAGTTAGACTTAACATGTAACATGTTGCAGTTAACATATAACATGTTGCAGTTAACATATAATCCGTTAGACCTAACTTCCAACTAATTAGACTTAACATCATAAATATTTAACATAAAAATTCTTTCAAGTTAACATAATACAAAATACAGTCTGTAACTATACAAGCAAAACACTTAACAGCACATGCAACACTTAATCAGCAATAGGTTCGTTGCATATTTTACGGTTATAACCTTCCATATGGCATCGAGAGCATTTAACTGGTCGTGTGTAAAAAGATCTGTTGTTCATCCGTCTAGTTTTATTTCTCCCTTTCCTTTTTGTTGTTAGTGATGGTAAGATCTGGATCTCATCACGTGGCACGCTACGCTTCTCGTAATTAGGGATGGGGTAAAGGATTGGCTAGTAGCTTTTTTTAAAAGCTTTAACCGTCATAAACCAATCGCAGAATTGATAAACATCCCTCTTCATAAATAAAATAGATGCCCATACATGTTTACAAGGGATACGAGTGATATCCCACGCACGACACATGTATGTGTTGTGGTCTAGATCCACTTGACAAGTTTTATGGGATTGTACCTCAAATAATTCTCTATGAGATTGATGCACATCCAATGAGCGGTCATTTTCCATATTCTCTTTAAGGACAAGCTCAGCTTTGGGACAAAGAAATTCATTCTAATTTTCAGCCATGCCTCATCGATCACTCATGCGAACCATAATTTGCTTACGTATGTGCTCTACCAGTTATAGTATCCGTAGCAATCTAGCCTCATGTATCCACTTATTGAAGGACTCAGCAACATTAGATGTAACGTGACCATATCTGAAACATAATAGGGAATTCATTACAATTAACATGAAATAAAATAGAATTAACATGAAGTGAAATAGAATTAACATAAAATAGCTTAAACAAAATATTAAGTGAACTATGATTAATATTAGATTACTTATACTTTACCTAATTCCAGGAAATAACGCGTTTGCCCAGTTCTCTGGAACGTAGTTCATGACAATATTATATACCCTTTCATTTATCAGTTTAATGTCGTCCATATAATCATTCCATTCTGCTTTAGTATACTGGTAACAAGCTGATTGTAATAGATTCTCCAAAATCTGATTATCATTTGCCTTTAGTCCCAAATCCTTTAATTTTGACCTGAAATTCTCTACTAGATGTAGAACACAACTGGAGTGTAGAGCATCTGGAAATTTTTTTCTAACAGCTTCTCTAATTCCCTTACCCGTATTTGATATTATAACTAGCTGATGTGGAGGATTGTATGGATCTAGCCTTTCATAGAGTATAGACCACAAACCTATAAAGAGTTGCGTTAACATACAGAAGTTAGACTTAACATGTAACATGTTGCGCTTAACATATAACATGTTGCGTTAACATATAATCCGTTAGACCTAACTTCCAACTAATTAGACTTAACATAAAATGACTTAAGTCTATCATCAAATTGACATGAACTTAACATTGAACAACTATGAGTTAACAGACGAGACATAACCTTTTAGACTTGACAGTCTTCCTATTAGACTTAACACTGAACCTTTTAGACTTAACACTCAACCTTTTAGACTTAACACTTAACATCTTGGACTTAACATATAGTGCCTTAGACATAACATTGACCGACTAGAATTGACAGCCTTCCTATTAGACTTAACACTTAACATCTTGGACTTAACATATAGTGCCTTAGACATAACATTGACCGACTAGAATTGACAGCCTTCCTATTAGACTTAACATATAATCCGTTAGACCTAACTTCCAACTAATTAGACTTAACATAAAATGAATTAGACTTAACACTCAACCTTTTAGACTTAACATAAAATGAATTAGACTTAACATGTAACATGTTGCGCTTAACATATAACATGTTGCGTTAACATACAGAAGTTAGACTTAACACTGAACCTTTTAGACTTAACACTTAACATCTTGGACTTAACATATAATCCGTTAGACCTAACTTCCAACTAATTAGACTTAACATAAAATGAATTAGACTTAACATAAAATGAATTAGACTTAACATGTAACATGTTGCGTTAACATACAGAAGTTAGACTTAACATGTAACAGTTGTAGTTAACATACAGTAAATAAGACTTAACATGTAACAGGTTGCAATTAACATACAACAAATTAGACTTCACATACATTGCTTTGGACATAATATGTAATGACTTTCAGTTAACATACAGAAAATTAGACTTAACATATAATCCGTTACACTTAGCATACAATGAATTAGACTTAACATGTACTAGGTTGCAGTTAACATAAAATGAATTAGACTTAACTGATTAAATATTTTGCAGATTGCATGAAATAATTTGACTTAGCATGTAATAACTTGCACTCCATACATAAAATTAATTTGTATAGGGCAGATATTATCTTTTACCATCGTAGTGATCATAGGACTCATGGGCATCACCATATAATTGCTCTTGTGCTCTTTCTGTACCCCACCATATCTTACTATACTCGACCCTTAGCCCATACGAACTTAGAAACTCCTTTTGTACATCAATAGGGCATATATCCGGTTGGACCCTTAACATAGGTTGTAATTGGGTCGCAATAAATTGTCCGGAGACCCTACATTGACCGGCACTATTACCATGCTGCCCACAAGTGTGATTGTTCACGAACCTTTTTATTTCAAGTCTATTTTTATTTTTAGGTGGAGAGGCAAATAACATCCACGGACAACTTTTGATTTCCTTAAACCTGCAACAAACTCGAATACGCTTTGGTTCATTCTTTTCAAATTCGTACTCAAATTTTTTGGCCATAGAATAGTATAATCTTAATTCTTTGGCACTGTCAAATCGTTGTCCTTCATCAGTTAAAGCAATGTGCCACCAAGTAGGAATCCTCTCTGATTTGCTAATCATGTCATCAATCATCATAACATTGTCCCCAGAAGGATTATCATTGGGAATCCTATCTGATACACATGTCCTATTTGAATCACATGTGGATGTCGATGTCGACGGACCGCAATCTTTACTTTTTGAGCTCAAATTGTTGGAAACACTGCAAATATTTTTAAAATAAACAAATAATCACAAACTAATCAAATAATTAAAACTAGTCAAATAATCAAAACTAAACAAGACTTAACATCGAACCTATTTGAGTTTTCGAACCAATTTGAGTTAACACTTAACATCTTGGACTTAACATGTAACATGTTGCGCTAACATACAGAAGTTAGACTTAACATGTAACATGTTGCGCTTAACATATAACAAATTAGACTTCACATGCACGCTTTGGACATAATATGTAATGACTTTCGTTAACATACGTAAAATTAGACCTAACATACAATACCTTGGACTTAACATGTTCTCACTTGCGCTAACATACAATAAATTGGACTTAACATACAACACTTTGGACTTAACATGTTCTCACTTGCGCTAACATAAAATGAATTAGACTTAACATATAATCCGCTACACTTAGCATACAATGAATTAGACTTAACATGTTCTCACTTGCGCTAACATACTAGAGTTAGATGTAACATACAATGTTTTAGACTTAACATGTTCTCACTTGCGTTAACATAAAATGAATTAGACTTAACATGTAACAGTTGTAGTTAACATACAATAAATTGGACTTAACATGTAACATGTTGCGCTTAACATATAATCCGCTACACTTAGCATACAATGAATTAGACTTAACATGTTCTCACTTGCGTTAACATAAAATGAATTAGACTGAACATGTACTAGGTTGCGTTAACATAAAATGAATTAGACTGAACATGTACTAGGTTGCGTTAACATAAAATGAATTAGACTTAACATATAATCCGTTAGACCTAACTTCCAACTAATTAGACTTAACATGTTCTCACTTGCGTTAACATAAAATGAATTAGACTTAACATGTAACATGTTGCGCTTAACATATAATCCGTTAGACCTAACTTCCAACTAATTAGACTTAACATATAATCCGCTACACTTAGCATACAATGAATTAGACCTAACATGTACTAGGTTGCGTTAACATACTAGAGTTAGATGTAACATACAATGTTTTAGACTTAACATGTTCTCACTTGCGCTAACATACAATACCTTGGACTTAACATGTAACGACTTACGCTAACATACGTAAAATTAGACCTAACATACAATACCTTGGACTTAACATACAACACTTTGGACTTAACATGTAACGACTTACGCTAACATACGTAAAATTAGACTTAACATGTAACAGTTGTAGTTAACATACAATAAATTGGACTTAACATACAACACTTTGGACTTAACATGTTCCCACTTGCGCTAACATACTAGAGTTAGATGTAACATACAATGTTTTGGACTTAACATGTAACATGTTGCGCTTAACATATAATCCGCTACACTTAGCATACAATGAATTAGACTGAACATGTACTAGGTTGCGTTAACATAAAATGAATTAGACTTAACATGTAACAGTTGTAGTTAACATACAATAAAATAGACTTAACATGTTCCCACTTGCGCTAACATAAAATGAATTAGACTGAACATGTACTAGGTTGCGTTAACATAAAATGAATTAGACTTAACATGTAACGACTTACGCTAACATACGTAAAATTAGACTTAACATGTTCTCACTTGCATTTAACATACTAGAGTTAGATGTAACATACAATGTTTTGGACTTAACATGTTCTCACTTGCAGTTAACATACTAGAGTTAGATGTAACATACAATGTTTTAGACTTAACATGTTCTCACTTGCATTTAACATACTAGAAGTTAGGCGTAACATATAATCAATTAAACTTAACATTCTGTCTTTAGGTGATTATTCAACACAAATGACTAAACATAAAAGCCCTTAGTTAGACGTAACATACAATGTTTTGGACTTAACATGTTCTCACTTGCAGTTAACATACTAGAAGTTAGGCGTAACATATAATTAATTACACTTAACATTCTGCCTTTAGGCTGATTATTCAACACAAATGACTAAACATAAAAGCACTTAGACTTAAGTTCCAACTCATTATACTTAACGTCATAAATATTGAACTTAACATCAAATAATTCAATAACTTACTGGTCCTCTCGATCTTGCTTGTTGTTATGGATAATTAAAGAATTCTCTGTTTCTTGAAAAGCTTTCATGTGAATCTCTTTTAACCCAATATTGCGGCAATGCTCCATCATAGACGCTAGATCATCTTCGTTCTCAATAAGAAAATTTAAGTTCTGTCTGAATAGGCAGTCTTTTATATTTAAGAATAAGATGGCTGCCTTTCAAGTAAAGGCCCCAGAGAAAGCTGTGTAGCTAGGGTTTTCAACCAGCCGTCGAAATGCTTGTTTAGAATTGGTATAGCTTGCAGCAATCCTCATTCAAGATAAAGAATCATATGTAATTTTTAACCTCTCTGACACATCAAATTTAATTTCCATCATGGTGGTTGAAGAATTAATTTTTAAGAAAACGGCTTTATCACCTGAGGAGACTATGCAGATGATAGCCTTCTCAGCCATTATGAAGGGAATGTAGAAGGAGTAATGGCGAGAATTTTAGGACAAGAGGAGTATTGAAGAGCAAAAACCATTATGAATAGAATTTTAGGACAACCAAATAGTTATTGCTGATGATAGAGTAAAAATGGGGGGAAATTTCCCTCCAATTCCTCCATTAGATCGCCATTAATGGGATTGACTTTCGCCCATGCATTTATCTTGATGGGGGCGCTGCGTCTGGAGAAGAAGAAGAATGGCATTTTAGGGTTATTTTCAAAATACAGTCTTTTTTTTGTATAATGCTAACGTGGAGGGGCCCGAATACATTAAATGCAACTGTTTGGGTCTGATTCACAACGGGAAAAGTTTGAGGGGCCAGGTCACATGTAGTTCTTACTTTTGGGGCCTTGACACAATTTTCCCAAAATATATATATCACTGACATTTTTGGAGAACCGGATGGGAACTTTCAAATTTTGGAGTAGAATTAATTAGTGGAAATGCTCAATATTAACTCTATCCATGTGTGTAGATCAATACAAAGATGATGGCAAATAAAAGATTAGTGCGGGATCAAGAAAATTAATAGAGTTATGATGCTAAGCACGTAAAAAGCAAGAGTTCATGTGCTCTGATTTCAACCACCAGCCTATCCCGTACGTGATATGTCCAAAAGACCGGAAGCATCGGAATAATACAAACCCTGTTACCCACGTCCACACGTGTCCCCTGGTCTCCATTTTGGTCAACTTTCATCCAAATAATAAACAACTATAACAAGTATACAAATATGTTGAAAAGTAAAGGGTTTTTACATCAAAACTATCTAAACTTTTACTCAAATTGATGATTACCATCTACTTTTTTTTTGACGAAAACCACATGAAATTGCTTACATACTTTCAATGTCACACCAATTCATATTTTTTTTATCGTTACCACCTAAACTTTTATATCTCTTATGGTTACTACATTTACAAAACACAACTTGATATGTATACCACCTTACCTTTATAAACTTTTGACATAAACCACCTGCTATGTTATGAAAATCATAATTACCATCAAAATTTTAAAAATATGTACCAAGCAGAACGACACATGAGACATTAGCTACAGAAAATAGGTGGTTTTGATGTGACATTGAAAATATAGATTGGTGTGACATTGAAATCATGTAAGCAATTTCAGGTGGTTTTCGTCAAAAAAAAAAGCAGGTGATAACCATCAATTTGGCCAAAAGTTTAGGCGGTTTTGATATAAAAACCCAAAAGAAAATGTTGCTAAACATTTGTTACTAATGATAGTAGAAAAAGATTTTTCTGATAATCCTCAAACCTGACTCATTTTAAAGGGTTAAATGCTATTTGAGTTGCTATTTATCAAAAAAGAAAAAAGTATTTGCAAATACACACCCTTACGATTGAAAAATTATGGATAGATCCCCTGAAGTTCTATTGTTACTGATAAACTCCCTGAGTGAATGATTCTTTAAAGATCTATTTGTCAAAAATTATTTTCTCTTATTCTTTAAGGTCTATTTGTCAAAAATAGTTTGCTCTTACTTTGTGGGTAAAAGATTCAAAAAATTCATTCAGAAGGTCTATTTGTAATAGTAGAACTACAGGGGCGCTCTGCTCACAATTGGGCCAAAGTGCGGGGAATATACACAATTAACCATAATTCTAAGCTATAACAAGTATAAAATATAAGAGTATAATGGTTTGAACCATAAATAAATAAGTTAAAATTCCAAAACCTGCTTCTATATCCTCCTATAAATGGTATAGATTATCCTATCGTATGTGTTGTGCTTGTATAAATCATTGAAGATCGATACTCAAGAACTTGATAAAAATTTAAATACCTATATAGGAGTTTATTTATTTATAATTAAATCAACTATTTTCAATTAAATCAACTATTTTCTTTTTAAATAGGTCAAACGTAAGATCTTCATATTTAACATGTCGATATTGTTAAAATTAGAAGAAAAAATTGACATAATGAGCAAGATAATCTTAAAATACAATCTTAAATAGTAAGTTTCAATCCTTAAATGAATCCGATAAATTTATTGATGACTCCTAAATGAGTCTTATAGGATCCAATGCAAATCAAACCCATTGAAACTCCTATATGTATGGCTTACAAGTCGAGAAATATTAAAACAGAAATTCAAAGAATTTATCCCGCTTTGTTTGAGACTTTGAATGAGGCAGATTGACAACAATGGATCCTCCATAGCACGTTTTTCCTATTGTTGTGAAAAAGCAGAAAACGCTTATTTTGAAAATTATTCTCAATAAGGGTTTATTAGATATTAGTCCCTTAAATTTGAGCTATTTTGATATTAGTCCCTCAAATGTGAGTATTTTGATATTAGTCCCTCAAATTGCTTTAAGTTATTGATAATAGTCCTTCACACTATTTCCATTTAAAGTGTTAACCATGGTTAGATTAAGACTAACCATGGTATCGATCAGATGAGGTTAGGATGAGGAGGATGGAAGGAGGGAGGGAGGGAGGGAGGGAGGGAGGGAGGGAGGGAGGGAGGGAGGGAGGGAGGGAGGGAGGGAGGGAGGGAGGGAGGGAGGGAGGGAGGGAGGGAGGGAGGGAGGGAGGGAGGGAGGGAGGGAGGGAGGGAGGGAGGGAGGGAGGGAGGGAGGGAGGGAGGGAGGGAGGGAGGGAGGGAGGGAGGGAGGGAGGGAGGGAGGGAGGGAGGGAGGGAGGGAGGGAGGGAGGGAGGGAGGGAGGGAGGGAGGGAGGGAGGGAGGGAGGGAGGGGAGGAGGTGGTGGAGGATGGAATATTCAAGTTTGACGGAATATTCCATCTCATTAACCGTGGACTTGTATCAACACACATAAGCAATTTGGGGGACTAATATCAAAATACTCACATTTGATGGATTAATATCAAAATAGCTCAGATTTAAGGGACTAATATCTAAAAAACCCTTTAAAAAAATAAAAGGATCTATAACTGATTCTTCAAGGGCATGAACTTCTTCAGTTACATTGGTGAAAACTTCCTCCACCTAACTATCTTAATTCTTAAGGGATTGTTAGGTACGTTGCAATTGTAATGTAACTATTGATGCATGCAAAAATGAGTCTCAAATCAGTCATTTTAGATTTGCAAGAGTAAACTTCTTGTAAACTTTAGTGAATAAGAGTTTGTTGTCAACCAACTTTTTTAGTTATTTATTTTGTTTGGAGATTTGTGCTAGCATATGATTGAAATCAATATACATATCTTAAAGACAATATTTATTTATAACAAGAATCTCACAACAAAATCAAAGGCTAAAAAGTTAGTGAACAACAAGCTCCTATCAACTTAAGTTTATTCTAGATTTACTCATATTGCAGTTCTTTGATAATGAATGTTTTTTCAAATTCAAATCCAAAGTTTGTTTTGTTGTGAAAAATATATTTCACTGTAAATCAAGTGTTTGTTTTAAAATATCTACATTTTCTGATTTGTTTTAACTAACTTGATGATGATGATGTGACACTAAAAAAGGACTTGTAACATTTACTTTTCTTTCAATTTTATTTTTATGTTTGCACATATAAAAATTGAAAATGTAAGGTTTGTTAAATTTTATTTACATTTATATCTTTGTGGAAAAAGTATCACGTTTTCATAATACTAATTGACAATGTTAATTTAGTATTGCCTACAATTTTTGTAATTCCTTATTTAGAGGCAATATACTCAAATTATACTGTTTGGTACGAAATTCCATCAAATTCTAAATCAAGTTGTTTCTTTATCTTTCATTTGAGAAGTTATTTCTTTATCATGAATATCAGAAAACCCCTTTAACTTTAAGATTTTAACAAAAGAAATCTCTAATAACAATAATTATAAATTTTCATATGGGTGGGTAAAATTACGATGGGATATTTTTCCCAAGAAAATTGTGTTTCACACTTTTTTCGGGAGTTTTCTGATAAAATTTTAAAGTAAAAGAGGTTTTTCTAACAATCCCTAAACTTAAGGGGTGAGGGAGGTTTTCTAATATTTCGGAAGTTATTAGAGGTTATTTGATAATCATCCAAAGTTTTTTTTGGGGTGGGGGGTGGGGGGTGGGGTGGGTGGGTTTGGTTATATTACCTAATTAGGGGAAACTTATCACATAAGGCTAAAACAAAGTGAAAAGGCTAATAAAAAGAAAGCCTTCTCTTACTTAATTTGTTTTATTTTTTTAAAAAGTATGTAATATTTTATGTAAAAATTGTGTCAAGGCCCCAAATTTAAAGAATCAATGTGACCCAGCCCCTCCTATTATTTCCCATGTGTAATAGCCCTCAAAACTCAAGTTAAATATGATTCAGCCCCTCCACATCAGCAGTATACACTTTGTATACCGTATTTCCCTAAAATTCCAAGTTTACCCTTCCTTTCATTCTTTCAAATCTCAAAGAACCCATCAGTCCTCTTTCCCCCTTCTAAAAACCTAACTTCCTCCTTCTCCTCCTCCTCTTCAAGCAAAGCCTCTCACCTCTGACCTCCTCTCCCTCCTCTCGACTCTCAACTACCACCGTCACAAATCCCACAAAAGCCCATCATCTCCTTTTTCCCTTCCCAAAACCCTAATTTCTTCCTCCTCTCCTTCTCCTCTTCAAGATGAGTCCCTCACCTCTGACCTCCTCTCCTTCCTCTCGGCTCTTGACTATCGCTGCCGCAAATCCCATAAAACCCCATCACCTTCCTCTCCTCTTTCCAAAACCCTAAACCATGGATTCTTCATCCCTCAAATTCTTTACCCAACTATGAATTGGGAGTTGGAGGATGGGGAATTGGGTTAAGAAATGGTAGCCATGTTGGATGCAGTCGAGAAATGGATAGAGGTAGCAAGCGGAAGAGATGAGACACCGATCGGCGGGGAGGGGGGGTTGGTGTTGGAGGAGTTTGGTTCGGTTTTGATGATAAGGGATGATGATGATGGGGGTTTAGAGAGGAAGAGAAATTTGTGGGGGTTATGGAGTTGGTGGGTTCTATGAGGGGAGAAGAGGAGGAGAGAAGAAGTTGAGGATGTCAAGGTTGAGGAGGAGGAAGATTTGGTCAGGGATGACATCGGAAGGGATGTTGTTGAAGAAGTCTACACTTCGGATGGGAGGGAGGTAAGGGAGTAAACAATCTTTGAAACCTAAGAGAGAGGTTTGAGCAAGCATTTCAACTTGGTGATTCTGAATATGGCTCAAAAATGATCAGGGGAGCAATACTCAGGGTACTTAGATGGCTTTTACTGATGGCGGAAAAAATTAAAGTTAAACATTAGTCTTTTTAATGTAATATTTATGAAAATATTTAGTTTTGGTTGATTCATTTGAATGATAGCTTACTAGTTAGCTATCTCCTAGTTAGTTATCTCATAATTGTTTTTGTTGTTGTTGAGGAAATACAATGCATATTAACCATCTCAAGTAACCTTGGTTAGTTCCTATTAACTATACGCAATGCATGTTATCAATCTCAGGTAACTGCTAACATTGGTCCGTTCTTGTTAATTATACACCATATATGTTAACTATCCCATGAAACTTCTAACCTTGGTCTATTCCTATCAACTATACACAATACATGTTAACTATCTCATGTAACTTCTAACATTGGTTTGTTCCTATTAAGTATATGCATTATATGTTAACTATCTCATGTAAATGCTAATATTGCATCAAACTACCATCTAGATTTGAAGTACGTGTCCTCAACGGCAGAGGCAACATAGATGTCATTAATTTTTTTAACAACAACAATCACTCGAATGGACAATGCTTGAGAACTGTTTGATAGAAATCCCAAAAGAAACTTGGATACATTCATTTGGACTTATTTGATAAGTGGGTACATTAATGCGTTGGTAATTGAGAAATAAAAGCCTACATACAAAAATATTCATTTGAAATAATGGGTGTGTAAATATTTAGTAGATTAATTGTTAAGTTTTACTTAACACACGTGAACTATAGCTAAGTAGCTGTTAATGTTTACATGTTCCATGTTAAACATAATTGAGTAAGTGTTAACTTTTTCTTTTAAATGTTAAGTCTAGTTGATTAGTCGTTAAATTTTACCTAAAATATGTGAATTATAGCTGATTAACTGTTAGCCTTTAGCCGTTCCATGTAAAGTATAATTGACTAACTGTTAATTTTTCTTTTAAATGTAAACTTTAGTAGATTGACTATTATGTTTTAACTAATACATGTAAACTATAGCTGATTGACTGTAATCTTTACATGTTCTATGTTAAGTATAATTGAGTAATTGTTAACTTTTGAATTATGAGAACCATAGTGTACCAAAAGATGAGATCGTGATATTGCCACCAATTACTACTAAAAGAAAGGGAGAAATAGAATAAGATTATATAATGTAAAATATCTATTACTCCCCTTTTGCATGTCTGTTAAAATTCAAAAGTAATTGTTAACACATGTATGTTAAAATTCAAAAGTAATTGTTAACACATGTATGTTAAAATTCAAAAGTAATTGTTAACACATGTATGTTAAAATTCAAAAGTAATTGTTAACACATGTATGTTAAAATTCACTTGAGATCCATAGGTACTCTTGAATTTTAACATAAGGGAAGTAATTGATATTTTACATTATATAGTCTTATTCTATTTTTCCTTTTAGCAAGAATTGGTGGTAATATCCCAATCTCATCTTTTGGTACACTATGGTTCTCATAATTCAAAAGTTAAGAAGTCTCAATTATACTTAACATGGAACATGTAAATGTTCACAATAATCACCTATAGTTTATATGTATTAGCTAAAACATAACAGTCAATCTACTAAACTTAACATTTAAAAGAAAATAGTTAACACTTACTTAATTATACTTTACATGGAACAACTAAAGGTTAACAGCTAATCACTATAGTTCACATGTTTTAGGTAAAACTTAACGACTAATCAACTAGACTTAACATTTAAAAGAAAATAGTTAACACTTACTTAATTATACTTAACATGGAATAAGTAAACGCTAATGCTAATTAGCTATAGTTCATGTGTGTTACGTAAGACTTAATAGGTAATGACTAAAGTTAATATGTATAGAATATAATTAACAGGTACTGGTTAAAGTTAACATGTACTGGGTACGACGATCCAAAACGTAACGAAATGAGGTCAATGAACAATCATCTCAATTGAATTCTACTTTAATTTTGTTTCATTTGTATAGATATGAACAATTCCATAATTTTCATTTGGGATCATTGCAGATGAGCACTATCATCATATTCTTCTTCAATGTTTCTGGGCGAACATGATTGCTCATATGATTATTTCATGCGACTTCAAACTTTGTGGCTCATGTGGAATCAAAGACTTCAAACAATTCATATGTATATGCAACATACGAGTTCCATGGAAGTAAAAAGAAAATCTCAACTACTCTTCTATGTAACTCTACATTAATTTCATGATTTCTTTTTTTTTCCCCCTAAACAAGTGACCATCATTTTCATTTCTCAAACTAAAAATGTTAGCCAAAATAAACTTACCTCACTCATAGAAAAGAAGAAAAAACAAATTATTTAAATAAAAAAAGCACACATATATGCAAAGACAACCATTTCTTTCCTTCAATTTAAATCATCTTAACAAAAGCAGCAATAAACCAAATGAATCCCACACGTGTGGCCGTTTCAAAGATCGCCAGAGCACTCGCCCCACCACGCTCACCGTCCTTCAAACCGCCGACACTCCAGCACAATCAAGCTCCTCATTACTCTCATCAAAATACTCAGTAACTCTAGTTTCAGACTCAATCCTCCGCCTCAGCTCCTTCACACTCAGCCTCTTAATCCTACACTCACTCTGAGTCCCAAACCCAGTAGCGAAGATCAAGAAAGTCTCAATGCCCTCCACCCTCCCAATCTGAAACCCTTTCCCCATAACTCCCCTAATCTCCACCAAATCCCCGCTCCTCATCTTGCAAATACCCTCCGCCGTCAACCCCGTGATCCTCTTCACCAAGAACTCGAACTCCCCTCTTTTCACCTCGTCCTCCGGCGTCGATGCGATCGTGAGGAACGAGGGTTTCTCTGCTGAGGGGATCCGGATCTGGACGTATTGGCCGGCGGCAGTGAAGGGGCCAGCGAGGTCCGAGACGGAGGAGAGGTCGACGACCACGTGGAAGAGGGAGGAGTCGCCGGAGGCGGGAAAGACCCGAGAGAGCGGGGTCGAGGTCCAGGTGGTTAGGTCTTGGCAAACGGCGACGGTGACGGAGAGGAGGCGACGGTGGTGGCGGCGGAGGACGGGAATCGAGGGGCGGGGGAGAGACATGGGGTTAGCATGGGCATAGCCTGATTCAAGGTGGGGGTAGTGGGGGCAAATGCCCCCACTGACCTCATAAGATTAATATTTACTATTAGGCCCTTATTTTTAAATTGTCCCCTCAATATTTGATCTTATTGACCCGATAGCCAAGGGTTTTGAAAATAAACGCCTAGGACCAAACTCAAACTATTTATCAGAATTTTTTACCTAGTACCTAAATTCTCATTGATGATCGATTCCCCCAAATTTTGAAACAAAAACCCCTCCAGGCTTCACTCCGCCTCTGTAATCGTGAGAGGAATCTACTTGCGAACTGTGAGCGACATGGAGGGAACAATTTTAAAGAATTTTAATGGGGTACTTCTATTGACTCTATTTTATTTCTACATAGCACATTTTATATTGGCGTCATTAATATTAGATTTTTTATATATTAGTTCCCCAAATCTGTCATACTTTGAGATTTGTCTATATTAAGTGTGTGATATTAGCCCCCCAAATCTTTCAACTCGGTACTAACTGTAGGGACTAATTTCAAAATACTTAAGAGATTTAGGGGACTAATTGTAAAATATTCAAAAATTTTAGGGGTCTAATTTTGTTGATGCTATGGATCACACCGTCAATTAATTTAGGTTGTCAGATGATCAGGGTCCTCTAACTCCTCTGGATGTCCAGATCAGAAAATCCCTGAGATAGCCTGCACATGTCACAAGTCATGAGAGGTTGGGGTTGGATCCCCGGTGGTTCCTCCGACGATCAAGTTAGTGAATAATCTTGAGTGGGGAAATAAAGGTTGAACTGAGTCTTCTAAAGTAGGTTCGAAGTGTATAAAAATTGCTTACCTTTATCTACAAACAGCTCCCCTATTTATAGCAAGGATCAGTGGGTAGTTTGGTAATTTTGACCGACTGATGGCTGGCGGTTGAGTCAGCTTCTGCTTTAAAAGTGTCGACCGATGAGTGGATGGTGGTCACTTCGACTAGGCATGGGTTGGCGGCTGAGTCAGATTCACCTTTACAAGTGTCATCGTCTAAGTGGGTGAGGTCGCGTCGGTATTTAATGCGAAGTGACAGGGAGCACGTGGTACGATGTGTCTTAAAGACCTATGAGCTCAGAGAATTGATGGCTAGGATCTTGCATTCAATGTGGCGACGACTCATCGCTTGGCCGGAGGCTCGAGACATGGTGTCGCCTCCTTACACTAGGCGGCGTGTCGAGTAGCACCGCCTTTTGAGTCGAACTCACGAGGTGTCGGTGAATCGGCCGAGTGGGTTGCCCGTGAGGCCAGCATCTTCGAAGGGGTTGAATCGGATCATCCTTCGACTTGGCTTCGTGTTTACGCTATTATGACGACATGTACCGCCTTGCGAGTCTTCCTCGTAAGGAGTCGACAAAGGGGATGGTTGAATAGACCATTTGCCGAGTCGATCCAGCGGGTGTCGAGATGTCTGCAAGTCCCGCCTCGCGAGTCATCCTCGCAGGGAGTCGGCAGAGACGACTCGGCTTCGAGAGCTGGTTTCAATGGCTGAGGCCGCCTTTCGACTTGGCCGATACGCCGGTTCAGACCCTCTGGAAGTGGGTTGACTAGATCCAGTCTCTAATGCGGGATACTTGTCTGCTACTAATCACAGATTAGTATTTGGATGATTTGAAGGGTTTTAACAAATTTCAAAATATGAAGATTTGAGGGACTAATTATAAAACATGAAATATTTGGGCACTAATATTGAAAAGCTCTTAATATTTAGCTAAAAGTATCATATACTAGTTATACTTGTAGCTTATAATCATAGATGTCAAGAACGTGGGATGCTATAGCGAACTGCGACCTGGGTTCAATCGTCCCAGGTTCGTGATGGAACACAACCCGATTCACCAACTCCAACAACCCAATTTAGAATTCAAATCACTTAAAATTTTGAAAAAAATAACTCTTTATGAAAAAAATAAACAAGAAAAAACGTGAGAAACTAAGTAAATAAAGTATGCATACCTTAATTGCAACATAATTCTCAATGTTCTTTTACCATTACTGATGTCAACTAGCATATTGCTTAAATTTGACTCTTGTAAATCCTTAAATTCCTACATTTAAGAACCAAATCTAAAACGCACCACATTCCCTATCATACCATATTAGCCTACCCCCTCGTACTGGATTCCTAATGAGTGGCGTACCACGCTCCCGTTCCCATCCCGTGAACCGGAACGAACCGGGTTCTATGCAACTATGCTTATAATCTTGTCTCCACTGACCAAAGTTTTTGGATCCGCTCCTGAGCATGGGGATTTAGGCAGAGGAGAGGGAGCGGAGGTGAGCATAGAGGAGAGAAGGGAGTTGTGGTCTCCATGACAAAAAAAAGACAGGCAGAGAAAAAGAAGAAGAAGAGGGGTAGTTTTGAATTTTTTTCTCGTGGGAAGTGTAAATAGGGCTGAATCACCTACACTCTATGTATTTGGGGCTAATACACATTAGAAATAATACAGGGGGCTGGAGCACATCAAGTTTTCATTTTTAGGGTTTTGACACAATTTTTCCATATTTTATTGAACAAATAGAAATAAAAAGAAAGTTTTGTTAACACAGAAATATAAATGTGCCGTCACATAACCTTCAGAGACCATGGAAAAATTCTAGCAGCGAAACCCAAAAAGGTAAATATATTGATATCGTTGGGTAGGAGAGCTTTTACGATAATTACTGTCCTCGCTTACAGAAACCCTTCAATGATTTGTAGACAGTAAATCCCGATGTAAGGACTTAATAAAGAATAAGATAATGTAAGTGTCATGAAGACCATATAAAGATCGTACCACTTGCGACTAAAGGTTTCTTTGAAGGGAATCTTTGTATTAGATGGACCATTATTTTTTATTATAATTATTGATTATTTAATGGATGATTGTAATTTATTCTAAATGTAGCATTTACTATGTCCCTATGAATTTCACTCATTTTCTAATTTGCATTGAAAAAATCATAATCATTAACTACACAAGTCAATATTTATAATGAAAGTATTGATCTCTCCACTAATTTTTAGTGGCAGAGAGGATCCGAATCAGATGATTATAGTATATAATAATACTAATTGCATAAAAAAGATATGTATCTAAAGATTAATGCAATAATAACCAAAAGCCACTGAAGTGACCAATAGAAATCCTGTATCACAGGTCATTATCCTCCCATGTGCTCCCGTACATTAATTCGAAAGGACAACAGTTGTCGGCATAATCTGAGTTAAAACACCTAACAAAATCTAAATAAGTTAGCAACTAATAATTTTAAAAAATGAAAGGACCCGATTTGCAAAATGAGCAAATGTCAGCGTCAATCCCAAAAAAAAAAAAGCAGAAGAAGAATCTTCTTCTCTTTCAGAAAGCAACAACTATAATTTTCTAAACCTTTTTGGCCCCAATAAATAATTGCAATTAAAGCCCACAAACATTTACTGCATTAAAGTCTACCATGCCCCTGTAGAGAAAAAGAAAAAGAAACATAAAAAAAAAGGAGAATACAAGATAGCCAACAGGGAGAGAAAAGGAACAAAGAAATCTTTGGCTTTGTCTAGCTCATCAAATTCATTCAACTGCTAACAAACCTCCATCATCCTCAATCACCATGTTTTATTTTCTTTCTTGTGACCCAATTGGGACCAACACAAACACAATCCTCTCTCTGTAGACTGTAACTGAAACAGAGAGAGAGAGAGGAGAGAGAAAGATGAAGATGCCCAATGAGCAAGAAGAGAGAGAGGGGAAAGCAATTGTTGTTGGAGTTAGAATGGATCAACAAAGCAAAGAGCTGCTGACTTGGGCCTTGGTGAAAATTGCTCATCCTGGGGATCAAGTCATTGCTCTTCATATTCTCCCTTCTTCTTCTTCTTCAATTCCTGCATCAGGTTTTTTTTTTCATTTTTTTTTTTTTTACAAAGTTCACCCATCAAAATCTCTTCTTTCTTCAATTTCTCATCTTTTATTACGCTTTTTTCTCAGACCCAGATGGGAATTCTTTGTCCTCGTCCATTGATAGAGATTTGGAATCGATGCTGGCAGTTTACGAAGGATTTTGTAACCTAAAGCAGGTCCCTTTCCCTTGCAAAACCTCAATTTTCTGAAAAAAGTTGAGATTTTTTTGACCATTTATTTTCACTCATTTTAACTAAATCCGTATTTGGTATATTTTAGATCGATCTGAAGCTAAAAGTGTGCAAGGGTTCATCGCTCCGTCGAGTTTTGGTGAGGGAAGCAAATGCATTTGTTGCGTCTCAGCTCATACTTGGGGTTGCTAAGCATACTCACGCCATTGGGTTAGTCTTCTTTCTCTGTAATTTATGCTCTCTTTTTTACCCAAATTTTGAAAATTTTTATAGTAATGGTATGGACTCAATTAGGCCTTCGCCGATATCGGTTGCAAAGTATTGTGCCAAAAAGTTGCCTAGGAGTTGTTCAGTACTTGCAGTGAGCAATGGCAAGATTGTGTTTCAGAGAGAAGCAAGAGGTTGGTTGCTTGCATTTTGAAGCCTAATTGATTCTTTAACCTTTGTAGATTCTACATAATATTTCATTCTTTTAATAGAGAACAAGGAGAGTGATTCCAGTGCTCGCAAGTCGTCTTCACCTCATCATCCGAAAATTGACTGCAAAATTGATATTGAAACAACATCAGAGAGGAATTGTTCAATCTGTGACTCTTCAAAGGAAAAAGTTGAGAAATTTGAGACTCCCTCGTGTTCTGTTAAGCCCATTGAGAGCAAAGAGTTGCCTCTGGTGAAAACTGGATGGCCAATCCTTAGAAAATCGGTCTTACCTCGAGATAAGCCCAAGACGCCCAAAGGGACAGTGATTCAGTGGGCAATGCACCTCCCATCTCGGTATTCTACTTCTTCGGTAGCTCATCCCACTCTCAAGCTCAAAAAATCCAATTCAATTGATAAATTGAATCTTAATGGAGAGAGACTTAAGCTAAAAAAATCGAATTCAATTGATAAATTGAATCTTAGTGGAGAGAAAGACTGTTCGCTTCCAAAAGAGCTAGAGAAGATTCAAGAGAAGTACTCTTCAGTTTGCCAATTATTCAGTTACAAGGAACTCGTGGATGCCACTTCCAACTTTTCACAAGGTCTGCTTTCAATGCCCTCTAACTTAATCTGTAATTTTTATATTTTGATATTGAATTGAAATGCTGGATTTATGTCGATTGATGTATTTCAGAGAAATTGATTGGGAAAGGAGGCAGTAGCCGGGTTTATAGTGGATGTCTTTCAGATGGCAAACAATTGGCAGTAAAGATCTTGAAGCCCTCCGAAGATGCTAGAAAAGAGTTTATCTCGGAAATTGAAATCCTTACGACCTTGAGACATAAGAACATTGTCTCCATAGTTGGGTTTTGTTTTGGAAACAATCATCTCATATTAGTTTATGACTTATTACCAAGGGGTAGCTTAGAAGAAAACCTTCATGGTATTTCATGGACATCTGATCCTTTTCCTTCTTCTTTTTAACCCCTCTTTCTTTAAATCTTGTCTCATGTGTATACTTAACAGGTGATAAAGAAGACAAGAGAGTTATCAATTGGGCAGAGAGATACAAGATAGCAGTGGGTGTAGCAGAAGCACTAGATTATTTACACAGTGAAAGTAGCACTCAACCTGTGATCCATAAAGATGTGAAGTCATCTAACATCCTCCTCTCTGATGACTTTGAGCCTCAGGTTGTGTTTGTTGTAATATTGCAATCAATTTGAAGATATATTACCAATATTGTCTAACTAATTTACTCATAATTCTCTTGTATGTTTCAGTTGTCCGATTTTGGTCTTGCTACGTGGGCATCGGCTTCGCAATCTCTCACCATGTGCAGCGATGTTGCAGGGACTTTTGGGTTTGTATTTAAAACCCTTGGCGTAATAATTAAGTGGGCAAAATGGTTGTGTACCTTAATTTGCTTATTTTATACCCATATACCTTGAACTTTTCTACCCAATAACATAGTAGAATCCCACTAGAAATATGCTATTGGTTATGAAAATCTTCTAGTCATGTATCAGATATGCTATCACAATGGTGTATTATGCTATTCGCTCGAAACGTGTTATTAGGAAATTGATACTACCGAAATAATAAATGAAATGTCATAATTAAAATGTTATCCTCGCAGTTAATATCTATTTATGATGGGAATTTAGGAAATGAAGCAAATTTTGAACTATGTGGATATAAGAATGAAGCGGTTTCAACATTAGGATAACTTCTTTACTTAATTTAAGATGAGGGTTTTTATGTTAAATTTTATCTTATGATGGCAGGTACTTGGCTCCGGAGTACTTTATGTATGGAAGGGTTGATGAAAAGATTGACGTCTATGCCTTTGGTATTGTGCTGCTCGAGCTTCTTTCAGGAAGGAAACCCATTAGTACAGAAGGTCCTCAGGTCCAGAAGAGCCTAGTAATGTGGGTGAGTCTGTGATATTATTTTCTTATAAGTAATACATTTTTTTTTGGTCCTATGTTGACCTGCATTTTTTGATGAGTCTTGACCATAAATTGAGTCTTTGCATTTTAATTCCCCTTTTTGCTCACATTGCTATGCAAAAAATAGATATCCCTGTATCTTGTGAATTCATGTGATTACCGTGTTGATCTTAACCTTTATGTTGAGTAAGAATATATTTTAATGTTGTACCATTCTCGCCTTCGATTTTCAAACTTGTTTTAGTGAATTAAATTGATTGCAAGGCTTTGATGTCAGGCAAAGCCAATTCTGCATAATGGGAAGAGTAAGGAACTGGTTGATCCATGCTTGTCAAATGAATATGATAGTGGTCAATTGGAGAGGATGATTCTTGCTGCTTCTTTATGCATTAAAAGAGCTGCTCGGTCTCGACCAAAAATGTCCCTGGTATGATTTCATTTATGTTGTCATATCATATTCATGTTTTCTATTCAATTTAGATTGTCCAAATTTATTTCAAGAGATGATCTTAAAAATTGATCGGTTGTGTGTGTTATAAAGGACAAATGGCCAGCATTCCTATAAAACTAGTATTACAAAGTTGTGCTATTGGGCTAATTTACATAACCCGGCATCCTAGTTTCTGCAAAATTGTTGTGGCAAATACTTGGTTTTCACCTGTTTAGTAATCTTAAAACCAAGTAATATAATGCCCCTAAGCAGCTCCCTTGTTGCCTCTTTAGCCTTCATCTTAGGGCTTCACAATTCTTGTTTTACTTGCCTACATATCAGTTCCTATATTTAAATCTTGATGTCATTGTTTTCTTGAGAAAGATAAGAGGTAATTCATTTGCTTCATATTGGACAAGAAGTATCAATGCTATGCTCTGATTATTATTTCTTTCCCTGTTACGCATGTTTAAACTTCTAGTTTCTTAAATGCATTTTCTTCTTATTTGTGGGCATATTTCCATCAATGGATCTCTTGCAATTTTGAGATCTGTTACTTCTTAGTTACCCAAATTCGTACATATAAGTATAGCTGTTTTTAGCTGTTTAATATATTTTCCTTCACTTCATGGGCCTTCCATGATTACATAACAATCTAGAAGCACTTCTCCGCTTTAACCACCAAGCTTTGCTACATACAATATCCTCTTTAATCTCCAGATCATGATCACGCATCTTTGATAATGGAAGTAATCACTCCTTGTTATTTTATTGCATCAATGTGAGCTTTACCCTTGTTCTTCTCTTGCTTTCAGTGAACTGAAATTGCAGGTGTTCTGTTACCATCCAATATGATATAATTCTTGAGATTTTAAATCTTAGTTCTACTTTGTACTTCACAAATTAGACATCCTTTAATTTCATCAACTAATAGGATATCATAGACATAAGCAAACAGTGTGTCAAGGAATCTCATACAATATATTTCCAATAAGAAGTTCGATAACTACATCACAAACACAAAGGTAGAAGGACTTACATTTGTACTTCAGAAATTATCCATCCTTCAATTTCAACAAACCAATACAATACCATAAGCAAGCAATGCTCATCAAGGAATCGCAACAAGCTTATTTCTAATTAGGCAAATCTTCACTGTAGGTCCCTAATATATTAGCCAAATTTCATTTTGGTCCTTAATGTTTGAAAGTCATCAACAGAGATCCCTAACGTTTTCTCCGTCATCAAATTAGGTCCTTTTCGATATTTTTTCGTTATCTATTGCTGATGTGGCAGGTGACTGGACTGTTTTTTCTCTCTCCTTTTTGCACATAACCCCCTCTAAGTTTTTAAAATTACAAATAACACCCTGAAAGTTTTTAAAAGTTATAAATAACACCCTGTTAGTTTGGAACATCACAATATCTCCCTAAAATTTTCAAAAGCTACAAGTGGTCTGGTAAAAAATTTACAACCAACCCCTTGAAAGTTTTAAAAATTATAAATAACACCCTAAAAGTTTTAAAAAATTATAAATAACACCATGTTAATTTGGAACATCACAATATCCCCCTAAAAATTTCAAAAGCTACAAGTGGTCAGCTAAAAATTTTACAACCAACCCCTAAATGTATTGAAAATTATAAATAACACCCCAAAAGTTATTTGTATTTTTTAAGAACTTCAACGGTTGTTTATAAAAATTTTCGGGGTCTATTTATAAAAATTTAGGGGTCCATCCATAGTTTTAAAACTTTCAAGAGTCGTTTGTATATTTTCTAAACAAGGGTCCCCTAAAATTTTCTAAATTGCCCCTAAAACTTTTAAAAATTATAAATAACTCCTTAAAATTTTATAAAAGCCTCAGAGAAAATATGCAAACAACCTCGAAATTTTGAAAACTATAAATGAATCTCTAAATTTTACAAACAAACATTCAAAATTTTTATAGCCAGTGAAAGTTCTAAAAATTATAAATAACTTTCGTGGTGCTATTTGTAATTTTAAAACTTTCAAGGGGTTGGTTGTAAATTTTTACTAGACCACTTGTAGCTTTTAAAATTTTTGGGGATATTGTGATGTTCCAAACTAAGTGGTGTTATTTGTAATTTTAAAACTTTCGTGGTGCTATTTGTAATTTTAAAACTTTTAAGGGTTGGTTGTAAATTTTTACTAGACCACTTGTAGCTTTTAAAATTTTTGGGGATATTGTGATGTTCCAAACTAACAGTGTTATTTGTAATTTTAAAACTTTCAAGGGGTTGGTTGTAAATTTTTACTAGACCACTTGTAGCTTTTAAAATTTTTGGGGATATTGTGATGTTCCAAACTAACAGTGTTATTTGTAATTTTAAAACTTTCAAGGGGTTGGTTGTAAATTTTTACTAGACCACTTGTAGCTTTTAAAATTTTTGGGGATATTGTGATGTTCCAAACTAAGTGGTGTTATTTGTAATTTTAAAACTTTCAAGAGTCGTTTGTATATTTTCTAAACAAGGGTCCCCTAAAAATTTTCTAAATTGCCCCTAAAACTTTTAAAAATTATAAATAACACCCCAAAAGTTATTTGTATTTTTTAAGAACTTCAACGGTTGTTTATAAAATTTTCGGTCTATTTATAAAAATTTAGGGTCCATCCATAGTTTTAAAACTTTCAAGAGTCGTTTGTATATTTTCTAAACAAGGGTCCCCTAAAAATTTTCTAAATTGCCCCTAAAACTTTTAAAAATTATAAATAACTCCTTAAAATTTTATAAAAAGCCTCAGAGAAAATATGCAAACAACCTCGTAAATTTTGAAAACTATAAATGAATCTCTAAATTTTACAAACAAACATTCAAAATTTTATAGCCCGTGAAAGTTCTAAAATTATAAATAACTTCGTGGTGCTATTTGTAATTTTAAAACTTTCAAGGGGTTGGTTGTAAATTTTTACTAGACCACTTGTAGCTTTTAAAATTTTTGGGGATATTGTGATGTTCCAAACTAAGTGGTGTTATTTGTAATTTTAAAACTTTCGGTGTTATTTATAATTTTAAAACTTTCAAGAGTCGTTTGTATATTTTCTAAACAAGGGTCCCCTAAAAATTTTCTAAATTGCCCCTAAAACTTTTAAAAATTATAAATAACTCCTTAAAATTTTATAAAAAGCCTCAGAGAAAATATGCAAACAACCTCGTAAATTTTGAAAACTATAAATGAATCTCTAAATTTTACAAACAAACATTCAAAATTTTATAGCCCGTGAAAGTTCTAAAATTATAAATAACTTTCAGGGTGCTATTTGTAATTTTAAAAACTTTCAAGGGGTTGGTTGTAAATTTTTTACTAGACCACTTGTAGCTTTTAAAATTTTTTGGGGGATATTGTGATGTTCCAAACTAACAGGGTGTTATTTGTAATTTTTAAAAACTTTCAGGGTGTTATTTATAATTTTTAAAACTTTTAAGGGGTTGGTTGTAAATTTTTTACCAGACCACTTGTAGCTTTTGAAAATTTTTGAGGGATATTGTGATGTTCCCAGTGTTTTAAATGCGACTTCTGGGAGCTACCGGCGCAGCAGGCGCTTCAACAAGACAAGGACAAATACCGTGATTAGGTGTGGGGCGCTTCACTTGCATCAGGCGCGCGCCCGAGAGCGCCTTGAGTGCGCCTTGCGCCTTGCGATCGCCTCAGTAATTGAAGCGTTATTTCGGATTTGAATTGAAATTTGAGGGATATTGGGTATGGACCCGGTTACCACTTAAACCCAAAACTCAAATAACCCGATCCAAACAGTTAGGGCTTGTTTTTCATCAATTCTTCGTGTTCCCACTTTTCTCTTCATTGTCGAGCTGCGCCGGTGATCAGACTTTAGAAATTGGCCAGCGGCGATCAAAATCCGACAGTGAGGTATGTTTCTTCTCTTTTATCTTCATGTTCTTTTCTTTCTATTTTTTTCATGTTGCTCCCATCTTTTTTCTGCTCGGTTCACTTTTTTTTCCTTTTCTTGTTTCTTTTTTTTTCCTTCTTTTTTTGTCTAATTTCCTGATGGTAATCAAGAACCATGACTCTTTTCTTTTTATTTTCCTTCTTTTTTGCTTTCTTTTTCTTTTGTTTGAGACTTTGAGTTCAATCTGATCGCCCTATGCTTGTCGCTACAAGAAATATTCACTAAAGTTTGGTTGATTGATAAGATATGGAAATTTTACAGAACCAACTTTATACCAGATTATGCTGGCGATTGAAAACACCGGATGTTCCAAATTAATAGGGTGTTATTTGTAATTTTAAAACTTTCGTGGTGTTATTTATAATTTTAAAACTTTTAAGGGTTGGTTGTAAATTTTTACCGCACCACTTGTAGCTTTTAAAATTTTTGGGGATATTGTGATGTTCCAAACTAAGTGGTGTTATTTGTAATTTTAAAACTTTCGTGGTGTTATTTATAATTTTAAAACTTTTAAGGGTTGGTTGTAAATTTTTTACCAGACCACTTGTAGCTTTTGAAAATTTTTGAGGGATATTGTGATGTTCCCAGTGTTTTAAATCTTTCGAGGGCCTTCGGTATGGCGCTTCAGACAAGGGCAATACATTAGGTGTGGGCTTCACTTGCATCAGCGCTACCGAGCGCCTTTGAGGCGCCTTTATGCCTTTGCGATCGCCTCAGTAATTGAAGCGTTATTTCGGATTTGAATTGAAATTTGAGGGATATTGGGTATGGACCCGGTTACCACTTAAACCCAAAACTCAAATAACCTGATCCAAACAGTTAGGGCTTGTTTCTTTTTCATCAATTCTTCGTGTTCCCACTTTTCTCTTCATTGTCGAGCTGCGCCGGTGATCAGACTTTAGAAATTGGCCAGCGGCGATCAAAATCCGACAGTGAGGTATGTTTCTTCTCTTTTATCTTCATGTTCTTTTCTTTCTATTTTTTTCATGTTGCTCCCATCTTTTTTCTGCTCGGTTCACTTTTTTTTTCCTTTTCTTGTTTCTTTTTTTTTCCTTCTTTTTTTGTCTAATTTCCTGATGGTAATCAGTAACCATGACTCTTTTCTTTTTATTTTCCTTCTCTTTTTGCTTTCTTTTTCTTTTGTTTGAGACTTTGAGTTCAATCGGACTGCCCTATGCTTGCTGCTACAGTAAATATTCACTAAAGTTTGGTTGATTGATAAGATATGCGAAACTTTGCGCATGTGCGCGTAAACCAACTTTGCGCCCCGCATTGCGCCTGGCGCATTGAAAACACTGGATGTTCCAAATTAATAGGGTGTTATTTGTAATTTTTAAAAACTTTTAGGGTATTATTTATAATTTTTAAAACTTATAGGGGGTTATGTGCAAAAAGGAGAGAGAGAAAATAGTCCAGTCAGCTGCCACATCAGCTATAAATAACGGAAAATATCGAAAAAGACCTAATTTGATGACGGAGAAAACGTTAGGGATCTCTGTTGATGACTTTCAAACATTAAGGACCCAAATAAAATTTGGCTAATACATTAAGGACATACAGTGAAGTTTTGCCTTCTAATTACATGATAAACAAATGACGAAAAGAGACGAGAATTGAAATGTTGATCCTTGATGTATGCCAAAATGTAAGGGCCTGTTTGGCAACCGTCAAAAATGGGGCCAGGTTTGAATTTGGTCCCATTTTGAGAGGAATTTTGTTTGGGTAAAACTAAGGCCAAAATTGGCCCAGTTTTACCTAGTCCAAAAAATCGCGACTAAACTGGCTCTTTTTTTTTATCCATGGGTGGTTGGATAAAAAAAGAAATAGTTCTTCTCAAAACCTGGCCCAACCCTAGACACTCTAAGATCCTTTTTCAAACCTGCTCCCATTTCAAGTCAAGAGATAGATAAATAGACACATCCCGCTGACCGATCGGGGCCATAGTGACCGAGGGGTCAAGACCAAGAAGTGAGTTATTTATACCAAGCATTCTTCTTATGGCTAGATCCAATCTCCTGGTCCCAAAATGAATATAGATTGGCTCAGCTTCCTTTCTAGATCCACATCCAGCCTTATGCTTCAAGGATTACAATCTATCTCTAAATTTCAAGGCATCTCAAAGTTCTAAACGTTATTTCAGTACATAAAAAGGACATTTTATCATTTGGACTTGCTATAAGGAATAAAGTATCTGTTTTCTTCTTTGGTGGAGTGAAAAGTGTGATTTTCCCGTGTTCCGTCCATGAGTAGTGTTAAGTTGACAAGTAAGTGATGACAAATAATATCCTGCCTCTCACTATACTGTGCCATCAAATAATATCGGTCAATAAAGTATCTTTTTTCTTTTTTCGTGGATTAAAAAGTGTGATTTTCCCGTGTTCCGTCCATGAATAGTGTTAAGTTGACAAGTAAGTGATGACAATAGTATCCTGCCACTCACTATATCGTGCCATCAAATAATATCGGTCATAATGTTCCCCTCAAATTCAAAACTAGGAGATAAATAACGCTAAGAAACCACATATTGCATTTGTGCAGGTTCTGAAGCTACTCAAAGGAGACGAGGAGACTGTCAAATGGGCAAAGTCGAAAGTCAGTTCATCAGAAGAGATTGAAGCATTGGATGATGATGATGAAGTTGCACAGCCTGATTCTAACCTTCGTTCCCATCTTAACCTCGCACTTCTAGATGTTGAAGATGATTCAACCTCGGTCAGTAGCACAGAGCAAAACCTAGATTTTGTATCAAGTAACACTTCCTTGGATGATTACTTGCAAGGGAGATGGAGTCGGTCATCAAGCTTTGATTGACTAATTGGACTAACTTTATCCGTACAAATTTCCATTTTTTTCCTCGTTGATGTACAGTGTTTTGTCTAATTCTAGTGTCCTTAATCTTCTAAATTTGTTTGCTTCTTTAGGCGCCGCAGGAGAATAAAGTGAGAAATGGTTTTTATTTTCACTTTTCTTTTTGTTTATTTCCAATTTGGTTGCATCATTGCAAAATGACTACATAGCCATTTGTTGATCAATTTAACAAGTGAAAATTAGCGGCTTGGTTGTGAAAGATGCCTGTGATTTTTAGCTATTTGTGTTAATGAACAGTCTTCGTGCTTTATATCATTATAGATCACTTATCTGGCTTTGAATACTGTACATGATGAGCTAATTATAAACTCTTTTGGCTTTAAGCTGGAGTTTATGTTGTCTTTTTTGGTAAATTGCAGATAAATACTCGCAGTATGTACTTTCAGTTTCAGTGGCACTTATCATTCTTTAAATCTTGCATTAGCTTTTTGCATTTTAGATTGCCATTTTGAGAAGAATATTTGTACTTAACCTGCTTTTCCTTGTGAATTGATGGGGGATGAATGCTACTAAATGAGCAATGAATAATTTATTGAGCGCATTTGTCATTTTTCTTAACATCGATGTGCTGGAAAACAATACTTGTGAAATTGATGGATATGATTTATTATATCTAAAAAGCTGACATTAAATATCTTGATGATTAAAATTAACATTTTCTAATTTGGCCCCGATTGGCAAGGGGTTAAGAGAAGGGTTAAGGGGGTTTAACCCCTCCTTAACCATCCAAACATGTTAATTTTGGTTAAAGGGTTAACAAACCCTTTATAAGAGTTAAAGTTAGTTAACCCCTCATTTAGAGGAGTTAATAAATCTGCCTAAATATGAGGATCAAGAGTTACTTCCTCTTGAAATAAGAAATGGAACCTTAAAAAAGAATATACTTTAGGGTATTTATGGCAACTAGCCTCCTTAACCCTTCTTTATTTGCCAAATACAAAAAACTTAACCCCTTATCTTCACTCTCAAATCCAAACGAAATTAAATTACTTTTAACCTTTCGTGAAGGGCTAATTAAGTTAATCATTTCTCTTAACCCTTTTTTCTTAACTCCTTGCCAAACGGCACCCTAATGATTGAAACTGTTACAACAATATGACCAATATATACTTGGATATTTCAGATATGGATATGGATTAAAATATTTCATTACATAACCATCTCCATAATCGTATCCTATCAGTTATAGATTTTAGTAACCATATTCATATCCAAACGGATACACATACGGATTTGCTTGGATACGATTATTTTGTGCAAAAGAAGTGGTATGGATTTTGTTTGTTTTGGATTTGATTCTCACCATCTACAATGTAAAGGTTGCTCTATGTCTGAAGGTTGTTATAAGTCTCTGTAAATTAGAAACCATAAGTTTGGATTGAAAAGAAATCAGAATGTACAATTTTATGGTAATCAAATGAGATGGGAAAACTCACCATTTCTGATAATTAACACAAAGTTTTAAGTTTTCTGCTACTAAAGCATAAGGTTGAAGAGCAACTGACAGAAAATCATGAAAGTTTTTATATCAAATGAAATGGACAGTCATGCCATTATTGTACCATTACAAATGCTCTGAGCAGCGTCAGGGCTCCAATCATCTATTTGCAGACATCACTGTATAGCTGCACCGAAAGTTCAGTTTATTGAGAGGGGCCATTTTGTTTGGTCCTTTGATCAACTGTCTGTTTGTTGCAATGCAAAGTATTGATTCTTAGTAATAAAATGAAAATCTTTAGAGTGTAAGGGATTAGTTGAGAGGAAGGCAAAATTTTCGTCTTCATGTAGTTCCAAGTGGACAGATTTTATCTTAGTTTGTTATGATTAACATTTTTGGGTTAATTGCACTTTATAGGAGTTCCATTGTCACAGATAGACCTTGGTGTTTTTTTTTTTTTTGGTTGTATTTTTTTGTATTTTTGTTTTTTTTAATCTCTTTTACCCTCAGATTGGACTATTAATTTCACTTGGAGGAAATATCTGCGAAAATCTCACCAAGGGTAAAAGAATAAAGTATTTAATTCAGGTGATCCATTGCCAACAATGAAACTACAGAAACAGTAAGTTCAATATAATGATACTACAGAAACACTAAGTTCAAGTTTTGGGGACAACTTACTTCAGAAAATGAGTACCTCTGACAAATTCTACTTTACATATTATATACGTATTGGAACCTTCCATAACCAAACACCACCGTGGCTAATAAATGTTGATGTCAGTCAAAAAGCAAAAGAGAAAGCACTACGTAGCAAAACATGGCTTACTGAGCTATCATGTCTCTGTTCTCTTTCGAGGGTGTTTGGTTCATCAAAAATTTTAGCGTTTGGGATGAATTATAAATTGAGTAAAAGGAGTTATTTTTTCAGTTTTTTGAATTCTATATTTAGGATCAATTATTCAGCATGATGGTTAGATTGAGGATGATCTTATTTGTCGAATCAAATCAGGATGGTTAAAATGGAGAAGTGCTTCGAGAGTCTTGTGTGATCGTAGAATACCTATTAGACTTAAGAGAAAAATCTAACAGTTATAAGACCAACAATGCTTTATGGATCAGAATGTTGGGCAATTAAAAAATAACATGTGCAAAAAATGAGTGTAGCAAAAATGAGAATGTTGAGATGGTCTTGTGGATATACACTAAAAGATAGTTAGAGATTGCTCCTATTGAGGATAAAATGAGAGAGAATCGATTAAGGTGGTATGGCTATGTGCAACATAGACCTCTTAGTGCACTGGTTAGGAGAAGTGATAATATTATAGTTAATGGAGCAAAGAGATCTGGAGGTAGACATGAAAGGACTTGGTTGGAGGCAATTAAGAAGGATATGGTTATGATTAGCTTAATAGAGGAGATAACCCCATAATAGAATGGAATGGAAGAATATGATTCATGTAGCTGGACCCAAACATTTGGGATAGAGGCTTTATTGTTGTTGTTGTTGTTGTTATATTTGAAAAGCTAAGATTAGATATCTTGATAATTAAAATTAACCTTTACTAATTTGGCCCCGTTTGGCAAGGGGTTAAGAGAAGGGTTAAGGGGTGAGAAAGTATTAGAGAGAGAGACGGCTGAATATGATCGGCTTGCCTAACCCTAGCATGAGCCGATGATTGTATATATATAAAGGATATTACAGATTTACATAAAGACCCTCTATACAATGATATCATACAGGTTTAGTACAATTGCACTATTACCCCCCACCCCAATCGGGACTGGGTGGAAGACACGCGGACAGATTGGTAGTCAAGAAAAGAAAACGCTGAGCAGATAACCCCTTGGTGAAAATATCCGCAAGCTGAAGCTGTGTAGGAACATATTGAACAACTAAATCTCCATGAGCAACTCTCTCGAACAAAGTGATAGTCAATCTTGATGTGTTTTACAATCATGTAGAACAAGATTCGCCATGATGTAGGTGGCACTAACATTGTCACAGAAGAGAGTCACGGGATGGCGAAGAACAATCCCAACCTCGACCAAGAGGTGCCAAATCCATAGTGTCTCAGCCACTGTGTATGCAAGGGCGCGATATTCAGCCTCCGTTGATGATTTCGACACGGTAGGTTGCTTTTTGGAGCACCAAGAAATAAGATTTGGGCCAAAGAAGATCGCATAAACCGAGGTGGATCGTAAGCTGTCAGGACAACCGGCCCAATCAGCATCAGAATAGGCAATCACAATGGTCGGTCCGATGGCCTTGCGAAGGGTGAGACCATGATCAGCTGTGCCCTGCAAGTACCTGTAGATTCTTTTGACAGCAAGAAGATGAGTAGTACGAGGAGAATGCATAAACTGAGAAACAACGTGAACATCAAAGGCAATATCAGGCCTCGTAATTGTAAGATATTGTAAAGCACTGACCATGCTCCTATATACAGTGGGATATGCTAATAACTCACCATCAGTAAGGGACAAAGTAGATTTAGCAGCAATGGGCGTACGCAAAGGAGTAAGAGTATGAAGATGAAATTTACATAAGAGGTCCTGAACATATTTATGTTGAGATAAAAATAGAATATCAGGGTGATGAGTGACATGAATACCCAAAAAATAGTGAATATCACCAAGATCCTTCATAGCAAATTGAGCAGACAACAATCAAATAAAGCGATGAATGAGAGTAGAGGAATTGCCTATAAGAACAATGTCATCAACATATAAGAGAAGAAGAATAAGATCAGAACCCCTACGATAAACAAACATGGAAGAATCAGTTTTGCTGCAATGGAAACTAAGTGAGAGAAGAAAACTATTAAAGCGATGAAACCAAGCACGAGGATCCTGTTTGTGGCCATAAATAGCCTTTTTAAGTTTGCAAACATGATGTGAAAACTGTGGATGAACAAAGCCGAGAGGTTATTTCATGTACACCTATTTGGTAAGAAGACCGTGCAGAAAAGCATTCTTAACATCGAGTTGATGAATAACCCAACCAAAGGAAATGGCCAAAGAGAGCACAAGACGAATAGTAGTAGGTTTGACAATAGGACTGAAAGTTTCATGAAAGTCAATACCAGCTTGCTGATGAAAGCCCTGAGCAACCAAACGAGCTTTGTACCGCTCAATAGAACCATTTGAGTTATATTTAATCTTGTAAACCCACTTACAATCAACCAAATTTTTCTGTTCATCAAACGGAACCAAGTGCCACATGTTATTATTGATGAGTGCATTAAATTCATCTGCCATTGCGTTTTGCCAATTTAAATCTTTTGAGGCTTGTGTGAAATTAATCGGTTTAGAGGCAACGAGGGTTGTATGGAGAGACAAGAGATGACGCGATTTGACAATGCCCGACTTTGATCGAGTCTGCATAGGAAGTGAATTTTGAGGGAGAGTGGAAGAAGATGAAGGAGGAATTGTGTTGGGAAGAAGTGGTGCCGATGGAGCAGCCACATGCAACGCGACCAGATCGCCGCCGGTGCACCGTGCATTGTCACCGGTGCATCGGCCGCCGCTATGCCGCGAGCACCGCCACGGACTGGGTGCACAACAGCTGAGGAGAAGTGGCAACAGTAGCCACGGAGCGCACTGCTGAGGAGACCGACAATAGCACACTATGCAAAGCGACGATGGAGATAGACTGTGAGCTCTCAGGCATCGGGGTTGGTGAATGAGAGTCCACCAAAGAAGAGGGTGTAGACGCCACAGTGGTGGCGTGTGGTGTTGAGAAGGGCGTAGAGAAAGAGGACTCGAGAGGAGAACACGATGAAGTTAAAGGCGAGCTCGTGACAAACATGAGAGGAGACGAGTCATGTGACGTTGGAACGACAATAGAGGATTAAGGAAAGATTGGTCTCATGAAAACGAACATGACGACTAACATAGACACGACCGGAAACTGGATCAAAGCAACGATATCCTTTATAATGAGGAGCATATCCTAAAAATATACAACGTTTGGATCGAGGTTGAAATTTATTAGAAACCTGAGCCGAAAGATTTGGAAAGCATTCACAGCCAAAAACACGAAGAAAATTATAATCAGGTATCTTTTTAAAAAGTCGTTGATATGGTGAGATGCCGTCTAAAAGAGGACTAGGTAAACGATTTATCACAAACACAACCGTATATACAGCATCAACCCAAAATTGAGACGGCAACTGAGCATCAATAAAAAAGGAACGTGACATCTCAATAATGTGGCGATGTTTGCGCTCCGCTACACCATTTTGTTGTGGTGTATTGGGGCACGACTTTTGAAAATAAATTCCATGTGTCAGAAAGTATTGTTTGAAAGAATTGTTGTCAAATTCTTTGCCACCATCACTTTGAAACGTCCGAATTTTGAAGGAAAACATATTCTCAACCAATTTTTGAAAATCACAAAAGTGAGTAAAAACTTCAGATTTGTTTTTCATAGGATCTAGCCAAGTAAAATGGGTGCAATCATCAATAAAAGAAACATAATATCGAAAACCCAAATTTGATAAAATAGGTGATTGCCAAACATCAGAATGAATCAAATATAACGGAGTACTATAGGGGTGCTCAACATCACAAAAGGGTAATCAATGCGATTTTCCAAGTTTACATGAAACACACTTATTCTCAAAAGTTTTTGCCATCACAATGGCTTTATTTGACCTAAGCTGATGAAAGACTCGACTACCACAATGACCTAAACGACGATGCTAAGTGTCCGCTGTATCAGTCAGGGAAACGAGAGCTATGGCAGAATCAGACTGGATGGAGGAGTAAAGAGGGTAGACACCGTTTCTACTAGAACCCTGATGGGAAATAAATGATTACCTCCTAAGTTGCAAGTATACAACCTTTATCAAGTTATAGTATAAAAGATTATCGATCCCACGAGGAACGGGAAAGTAGGAAGAGTTTTGCTCAAGTTTTGGTTCTCAAATTATGCGCGTGACAATTAGGAGTTTATGTACAAATAAAATGAAAGTAAGAAAATGGTGAAAGTGGATGTGGAGGGATAAGAGAGAGTGGATGTGGATTATGTGCAAAAGAGGAGAAAATGAAGTTGAGAATGTGGTTGTGATTATGTGCACATAATAACAAAACTAGGTTTGAGATTATATGCACATGGAGGGAATATGAGATTGAGAGAGAAGTAAAAATCAATGAAATCAAAAATAAAGGAAAATAACAAACAAATGAAAAACAAGGATAAGAGGAAAATAAAGAAGGTAAAGTATGGAGGATTAATTAAAGATATGAGGAATCTAGAGTAGATCCACTTAGCTTATCTCAATCTCATGAAAATGAGTTGGATTTGTTAGCTAGTTTCAAACAATCTCTAGGGATCCCACGAATATTAGCTCCACACTTAGAAAAGGGTAATTCCCTAGAGGGTTCTAGCCTCAAGGTGAATTAAAGGAAAAAAATCTATTCTAGAAAGTAAATACAAGAATTAAATACATTGCATGAAAGTAAATTGCAAGGAATTAAATTGCATGAAAGTAAATTGCAAGAAAGTAAATTGCATGAAAGTAAATCTATTCTACAAACAAGAAAATAAAGAAGAAAATGAAAAGAAACATAATATCGAAAACCCAAATTTGATAAAATAGGTGATTGCCAAACATCAGAATGAATCAAATATAACGGAGTACTATAGGGGTGCTCAACATCACAAAAGGGTAATCAATGCGATTTTCCAAGTTTACATGAAACACACTTATTCTCAAAGGTTTTTGCCATCACAATGGCTTTATTTGACCTAAGCTGATGAAAGACTCGACTACCACAATGACCTAAACGACGATGCTAAGTGTCCGCCAGTCAGGGAAACGAGAGCTATGGCAGAATCAGACTGGATGGAGGAGTAAAGAGGGTAGACACCGTTTCTACTAGAACCCTGATGGGAAATAAATGATTACCTCCTAAGTTGCAAGTATACAACCTTTATCAAGTTATAGTATAAAAGATTATCGATCCCACGAGGAACGGGAAAGTAGGAAGAGTTTTGCTCAAGTTTTGGTTCTCAAATTATGCGCGTGACAATTAGGAGTTTATGTACAAATAAAATGAAAGTAAGAAAATGGTGAAAGTGGATGTGGAGGGATAAGAGAGTGGATGTGGATTATGTGCAAAAGAGGAGAAAATGAAGTTGAGAATGGGAGTTAGATTATGTGCACATAATAACAAAACTAGGTTTGAGATTATATGCACATGGAGGGAATATGAGATTGAGAGAGAAGTAAAAATCAATGAAATCAAAAATAAAGGAAAATAACAAACAAATGAAAAACAAGGATAAGAGGAAAATAAAGAAGGTAAAGTATGGAGGATTAATTAAAGATATGAGGAATCTAGAGTAGATCCACTTAGCTTATCTCAATCTCATGAAAATGAGTTGGATTTGTTAGCTAGTTTCAAACAATCTCTAGGGATCCCACTAATATTAGCTCCACACTTAGAAAGGGTAATTCCCTAGAGGGTTCTAGCCTCAAGGTGAATTAAAGGAAAAAAATCTATTCTAGAAAGTAAATACAAGAATTAAATACATTGCATGAAAGTAAATTGCAAGGAATTAAATTGCATGAAAGTAAATTGCAAGAAAGTAAATTGCATGAAAGTAAATCTATTCTACAAACAAGAAAATAAAGAAGAAAATGAAAAGAAATAAAATAGAAACCAACAACTCTGATCTTAATCTAATCCTCCTTTGGTCCTTGGATTAGAAGAAGAGAAAGGAAATTGAAGGTGAAACATTTCATTTATTGTGTAACAAAGTTACAATTTTGGAAGGTCTTCTCAATTAAGAGTGACCCTCCTCTCCAAATGGAGTTTTTACAAAATATTTCACACTCAAAACCCTCACCTTCACCCCTATTTATAGCCCAACGGAGTTGATGTGAACCATTGGATCAAACCTAGCCAAAAGGAAGAGAAATCCACCATTAATTGAATTGCTGCAAACCGATCGGTTGGTCGATCGGTTAGCTAACCGTTAGCCAACCGGTTGGCCAACCGTTATCAACCGATTGGTTCCCAACCAATTTGTCTTTTCTTGCTTTTTCTTCACGAATTTCTCTTGAATCATTTTGGTATCTTGGGCCTTTGTTTGTCTTCACATTTGGGCTTCAAATATTGGTAGAAATTCGAGAATTTGAGTCATTTGGGCTTTTATTCATTATTTCTTTATTAGCCCGCAAAATAAGATAAAAATGATTATTAGTAATATCGTTATTCATATAACATAGGTAATAAGGGTATAAAATGTAATTAAAATGTGATAATCAAATACCCCCACACCTAGACTTTTGCTAGTCCTCTAGCAAAGAAAATAAAAAGAAAACCTAACTCAATTTCACAATGGCTTTATTTGACCTAAGCCGATGAAAGACTCGACTACCACAATGACCTAAACGACGATGCTAAGTGTCCGCCGATCACCGTGGAAACGAGCTATGGCGAATCGACCGATGGAGGAGTAAAGAGGGTAGACACCGCTTCTACTAGAACCCCGATGGGAAATAAATGATTACCTCCTAAGTTGCAAGTATACAACCTTTATCAAGTTATAGTATAAAGATTATCGATCCCACGAGGAACGGGAAAGTAAATTGCAAGGAATTAAATTGCATGAAAGTAAATTGCATGAAAGTAAATTGCAAGAAAGTAAATTGCAAGGAATTAAATTGCATGAAAGTAAATTGCATGAAAGTAAATTGCAAGAAAGTAAATTGCAAGGAATTAAATTGCATGAAAGTAAATTGCAAGAAAGTAAATTGCAAGGAATTAAATTGCATGAAAGTAAATTGCAAGGAATTAAATTGCATGAAAGTAAATTGCATGAAAGTAAATTGCAAGAAAGTAAATTGCAAGAAAGTAAATTGCAAGGAATTAAATTGCATGAAAGTAAATTGCAAGAAAGTAAATTGCAAGAAAGTAAATTGCAAGGAATTAAATTGCATGAAAGTAAATTGCAAGAAAGTAAATTGCAAGGAATTAAATTGCATGAAAGTAAATTGCAAGGAATTAAATTGCATGAAAGTAAATTGCAAGGAATTAAATTGCATGAAAGTAAATTGCATGAAAGTAAATTGCAAGGAATTAAATTGCATGAAAGTAAATTGCAAGGAATTAAATTGCATGAAAGTAAATTGCAAGAAAGTAAATTGCATGAAAGTAAATTGCAAGGAATTAAATTGCATGAAAGTAAATTGCATGAAAGTAAATTGCAAGAAAGTAAATTGCAAGAAAGTAAATTGCAAGGAATTAAATTGCATGAAAGTAAATTGCAAGGAATTAAATTGCATGAAAGTAAATTGCATGAAAGTAAATTGCAAGGAATTAAATTGCATGAAAGTAAATTGCATGAAAGTAAATTGCAAGAAAGTAAATTGCAAGGAATTAAATTGCATGAAAGTAAATTGCAAGAAAGTAAATTGCAAGAAAGTAAATTGCATGAAAGTAAATTGCAAGAAAGTAAATTGCAAGGAATTAAATTGCATGAAAGTAAATTGCATGAAAGTAAATTGCATGAAAGTAAATTGCAAGGAATTAAATTGCATGAAAGTAAATTGCAAGAAAGTAAATTGCATGAAAGTAAATTGCAAGGAATTAAATTGCATGAAAGTAAATTGCATGAAAGTAAATTGCATGAAAGTAAATTGCATGAAAGTAAATTGCATGAAAGTAAATTGCAAGGAATTAAATTGCATGAAAGTAAATTGCAAGAAAGTAAATTGCAAGGAATTAAATTGCATGAAAGTAAATTGCATGAAAGTAAATTGCAAGGAATTAAATTGCATGAAAGTAAATTGCAAGGAATTAAATTGCATGAAAGTAAATTGCATGAAAGTAAATTGCAAGGAATTAAATTGCATGAAAGTAAATTGCAAGGAATTAAATTGCATGAAAGTAAATTGCATGAAAGTAAATTGCAAGAAAGTAAATTGCATGAAAGTAAATTGCAAGGAATTAAATTGCATGAAAGTAAATTGCAAGGAATTAAATTGCATGAAAGTAAATTGCAAGGAATTAAATTGCATGAAAGTAAATTGCAAGAAAGTAAATTGCATGAAAGTAAATTGCAAGAAAGTAAATTGCAAGGAATTAAATTGCATGAAAGTAAATTGCATGAAAGTAAATTGCATGAAAGTAAATTGCAAGAAAGTAAATTGCATGAAAGTAAATTGCAAGAAAGTAAATTGCAAGAAAGTAAATTGCAAGGAATTAAATTGCATGAAAGTAAATTGCAAGGAATTAAATTGCATGAAAGTAAATCTATTCTACAAACAAGAAAATAAAGAAGGTAAAGTATGGAGGATTAATTAAAGATATGAGGAATCTAGAGTAGATCCACTTAGCTTATCTCAATCTCATGAAAATGAGTTGGATTTGTTAGCTAGTTTCAAACAATCTCTAGGGATCCCACGAATATTAGCTCCACACTTAGAAAGGGTAATTCCCTAGAGGGTTCTAGCCTCAAGGTGAATTAAAGGAAAAAAATCTATTCTAGAAAGTAAATACAAGAATTAAATACATTGCATGAAAGTAAATTGCAAGGAATTAAATTGCATGAAAGTAAATTGCAAGAAAGTAAATTGCATGAAAGTAAATCTATTCTACAAACAAGAAAATAAAGAAGAAAATGAAAAGAAATAAAATAGAAACCAACAACTCTGATCTTAATCTAATCCTCCTTTTGGTCCTTGGATTAGAAGAAGAGAAAGGAAATTGAAGGGTGAAACATTTCATTTATTGTGTAACAAAGTTACAATTTTGGAAGGTCTTCTCAATTAAGAGTGACCCTCCTCTCCAAATGGAGTTTTACAAAATATTTCACACTCAAAACCCTCACCTTCACCCTATTTATAGCCCAACGGAGTTGATGTGAACCATTGGATCAAACCTAGCCAAAAGGAAGAGAAATCCACCATTAATTGAATCTGTTGCAAACCGATCGGTTGGCGATCGGTTAGCTAACCGTTAGCCAACCGGTTGGCCAACCGTTATCAACCGATTGGTTCCCAACCAATTTGTCTTTTCTTGCTTTTTCTTCACGAATTTCTCTTGAATCATTTTGGTATCTTGGGCCTTTGTTTGTCTTCACATTTGGGCTTCAAATATTGGTAGAAATTCAGAGAATTTGAGTCATTTGGGCTTTTATTCATTATTTCTTTATTAGCACGCAAAATAAGATAAAAATGATTATTAGTAATATCGTTATTCATATAACATAGGTAATAAGGGTATAAAAATGTAATTAAAATGTGATAATCAAATACCCCCACACCTAGACTTTTGCTAGTCCTCTAGCAAAGAAAATAAAAAGAAAACCTAACTCAATTTAGCGAGAATCGCGGTTGTATTTAGCACATACAACAAGCCTTTAAACCCTAGGTTACCCTAGTGGGCGAGTTGTAGTCTCGTGAGGGTTTGCAGTGAATATACCCACAAAATTCAGTCGACTTGCCAATTTAAAGAAGTTAATAAAATAATTAATTCATTTGATATCTTCAAACATTCCAATTGAAGTTGGTTAATACTCAAGAAAGCGTTTTATCATAACTCCAATGTAATTTTCTTAAGAAAATCCTTTCATTATAGTTATACAAAACCAAGTTTAACTCAAAAATTTAATTTAAAAGTTTTGAAAAGAACATGCTAACTCTTTGTTTTAAACAAACTTCAAGTCTTTTAATCCATTTAATTCTTCAAGAACATATACAAATATAACTATATATAAAAACATGGTTAGTATGATTTTTTTAATTAAATTTTTTTTATTATTTTTTTATTTACTCTTTATTCCTTGGTGGTTTTGTTCTTTCTAATCGGCTTTCTAAGTGACCATTTAGCGAGTTTTGGGCCAATGAATCCCAACCCAATTGGGCTTAGGTCATTAAGTATAGAAATACCTCTGCTTAATTACTCACCAACTTAGGCTTAGTAAAATAGAACCACCAATGATTTTAAGAGAAAATTTTCTTCTTTTGTTAAGTTAGTATAATATATATATGTGTATATGTATATATATTCTGAACAATATTTGAATCAAGACAACTTGAAAAATTATTTTCAACTCTAAGTTAGGCATGCAAAAATTTCATTACTTTAATTAAAAATCTAAGTTAAAACTTAAGTAAAGTATACTACTTTGAAAATCATTTCTTAAGAAATTTATTTGGAGTTATCATAAAAGGTAAACTTGAGTATAGAACTAACTAGGGATTAGAAGACTTAAATTCTATCAATTTGATCAATTATTAATCAACTCTATTAAGTTGGCAAGTGACTATTTTTTTTTATGATGAAAAGAGAGAAAAAAATGGTAAGAAAAAGAGGAAAAAAGATAACTAAGATAAAGATAAAATGACTAATCCCCACCCCACACCTAAATTTTGCATTGTCCTCAATACAAATTCTATTATGCACAAAGTAAAAACAGATAAGAATGGAAGCACTTATATTTGTTCGGTCGACTTCGAACAATGATAAAAATTCTGTAATTACCTTAGGTATGAGAAGGTGAAGTCAAAAATTTATTCTCTTTTTTTTTTTTTTGAAATAAAGAACAACAAGAAACTCTCACATGAGAGCAGAATAAATTCTTGTTATTATTATGAGACAAAAATGTAGAATAAAAGATGAAACATGAGAAGCTCATTCTACATTAAATCCTACCTTATTGCTGAAAATTCTACCCCGAAATTTAAAGAATTTCAAAATGATATAATCACCGATGTGCTTAAATTCCAAAAATTTCAGGGTTTTTAGTGATGTTCGCAGCAATGGAAGGTAGGTATTAATGGTTGTATGCTTTTTGAACTTAGATTCGTTATTAACAACAATTTCATCAAAAATAAAATCTTGTTGTTTCCTATTTTCCAAAAATCTAAGTTCATTGATAAAGGGTTCTTCAAATGTTGGCTTCAAGATGCATGTATTCAACGTAATTCTCTCGCTCAAGGACTTGATTATTAACACAGTTACATTTGTTGTGAATGGATTGCATTCACTTGATCTTGAAAAGTTGAACTTGACCCGCGTTCCTTGGATTGGTCACGGGTTGACTCGAAATGATCCTTTCTGTCTCTCACTTATAAGCTAGCTAGTTGACCAAGCGGGTTTCTAATCTAGCTATGGCTTGAGTGTTGGAGTTGGGAATTTGTCCCGTTGATTGCATAAAGGAGTTCATCGTGCTAGATGTTTGAGTCAACAAGTTCGTGGTCCGTGCGTAGGTTTTAATCAAGGCTTCCAAACCCCTTTCCAAAACATTAAAGCGTTTCTCAACATTTGAAGGAATATGATTTGTAGATTGATGATGAGAAACCGATTTGGAAATGGTGATTTGGTTGTGGAAAATTGGTTTGAGAACTGAAAGGAACTGCGTTGCCCTAGGAATTGTTGGTTTGAAGAGGGAGTGAAATTTTGATTTCAGAAATTACCCGATTCCATGCAAAATTGGATGATTTCTCCAACCCGGATTATAGGTTGGAGAAAATGGATCATGTCGGATCTTTGGAATCACGGCATTCATCATTCTAGAGATTGAGTATTTCCTAAGAGTGGACATTGCTCAAGCATGGGTCAGAAAGACAGCTATGACAACCCGAGGCGTAAACTTGATTGATTTGAGCCGAAGCTCGTTCTTTGGTTTCTAAAGTTTCTAACTGCGTAGAATTGTAGCCATCTTAGCTTCAGAGGCTATGTTTGACTCTAAGGAAGGACCTCTAGAACTGGATTGGGTAATCGATGAATCACGTTGTTCCCATCGCATAGTTTTTCTGATAAATTCTCTAAAAGTCCCAAGCTTCATCGGCATTTTTTTCATGAAATCCCCTTGACACATTGACTCTAAGAAAGTTTTTGAAGAATAATCCAATCCTTCATAAATGATTTGGCATAATCGCCACTTTCAAGACCATGGTGAGGACATTGGATAAGAAGATCTTTGAATTTGTCAAAATACTTCCAAAAGGTTCTCCGGACAATTTTAAAATTTTGAATCTTTGTTTCTAAGCTTGATTGTTTTGTGGATAGGAAAGAATTTTTCAAAAACTGCTACAAATTCACCCCAAGTTGAGATGGAATCGTGGGCAAGCTATCTGACCATTTTTGGCTTTGTCCTTAAGGGCAAATGGAATAAATCGGAGTTTGATCGCATCTTCAGTTAAGTCCCTCATTTTAATCATGAGGCAAACTTCTTCAAATTAGGAGATAAAGATGTATCGTCTTGTTTGACTCTAAGAATTTGGGAAGCATGTTTATGAAATGCGGTCGAAGTTCAAAATTGGTTCCATTTACCTCGGGAGTTTTATGCAAGAGGGGATTGCATTTCTAGTGGGGTAACAAATATCTTGAAGAACATGTGGGTTGGTATTAGCCATTTCGTTTGGTTCAAGAGATGGATCAAAACGAATTAAACGATTAGTATTATCCCTAACCCAAGTTTGCATACACCAAAATCAAATTTTTTTTTTTTTGAAAAAGGACAAGAGAAAAAGTTAAGAAGATGATGAGAGAAAGAAAAAAAATAAGGAAAAATTAACTAAAAATAAATCAAGGCAATCACTTTTCAATCACCCTAACTCTAGAGTTAAGCCTAAACTTGACTTAGACCAGCTCCTAACCAAAAATTCCCTTAGTGAAAAGATCAAAGTTTACTTGGGTAATTAGCCAGGTAAGGATAGTACTAGAGGGAGATCAAAGATCAATTAAGTACCTCTTTCCTTTCGGAGCGCCTTACGCAACCCCTAAACCTTGCCTTAGACACCAATTAATCCAAATAAACTTGGACCGGTTCACTTAAGGATTTCTTGTTCCTTAATGAGCTCGAATCCTTAGGGCCAATGTCTAATCAATTTTAAGAGGCTTGGGTATGTATAGTGAGGAATTAGTGATTTTTGGGCTAAGGAAAGGGTGATGAAATCCCTCACCTTATCTTGATTAATGGGTTTTGCCCTTAAGATATTTTCAAGTGTGTGCCAAATCAAGATGCTCAAATCACTTGGTGAATTCCTACTATTATATGAAATGCAACCCTAAGAATTAAAAGCAACTAAAAAGGATGCAAAAAAAAACAAAAATCTTTTTATTTTTTTATTATGGTCGACAATCAAAAAAATGAAGTTTATTAGGGTCGACAAGGGGAAAAAAATCCTTTTATTTTATTTTTATTTATTTTTTTATCCTAATTGTCTCTAATGTATATGAACTATCTAAAGGGTGGAATTGAAAATACTAGATAGAGAAGTTACCCACGCAAAAGCAATGCAAAGCCTCGTTGGAGGCAATTCTTCAATCTTGAATCTTCAACTCTTGATCTTCAAGCTCCAAGTTCCTACACAAAAGAAAACACACAAAATAAGAAACTAAACTTAATCAAAATCCTACTTATGCACCGTTCCCGACAGCGGCCAAAAACTTGATGGGAAATAAATGATTACCTCCTAAGTTGCAAGTATACAACCTTTATCAAGTTATAGTATAAAGATTATCGATCCCACGAGGAACGGAAAGTAGGAAGAGTTTTGCTCAAGTTTTGGTTCTCAAATTATGCTGACAATTAGGAGTTTATGTACAAATAAAATGAAAGTAAGAAAATGGTGAAAGTGGATGTGGAGGGATAAGAGAGTGGATGTGGATTATGTGCAAAAGAGGAGAAAATGAAGTTGAGAATGTGGTTGTGATTATGTGCACATAATAACAAAACTAGGTTTGAGATTATATGCACATGGAGGGAATATGAGATTGAGAGTAAAATCAATGAAATCAAAAATAAAGGAAAATAACAAACAAATGAAAAACAAGGATAAGAGGAAAATAAAGAAGGTAAAGTATGGAGGATTAACTAAAAATAAATCAAGGCAATCACTTTTCAATCACCCTAACTCTAGAGTTAAGCCTAAACTTGACTTAGACCAGCTCCTAACCAAAATTCCCTTAGTGAAAAGATCAAAGTTTACTTGGGTAATTAGCCGTAAGGATAGTACTAGAGGGAGATCAAAGATCAATTAAGTACCTCTTTCCTTTCTGAGCTTTACGCAACCCCTAAACCTTGCCTTAGACACCAATTAATCCAAATAAACTTGGACCGGTTCACTTAAGGATTTCTTGTTCCTTAATGAGCTCGAATCCTTAGGGCCAATGTCTAATCAATTTTAAGAGGCTTGGGTATGTATAGTGAGGAATTAGTGATTTTGGGCTAAGGAAAGGGTGATGAAATCCTCACCTTATCTTGATTAATGGCTTTTGCCCTTAAGATATTTTCAAGTGTGTGCCAAATCAAGATGCTCAAATCACTTGGTGAATTCCTACTATTATATGAAATGCAACCCTAAGAATTAAAAGCAACTAAAAAGGATGCAAAAAAAAACAAAAATCTTTTTATTTTTTTTATTATGGTCGACAATCAAAAAAAAATGAAGTTTATTAGGGTCGACAAGGGGAAAAAAATCCTTTTATTTTATTTTTTATTTATTTTTTTATCCTAATTGTCTCTAATGTATATGAACTATCTAAAGGGTGGAATTAAAAATACTAGATAGAGAAGTTACCCACGCAAAAGCAATGCAAAGCCTCGTTGGAGGCAATTCTTCAATCTTGAATCTTCAACTCTTGATCTTCAAGCTCCAAGTTCCTACACAAAAGAAAACACACAAAATAAGAAACTAAACTTAATCAAAATCCTACTTATGCACCGTTCCCCGGCAACGGCGCCAAAAACTTGATGGGAAATAAATGATTACCTCCTAAGTTGCAAGTATACAACCTTTATCAAGTTATAGTATAAAAGATTATCGATCCCACGAGGAACGGGAAAGTAGGAAGAGTTTTGCTCAAGTTTTGGTTCTCAAATTATGCGCGTGACAATTAGGAGTTTATGTACAAATAAAATGAAAGTAAGAAAATGGTGAAAGTGGATGTGGAGGGATAAGAGAGAGTGGATGTGGATTATGTGCAAAAGAGGAGAAAATGAAGTTGAGAATGTGGTTAGATTATGTGCACATAATAACAAAACTAGGTTTGAGATTATATGCACATGGAGGGAATATGAGATTGAGAGAGAAGTAAAATCAATGAAATCAAAAATAAAGGAAAATAACAAACAAATGAAAAACAAGGATAAGAGGAAAATAAAGAAGGTAAAGTATGGAGGATTAATTAAAGATATGAGGAATCTAGAGTAGATCCACTTAGCTTATCTCAATCTCATGAAAATGAGTTGGATTTGTTAGCTAGTTTCAAACAATCTCTAGGGATCCCACGAATATTAGCTCCACACTTAGAAAGGGTAATTCCCTAGAGGGTTCTAGCCTCAAGGTGAATTAAAGGAAAGAAAAATCTATTCTAGAAAGTAAATACAAGAATTAAATACATTGCATGAAAGTAAATTGCAAGGAATTAAATTGCATGAAAGTAAATTGCAAGAAAGTAAATTGCATGAAAGTAAATCTATTCTACAAACAAGAAAATAAAGAAGAAAATGAAAAGAAATAAAATAAAACCAACAACTCTGATCTTAATCTAATCCTCCTTTTGGTCCTTGGATTAGAAGAAGAGAAAGGAAATTGAAGGGTGAAACATTTCATTTATTGTGTAACAAAAGTTACAATTTTGGAAGGTCTTCTCAATTAAGAGTGACCCTCTTCTCCAAATGGAGTTTTACAAAATATTTCACACTCAAAACCCTCGGCCTTCACCCTATTTATAGCCCATGAGTTGATGTGAACCATTGGATCAAACCTAGCCAAAAGAAAGAAATCCACCATTAATTGAATGCATTTGCAAACCGATCGGTTGGCCGATCGGTTAGCCAACCGGTTGGCCAACCGGTTGGTCAACCGATTGGTTCCCAACCGAATTTGTCTTTTCTTGCTTTTTCTTCACGAATTTCTCTTGAATCATTTTGGTATCTTGGGCCTTTGTTTGTCTTCACATTTGGGCTTTAAATATTGGTAGAAATTCAGAGAATTTGAGTCATTTGGGTTTTATTCATTATTTCTTTATTAGCACGCAAAATAAGATAAAAATGATTATTAGTAATATCGTTATTCATATAACATAGGTAATAAGAGTATAAAAATGTAATTAAAAATGTGATAATCAAACCCCGAAGAAGAACCTTCCCCGTGGTTTTGTCCTTAACATGCACAGAAGAGGAGTCAAAATTAACCACACAATTATTATCATCACATAAGCATTTAACGGATATTAAATTGTGTTTTAAATTAGGAACATGAAACATAGAGTTAAGATTAATTGATTTGGCGAAGAATTAAATTGCATGAAAGTAAATTGCATGAAAGTAAATTGCAAGGAATTAAATTGCATGAAAGTAAATTGCAAGGAATTAAATTGCATGAAAGTAAATTGCAAGGAATTAAATTGCATGAAAGTAAATTGCAAGAAAGTAAATTGCAAGGAATTAAATTGCATGAAAGTAAATTGCAAGAAAGTAAATTGCAAGAAAGTAAATTGCATGAAAGTAAATTGCAAGAAAGTAAATTGCATGAAAGTAAATTGCAAGAAAGTAAATTGCAAGAAAGTAAATTGCAAGAAAGTAAATTGCAAGAAAGTAAATTGCAAGGAATTAAATTGCATGAAAGTAAATTGCATGAAAGTAAATTGCAAGGAATTAAATTGCATGAAAGTAAATTGCATGAAAGTAAATTGCATGAAAGTAAATCTATTCTACAAACAAGAAAATAAAGAAGGTAAAGTATGGAGGATTAATTAAAGATATGAGGAATCTAGAGTAGATCCACTTAGCTTATCTCAATCTCATGAAAATGAGTTGGATTTGTTAGCTAGTTTCAAACAATCTCTAGGGATCCCACTAATATTAGCTCCACACTTAGAAAGGGTAATTCCCTAGAGGGTTCTAGCCTCAAGGTGAATTAAAGGAAAGAAAAATCTATTCTAGAAAGTAAATACAAGAATTAAATACATTGCATGAAAGTAAATTGCAAGAAAGTAAATTGCAAGGAATTAAATTGCATGAAAGTAAATTGCAAGAAAGTAAATTGCATGAAAGTAAATTGCATGAAAGTAAATTGCATGAAAGTAAATTGCATGAAAGTAAATTGCAAGGAATTAAATTGCATGAAAGTAAATTGCAAGGAATTAAATTGCATGAAAGTAAATTGCATGAAAGTAAATTGCATGAAAGTAAATTGCAAGAAAGTAAATTGCATGAAAGTAAATTGCAAGGAATTAAATTGCATGAAAGTAAATCTATTCTACAAACAAGAAAATAAAGAAGGTAAAGTATGGAGGATTAATTAAAGATATGAGGAATCTAGAGTAGATCCACTTAGCTTATCTCAATCTCATGAAAATGAGTTGGATTTGTTAGCTAGTTTCAAACAATCTCTAGGGATCCCACTAATATTAGCTCCACACTTAGAAAGGGTAATTCCCTAGAGGGTTCTAGCCTCAAGGTGAATTAAAGGAAAGAAAAATCTATTCTAGAAAGTAAATACAAGAATTAAATACATTGCATGAAAGTAAATCTATTCTACAAACAAGAAAATAAAGAAGAAAATGAAAAAGAAATAAAATAAAACCAACAACTCGATCTTAATCTAATCCTCCTTTGGTCCTTGGATTAGAAGAAGAGAAAGGAAATTGAAGGTGAAACATTTCATTTATTGTGTAACAAAAGTTACAATTTTGGAAGGTCTTCTCAATTAAGAGTGACCTCTTCTCCAAATGGAGTTTTACAAAATATTTCACACTCAAAACCCTCACCTTCACCCCTATTTATAGCCCAACGGAGTTGATGTGAACCATTGGATCAAACCTAGCCAAAAGAAAGAGAAATCCACCATTAATTCGAATTGCAAACCGACGGTTGGTCGATCGGTTAGCCAACCGGTTGGCCAACCGTTGGTCAACCGATTGGTTCCCAACCTAATTTGTCTTTTCTTGCTTTTTCTTCACGAATTTCTCTTGAATCATTTTGGTATCTTGGGCCTTTGTTTGTCTTCACATTTGGGCTTTAAATATTGGTAGAAATTCAGAGAATTTGAGTCATTTGGGTTTTTATTCATTATTTCTTTATTAGCCTGCAAAATAAGATAAAAATGATTATTAGTAATATCGTTATTCATATAACATAGGTAATAAGAGTATAAAAATGTAATTAAAAATGTGATAATCAAACCCCGAAGAAGAACCTTCCCCGTGGTTTTGTCCTTAACATGCACAGAAGAGGAGTCAAAATTAACCACACAATTATTATCATCACATAAGCATTTAACGGATATTAAATTGTGTTTTAAATTAGGAACATGAAACATAGAGTTAAGATTAATTGATTTGGCAGAAGAATTTAATTTCACATCACCAATATTAGCAATAGACAAAAGATTGACGTTCCCTACTAGGACTTTTGTTTGACCAGTATAAGGAGAGGAGCAAGATAATTAACCATCCTTAACCATCCAAACAGGTTAATTTGGTTAAAGGGTTGACAAACCCTTTACAAGAGTTGAAGTTAATTAACCCCTCATTTAGAGGGGTTAATAAATCCGCCTAAAGAAAAGGATTAAGAGTTATTCCCTGTTGAAATAAGAAATTGAACCTTAAAAAAGAATATACTCTAGGGTATTTATGGCAACAAGCCTCCTTAACCCTTCTTTATTTGCAAACACAAAAAACTTAACCCTTCATCTTCACTATCAAATCCAAACGGAATTAAATTACTTTTAACCTCTCGTGAAGGGTTAATTAAGTTAATCATTTCTCTTAACCCTTTTTCCTTAACCCCTTGCTAAACAGCACCCTAAGGATTAAAACTGTTACAACAATATGATCAATATATGCTTGGATATTTCAGATATGGATACGGATTCAAATATTTCATTACATAACCATCTCCAAAATCATATCTGTTATGGTGTTTCTATTACTAAATATTAATCTCCAATCAGTAGCATACAAGTGTCCCGCATTAAACACCTAATCAAATCAACTCGACACCTCGGGATGGCCAAAATCTTCAGCATGGCCAGCTCGAGGGGTCGACATCTCGCGAAGTCGACTCGAAAGGCGGTACATGTTGACCCTCTTGATAGGCCGACTCAACGAGCGGCCCACTCGATCATTTCTATGGACGACATCTCGCGGGGTTTACTCGAAAGGCGGTACTACTTGACACACAGCCAGGCAAGTAGGAAGATGACGATATACCTAGAGCCCCCTATTGACAAATCGTCGCCATCGCATTAAATGCACGGTCAGAAGCATTATTTCTCCATCCCCGAAGATCTTTATGACACATCGGACCACATCGGCACCCCATGCCTCCAGTCACTTCACATTAAATGCCGAAGTAACTCTCTCCACTCAGCAGTCGCCACCTGTAAAGCAAGTGCTGACTTAGCCGCCAGCCCATACTCGGCCAAAGTTACCAAATCACCCCACTATTGCCACTATAAATAGGGGACTATTCCTTACATCAGGATAAGCAATTTCTAAGCAATATTGACTATTCACTAAGGACTTCTTCAGTTCTTCACTTTTTTCCCACTCAAGCAAATTACTGACTTGAACGTCAGAGGAATAACCGGAGAACACAACTCCGCCCTCTTGCGAGCTCTTGCGTGTGCAGGGAAGAACAGCTGGCCCATCTCAGAATCAGATATTCGGGGAAGTTAGCGGCCCCTCATCACCTCAACTCATAACTAAGTGACTGTGTGATTCCCAACATCAACAGTTTGGCACCCACCGTTGGGCCTCGTCCTTCTTCGAGCAATCATGTCTGGTTCTGAGCAGAGGGATGACCAATTCATCCCTGGAGGATAGCAGCAGCCTTCAGTATATGTCACTCGAGCGCAGCTTGAAGAGTCGACTCAGCGGATCACTCAAACCTTCCAGCAGTAGTTCGCAGCATTTTCTAGCGAACTCCTCAAGCATTTTCCTCCCCCACAGCTCGCTCAGTCTGTCGCTCCTCAACCCTCTGAGGACCAGCCTTCGGTGACTCATCCTCCGTCTGGACCTCGGCATGTCCCCCACCTCAGACTCCACATGCCACGGCCAAGCAACGGAGAGACCGTGCCGGGCATGTGTCCCCTCCACCACACCAGATGACTCGCCTTGCAGACTCCCGGCAGCGTCACCTTCGATATGCCGAAGCCTCCGATGAGAGCCTTGGCCCTAGTCACAACAAAGAGCACGCAGCAGCAGTGCCACAAGACTCTCGGCACCCTCCTGTCACTTCAGGACCTTTAGCTACTCATGAAGCATCCAGCTATGATCGGACTTACCGACCAATAGCCGAAGCCATAGGGGGAACACTCCTCTCACTGACGACATCATGAAGGCCCCATGCGAGAGGTTCAAGATGCCCTAGGTCGATAAATACAAGGGTGAGGGAGACCCTGCGGAGCATGTCCAGAACTACTATGACATGATGAGCATGCTGCAGGCATCCGAGATGATCATCTGCCGGTGTTTCCCCATCACCCTGTTGGGAAGTGCCAAGCTCTGGTGGAATGCACTGGAGAAGAAGTCCATCGACAGCTTTAAGCAGCTCAGCCAGAAGTTTGTGCACCACTTCTTAGCCGACACTAAGCAGAAGTTGCCTCCTCATGTGCTGATACAGACGAGGCAAGAGCCTGGAGAGAGCCTACGAGCCTATATCAAGAGGTTCCAGGAAAATAGACTGGAGGTTCACGACCTTGAAAGTTCAGTTGCCATGTCCGCCATAGTGGCCGGTTTGCTGAACAATGAGCTGGCCGACTCACTTGCCAAGAAACCAGTTGCCAACTATGAGCAGCTGATGGCTAAGGCTCACAGGTACATGGATATGGAGGATGCTCGAGCTTATAAGGCGGCAACCAGAATGGCAGAAGTAGCTACGGTGGTAACCCCGTTAGCAAATACCAAGAACCCCAAGACTAGTAGCAAAGACTCGCAACACGGCTCGACGCCGCACCGCCAGCAGCTATAACGGCCCCGGTAGTAGCGCCGGCGCCAGAGTTGGCCAAAGATCTCCCACCAAGGCAGGAGTGGCCTAGGGATCCTCCAAGAGTCGACTCCTGCTCAAACCGGTCTGACAAGAGGGACCAAAGAAGGGAGACAATACCAAGACCAGCCCTCACGGTCCTCAACATCTATCTTACTGATGCCTTCCACATGGTCCACAAGGAGGGACGCCTAACTACTGCTCCTCCTAAGATGAGGTCGGACCCTCGGAGTTGAGATACCCGTCAATACTCTCGTTATCATCAAGATCATGGCCATCTCACCAATGATTGTTGAATCTTGTAGCGGAACATCAAGGACCTAATACAGAGAGGGTATCTGAAGAAGTTTGTCTCCCAGAGAGCAACGAGAGAAGTTGGCCCAGGAGGAGCCTGTAGGCATCAAAAATTGCTGAAGAACCTCAAATATGACTAAATCATGAGAAGATCAAGAACAACGCCGCCGAAATCTCAAGAAGTCAACACATGGGAGATTGTGTCTCGCCACAAGGCGAGACACTTGTTTGTGTCTCGCCACGAAGCGAGACACCTTGATGTGTCTCGCTATTAGCGAGACACTTGTTTGTGTCTCGCCACGAAGCGAGACACCTTGATGTGTCTCGCTATTAGCGAGACACTTGTTTGTGTCTCGCCACGAAGCGAGACACCTTGATGTGTCTCGCTATTAGCGAGACACTTGTTTGTGTCTCGCCACGAAGCGAGACACTTGTTTGTGTCTCGCCACGAAGCGAGACACCTTGATGTGTCTCGCTAACCGGGCGACACCCGTAATACTTGGAACGAGCTCTTGAAGGGTCTAAATCAATGCCGATGGGGCCACTTGACTTTATCAATGCAGAGACGCTCGACATCGCTAATAGGCGGTTACACGCTGAAGATACCACTCAGGCGTAATTCTAGGGCATTTAATCGCGCCTAAAAGCGTGAAAACCGCTACAGCAGCCTAGAAGGACGGCACCGCCGCCACCGGCCGAGGTAGCTTCATACATCGCCGCCGGCAACAGGTGCCTGACACCGCCGCCAGGAGCGAGGCAGTTTAGCGAGGCGCCTTTGAGCCGCCGCTTAATCGCAAATCTTCAAGACTTATGACACTTGTGGGCACGCTTCCCAAAGACTATAAATACCTCCTACGCCCACTTGGGCGTGAGGTCGGCCATCGAAGGGAAAAGTCGAAATCCAAGCTTCCTGAGTTCAAGAACACGATCCACGCGAGATTCCTCGAAGTTTAAGCCTTGCCTTATTCTTGAGAAGAGTAGATATCTTACCTTGCTAAGATATTTGCTGAAGTTCTTATTTCCTTTGCGAAGCATCAACTAAACCCGCCGATTCGACGATCGCCGCCGGTGGTCCACTGACACGATCCCCACGTGCAAAGTCCCACAAAAATAAGAGATCTACACTTGTAGTGTCTTTTGTTCGAGTTTGTAAGAGAGTTATTTAATTTTCATTGTAACTGAGAACCAAAAGTGTAATTTTCTCTAGTTTTACAAATGAAATCAACTTTCGACCCAAACAGAGCCGATAGGAGGTCTCATTCGCAGCCAGCCTCACCACGTACCGACAAATGACTACCGAGCCTAGCCACAGGGGATCATCAAAACTATTAGTGGTGGTCCCACGGTAGGAGGAACATCTAACAATGCTCGGAAGAGATTGCTAAACGAGCGTTGCGGGTCAACACATGTGACAAGAAGCCGAGAGCAGAAGAACCTATCTCCTTCAGCAATGCGGTTTTGAAAGGCGTTAAGATGCCTCATGATGATCCTATCATCATTACAGCGGGAATTGACGCCTTTCAAGTAAAAAGGATCATGGTCGACACCGGAAGCTCGGTCGATGTCTTGTATATTGACGCCTTCCACAAGATGGGCATAGAAAAGTCTAGATTGCAGCCTTGTCGGGGCCCGCTTATCGGATTCACCAGACATGCCCTCCAACCAAAGGGGATGATCACACTCCCCCTGACGGTTAGCGAATACCCACGACAGTCCACAGTCCAAGTTCAATTCTTGGTGATGGACCTCAAGTCGGCCCATAATGTTATGTTGGGTAGAACCGCCTTCCATCTCTTACGGGCCATCCCCTCTACATATCACCAGATATTAAAGTTCTCGACCCCTGAAGGAGTCAGAGTCACCAGAAGCAACCAACGAGAAGTCAGATCCTGCTATCTGCTCTTGACAAAGGGAAAGGGGGCGCAAGAAACCCTACCCATCGAAAAGGCTTGTTTTTAGATGGAGAAATCATTAGAACGGGAGAGGACGACTCCCATCGAGGAGCTTCAAGAGATCCTGATTGACTCGGAAGGGAAGAAGAAGATCAAGGTCGGGTCCGGCCTTGAAGAGCCCCTGCGAGGAGCTATGATTGCGTTCCTATTGGCGAACCTCGATGTGTTCGCATGGGGACCTGAAGACATGCCGGGAATCCCTCCCGAAGTGATTAGCCATGAGCTTACGGTCAACTGACATACCAAGCCGGTCTGGCAGAAGAAGGCATCTCGGTCCTGAGAGACAGAAGCGGCCGCTGAAGAAGTCGATCGACTCCTAAGAGCCGGTTTCATTCGAGAGGTGCAGTACCCAGAATGGCTATCCAACATGGTGTTGATAAAGAAGGCTCTCAACAAATGGAGGATGTGCAAGGACTTCACTGATCTCAATAAGGCATGCCCCAAAGATAGCTACCCCCTTCCTCAAATTGACCAACTGATCGACGAAAGCACAGGACATGAACTACTCAGCTTCATGGACGCCTTCTCTGGCTACAACCAAATCTTCATGATGGAGCATGACCAAGAGAAGACCTCCTTCATCACCGACCGAGGAACCTATTGCTATAGGATGATGCCCTTCGGTCTCAAGAACGCGGGCGCTACATACCAGAGACTGGTCAACAAGGTCTTCAAGCGCCAAATTGGCCACAACGTAGAAGCATACGTGGATGACCTCCTAGTGAAATCGAAATAGGTGTCAGCCCACATAGCATACCTAGACAAAACCTTCTCTACCCTCCGGCGCTACGGCATGAAGCTCAATCCAGCTAAGTCCGCTTTTAGGGTGCAATCGAGGAAATTTCTCAAGTTCATGATTACCCAGAGGGGCATTGAGATTAACCCGGAGAAGATAGCAGCCATAGAGCGATTACCTGAGCCTCGTACATTGAAGGGTGTCCAGAAGCTGAACGCGAAAATAGCGGCGCTGGGACGTTTCCTCTACAAATCTGCAGAAAGGAGCCTCCCATTCTTCAAGACGCTGAGGGGAAGCAAGGAACTAAAAGAAAGCAAGAGTTGGACGGCCGAATGCAGTGCTGCCTTCAGAGATCTCAAGACCTACTTAAGCACTAAGTTGCTGCTGAGCCAACCTAGAGAAGGAGAGACCTTGTATCTATACTTAGTCGTCTCTCCCGAAGCCGCCAGCTCTGTTCTGGTTCTGGAAAAGGAGAACACCCAAAAGCCGGTGTACTATGTCAGCCGGATCTTGAAGGCAGGTGAACTCAATTATCCCCTCATAGAGAGAGCTTCCTTCATCCTCGTCACCATAGATAGGAGGCTTCGCCCCTATTTTCAAGTGCACTCCATAATTGTGCGGACGAGCTTGGCCTTGAAGAAGGCACTCGGCAGTCCCACCACCTCAGGGAGAATGGTCGCCTGGTCAGTCGAGCTTAGCGAGCGCGACGTACAGTTTGAGCCGAGAACGATAATCAAGGCCCAAGCCCTAGCCGACTTCCTCATCGAGTCGACCTCACCAAACAACGAACCGGCCGCACCATTGCCGCCAACTCAGCAGGAGCCTTCGACATCTCAAGCAGCCAAGGCCCCCATTCCTTGAACACGCCACACCATCGGATATGCGTCACCGGAGTTTGTCTCTTGGTGGTTGTTGAAGGTGGTTGGGTCCTCCAACGAAGCCGGCAGTGGAGCAGGAGTGGTCCTGCGTAGCCCTGACGGGTCGACACACGAGCACTCCATCGCCTTTGGTTTCTCTACCTCAAACAATGAGGCTGAATACGAAGCATTTCTGGCGGGTCTTCGAGCCACTCTAGCCTCAAAATCCGAGCGACTCTATGTTTTGGCCGACTCCTAACTTGTCGTCCACTAGGTGAATGGAGAGTATGCGGCCAAAGATTCGAGAATGGTTCTATATCTAAAGGCGGTTAAAGAACTGTTTGCCAAATTCACTGATTACAAGATCGCCCAAGTCCCCCGAGCCCTCAATGCTCGGGTGGATGCCTTGTCAAAACTCGGATCGACTAGCTCGGGAAACTACTCGGGGCCCATCTACACCAATACCCTCGAGCATCCCAGCATCACAAAGACGTCAGAAGCTGTTGTGCGAACCGAGATGTCCACAGAGTCCTGCTGGGTGGATCCCATCATCCAGTACCTAACACAGGGGACCCTACCAGAGAACGCCACTGAAGCCAAGAGTCTCCAGAGAAACACTGCCGCTATCTCATGCTCGATAACCAGCTTTATTGAATGTCATATTCTAGCAGTAGCATGGGGCCCTATCTTCGGTGTCTTCAGCCATCGGAGGCTAGCTATGTCCTCAGGGAAATTCATGAAGGAACGTGTGGGAACCATCCTGGGGCCAGAACTCTCGCGCAGAAAGTCATTCGTCAAGGATATTATTGGCCCACCATAATAGCCGAGTCCAAAAGGCTCGTATCCCTGTGCAAGAAGTGCTAATTCTTTTCAGCCATTCCGCGAGCAACGGCCACTGAGCTCACCTCCATTTTGAGTCCAATCCCCTTTGCTCAGTGGGGACTAGATTTGCTAGGCCCTCTCCTAATGGCCTCGGGACAGCGGAAGTTCCTAATCATGGCCATTGACTACTTCACCAAATGGATCGAGGCTGAGCCCTTAGCAAAAATTGGTGACAGTAATATCACTAATTTTGTATGGAGATCTATCGTCTGCCGATTTAGTGTGCCCCTCTCCTTTGTGATAGATAATGACACTCAATTCGACAGCGGAGGCTTTCTAGGCTTTTGTGATGAATATAATATCTGCCTCAAGTTCTCCTCGGTCGCACATCCCAAAAGCAATGGACTTGCCGAAGCCGCCAACAAATGTATCCTCCAAGCTCTGAAGAAGAAGGTGGATGAGGCAGTCAGAAATTGGGTTCAGGAGCTGCCTAGTATTCTATGGTCTTACCGCACTACTCATAAGAACTCAACGGGGGAAGCCCCCTTTAAGTTAGCTTATGGAGCCGAGGCGGTCACCCCAGTTGAAGTCGGCATGCCAACAATTTGACTGCAGCAGTTTGACAAAGACCTGAATTCAGAAGGACTATGAATCGGACTCGATCTCCTACATGAAGTCCGAGGGAAAGCTCTTCGATCCCAAGTTATCAACCGGCAGCGCATCGCCCGGTACTATAACAGCAAGGTTCGTCCCATGAGTTTCAATGTCGGCGATCTCGTCCTTCAAAAAGCCACGTTTGACAAAGACACCAGACACGGCAAGTTAACTCCCAACTGGGAAGGACCCTACACGGCCCTCGAGGAGTTGCACCCAGGCACTTATCGGCTGAGAAGCCCCGATGGGAGGATCTTGCAGCATCCTTGGAACATTAAGCACCTCAAAAAATATTTTCAATAATTCTGTATATTATTCTCATTTATTATGAAATCCTTTTGAATCTTATTTTCATGTCGCATTCTTGCAGTGTTGAATCTTTGCAGGCACCCGACCTCTAGGCCGTCATTGCCCAAAAGACCTTGGCGCCCTCATTAAGTCCAAGGCCCCGACCTCTCGGTCGTCATTACCGAAAAGACCTTGGCGCCCTCATTAAGTCCAAGGCACCCGACCTCTCGGTCGTCATTACCGAAAAGACCTTGGAGCCCTCATTAAGTCCAAGGCACCCGACCTCTCAGTCATCACTGTTGAAAAGACCTTGGCGCCCTCATTAAGTCGAAGGCACCCGACCTCTCGGTCGTCACTGTCGAAAAGACCTTGGTGCCCTCATTAAGTCCAAGGCACCCACCTTCTCGGTCATCATTTTCAAAAAGACATTGGCGCCCTCATTAAGTCCAAGGAACGCACGAAGAGCCTTTGGCACCGCCATGAGACCAAGGTATCTTACCGTTTAAATTGGACCTAGGCACCCCCCACAAAAGAAGCATGGAGACGAGCCGTTCGACTCGCCCCATATGCGTTCGGGTCGTCTCAACACAGAGCCAACTCACCTCAACTACCAATCTCACTCAAAAGCAAAACCACGAATAAATAAAGCTCAACAAGAGGCAAATGGATACAGAAGACAAACAAATCTACATTTTATTCACATCCATGAGATATTTACATCATCATTTACAATCCTTGTCAAAAAGAGAGAGAGAGAGAAAAAGAGACACAAGTTCTCATGCCCCTCACTGGCCTGAGTGGCGGAAGAGCGGCTGGTCGGAACCGAGCCACCAAGAGCATGGGCAAAGCAGAGGAGCGACGGAAAGAGCTGCAGGAGGAGGGACCTCTTCTTGGTCATCCCCTGACTCGCCCTCATCATCGCTGTCATCCACTTCCAGCGTTACTCCCCCTCCCTTCGTCTCAAGCTCGTTCAACATGTCGAGGCAACAAGAGACTCGAGAGGGGTAAAGGCTATTTGGGGTGGGCCGAGATTCGGGAGGGAGCAACGAGGCGAGAAAGTCAAAGCCGACCTTGCAAGCTAAGGCCACTTTGACTTTACCTAAGGAGCTATGGTGGTATTTCTCCACCACCTCCGCCTTATGCTCCTCTGAGTCCAAGTAAGCGAGGTGAGCCTCCAAAGCGTCGATGGTCGCCCGAGACACCTGATGGGCTGACCGTTCCTCCTCGAGGTCCCGCTTCAGGTTCTGGGCCACCGAGCGGTCCGACCAAGAACTTTCCTAGGCCTCACGCCTGTGATGCTTCTCGAACTTGACCTCCTCCTCCAAGTACTTGATTCGACCATCCCGCTCGATAATCCCTTGCTAGAGACGGTCGACATCCTTGTTGAGCTTGGCCATGTCACTCCTGAGCTTCTCAATTGAAGCCTACTGCTTGGCGTGGTGCATCTTAAGCCCCTTGATCATGTCGTCCTTAATCTCGAGCTCTCAATGCCATTTGCCTTCAGTACGGCCCTGCTCGGCCTCCAATGTCGCGATCCTCTTCTCAACCGCCTCCCTAGCCTTCTTCTCCTTGGCCAGCGCCTCTTCGAAGTCAATGGGGAGCTTGTACGTGATGGAGAGCTGAGAGAACAACTCATGCTCGATCAAGGCCCCCTACAACATATAGCCCTTAAGGGCCAAGTGCAAGCCCCCGTTCAGGACTTCTAACAGCATTTCCACATCCCTAGGGAGGACGAATTGCTCCAGAGCCTGAATATGAGCCACACTCGACTCCAAAACGGAGCTCTCCTTGTCGAGAGGCCTATGGGCAATGAACCTATCACCCTCAAGAAACACCTCCCTATGAGCATGGTCGCCCCTCGTCTCCCCAATCAGCTTAGCGCTGAACTCGTCTCATACTTGATCATCGGGTCCAGAGATGTTGTGGCTGAAGGGCCAGTGGAAGTTGCTCTCTGGCACCAAACGACATCAGCCCTCGGGAGTTCCACAGCAGGCTGGAGGAGGGCCGCCTCCTCCCCCGCAACTCCCCTCGTCCCGATGGGCTCCTTACCCGACCTTTGAGTTGGCTCGGGTAAAAGGGCCTAGGTGCTCGACCCCTCGGCTTGAGTCGCAGCCCCAGTAGCCTCAGCAATTTGGTCACGCTTCACATGCCTGGGAGGGGAAGCTTTGTCAATAATGACGACCTCTGACTGTTGGGGAGGAGGGGCGACTACCGATCCAGACGTCCCGCTGAGCCCTTGTCCTCTGTCCAGCCGCCTCCTCTTCTTATCCAACTTCTCCTTCTTGGCGGCTGCCCTTGGCCCAGCCAACTTGTCTGCCACCTTCCACAGTCCTTGACCACAAGCTGTCCAACTCCTCAAGAGCCAGCTTCCCCCTTAGCCATTTTTGGGGCCTCGAAGTCAAGACCGGCCCCACCGAAGCCGAGTCCTCCCCCTTCAAGTTTGTCAGAGGGTTCTTCATCAGAGGGAGAGCCAGGAGTGCTGCTCTCGCCTTGTCAGCCTTAGAGGGGGGAACCCTAGATATGCCTGCCGCTCGAACCGATGCCGGCTCGAAGAGATTGCTCATCTCTCGTGATCCTGCATAAGAGCAGATCTTCTCAAAATGCCACCTCTCTTCAGCTGAGACTACTTGGGGCCTCAACGCATCCTTCTTGATCTCGGGCTAAGTGGGGCAAGATAGGATGGTGTCGGCACCAAAGACCCAGATGAACAGCTCCTTCCAATCCCTATTGGATTCTGGAGCGTCCAACACCAGCTTGCATCCACCTATGTAGTGGAAGAAGTAGTGGGCGTCTTTCCTTGAAGTCTTGACGCCCTTAAAGTTGCCGAACAAGCGTATGCTCGGTTCAACGCCGACCCGGTGGCAGACCACCAGGAATCCCACCAATATGGTGATGGCATTGGGCATGAACTACGAAGGGGACACCCCCAGAGCACCGCACACATCTTTGATGAAGGGGTGGAGCAGCAATTGGAGCCTGTACTCCAGATGCGCTAGGTATAGCGGCGATGTATTCTTGCCGTGATGATACACCGGCTCATCCCCGCTAGGCATTGACAGAGTGAAGGCCCGGGGGAGATCGTAGAGCTCGTAGTAAGCTTTGAGCTCCTGGATGCAGATCTTCAATCGAATAGGCCGGAGAAGATCGATCCTTGCCTCGTTGCGGCCAGTGGTAGAAGTTTGAGCAGCCATGAGAGATCTTCGGAGAATTGGTGCAAGATCGACCGAAAAAGTAAGAAGTAAGGGAAAAACGAGTTAGGGCTAAAATTCGTGAAGAAAAGCCCTTTCTCCACCAAAGAGATATATATAGGCTTCAAGGATGACACGTGGCAAAATCGGAACGCTCGTTTCAATCTACTACAAATGGATATGATTGACCTCGAAATCTGAACGGGCTGCACGAAAAATGAAGCGCCACCCTCTTTACTCCACACCACTCCGCTCAGGAATCAAAGCGACAGCGGCGCATGATATTCAATGACGTCACAACGTCTTTTCAATAGCGACCCCTCGCCTACCCAATAAAAGCGCTTTGGAACACACCACTTTTGTGACTATTCAAATGTAGCCGATACAGCTTGTCGACCCCATGTACAGACGACTCGATTGAACGACTAAAAATGTGGTGTTAGTCGACCTTCCATAGAGTCGACTTGAGCAACAAAGGCACTCGTCCTTGATAAAGCAAAGTGCCCTCCTCTCAGCCTGTCCAAATTCACCCTCTTATCTTAGCCACCATGTATAGAGGAGTCGCCAACCCGGCCGACTCCCATTCAACACTTAATCATTTATTCATAAGAGTGAAGTGCAAGACTAAGGCCTCAACGTCTACCTTATATGTCCAAGGCATATGCTATCAGCCTAACAAGTGTCTTAAGTTCAATCTACATAAAGGCAGGCGAACTAACAACCAGACTCTCAATTGAGCCGACTCTTCTCATGCAGCTCAAAGTACAAACCAAGCAACACAATAAATTCAGAGTTGGTTAAATATCCTTTTATTCATATATTTCAAAATATTTACAAGGATGCATATACAAAGATACAACAGAAAAATGCAAAAGTCCTAGGAGGCTAAGAGAGATCCATCCCCACTCTCGGAGTCAGAGGCAAGGAGCCACTGGCAGGTGGTGGCGAAGGAGTCGAACAAACCTCCCACTCGACTCCATCATCCTTCCTGCTAGATGAGCCCTCACCTCCCTCCTCTGCCATCCTGTCGGGGCCACCATCCGCTTCATCGCCCGGCTCATCGCCCTCTGCACCGTCTTCGCCAAGATCCAAACCCCCGCCTAGCCTCTCTATCTCCGAGAGCTCACTCAAACACTTAGCCACTCTCGAGGGATAGTGAAAGCGGTCGGGTGAGCTCCTCATCTCGGCTGGAAGTTGCACCATGAGATAGTCATATCTGGCCTTACGAGCTATCGCCACCGCTATCTTCCCGAAGATACCTTGGCGATACTCCTCGACAGCTTCTGAACGGTAGGTTTCGGACTCCAAATACGTGAGGCAGCTTTGGGCCATGACCAGGGACTCCTTGCACCGAGCACTTTCCTCTCGGAGCTTGAGCCCAGCCACATGCTCCTCCTCCAGTTGGTCTTTCGCATGTTGGGCGGCTTGACGCTCGGCCTCGACTTGCACCAAGGCGTGATCCATCTCCTGAAGCCCTTGCGAGACCTTCTCGGACCAGTGTCTCACTTTCTTATTGCTCTCATGGAGCTCGCGCTTGAGCCTGTCGATCTCGACAGTCTTCTGAGCGTCCGAGGCCTTCAGTCCCTCAATCATCTTCTCCTGTACCTCCATCTCTCGGCGCCAGTCGGCCAGTTCATTTTCCTTGGCCGACAACTCCTGGAGAGCTTTCTGTAGGACACCCCCTATGTCGACCTTCTGAGCTTCTAGCTCCCCTTGGAGCTTAAGATAGGAAGTTCGGATGTGCTCCATCCGACTAAATATCTCTTGCTCCACGAGAGCCCCGCGAACCAAGTAGCTCCGGAGGCTAAAATGGAGACCAACGTTGGGGACTTCCCCCAGCAGTTCTTCATCACGAGGCAGCCAGAACTGCACCACTGCTCTTGACTGAGCCACGCAGGACTCAAGGACTGACCCCCTCACGTTGAAATGATGGGCAGGCTGATGGCGATGCTCTGGGTCTAACTCTTGGTTATATCGAAGAACCTGCACCGAGAACCCCAATCAGCAACGTCCTCATCCTCTCCCAAGCCCCCGTATCGATCTCGTCCACATGATGTGGGTACGGATATCCCAAACCTCCGGAAGGAGCCGCCTCCCCTACAGCCGGCTCCTTCCCCTGGCGACGAGTCGACTCGGTTGGTGCGGCAGGAGCCGCCTCACCCCTTGCTTGGGACGCGGTCTCGACCCTGGCCTCCTGTCGACCAGTCTCCTCCCCTTCTTAGGCTGAGGACCCCTAATCCACCTGGATGATCTCGGTCTCAGCCGTCTCAGCTGCCGTCCCAGGCCATCGGCTGTCAAACCTCCGCGGCCTTGTTCTCCTCCTCTCGGCCTAAGCGGCCGAAGACGTTGGACCTGCCAGATTGGCCTCTACGATGGCTATTTGAGGGCGAGCCGCCACAACCTCTTCAGAAGCCATGACTTGACGGGGGCACTTAGTTGGCCCCGCTGATGGACCTTCTTGAGGCTCCGGGGGTGGGGCTTGAGGCTCCGCGGGTGGAGCTGTCAGATCCCTAGCAGCTCCTATCGAACCTACAATCAGCTTAGTCGCCCTCTCATGGTCTCTGGCCATAGGAGTCACGACAGAGATGCCTGCCACCCGCAAGACGGAGTTGTCGAATAAATGCTCCATCTTACGAGAGTCTGCGAACGCTCTGATTTGATCCAGAGCCTTCCTCTCATCGAACGACAGGTCACCCATAGTCAAATCTTCCCTTATCATCATGGGCCAATCTGAGCAGCCCAACGCCAAGTCGTCTCCTGAGATCCAGACGAACTTCTCTTTCCAATCCTTATTCGAATCGGGAAGATTGGCGACAACCTTGAATCGACCCACTACCTAAAAATGATAGTGGGGCTCCTTTTGGTATACCTTGATGCTAACCAAATGGCCCAGCACATTCAGAGATGATGGGACCCCCAGCCAGTGGCAGATTACCACATACCCCACCAAGGTCGCAATAGCGTTGGGCTTCATCTGCATTGGTGACACCCCCAAAGTTGTGAAAACACGGTCGAGGAAATGATGTAGAGGTAGACACAGGCCGTACTCCAAATGCCTGATGTATAGTGGGTGCCGACCCGCAGCGTGATCGTAGATCACCTGTGACCTTATCGGTGTCGTCAGCGTATAACCTCTGGGGATGTGAAATCTCTCCCGAAGAGTCCTCAACTGGGGTAGAGTTACTTTTGAATGAAGACCCGCCAGTAGTTCCTGTTTAGCGTTGAGAGCCTGGGACGCCATTAATGCTGTTATGAGGAAATCACCGGAGAAAGAGGAGCGATCGGATTTCCTTGGATGTGGAAGATGTTGCAGAGACAATAGTTTTCTCTCTCTTCTCAGAGACCGTATTTATAGGCGCCTATATCAACAGCTATCAGGATCTTAACGATCGAGTCGATTCCAGACCAACGACCAGGATTAGTCCCAGAGTCCGAAGCGCCCTCACCTCAATTGAGGCAAAGCACACACGCCTTAGCGACCCACAATTGACACGAGCGAAGCAACAACGATCAAAGATGTGCGGCGTCGTACGTCGCATCTGAAGAGACTTCTCAATTTCCTTCATTAATATGCACCAGGAGTCGACCAGCTCACAATCTCATTTCACCCGGACCCGGCCCAAGCCGATTCCAAGTGAAAGGGGCCAACTGTTATGGTGTTTCTATTACTAAATATTAATCTCCAATCAGTAGCAAACAAGTGTCCCGCATTAAACACCTAATCAAATCAACTCGACACCTCAGGATGGCCAAAATCTTCAGCATGACCGACTCGACGGGTCGACATCTCGCGAAGTCGACTCGAAAGGAGGTACATGTCGACCCTCTTGATAGGTCGACTCAACGAGCGGCCCACTCGATCATTTTCGTGGATGACATCTTGCGGAGTCGACTCGAAAGGCGGTACTTCTCGACACTCAGCCAGGCGAGTAGGAAGACGACGATATACCTCGAGCCCCCCGCTAAAAGCTCGTCGCCATCACATTAAATGCATGGTCAGAAGCATTATTTGTCCATCCCAGAAGATCTTTATGACACATCGGACTGCGTCGGCACCCCATGCCTCCAGTCATTTCACATTAAATGCCGAAGTAACTTTCTCCACTCAGCAGCCGCCACCAATAAAGCAAGTGCTGACTTAGCCGCCAACCCATACTCGGCCAAAGTTACCAAATCACCCCACTATTGCTACTATAAATAGGGGGACTATTCCCTACATCAAGGTAAGCAATTTCTAAGCAATATTGACTATTCACTAAGGACTTCTTCAGTTCTTCACTTTTTTCCCACTCAAGCAAATTGTTGACTTGATCGTTGGAGGAACAACCGGAGAACACAACTCCGCCCTCTTGGGAGCTCTTGCGTGTGCAGGGAAGAACAACTGGCCCATCTCAGAATCAGATATTCGGGGAAGTTAGCGGCCCCTCATCACCTCAACTCATAATTAAGTGACTATGTGATTCCCAACATCAACAATATCCTATCAGTTATAGATTTTAGTAACCATATTGATATCCTAAGGGATACAGATACGGATTTTCTTGGATACGATTACTTTTGTGCAACCCTATTGAAAGGTGCTGTTCTTAAGTGGTATGGATTTTATTTGTTGTTTTGAATTTGATTCTCACCATCTACAATGTGAAGGTTATTATATGTCTGAAGGATTATATAAGTCTCCACACATTAGAAACCAGAAGTTTGGATAGAAAAGAAATCAGAATGTACAATTTTATGGTAATCAAATGAGATGGAAAAACTCGCCATTTCTGATAATTAACACAAAGTTCTCAGTTTTCTGCCACTAAAGCATAAGGTTGAAGAGCAACTGACAGAAAATCATGAAAGTTTTTATATCAAATGAAAAGGATAGGCATGCCATTATTGTACCATTACATATTGAAGATTTTGGAGGACCACAAAAACAAATGCTCTGAGCAGCGTCAGGGCTCCAATCATCTATTTGTAGACATCACTGTATACCTGCACCGAAAGCTCAGTCTATTGAGAGGGGCCATTCTGTTTGGTCCTTTCAACTGTCTGTTTGTTGCAATGCAAAGTATTGATTCTTAGTAATAAAATGAAAATCTTTAGAGTGTAATGGATTAGTTGAGAGGAAGGCAAAATTTACGTTCTTCAACTTATGTGATAGTCATAGATCTTATATAAGTGGTCCCTAGTGGACAGATTTTATCTTAGTTTATTATGATTTACATTTTTGGGTCAAGTGCACTTTGACCCCCCTATAGTATCACCGCTTGAAATTACAACTCCCATAGTTCTATTGTCGCAGATAGACCTTGGTTTTTTTGCTTTTTTGTTTTTTTTAATCTCTTTTACCCTCAGATGGGACTATTAATTTCACTCGGAGGAAATAAATCTCACCAAGGGTAAAACAATAAAGTATTTAATTCAGGTGATCTATTGGCAACAATGAAACTACAGAAACAGTAAGTTCAATATAATGATACTACAGAAACATAAAGTTTAAGTTTTGGGGACAACTTACTTCAGAAAATGAGTATCTATGACAAATTCTACTTTACATATTATATAGGTATTGGAACCTTCCATAACCAAACATCACTGTGGCTACTAAATGTTGATGTCAGTCAAAAAGCAAATGAGAAAGCACTACGTAGTAAAGCATGGCTTACTGAGCTATCATGTCTCTGTACTCTTAGGTTATTACTTAATATAATATAATATTTCAATAATATAATATTTATTTAATATAAATATTATATTTTATGATAATTACTATAATTTAAATGGGATAATTGATGATGTGACACCTTATTAAAATATGATATTTATTTATCAATTAAGTCTAAATTAATTTATCCAATTGGTTTAGTATATTATTTAGTATGTTATTATAATATAATACATTATTTTACTTTATACTAAGATATAATATATTATATTTTAATTACTAATTAATTATAACTATATTTAATGTTATTACTTAATATAATATAATATATTATAATAATATGATATATTATATAATAATTGATATAATATACAAGCAATATATTTAATATAATATTTCAATAATATAATATTTATTTAATATAAATATTATATTATTTTATTTTATTCAATATAATATTATTTAAAATATTATATTATTGTTAAATATTATATTTTATGATAATTACTATAATTTAAATGGGATAATTGATGACATGGCTTCTTATTAAAATATAATATTTATAATAACAGTAATATACTATTAATATGTTCAATATTATCAATTTAAAAATATTATTAATTAATATATTATATTATATTAATTTTATATATAATATTATATATAATATCATACTTTAATATATAGTAGATTATTACTATTTTTATTGTAGCAATAAAATATTATTTAATATTATAACTACGACAATATTGACAATATATTTAAGACTATTAATTAATATAATAAAGTGTAATAGAAAATAGTCAATTATTATATAAATTAAAATATTCTATATAATAGAATATTTTATCATATTAAATTATATTATAATATAATTAATATATTATTATATTAAATAAATAAACACTAAATTATAATATAATATTTTATATCATAAAAATGCTACAATAATATTTTTATTCTAACTAATAAAATATATATTAAATAATATAAAGTAATATTATAATAATATAATAGTAATATTATAATATTTGAAATATTATTAACTAATATGTAATAATGATAAATAATATTATTATATTGGATAATACTATATAATATTTTATTATGTTACGTTATAGCAGAATTTTATAATATAATATAATTAAGATATATTATATGTTATAATACAATTAACATATATTAGATATTTAATAAATTAGTGCTTGAAATTATCCCACTTTCCTCATGATTGTCCCAAAGTTAAGAATGGGGTAATTTTTGAAGTTTGGGACAAAAGTTTGTATAGAAGTGGGATAATTTTGGGAAAAGTGGGGATAATTGTTCCAGTCTCATTGTCCCAATGAATAACACATTAAAGTGAAATCACAATCTCATTATCCCAATGAATAACACCATAAAGTAAAGTACCAAAATTATCTCACTTACCCCAAAATTACACCAACCAATAACCCGAGGCTATTAGGTTCATCAAAATTTTTAGCGTTTGGGATGGTATATAAATTCTAGAAGTAAAAGAGTTATTTTTAGTTTTTGGATTCCATACTAGATGTTTGTTTTACTAGGTGTTTGTTTTAATAAAAATTTGAAATGTTAAATTAGTGAAATGCAAAAAGCAAACCCTTTTACAATTTATCAAATTATATGAATTGGAGAGGATTTGCCAAATCCTATTAATATATGCTGTTACTCCAATTGCTATACTATTGTATTGTTCTCTTGTGAGGAGGTAATCTCACCAAGATAAGCATATTCACTTATCCTTTTTTTTAATATACAATTGAAACAAATAATATATTACAAATTCTAAAATTAGTTATTTTACAATTTTGAATTTGAGCCAAACAAAAGATTACAAATTTTAGGATTTGCTTTCCTATGATTAAACTCTTGAAGTGCTTACCAGAAAACTTGAGATATCATATGGATATTCTTATTACATTTCCACGTGTTTCCAACGAGCTGCTACAAAATTGTGACTTGAAACAACATCAAAGTAAAACTCAATGCCTAAATGGAATTCAATAAACACTATGTCTAATCAAATTATACCATTGTCATTATACAGCAAAAAGAACAAGTAGAAAATCATGAACACGAAATTATCCTCTCAAAATTATACAGGCTTTGCAACTCAAACAGCCAATTTGATTGATATCTCCTGAATATCCTCAACAATCAATTCCGTTACAGATTGGTCTTTACAACAAGAAATTAAAGGGCTACAACCATTGTTCATAAAAAAAGGTAGAGAGAGAGAGAGAGAGAGAGAACAGCATACTGCAAAAACTACAAGAACTACAACAATTGTACCCAAAAAAGGTAAATACAGCATACTGCAAAAACCTACAAGGGTTACAACCATTGTTCCCAAAAAGGTAATGAGGAAAAGATAACAGCATACTGCAAAGAAAGGTAAACAGCATACTGCAAAGAAAGGTAAATACAATACAAGAAGGGGAATAGCTTGAGTCTTATTCAATTGCGATATCAAGAGGAACCACCATCTCACAATCATCAAGAGGAACCACCATCTCACAATCATCGGCTGCAATTACTTCATAACCTGATGATTCCCATGGCTTATATGCTCCATTATGGGACAAATTCTACAAAAAAAGGTTTGCATCATCACGAATTAACCGCGAAGTAATCCTGATAAACCTCTCTAAACGAATATCAATGAATCAGAATTTTATTAAACCAACTAGAGATTTCCTCATGAAAAGAGAATCCATCTATTCATCATGCTTGCAGATACACACAATGATCGAGGATATTTGTTTTGAGTTATCGAGCACATAGTTTATTGTTGCAGATAAACCCCCTGGGTGAATTTTTTGACTCTTTTATCCTCGGGAGATCTATTTGTCAAAAACAAATTTATTTTTATGAGGGTAAAAGAGTCAAAAAAAAATTTACTCAAGGGATCCATATACAACACTTAGACTTATGGGCTTACAGGGGTCTATCCGCAATTTGGCGATAATACAGGGGGGCCTATCCGCAATTAGCCCTTATTTTTTCAGTGTGTATCATGTACCTCTCATGTAATCTTCCCTATAACACTGAATTGATTATTGGTGATTGGTGACTCGTGAACCAACAAAGGAGAACATTTTTTAAAGCAGTCTCCTGCTTGCACCCAATAATAGCTACGGCTCTTTCCAATCTTGCACTAGATAGCACCAAGTATGCTGCTTGTACCATACAAAACTCTTCCAAATCTTGCAGTAAAATGCACCTTAATATAATGTCCATGTTGGGAAAAAGAAACAACATTAAATCTTGACGGTTATATCTATATTTGTCATCATGTTTGCAGTTATTGCGAGTTCAGAATTGTCTCTCTTTAAAATTCAACTATCCCCTATTTAATTAACTTGATTCATTCTGAAAGATTCCTTTGCCCATCTCCCAAAACAAATAATGTTTAAGCTTAGGAAGTGTTTTCTTTGTTTTTCTTAATCTTTTCTAGGTACCAAAATCTTTGGGCACATCTTTCAGATTTGTTATTAGTAAGTGTTCAGGGGAACCAACTGATAATTTATCCCAAAAGGAATCTTACAAATAATAAACAAACAGGAATCATATGTATATAACAAGTTACAGTAAATGAACTTATTTAATAACATTTTTTGTAACTTTATAACTAAGATGCCATTACTTTATCTAAACCTCACAAAACAAGCAGCAAGCTAAAGTGCAGATATTGAAACCAGTAGGAAATCGAAGAAAATGTGATTCACAGTTTAAATTGATACTTTTCGAAAGAGTTTTGGCATCAGAATTTATAATTTGATGATCACTGCTCACAAATATAGCAATAAAATCATGACATCAAATCAAAGCAAACATAAGATTTCATCAGTACCTTTAGCCAGAAGAAGAATCCACGCAAGAGGTGTAGCTTCTTATTGCAGTCATCAGCAGACCAGATCTGCTCTGCGAGTTCTGCAAACGATAGAGATTTAATCTTCACTGATCAAAGGTTAGGTGGAAACTAGATATAGCAACTCAAAGTGCAAAAATTTGAACATAATTATAATGGAATGTTGTACAGCTTTCTCCAGAATCAAAGATTCATACTGAAGTAAATGAAAATGTAATAATTTGGACCTCTGAAAATAGACAAAAATGACAACTGCCGTAATTCTCATTTCTTCCCAACCAGAGGTGCATGGAAGTTTCTTGAATTCGGTAAGCTTTTGTAATTAATATTTGTCTTTTTTCTAAGAATGGGCCTCTTATTGGTTTGCTATACGTGACTATAGTCACTATGCAACAAAAGAGGAAGTCTACAAAGAAGTATTAAGATACGACTATGTATGCACAACCATATCGTGTCAATATTATGCATATGATTTTCCTTTTGTAGTTTATCTATTTATTCATTTTGAAACTACCACCATTACCTGCTCTAGGTTAGTAAAGGCTAAACGTGCACTCAGATATAGAAGTAGAGTACAAAGTCCGATACAAGTCATGCTTATTTCCCTTTTGCACATATGCAGGATTTACACCTTACACTTCCTAATCCCCTTCTACTCTTTCCTTAATCATCGTATTCGTGCCAAGCTCCTCTTAATAGTATTAATCATATCAATGTTCTATTCAAGTATTTACTATGTAGCATAGACACATCTTGTTATGAAGAATCCATCACGAAGACATGTTATGTACCGGATATACGCTACATGCAAAAACCTCTTGTACACTCTTTGGAGACATGTTATGTACCGGATATATGCTACATGCTACATGTTATGTACTGGATATATGCTACATGCTTCAGATGCTTCTCAAACATATAATTATATCACCGTATGTGTGTATGTGTGAGTTTGTTGCTTTCGAGAACTAAACTTCGTTCCACCTATAAAGGTACATGATTGTATATACCAATGAGTGAACACATCATTTATCTTGATCTGAAGGTCGTGAAATCTGTCGTGCAAAATAATAGATGCAATTTGAAAGCTTCTGAGCCATCACTAAAATGGATTATTTTGTCCTACCCTAAACCGCTAAATGGTTGCTCATTTTGCAATCATTCGATGAATGTTTTAGATATTATGTCATGCATCTTTCATGATGTAAATGTGGTGGATTACCCATATGGACCATCATTCAGTTTTCTAGGTGGATAAATGCATAAGTTTTTTTTATTGAAAATCAGTACAGCATTGACCCACCCCCACACACACACACACACAAAACAACCACCACAAAAAAAAAACCTAAAACACACAGTTATTGGAAATCAATACCTTGACCCCCCCCCAACCCCAAACACACACGCACAGAGACACAAAAACACCAAAACGCACACCCAAAACACGCGCGCACACATCTAACCACACAGGTTTCATCCTAAAATTTTGTGATTGGATACATCAATCTTTTTCTTCCATTAATTTTTCTAAGAATCATCAATGTTAGATTAACCGTAATCATGTCCCTTTCAATTGCCTCCATGCAAGTTCCCTTAGGCCTACCCAAGGTTTTAAATGTCGGCCGACATGTCGGTTTCATGGTTCAACCGATACGACTTGGACAGTTTCAAGTTGAATATCGTTTTTCATGTTCAAGTCGGATAAATCGGCGATATATCGGCCATATTGGCCGATTTTTCAGCTTTGAAAAATCGGCCGATATGGCCCTTTTTATTTTCCTGCTGTTTTAAAGGTGAAACGGGTTTGGGTTTAGTGCTGAAAACCCAAACCCGTTTCACCTAAGACCCGTTCTTATAAATATGAAGCGATAGAGAGAGAAAAAAGAAATTCTAGGGCAAAGTCGCCGCTGTTTATCTCTTTCGAGCTCGTCCTCATCGCTGCCTCGGAACTGCCTCGTCCTCATCACGGTGAGTCTTCTTCTCTCTCTGATCACCGTCTTCCTCTTCTTCTCTCTCTCTGAGTCTCTGATTCTCTCTTTCTCTCTCTGAGTCTATCTCTCTCTCTCTCAATCTCTTCGTCTCTCTCTCTCTGCTTACCCTTTTTTGGGTAAATTCACAAAAAATCCCTGAATTTTGTGATTGAAATGCATAAATTGAAAACTGAATTTATAAATTTATAATTGAAATTCATAAATTGAAATTGAATTATATCTTATTTCTTAGTTCAGAATATAACTAATTAACTGGTTATTGATGATAAATGCCGCTAATTACTGGTTATTGCATTTAGGATATGATATTATACATATGCGCACCACCCGATATGGCAATCCGATATTTAGTCCATGTCCCCCGACATATCCCCGATTTCCGCTATCCGACATGGATTTCAACCGTCCGACATGAACCCGACATCCGACATTTAAAACATTGGGCTTACCTTTGCCCTCATTGCTCCATCAACAATGAACATTCCCTTAATTGGCACACTTATTGGTCATTCATGCAGATGACAAAATTAACAAAGTCGTTCTTCTCATGCATCCGTAATAGGTGTACCCGTAACTTCCAATGCGCGTGCTTATTTCTTATCATATATATGGGTATATTTTAACCTGTCCATCTTAACATTCTCATATCAATATGCTCATTTTTCTGAAAATGTTTCTCAATTTTTTGACACTCCGATCCATAAAGCATTATTAGTAATATTACCTGAATCATTGGTATTCCACAATCACATAAATCTAGAAGCAATTCTTTGCCTTAACCATCATGTTTTGATTCTACGAACCACATATTCATCGTGATAGTTCTCAATCATACTATTATGAAGAAAGATGGAAACCTAAATAGTTGCTCATTCTAAATCTCTAATTTGATGTGCTTGCTTTATTGAAATCCTAACTATGAGATCCTGATTTGATAGTTTCTTTTACCAGTCTGCAATCCTAATTTGATGGTCTCTGTTTAATACTAAAATTATTTTTTTTAAAATAACTTAACCAATCTTTTTCTGAATTTGGTTTCTCAATCACGCAAGAGAGATATTATGCTATTTCCATAGTTGTCAAATAGAGATATTTTTGTGGACTGTTTTCTATATATATATCATTGTGTGTTGAAGACTAAATAGGTATCTCCGTTTTGGATGTCCCTTCGGTTAAAGTATGAGAGATACTTAGAAACTTGCAAGCTAATTAAACCTACAAGGTCTTTCTAAATGGATCAGAACTCAAGTCAACTTATCGTAACATGTTCTGTATCATAAGACACAAATCTTATCTGACATGTACTAACCCATAATGCAAGATACATTGACCAATAAATACATACATAATAGACATCACAATTTTCTTATGTACCGAATTGATGATTATGATTATTTCTAAAAGACATTGGGAAAACATGATTAAGTATTAAGAATTGGGTGATAATTAGATTTTATTATTAGGTGATAATTCGATTTTATTAGATTTCTTAACTTTTATGTTTAAACTGATTTTAGCGTCTAATTACCTTATATAGATTTCAATAGAATTCCATTCCATATGTTAGATGATTAGACCAAAAGTATCCAATTTGATGGTATCTAGTTTAAATTTTTACTTGAATTAGTTTTTCAAGTAAAATGTAAAATAGGTTTTACTTGAATTAGTTTTTCGACATGATTTTGTAGTTTTCTTTTCATGTTTCTTTTGGTTGATAGATATGCTATTTCCAAAAGTCAGATAAAAGACGATTATGTAGACTTGATGGTTGCTCAATATAGATATAGATAGTCATGAAGTTTTCAATATATATTAGATTTGATATATCTAAAGGAATTTCAAAAATAAACAAAGATCAAAAAATAAAAATATGATATTCCCTATAGGGAGAAAAGAGAAAGGAGGCTCTAAACTATTTTTTAAGCCTACTTATAGATATACAACAAGGGCTTTTCTCGCTTGTAAGTTATTAAGCCTACTTATAGATATACAATAAGGGCTTTTCTCGCTTGTAAGTTATAAGGACAGTCGCCAGTGACTAATAGTATCGAACAGACAGAAGACCTGCTTATGGCCCTTCTCCGCGGGTGGTGAACCGGATCGAATAAGCAAGCAGACCACAACACTAGAAAAAAAGAAATGAATGAACGCCTTTTTCTTACGCTTTCCTATGAGACCGTCACCTTGGCCTTGGGAGTATGGCTCTCTGAATAAGAGGCTTTCAATGAAACCTATCCAATACGTTCTAATTCATAGTATTACAAGGTATGCATCTATCCTTTTATCTATGTAATTAAGGAATATATTTAGTGAAAAACGGATGTCGGGCTAGGGAGCATTGGCACTTTTATCATGAAGTTGTACCCGATCTGGACACCCGACACTTCCTTGGACACTCATTGGTTATATGCACACACTTATGCAAATGTGTCCTCAATTATATAATGGATGTTTTGAATTAAAACACCATCACGCACTTCTTGGACATGTATCCCACACTTCATATACACTTCTTTATTTATATACAAATTTGAGATATCTATTTATTTACATTTATAAACCAAGGGCTACGGTGAAAATGCTATACAATATTGACTTGTATAAATTACATTAAATAATGCCCAACATTTTGTGTAAAGAGGATCAAAGTCATAAAAATGTATGGTAGTGTTTACGCTGGAGAAAAATTTTCTTGTTCTTGAGGAGACTTCTCGCTTGAACTTGAAAGAGAGGAGTGAGGAGAGCTCTCAGTCAAGTTGTATTCTGAGGAAGTGTGTTGATGAAGGTCACCCTCACCACAACTTTGGAGTTTTGGTGTGATAGTTAGAGGGACCTTAAGATGGTATCAGAGCAACCAAGGTCCAGTTCCCACCAACCACGAATTCAAAAAGGTTTTTCTAGAAATTGACATCACTGCGTGAGTCTAGATTTCCGCCCATAAAAAAAGGTCCTCAACCTAAAGGGGGCATGCTAGAATATAAAAAATTAATCTCTATCCTCACCACAACTTAAGAGTTTTGGTGTAATGGTTAAGAGAGACTTTTAAGAGTCTCCATCCTTGCTCTTTGCTCTGTTGAATGCACAATCAATCTTCTGTTGAAACTATTGTTCGAGTTGTTTTGAAGGAAGCTCTGATGGGAGCTAGGTGTCTTCAAGGTGCGATGCTAACCCGTTGACAGATACTTGGCCAACCAATACTAAGTTTGAGTGGCAAACTCGGTGCCAAAGCTTCTACAGAGAAGCTAAAAGACTCAGAGCCAAAGCTTTGTCGAAGAAGCGAGGAGTTAAAACTCCAAAAGCTCTAGAAGAGCTAAGCTCAAAGAGCTAAAGATGAAGCTGCAAAAGGAGCTAAAGAAACCTCTAGAGGAGCTAAAGAGAAAGCTCCAAGGAAGCTAGAGAGTAAGAGCTCTCTTGGAAGCTCACGCGGAGCTAAGATTATCATATGAATACCATGATGCATGAATTCTCATTGAGGAAAATATCAACATTAAGATTATCATGCGAACAAAAAAATATATAGAATGTAAGTCAACCTTGAGGATTTGAATGCGGAAAGAGAATTCATGGATCTGTGCGAGCAATACACCTTGTTTCATAACAGATGAGATACTCATGCCCTGCTCAAGTCCTTCAAATTCCTTAAATGCTTCTCCATTTTGGAGTATACAAGGTAAAAGGACATGTTCCTGCAAATTTCCTAAAAAGTAATGCTTGATGATATTTCCCAAAAGGTGTGTAGTGCAATGCAGCAACAGCATCAAGATTGGTTCTGGTGAAAGGAGCTTTACTAGCAACCTCAAGGGATATGGAACACAATGGAGGATACTGTCCAAGCTGGAATAAAGGAATGGTGACCAAATTAGTTCAATGCCAAAGAGGTGTTATTGTGGGTAAAAGAAAGGAGGTATCTTGAGGAGAGTGGGATTGGCTTGGTATCATTTTGCTTGGCTTGGTAAGTGTTGGTGTTGATTTGCCATACTGTGTTGGGCCTGATAGTTTGAGAGAGAGAGAGAGAGAGAGAGAGAGAGAGACAAATTGGGTTGGATGAAAGCATACAGACATGTGAGTCTGCCAGTAAATTTCCTTTTCCTTTTGCAGTTATGTGGTTTAGTGATATGCGGAAGTGAAAAATTTTGGGAAGCAGGATAACGAGAATTTGGAATTCTTTGTTAAAAAAAGAGCAGAAGCAAAAGAATTTCGGTTTTGCTAGCAGAATGATTGGGGAGATAGGTTGTCACTGATGTGGTAGGTATGATAGCAATGTGCAAGTCAAAGCGGAGACATTTATTGCATATACTACCTGCATATGTTATCTCATAAGGATGAGGGTACAGAAGAAGCTAGTCATCTTCAATGAGGGATGCAAGGCCAACTAAACCTCAAGAATTTTAATACACAGGAGATGAAGTGAGGTTTAAATGAAAAGACGAAGACCAGTAAGCTCGCTACACTTAAAGACAAGCAACAATCAGCTTTGCCTATAAAGGAATTGTGGAGTTATTTAGGAAGAATACACCATGTATGCCTTGCTTATGAACTTAAATAGATTCTGACTGTGTCCTATCAAGAGTCACTTCTGTATCAAATTCTAGTGCCAAAAAGTGGGAAGCCGGTAGAAAGTCACAAGAGGCAGGTGAACCATGAACGTGAGCGAAAGTGGTTGTGTTAGAACAAGTTATGCAGCAACTATGCAATGAAGTTAACATAAATGGAAAAATAACCAGGTTGTTATGGAGATGAGGGACCATAGTTACACAGTAGGCGATATGTAGCGGGTCGTAGTACAAATTCGGATACACAATTCACCACTTAGAAAATTTGGATTCGACGGGCAGTAGCTTGCTTCGGTATGCAAGTCCTGTACAGGGTACATTGTAAATTTTCTTTTTTGGGTGCACTTGTCATTTTCCAAAGTGTATAGTAGAAAATTAGAAACTAGAAAAGTAATTGTGTATTTTAATATTTTACATACAAACTACTAAAATACTTCTTTTTTATAGAGTTCATTCTCTTTTTCTGAGACTGTTTTATGCATTTTCAATGAGTTTCTTTTTTCTTTTTCTTTTTTTCTTTTCTTTTCTTTTCTTTTTTTTTTTTTGGTTGGTTTGTTTGTTTGTTTAGAGTTCGGTTTTTTTTTCTGTTTTTCATTTCACATATTTTGTGTTGGGGTGATGATTCTGTTTCATGTTTTATTAACATATTTATTTAGTTACAGTAAACTCATTGACTCATATATTCTATTGTCCACTTCCCTTCACTTGATTGAGCACATCATATTGCATCTTGCACGCATGTACACTTAAAGGGACTTTGTGCCCCCACATACTTGTAAGCGGTACGCCTATATTGGAGAACCAATTCGTGTATTAGAGGGAATTGGTTCGCAAATGTACTGGGAATTGGTTCACGTGAACTGTACGGCAGTTCGTGAGGGGTCCAATGAATTACGCAACTTTGTGAGGGACAATTGGAAGGAAGCTGGGTGGGTAGAATGGATAGGTGACAAATGAACTGTGGTGGTAAAGAGAAGCTTTTTGAAGGAGCTCACTTCACTGAAGATACAGAAGATAGTGGTGAGAGAAACTACTGTCCCTAATTTGGCATGAATTGGAGCAACACTAACGCCATTGAGATTGGCAGAAGAGTTATAGGGAATTGTGTTTTGACCACCAGATGAAGGATGGGTGAAGTGTACCTATTCTTTTCTAGAATCAATTTTTTTGCTTCACCAATCACCAATTGGTTCTGTAGTTCATTTCATATTTTGCTTGAAGAACTATTTTTGGATCTTTTCATAAGAAAGGGCTTGATGAAGTTCATGTCTACAGATTCATAAGCATATACTTTGAATGTCATTGGATGACTGAGTCTTGATGCAAGCTTTCCAACTAAGAATATTGATACTGAAGCAGGAACGACAAAAATAACTCATCATCAGGGCAAAATTCTAATGCATTTGACACGGCAAAGAAACTAAAATAAGTGTAATATTTCAACAGAACACTGCTTGAGTGTCTCCTGCAACATAGCTTTTGAAGGTTCTAAGTAGATGGAACTTATACTAAATTATGAAGACACCTTTCTTACTTTTGTTTTGTCAATTTGTCTTATAATGGAGGAAACCTGATTTAGTAAGACTGTTTTTTGCATGATTTCTTCATAAATTTATACAGTTAACAATGTGTTGTAATGCCTTTGCCACTAAGTGGGTGGGATACAGTAATTAGCTTCATCAACTCTCTAAATCTTTGTGGATCAACTTGGAAAGGAAGGATACTCTCTTCGCATTTAATTTAAATGATAATCTAGCAACTAAAAGAAAAAAAAACATTACAACAAAAGACTATCGGTTCTACACAGTCTAGTTGGTACTGAAACCAGCATGCAAGGGCATGTACGACTGTAGTAAGAAGGTAAGCTTATCTTCCACAATATGTATTATAATAACATTGATTTATTACATAAAGTTCTTACAGAAGATATGAAAAGGAATTAGGAGGGAATGTCTTAATTGTGTTGGCTGTTATTGTATTTTGAATTATTTGGATGAAGTGATCTTTTGACCATTAAAATAACAACAACAACAAAAACAACAACAACATGGATTTATGCTACATGTAATAATAACATAAACCATGATGAAGCAAAAAAGTCAAATTTTCTGCAGCAAACAAAATATGAAATCATGTAAAGTTAAGAAAGGATTAAAGGAGAGACCAGTACCCCCTCGGATTGGTTCTGGCCTGACTAATGGCCAAAATCAGGCCCAAATTACAACCGGATGAGATCCAGGTAAGGAAGTTACCAAACTAACCCTTGCATTGTTATAACAAAGGAAATGCAAAACACATCATTTCTAAATAGAACATTTTAAGATGGATGAGTTCATATCGACTAAGAATATCAATCTCAATTACCAGGAAAATGATCGAGATATGACTGGCCCACTTCCTTCGTCTCATAAGATATCGACATGCTACGCAGGTGCTTCTGTTTGCTGAGTGGTTTGCGCTCTGTTGCTTCTTCCAATAGCTCTTCATATTCATCCTGATCATATGGCTTATCTAGAGTGCCCATTAGCTTTGTCTTAAATAACTCACACTGCTGAAGGGATGCCATGTTACTATCCTCACACACCTGATATTTCAAATTTGCGGGATACTTAACATTTTAGTATTTTTATACCAAAAGGGATCAGTTCAATTATTTTCATAAAAATAGAGTAAATTGCACATAACCCCTCGTCTAAACCTTCAGTTGCACTAATCCCCCCTCAGCTCATTTACCAGAACTTACCTCCCCTCTATTCATAAGAGAGGTATTACTTGCAATTTATCTTTCTAAAAACGATAGTTCATGTGCTAGTAAATGAGTTGAGGGGTTTTAGTGCAACTGCATGTATAGATGAGGGGGGTTATATGCAATTTACCCAAAAATAAATATAATTGAGATAAGTAATGTGCCGGAAACAATATTCATAGTTAAAGCATATGGGAATAACCAAAATGTGTATAAGCTATAGACTTACAGTTATATCGGGTTCAGGGCTTTTATATGGTACCAGACTTAGCTCATCAGACTTCACATTACTTTCAGGTGCCAAGATATCTGACGAAATTGTTGATTCCCTTTCTCCATCATATGTGATGGAAAGAGAACCAAATTCAAGTACCATGGAACCTCCTTCCCACTTTAAGTGACTAAGAAATGTCTGATAAGACTCATCCACCATGGAGGATTCAGATTGTTTGTTGACACCTTCACCAGATTTTGGCCAAAATCTTCTTCTTTTCTGCCCTTTTTTGGTTGCGGAATCATCTCTGCCCTCAAGTGGAATATCGCCTGAGCTTGTCTTGGTATCAGCCTCATTGTTTTCAGATAAATCATCTTCTCCTTCATATTTTATAAGTGATGGCATGTCATTATCTCCATTTATCATTTCAAAAACATATGATTTCCCATCTTCCCTTAAATGTTCAAGAAACATTTTATAAGCAGGATCTATATCTTCAGTGCTTTGGGATAAAGGCTTTGTCGTGGTATCTATAATTTCATTTTCATGCACATATTGATTGTTCAAGAACCGCATGTAGTCCTCATCCTCCATCTTGATCACCATTTTTAGCCTCTGGTGTTTTCTTCCTGGAAGACTAGTAATGAAGTAAGCACCAATTCGACAAAGGTACAAGTGATTTTCTATCAAAAAGGAGGAAGCTTTTCTTAGTTTAAAATAAAAAAGATTATCATTTTCATGTATCCATATAATCACTTGTCCAGACACCAGAAAATGTCAGTACTAAAGTTGGTCCATTCAAGATTTTACCCTGGTTGAAACTGAATGAGTCGCCTCAAATGGATTCAAAATCCAAGATTCATCACCTGCTAACAAAAAACTCAAGTTCATAAGAGTTAAAATAGGTGGATGTTTGAGCTATAAAAAGGGAAAATTTTGCATTATTTAATATATAATTAGCATAAGGTCAAGTAGCTAAGTAAAACAACTCTAACCTAGCTTCACTAACCTAAGTCACAAGTGTAGAAGATAAAAGCACAGTGCAATTATTTTTTCCTTTACCTGTTTCTAGGTGAGTTATGTATCCATAAAGGTACTATAGAAGCAAAAACCACGCATGCAGATAGTAGCTAGCCGGGGGCAGATTTAGATTCATGTATTGGGGTGCAATTGCACCCTACAAATTTAGAAACCGCATATAAGCCCATATAATATTTACAATCCGCACCCAACCCCAAAAAAAAAAAAAAATTGAACCCCAATCTATCTAAAAACACTAAATAAGTTAGTAGCAAATTGGATTAGCCCATTCAAAGTATACAGAGTGCATTCCAATTAGGTACTTAGTTTTATAATATTATATTTTACTTTTACATAAATAGATGCTTGTTGCCCCCAAAACACCCCAAAAAAATCTGGATCTGCCACTGTAGCTAGCATGAAGAAGAAGAAACCATGTATGCAAATAGTAGCTAGCAATATTCATGCCTAATTTTAAAGATTGATCTGGTTTAACACTTAGTTCCTTTTGAGTTCTAAAAGCATATGCTGTGAAAAATCTGCACACTGAAGATAGTTCAAAGCCTTAGTTCAAAGCCTTAACATTATGAAATACTCATGGTCTCTTGCTGTATACTAATCAACTAAATATCTTTTGAGTAGCTTTTCATAACAAAATTGACCGAATTACATTTTTTGGGTTAATTGCTGATAGACCCCTGTACTATCACCCAATGTGGATAGACCCCATGTGGTTCAATGTTGCAGATGGGCCCTCTGTGAGACTATTTTACCCTCAGAGGAAGAGAAAATTATTATTGACAGATAAGACCTGCGGGTAAATGAATCAAAAGAAGTTCACTCACAAGTTCTATCGGCAACAATAGAACTACAGGGGGTCTATCTGCAGTTAACTTTTTTTTTTGCTACTACACCATTGTAAAAGGGATAACATTCTAATTTAAGAAGCAAGTAGACCATCCCTAGCCATTTGAACTAATGCAGCGGAGAAACATTGACCAAGTTACATGGTACAGATTTTTGGGTTAATTGCGAATAGACACCCTGTAGTATCACCAATTGTGAACAGACCCCTTGTAGTTCTATTTGTGCGAATAGACCCCCTGAGTGAATTTTTTTTTAACTCTTAGAACCGTTAAAGAAGTTTTGAGGAGGCGGATAGACCCCTTATAGTTCTGTTGGTACGGATAGACCCCCAATTGCTATTTTCTTGAACTTTTAAAAGAGTCGAAAAAGTTCACTAATGGCGTGTATTCAAGCCCCACTACTATAGTGGGTCTATTCACACAAATAGAACTAGGGGGGTCTATTTGCAATTGGGTGATACTACAAGGGGTCTATTTGCAATTAACCTATGATTTTTTATTAATATATTACTAGTAGAAACACATTTATAGATAGCAAACCAACTATGACGATAGCAAATGTCTTTAGAAATGACTTCACAAGCAACATATGCTAAGTTGCCAACATAAAGGATAAGCATCCGATCAAAAAATACTTGGAAACATAACAATCATTTCAGCAGTTCTGAACTTTCTGAAAACTATTGGGGGGATAATGTTAACATTCTTCTGAAAATAAGGCAGTAAACTTGCATTAATAGGAACGGTGATCAATAAAGACCAAATTAACAGGTAATAAGAAAATATTGAATAAAGGGTAAATCTCTCAACCCCTCCCCTAACTCTGGCTGTTTTTTATATAACTCTCCTTGACTATTTTAATTCCACAAAACCCTCTGAACTTTGAGTGGTTTGCACATAACCCCCTGAACTTCTTTTATTCCACTAAACCCCCTTGAAGATTTTTCACTTTTACCTAATAGTAACAACTAACATTATCAAGGCTATCGTGTCATGTGCCAAGAATGTGATTAGAAAAGGAGAAAAATACCTCTCACAATAGTCAAAAAAATTAATGGAAATATAAAAAGGATGTAAGGGTAATCCTTTGAGGGCTGAGTAGTACTTTCATTTTTTCTGGTCATATGCTTGGCATGTAACACGTTAGACTTGAAGTTGTTCTTTTAGGAGTTAAAGTGCCTTCAAGGAGTTTAGTGGATTAAAAGAAGTTGAGAGGGTTATGTGAAAAACCCTCAAAATTCAGGGGCTTTTGTGGATTTAAAATAGTTAAGGGGTTATCTGAAAACCAGCCAAACTTAAAAAGGGTTTTGTGAAATTTACCCTGAATAAAAAGGAATATGACTCAAAAGGAATACTACATCAAGCGCATACAATACATCTCCACAATTTTTCTTCCATAAAATAAGCTAGAAACACAATGCCAAACGTTCAATCCTAATGTCACGAACTTCTTCAAGGGCCCAAAGAAAACAAAATCCTATACCCCGTACACATAAATTAATTAATTTTCTTTCTATCAACTCTAAAAGCTCAATTCCTTTCAAAGTTCTCAAAATTGATTGCCTCTACCCAAAAATTATCACAACAGAAATAATCTAAATGAAAGAAATAGTAGATCAACAAACAACTCAGTAAACAAAGGAACAAAATCAATCAACTCTTACTATACATCACAACAAGAAAATCGAAGTTTCTAATTTTTTTTTTAACTTACTTGCTTAAGAGAAGCTTGAAGAAATCAGAAGGAGGCGAGATGAAACCGATGGGCGAACAAATTGAGGGGATAGAAAGGCGTTGCTTTTGAGGGAGAAGACAGAAGGCGTTTCTATTCAAGTAGAAAGGCTTTTTTTTGGTTCATGTAACGTAAATCATTATTATTATTTATTAATGTCTTCTGCTTTGGGGTGAATTCGGTTTGGATATAACTCTTATCATATCCGTATCCGTTTTCTAAAAACGAATACAGAAAAGGATAGTCTTCAGTAAAAAAAGGTCAACCATATCTACATTAAATAGAAATAGATACATACGGATACGATCACGGATATGAATCAGATATTAGGAAAACTGATGTGACTTGTATATGACTAGGATTCAACAAAAAATATGTATAATCATAAGTAATTTGCATATTTAAAATCATATACTAACCACAAACTACACACTGAGAGATAAATTTGACAAAAATAATACATTTGTGTGAAGTGTTACAACACAATCCCAAGACAAAAAGGAAAGGTATAATAAAAATGAAAACAAATTAGGGCTAGTAAATTAGCTTTTAAATTAGGGTTTCGAGTTCACCTTGTTGATCGATGATGGCTGAGCTGGAGATGAAGAGGGTTTGGGCTTTGATGGATGAAGGCCGAGGAGTGCGGACGGAGCAGCGAGCGCGATTAGGCTTTCACTTTAAAAAAAAGGCGGAGGAATCGAGAGATGCTTCTAAGGATTTGACCGACTGCACTTCATCACTCGCTCCCAAAATATCACTCGTGCCCCCCCCCCCTCTCTTTTTTGGCAATGTTTATGGGTATATTTACCTTCTTGCCCCAATTTTTATAAAACTTAAACAGCACAAAATTGCAGTGCAACCTTTCACGTTCCTTTTCTATATGGCTATTTGCACTTAAATACACCAAAGTTTATTTTATCTTGGAAAAATTGTGTCAAGGCCCCCAAAAAAGAAAGTGGATGTGCCCAGCCCCCCTAATTTTTTTTTGTGTGAAGAAGCCCCAAAAACATCTTGTCATTGTGCTTTAGCCCCTTTTTACCTTTCCACATCAAAAAAATCCCATTATACCCCTTATCATCTTCCCTCTCTCTCTCTCTCTCTCTCTCTCTCTCTCTCTCTCTCTCTCTCTCTCTCTCTCTCCTCTCTTCTCAGCTCAAACTTGATGACCGAACCGACTCAAACTTCTGCGACTGGGTCCCACCTCCGGACCCACATGGCCTTCCTCCTCTCCAACTACCTCCTCATCAGAGCCGCCTCCAGCTCCACCTTCCTCCTCCTCCACTCCCTCACCGCCGCCTCCTCCGTCTTCGCCTGTACCCTCCACTCCACCTCCTCTGGCCAGGCCCATGGAGCCTACATGGTCGCTACCGTTCTCTCCTCCATCTTCTAAGGGGCAATCGTTGTGTTGATCTTTACCCGATCCTACGAGTTCCTAATCGGGGGTTTGAGGTCTTATGTCAGGGCTAAGGATGGGGTGGTGATCTTGGGGATGGTTGGTGGGCTTGGGATTTCGATGTTTTTGTTGGAGTGGGCGGTTTTGGTATTGGCTTTTGTGTTGAGGTATTTTGAGTGTGTCGAAGGGGACGGCGGCGGGCTGAGGAGGTCAGCCACGGCGGAGGTGAGGAGGGAGGGTGGTGAGGAGATGAAGGATTGGCCATGACCATTTCAAGTGTGATTGTTGATTCTTAATTTGTCTACTGTTTTGTTGATTTGAGAATGAAATATTAGTGCATATCTATAATGTGTATGTTGTTTTTGTGTTCTTGGCCTAAGAATTATATTATGTTGAGAACTGATCGTTTTTTAGTTATTTGCTTTTATCTGTATTCTCCGTGATTGTGTGGGCTGTTAATTAAGAGACAATACTTTTCTTAGAGCAGTGTTGGTTGGCAAGAAATTTATAGTAACTCCTGAAAGACTTTTATAATATGTTATATTGTAAGACTAATCATTTCGTGTATTTAAGGAATATCAGCTGTAAGAATGTAAGAAAGTTTTGTTATGTACTTGTTTAAGTAAAGTATTCTGTTTCAGTTCCCTTTAATTCGTATAGGTTAACTTTCAGCCGAACATGTTAACGTTCATTCGTATAGGTTAACTTTCATCCGAACATGTTAACTTTCATTCGTATAGGTTAACTTTCAGCCTAACATGTTAACTTTCAGATGAACGAGTTGACTAATGAGTTTTCCTGTTATCTTTCAAATAATCATGTAAGACTTAAGTTGAAACTAGTAAATATATGTTGTATAGAACTGATCTTTTTAAGTTATTTGCTTTTATCGTATTCTCCGTGATTGTGTGGGTCATTAATTAAGAGACAATACTTTTCTTAGAGCAAGGTTGGTTGGCAAGAAATTTATAGTAACTCTGAAAGACTTTTATAATATGTTATATTGTAAGACTAATCATTTCGTGTATTTAAGGAATATCACCGTAAGAATGTAAGAAAGTTTTGTTATGTACTTGTTTAAGTAAAGTATTCTCGCTTCAGCCTTTAATTCAGATAGGTTAACTTTCATCCGAACATGTTAACTTTCATTCAGATAGGTTAACTTTCATCCGAACATGTTAACTTTCATTCAGATAGGTTAACTTTCAGCCTAACATGTTAACTTTCAGATGAACGAGTTGACTAATGAGTTTTCCTGTTATCTTTCAAATAATCATGTAAGACTTAAGCTGAAACTAGTAAATATATGTTGTATAGAACTGATCTTTTTTAAGTTATTTGCTTTTATCTGTATTCTCCGTGATTGTGATTTCTTTTGGGTTATTTAGTCACAACTATACGTCACCTTTAAAAGTCTACCAGGTTAATAGATAACACAACACAAATCGATGACACGTGAGCTATAAAATTATGCAAATGGTATTCATATATTGGATAATATTAATATTAGCCTGGCTGAACTGAACCAAATTTTTTGAATTTGTTTTTTATTGAAGAGAAGAGAGAAATAGAAATCATGAGCATCTCATGCGCCATTCAGAATAGAATTGGAAAACCTATTAGTAAACATTTTCATCTGAAAGTTAACATAGAATAGAATTGAAAAACCTATTAGTCAACATTTTTATTTGAAAGTTAACATGTTCGGCTGAAAGTTAACCTATACGAATAAAAGTTAACATGTTTGGATGAAAATTAAACTATACAAATGAAAGTTAACATGGTCGGATGAAAGTTAACATATACGAATGAAAGTTAACCTATATGAATGAAAGTTCACATGTTCGGCTGAACATTAACATGTTTGGCTGAAAGTTAACCTATACGAATGAAAGTTAACATGGTCGGATGAAAGTTAACCTATACGAATGAAAGTTAACATATTACGTGCGGTGACAGAGTCGTAGTCTTTGACGTCAATCGATCATCGAGCGACGTCGAGGGACTGCGAACGGTGAAGTGCAGCGTCGATGCGGGACAGGGCGAGATGTGCTCGAGACTGGGCGAGGGCGAGCTGGCAAACACGAGAGGATACTTGGATGCATAAAGATTATTTTTAACTTTAATGCATAAAGCTTATTTGCCCTTTGGTACCATGCAAACACGAGAGGAGACTGGGCAAGGTCGAGCTGAATAATTTGCCCTTTGGTAACATAAAGATGTCGCATTTTTAACTTTAATGCATAAAGCTTATTTTTGACACTTTGATGCTCCAAGCTTCTCTTTAAATTTAAACTTTATGGCACCAAAGTGCAAATTATTCATTCGACCTCGCCAGCTCGAAAGATCTCGCCTCTCCCCAAGATCGACGCCAAGACTTCACCGCTCAGCCCCTCGACATCGCTCGATGATCGCTTGACGTCAAAGACTACGACTCTGTCACCGCATTAAGAATTTGTTGTCCGTTGGGGTTCCCAAAGGACCGATCCAAGAGAGGTAGAGAATTACTTAGAGGATATCTTATCGTTGATGCATTTGGGGGAGGAATCAAGCAGAGTAACTAGATAAGAATGGAGAGAAATTTGTTTTAAAAATTGATTTAGTGTAAAAACTTGCAATGAGCCACTTGGTGATTAGTGTGGGCTGCTAATTAAGAGACAATACTTTTCTTAGAGCAGTGTGGGTTGGCAAGAAATTTATAGTAACTCCTGGAAGACTTTTATAATATGTTATGTTGTAAGACTAATCATTTCATGTATTTAAGGAATATCAGCTGTAAGAATGTAAGAAAGTTTTGTTATGTACTTGTTTAACTTAAGTATTCTGTTTCAGTTCCTTTTAATTCGTATAGGTTAACTTTCAGCCGAACATGTTAACGTTCATTAGTATAGGTTAACTTTCAGCAGAACATGTTAACTTTCATTCGTATAGGTTAACTTTCAGCCTAACATGTTAACTTTCAGATGAACAAGTTGACTAATGGGTTTTCCTGTTATTTTCAAATAATCATGTAAGAATTGCTGAAACTGGTAAATATATACTGTAGATAAAAAATTATGGAATATATAATGTAAAAAATACAAGGAATGCAATAAGAACTATAAAAGTTAACATTGTCAACTTTCATCTTAACATGTTAACTTTCATCCGAACATGTTAACTTTCATTCGTATAGGTTAACTTTTAGCTGAACATGTTAACTTTCAGATAAAAATGTTGACTAATGGGTTTTCCTGTTATCTTTCAAATAATCATGTAAGAATTCAGTTGAACCTGGTAAATATATGATGTAGAGAAAGAATTATGGAATATATGACGTAACAAATACAAGGAATCCAAACTTACATCACACAGGACAGCTAACATTATTTAGAAGTGGATATATGTTAATTGTCCTGCGTGATGTAAGTCTTGTAATATATGTTAACAGCCCCATGAAGTTAACAGATAGCTGTGATACTTACACAAAAAGCTGTTAATTTAAAATACTAGAAGATAATATTATAGTTGACTTTGAAATCTTACTAGTTTATTAATGTGTGCAGCAGTGATATCTCTTTAAATGCAGAATATAGTCATACTCCTCCAGAAAATACTTACATCACGCAGGACAATTAACATATATCCACTTCTAATTAGAGTTAACTGTCCTATGTGATGTAAGTTTGGATTCCTTATATTTTTTACATCATATATTTCATAATTCTTTCTCTACAACATATATTTATCAGGTTCAGCTGAATTCTTACATGATTATTTGAAAGATAACAGGAAAACCCATTAGTCAATATTTTCATCTGAAAGTTAACATGTTCAGCTAAAAGTTAACCTATACAAATGAAAGTTAACATGTTCGGATGAAAGTTAACCTGTACGAATGAAAGTTAACATGTTCGGCTAAAAGTTAACATGTTACGCTGAAAGTTAACATGTTATGATGAAAGTTAATAATGTTAACTTTTATTGTTCTTATTGCATTCCTTGTATTTCTTATGTCATATATTCCATAATTTTTCTCTACAACATATATTTACTAGTTTCAAATTTTAAGTCTTACATGATTATTTGAAAGATAATAGGAAAACTCATTAGTCAACTCGCTCATCCGAAGTTAACATGTTAGGCTGAAAGTTAACCTATACGAATGAAAGTTAACATGTTCGGATGAAAATTAACCTATACTGAATGAACGTTAATATGTTCGGCTGAAAGTTAACCTATACGAATTAAAGGGAACTGAAACAGAATACTTTACTTAAATAAGTACATAACAAAACTTTCTTACATTCTTACAGCTGATATTCCTTAAATACACGAGATGATTAGTCTTACAATATAACATATTATAAAAGTCTTTCAGGAGTTACTACAAATTTCTTGCCAACCAACACTGCTCTAAGAAAAGTATTGTCTCTTAATTAACAGCCCACACAATCACAGAGAATACAGATAAAAGCAAATAACTAAAAAAAGATCAGTTCTCAACATAGTATAATTCTTAGGCCAAGAACACAAAAATAACATACACATTACAGATATGCACTAATATTTCATTCTCAAATCAACAAAACAGTAGACAAATTAAGAATCAACAATCACACTTGAAATGGCCATGGCCAATCCTTCATCTCCTCACCACCCCGCCGCCGTCCCCTTCGACACACTCAAAATGCCTCAACACAAAAGCCAATACCAAAATCGCCCACTCCAACAAAAACATCGAAACCCCAAGCCCACCAACCATCCTCAAGATCACCACCCCATCCTCAGCCCTGACATAAGACCTCAAACCCCCGATCAGGAACTCTTAGGGTCAGGTAAAGATCAACACAGCGATTGCCCCTTAGAAGATGGAGGAGAGAATGGTGGCGACCATGTAGGCCCCATGGGCCCGGCCAGAGGAGGTGGAGTGGAGGGTGCAGGCGAAGACAGAGGAGGTGGCGGTGAGGGAGTGGAGGAGGAGAAGGAGGAGGCCGACGACGGAGGGGAGGAGGCGGAGAGAGAGGAGGAGGAAGGCGGAGCTGGAGGCGGCTCTGATGAGGAGGTAGTTGGAGAGGAGGAAGGCCATGTGGGTCCGAAGGTGGGACCCAGTCGCAGAAGTTTGAGCTCACAGAAGTCTTTTTTTTTTGGTTCTCTTGAGCTCACAGAAGTTTGAGCTAGAGAAGAGAGGGCAGAGAGAGAGAGAGAGAGAGAGAGAGAGAGAGCAAGTCATGGAAGATGATAAGGGGTATAATGGGATTTTTTTGATGTGGAAAGGTAAAAATGGGCTAAAGCACAATGACAAGATGTTTTTGGGGCTTCTTCACACAAAAAAAATTAGGGGGGGCTGGGCACATCCAATTTCTTTTTTGGGGGCCTTGACACAATTTTTCCTTTTATCTTTAGCTTTGATACCATCCAATTTTTTTGTTGAAAATATCTCAAAGTTCAGCACAATTTTACTTTGATACCTCATAGTTAATTTTAACAAAAAATACCTTAAAGTTCAACATTAATAAATTTTAACGTTGCTACCACAAACTTAAATATTTGTTAATTTTGGGATATTAAGGTTAAAATTTTGTCAAAGTTTACAGTATCAAAGTCATATTTTATTGAACTTCGAGACATTTTTCTTGTAAAAAATGTTGAGGCTTCAAGTTAAAAATAGGGCAGACTTTGGGGTATTTTTTTGAACACAAAGAATTTTGGGGTATCAAAATTTAAAAGTAGAGTAAACTTTAGGGTATTTTAGTGCAAATAAAGTTTATATACTAAAGATCCTATCCACTTACCAAGCCCCACGGCGCCTCCCACTGCCTCCATCGCACCGCTATAGGCAAGAACCACCGCCTCCATGCCAACGAGCACCGATGATCAAAATTTTCTCCCTATAAATTTAAAATATTGTAGGATTTAAGTCACTTAAAAATTAATTAGAGTTTAATTTAATAATTAGCTTGTTAATCTAGAAATAATGTTTTGGTCTTTTTGTCGATCATCTGACACCATTTGTGTAACTCATGTTGTCGAGACCGGAAAATAATTCTGTAATAGTTTTCCAATAATAAAAGATGAGATAGTTCCCTTTTGTTGACTAGTTCAAGACCTCTGCATTTTAGTTATCTAAATAAGGGTTTTTACAAGCGTTTATGTGTTAAAAAGTCTAAACGGGTTTTAAGTCAAAAGCGGTCACCCAATAGTCAACCTGTTAAGCCATGAAAACTTATAGAAAGCCTAGATAACCTTGATTTTAGTATTTTTAGATTTCTGACACTCATAGAATTGGCCAAGTATGGAGGAGGAAGAGTAGAGCTTTTCGGCATATGTTTGTCAACTTTGAGATCATCTTTTCGGTACAAAACCCTCAGGCAAGTACCAACTTGTTTCTTTCATCTTTGATTCTTAAATATGTTTAAATTCTTTGTGTTAACGTATTTTGATCCATCATTATTGTTTGCAATCTTTTCTTTGATGTATTTTTGAGTTTACATCAATATTTTTGGTGTAAAACATGCACGTATGTGATTTCAACCCTAGTGTCATAGAAATCTGATGAAAATCAGTAGACCATGTTTTTATATGTTAGTTTTGATAATAATATGTGTCATATCTCATTTTACATGATTATAACATGTTTTGACAATGTTTCAAAGAAGTTTTACAAAATCCTAGATGACAAAAATCATGTTTTTATCTGATCCATGACCATGATTTATATTCTAACTATGTAGATTCATCTTTTTAGGTTGAAAAAGTAAGAAAGGTATCCTAAGATTTACACGAGAAAGATACAAGAAAACTCTAGGACAAAATCTAGATAATCTGCTAAAAAGCCAGATTAAAGCATCTGGTTATATCTTTCAGACGTCTAGTTCAAGTTTCAGACGTCTGGATGAAATTTTAGACGTCTGTGCAATATTTTTTCTAAATTTGGTTCTCTATTGTTCAAAGATCAGACTTTTGGTTCCAGATGCAGACGTTTACTCTGAAACTCATACGCCTGAAAATATGCACATCATGTTTTATTTTGTTTTATGAGTTGTTTAACCTCGTAACTTTTTCGTATGAGTTTCGTTGATGATGAAACTTCATGAACACCTTTAGTAGCATGTTTTGAGTGTTTTCAAAGTTTTATTTGGTATTTTTGAGTTGTGTTTTGATAATTATCTGGTTGAACCAAAAAATTTGGAAATACGATTTTTCTTTCAATTTGAGTCTTTAGCCCAAACTCAACACAGAGCTATTAACGAGATGAAAATGAGTTTCTTTGGAACAATATGGGTTATATGTTACACAAGGTTATGGATAACAGTTAGCGTCGCGTAGCGGTGAGGCATCGCTAAGGCCATTTGGGGTTATTGCGGCAAAATAGCGGTAAAAAGCCCAAAGTCAAATAGCGGTCTAAATTAGATATGTATAAATATTCAAACAAATAAGAAAAATTAAAAAAATCTAAAAAATCTAAAAGTGCATATTTGATGATTTTAAAGAGATCCTAAATATGAAATAGACATGTAACCATCACATAATACCGAAGACGACTGGAGGAGGAGTTAAAGAGTCATCGTCTTCGAGAAGAGAAGCTGAGCGGTGAGAGGACTGTAGTGGGAGGAGTTCACGATGAGAGAAGGTGAGAAGAAGTATTGAGGGAGGTGTCGGGGGCCGTGGGAGGCGGCGAGAATACGTTGAAAATCGCAGGAGGCGGTGGGATGCAGTGGTTGTGGGTCAGGTTTACTTTTAAAAAAATAAATCTCAAACCGCTTTTAAATAGCGGTCAAAAAGCGGGTTTTGCCCACAATCGCCCGCTATTCACTGCTATGGCACGCTATTGGCCACTTTTGCAAGCGAAAAGCGCATATTCCGCAATATGTCACTGCTATTGGGCGATAGCGTAGCGGGAAGGGACAGCTAACACTATTAGTGCCGCTATTGCGGTGCTATTTACCGCTATTTATAACAGTGATGTTACATTAACTCATGTGATAATGGTTCAACCGTGGACAATGATAATATATGTATCCTTAAGATTACATATGCAACCCATGTAAATTAGGAGTTTAAATATTAGATGTTTGTCTTGATCAACGTGGTAAGCTTTTAGCTGAGACGGTGGTGGGTGCAAAAGGTGCAAAGTTATTGCCTACGAGATTGTGGATGATACATTGAGAAGAGATAATATCGTCGAATAGTTAAACCTAATTTTATCGAACTCTTAGAAATTGTATATTACATGTTAAGTCTTGAGCGATGATGAATAGAGTGTGAGTGTGGGGATTTGCAACTTCCATGCTCTTGTGTTTGATTTCTCACTTGATAATTAGTCGTACAAATAGAAAAGCTGAGATTAGACAACATCGTGTGTAATCGCCTTAAAAATGAGTTGATATGAATATATTGGATTTAATTAGGGGAGAATAAATAATAATTTGGCTTTATAAGGTGTGAGATTTGATTAGCTATTATGATGAGTGTATTTACGGAATCTGGTTTTGGATTGACAAGTTATGATTTTGTCGTCCACCTTAAATTGACCAATACTATTATTTAATCTCAAATAATGCGTAACCAATTTAAGTATGTTAGGATTTGGACTTTTATTTGCGCATGCTTGTATGATATATATGTATATACACTTGATGAGCAATGTAGTACATTTATTTTCTACATATTAGTGGTTTGAGAATTTGAACTACCATGAGCTAAGCTATGAATTTCGATATATGTTCCATCTGAGAAATACAACGAATAGGAATGTCCCGACATTGATTTGAGAGTTAATCTTAGTTTTACTAATGCTCAGCCATGTATATCTTTCCGTATTCCTATTCAGTCCTTAGTATTACCTCATTTTTTGAATCGTTAATGTGTGTGTGTGTGTGTGTGTGTGTATGATAATTTGGGGATAATAATTTTGTACATTGATCTTGGAATATGATACAAATATATATAAATAATACATGGGCTGAGTGGGCCAATACAGGGCCTATACACATATAGATATATACACTATGTTATCACCCCCCCCCCCCTCAAACTTAAGATGGATCAAATTCCAAAAGTTTGGATAAGAAATAAAGTAGATGAGTAGTAGTTTGTGCCTTAGTGACCATGTCTCCGAGTTGATCTTTGGATGGTATGTAAGAAAGAGAGATACCGTGAGCACTATTATCTTGTCGGACAATATAATAGCCTACCTCAATATGTTTAGTGCGCTCATGAAATACCGGATTATAAGCAATCTGAATAGCACTCTTATTGACACAAAATAGAGGAACAAGAGAAGGAACAGAGACACTGAGATCCTAAATAAGATGGCGTAGCCAACAAATCTCAAGAGTAGTGTCAGTTATAGCACGATATTCTGCTTCAGTGCTAAATCATGAAATGGTATTTTGGCATTTGCTATGCTAATAACTAAGAGACAAACTAAGAAAAATGCAATACCAGTGGTGGACCGTCTAGTATGAGGATCATTAGCCTAGCCAGCATCAGTGTATGCCCGTAGTGTGAGAGGTGAATCAGATGGAAATAATAAGTGAGTGATAGTACCCTGAAGGTAGCGAAGAAGTCTAATTAGGGTTGCATAGTGAATAGTCATCGGTGTGACCATAAACTAACTGAGAGTGTAAACAACATAAGATATATATGGACGAGTAGTGATCAAACAAATCAAGGCACCCACAAGTTCCCGATATCGAGTGGCGTTCGGTAGAGGATTACCATATGACTGACGAAGCTTTAAATGAAGCTTCATGGGGGTAGTAACAGGAAGAGATGTGACAAGTGAGGAATCTGTGAGAATGGCTCACTCAATAATATTTGAAATATACTTCTAATGAGATAAAAGATAGCCGTGGGGGAGTGTATGCAATCTCAATCCCAAGAAAGTAGTGTAAATGCTTGAGATCCTTCATCTCTAACTGACTTAGAATATCGCTTGAGATTCTGGATAGTAGATATATCGTCCCTAGTGATAATCATATCATCAATATACAAGAGGAGAATAGCCTGACCCTAAGAAGAAGTACGGTAAAATATCGCATAATCCGTAAAGCTTTCCGTAAATCCAATAGAGAGAATAAATTTCCGAAAGCACTCAAACCAAGCTCGAGGGGCTTGCTTGAGGTCATAGAGAGCACGTCAAAGTTGGCATACATGAGAGGGAGGAGCATCAACCCCGGTTGATGGCTGAATGTAAATGGTGATAATAAGCTCACCATTGAGAAAGACATTCTACATCCATCTGATGTAAATCCCAGTTTCAACTAGCCGCAACAACAGTAAGTGTCCGAATATATGTGACCTTGGCTATTGAAGCAAAAGCCTCATCATAATCAATACCACACTCCTGTGAAAATCCACGAGCAATAAGACACGTTTTGTGATGTTCAATAGAACCGTTTGATTTTGTTTTGACTTTGAATATCCACTTGCAATTGATCAGTCTAGTATTGTGTGGTAGCAAGATCCCATGTATGGGTACACTAAAGGACCTGCAGTTCTTCTTGTATAGCTTGCTGCCACTCAGGATACTTAACCGCCTCAGAATAAGATTGCAGTTCCTATAAAAAATGTATAGCAGCAAGAAATGATACTAAATAGGGTGAATAAAAATTGGTTACATAAGAGTATCTCAAAGGTAGGTGATGATTTCGAGTAGGATTGCGTCACGATGGGGGTGGTGACGATGGTGGCAGTGGGGTGAATGCGGGGGATGGCGATAGGGGTGGAGGTGATGGAGGTGGTGTTGGCAGTGTAATAATCGGCAAACCGGGAGCCGAAATAGTCATGTCCGTAGTATCAGTTGAATTCACTTCATGAAAGGGTAAAGTTGGCTCTGGAGATGAGGATAGAACAGGAGTGTACGATGGTATCAGTAATATCGATGTGGATATAGATGAGTCGAGAAAGGAAAAATATATCTCATTGTTTGATGTGTTGTAGTAGTACAAGTTTTCAATGAAGGTGACATAAGGAGAGATTAGAATTCTTCTACTATTAGTATCATAGCATCTATACCTTTTGTGACATGGAGCGTATCCTAACATGACGCATCGAGCTGAGCGAGGTGATAACTTATCCCATTCATTTTGTGGAAGAAGGACAAAACAGACATAACCAAATACTTGAGTCATGGAATAATTAAACTGAGCTTTGTGTAGTCAAGAGTATGGACACGTGTCTTTAAATAAGGATGACGGGGTACTATTGATTAACAAAACAATGGGGAGAAGTGCTTCAGCCCAAAAAGATTAAGGAACATATGAAGTGAGCATGAGAGTGCATGTTGTTTCAAGAATGTGATGATGTTTGCGTTCAGCGACAACATTTAGTTTTGATGTGTGAGGACAAGACTGTTGAGCAATAGTTTTGTGTGATTTAAGAAGATTTTCCATAGATGATGAAACATATTCACATGCATTATCAGATCGAAAGGCTTTAATTCTCTTATTAAACTGAGTATAAATCATATCGGTAAAGTCTTTGTATATATTAAAGAATTATGCATGTAATTTCAAGAGATAAATCTAAGTGTATCTAGAAAGTTAATCATTAAAGCTCATATAATATCTATAACTAGACATGGCTGTAAGTGGAGCAGGACCCCAAATATCAGATGTATTGCTATGAGTTTCAAAAGGTAAAGCAGGCTAGTTTACGATACAACAATCCTTACAAATATTTCGTGCATGAAAAGAAAATGATCCTAAAACTACTGACTCAACTAAAGTTTTTAGACGACGTATTGAAATATGTCCCACTAACGATGTTAAGAGCAGAGGTAGAGTAACTAGAACCAATAACTGAGAGAGGAGAGGAGTGTGAAGCTGGCTCAACTAATATAATTTTTCCACTCTATGATTTGTCCCAGTCCACTGGCCAGTGTAGGAATCTTGCATGACACATGATTTTAAATTAAATGAAATAGTACACCTATAATCAGCTGACTGACTAATTGAAATGAGATTCACAGTGAGTTTAGGAACACATAGAACAAATGGTAATGTAAAAGAAGATGATGCAATATCACCACACTGAGTTATCGCAAGAGGGGAATTGTTAGCAGTATATACGAATGCGTGCAGTTTTGAATCAAAGAATGGTGAGGGGTTCTGTGTTGTGAGGTCAAATATCCAAGGAGTTGAGTTACCCGAAGTAGCAGCAAGAGCAACAGTATCAGAATCGGAAGGAGTCTCAGTAATACCAATATTTTGCGCAACAAGACTAACAATAATAGATATATGAGCAGTAAAAAGAGAGTTGGAAGCACCAATGGTCTAAGAAGTAGTCATATTCTGAGGACGATATGAAGCCTTCATAGGACAATTTCGTAGCCAGTGTCCTCGAAGCTTACAGTCGGGACATGGACCCAAAAGGTGATGTTAGGCAATCTCACATCCAATGTCCCCCAAGCTTTCAGTTACGACAAACTCCAAGAAAAGTACCATGCTTGTTCATGATAATGATGGAAAATCACAATGGAGTAACGACAAACATCGACGAGATTGGATCACGATGATGGGCAGCAACGACAAGACCCAGTTGGCAGGAAGCGCAGGGAATACCAATGGTAAACAGTAGCAATGAACAGTACCTACAGGCAAACAACGTATAGCGTGGCAAACAGTAATGCCCGTGGATGAACAGTAACTCCCGAGATGAATAGTGTTATGAACAGTAATGACCGCAGGTGGGCAGTGCTTGCGAAGCAACACGATTAGGGCTGAGTTTGGCTGAGATCTAGTCGACAACGAGGGAAGCAATAAACACGAGAGCAACGGTGATTATGCGGTTCAGTGATGAACACAAGTTGACGATAATAATGGCAGGAGCAAATCCAACCTGGTCGAATCTGGCAACAATGGCGACCAACTTAGGGTTAGGGTTTTAATTAGGCTCTGATACCGTGATAATTTGAAGAGAATAATTATGTACATTGCTATTAAAATATGATACAAATATATATAAACAATACATGGGCCTGAGTGGGCCAATACTGGGCCTATAAACATATAGATATATACTCTATCTTAAAATTATCTTTTGAGCTTTCATTCATTTGATTTTTATTTGTATAGCGATGCATTCTTTCACTATTCCATCCTTTGGATCTATCCTTTGGTGGTACCTACTATTATCTACTCTGAGGGATTTATTTTTGTTCGTCCTACATTTTTCTTATCTTTTTCAAGTGGTTGGTATATTTCGGAGTAGAGAGCTGGTTGTGTTGGGAATAATGGATATACATGTATATGTTGGAAGGAAAATTTCAGTTTTGAATATTTTTCTCACAAGATCCTAAAGTAAGTGAATTTTTATATGATATATTCCATAAATCTATGTTTTTTTAAAAAGAATAATTTTGCAAATAAGAGGCTTAAGTATATCATTTGGATTTCGTTGTCGTCCAAGTGGTGTGCTGCTGGCCTAGTCATGTGCCGCTTAGGTCTTTGGGCATGATAGGGTTTAAGTGGTATCTGAATGAAGGTTTTAAAATTGTTAAGATCTAGTTTATCAAATTTGCTTAGAGCAAAGTTTTTTCAAAACGGTTTAGACAATGTTTTAAAATTGTCGTAATTTGAGCTTCCAAATATTTTTTGTGTGAGAAAAAGTATATTTTTGGGAAAATAAAATTTTGACCAAATCAAAGTTCGAAGTGGAATTGTGCAATTTGATATTTTAAAATTTTGTGAGAAGTTTCGAGAACAATTTTGAAAAAGTAAGAATTTGACATTGCTCGCATGACAACCAAGCTACTCCTACGGAATCATTAACCGACATGTGTTGAATTCAGGCATCTTTTGATTCTTGTTTTCTTTTACTTCCAATTAGCGCAAAACCACATATCCATATCTTGTGCATATACATCTCTTGAGCTCATAGCACAATCACATCACAATCAATATCGCACAAGAATATACGCATGAAAAAGTAAGCATGATATAAAAGGAAATTAGACTTTCTCTTTACATGGACACTAGAGGAAAGCCAACTCGATAATGGAAAAGTAATAGTTCATACATAACTCAACACGACAAGGAAATAAAAAGCAACTATAAATACCGAAAGCAAGCTATGCTATCTATCTACTTAGAATGTGTAGACTCAAACTCATCCTCTAAAGAGCCACGTGGTCTCCGAGATGAACAAGCTTCATGTGCACTAGCTATGGCACATGCAGCAATAGCCATGTCCACGGCCATGTCAGTGGTCATATCAGCAGCAGCACATATCGAGGTAGCCGCATCATGAACCACCTGACAAGCACCAGCATGACCCTAAGAGCGATATTAATGGATCGTCTCCATATTTGTCTGGATGCATTGAGCGTGACGGTCATTGTATAGCAACATCAATGAGAAGGTGTCCTAAATGGAACAGAGAAATGCATCATCACTCATGGGAGCCTTGGGAATAACCAGAGGAGGCTCAACCTCGAGAATGTGAGCTAGAGAAGAAGGCGGATCAATTGCCTTAGAAGCGTGTTGACGTCCGGCATCCATAAGGCTAATGTTTCTGCCGGTGAAGTTAACCTGACGCTGATCCATAATGAGCCATCAAAAGATAATTGCTTTGTGGTGACGAGAGCTATGATCAAATATCTAAAAATGACTGATTGCACAAAGAAGGAGATGTGAGTGAGATTGTGAAACAACATCCTCAGAATGCATTGAGCGTGATGATCGTTGTATAGCAACAACAGTGAGAAGGTGTCCTGAATGGAACCGAGAAATGCATCATCACTTATGGGAGCCTTGGGAATAACTAGAGGAGGCTCAACCTCGGGAATGCGAGCTAGAGGAGAAGGCAGATCAACTGCCTCAGAAGCGTGTTGACGTCCGGCATCTATAAGGCTAATGTTTCGCCGGTGAAGTTAACCTAACACCGATCCATAGTGAGCCATCAAAAGATAATTGCTTTGTGGTGACGAGCTATGATCAAATATCTAAAATGACCGATTGCACAAAGAAGGAGATGTGAGTGAGATTGTGAAACAACATCCTCGTAATGCATTGAGCGTGATGATCGCTGTATAGCAACAACAAAGGAGAAGGTGTCCCGAATGGAACCGAAATGCATCATCACTTATGGGAGCCTTGGGAATAACTAGAGGAGGCTCAACCTCGGAATGTGAGCTAGAGAAGAAGGCGGATCAATTGCCTTAGAAGCGTGTTGACGTCCGGCATCTATAAGGCTAATGTTTATGCCAGTGAAGTTAACCTAACACTGATCCATAGTGAGCCATCAAAAGAGAATTGCTTTGTGGTGACGAGAGCTATGATCAAATATCTAAAAATGACCGATTGCATAAAGAAGGAGATGAGTGAGATTGTGAAACAACATCCTCGAATGCATTGAGCGTGATGATCGTTGTATAGCAACAACAGTGAGAAGGTGTCCTGAATGGAACCGAGAAATGCATCATCACTTATGGGAGCCTTGGGAATAACTAGAGGAGGCTCAACCTCGGGAATGCGAGCTAGAGGAGAAGGCAGATCAACTGCCTCAGAAGCGTGTCGACGTCCGGCATCTATAAGGCTAATGTTTATGCCAGTGAAGTTAACCTAACACTGATCCATAGTGAGCCATCAAAAGAGAATTGCTTTGCAGTGACGAGAGCTATGATCAAATATCTAAAAATGACCGATTGCATAAAGAAGGAGATGTGAGTGAGATTGTGAAAAAACAACCTTAGGAAATTGACCCTGATACGAGCATGGAGTAAAGCCACCAAAAGACAAGCTTGGTGAGGAATATCATCACGATCGCCGCCTTCGGGAATATGTTTGCCATCACAACGCCTGCAATGATTCGAGCATCATGGTTGAAGGTATCGAGATTATGCCCCGATGCTTCAAAATCGAACTCCTTGAGAGTCTTCCCCGATATATCGATACCTTCCTTTTGAGTATTTGTAGCTTGACCTAAATTCTTGATAGAAATATGAATATCCCTTTGAAACACTGGAGTCATGAACCGTGCCTTGTTTATGTTATGAATATTACTCATAAGTTCCTGCATAGCCTCTGAATATATTAGAGTCTTCATCTCTACGAAATCTATCCATCCTTGATGGGAAAACACACCATAGAGTTCCAAGTTGATACTAATAGTGTGAAAATCAATGCTATGACCCAGCAACGACATTTTGGTTGCTAATCGATCATAAAGCTTTGATGCCTCTCATCGATAAATCGATCATCCCTAGTTATAGGAGCCCTTCTCGAAGAGCCCTTACCTGTGGAAGAAGAAGCCCTAGGTCTCTTGGAACTCACCCTTGAATGAATAGACATCATATGTAAGAGAAAGAGAGAATTGGGGAAAAATTTTGAGTTAGAGCTTTGTATTAGGGCTTGTTGGCGAAGATTGAGGGGAAGAAACCTCTTAAATAAGCTAGGATTTGAAGAAATCCGAGTTGGAGAAAGAATTGGAAAGGCCGGAAAACCTAGAGAGAAATTTAAAAAGGGATTGAGATGCCTGATTTCTGATCTGAGCAGTCTCAGTGTCGATTTAAACACGACACCAGACATTTGGATGCCAGCCAGAGGTTTGATCGGGCGATTTTCAAAAGAATCCGATTTTGATCAATTGGTTTGCATTTGGATTTCTTTCAAAAATTTATTTGGTTTTTATTAAAAAAAGATTTTGAATTAAATTCTCCATTTTGATTAAGAAATTTTTTTGTTTTTGGAGTTTTGAAAAAAATTTATGATGGAAATTTTATTTTGTAATTTAGAACCCGTTTGACGAGATTTTGGAAATTGACCCAAAATTCTTTTGCAAAAGTTTGTGGATTTACTTAGATAAAGTATTTTAGCTTTCTAACATAATTCAAAGAAATTTTTGATGATTTTGAATGAAGATTTTTGTTATTTAAATATTTTTGCACTTTAAACCTCGAGTTTGAAGTTTGACTAATTTTTAGAACTTCGAGTTTTGTTTTTAGAATTTATGTTTAATTTACACAATTGTAATTATGAGTTATTGTTGATTCAAAGGTTTGAACAAATTATTTCTTGGAATTTTACTTTCTAGAGAGAGAAATTTTTGCATTTTACACCATAAATTTCACAGAGACATATTTTTACATTGAATTGAACGAAAAGTTTTAAACATAGAACTTTATGATGTTGAAAGGTTTAAAACATTTAAAGAGCCTTTTATATTTAAAATGAATAATTATCTAAAGTTTTCAGTTTTGGATAACTTTGAATTACAACAGTTGTGAATCGATATTTTCAAAAGCGTTTGGATGTATGCCAATATAGTAGCTAGTTGAGTTTAGTAACATCCTTATCTATAGTACCCAATAGAATGGGAAGTTTTGAGGGTGAAACTTTCTTAAGGGTGGTAGGATGTAACACTCTTTATCGTCGAGACCGTAAAATAATTCTGGAATCTATTTCTCGACGGTGAAAGATGAGATGGTTCCCTTTTGTTTATTATTTTAAAGATATCTCTGCATTTTAGTTATCTAAATAATGATTTTACAAGGGTTCATGTGTTAAAAATCCTAAACAGGTTTTAAGTCAAAAGCTGTCAACATAATAATCAACCCATTAAGGCATGAAACCTTATGTAAGGCCTAGACAACTCTAGAGTTTAGAATTCTTAGATTTCTTACACTTATAGGATTGACCAAGCATGGAAGAGGAAATGGAGAGCTTTTCAGCATACGTTCGTCAGCTTCAAGATCATCTTTTCGGTAGAAAAACCCTCAGGCAAGTACCAACTTGCTTCTTCCACCGTTGATTTTTAAATGCATTTAAATTCTTTATGTTAAATATGTTTTGATCCATCATGATTATTTGTAATCTTTTCTTTAATGTATTTTTGAGTTTACATCAATATTTTGGTGTAAAACATGCACGTAAGTGATTCCGACCGTAGTGTTATAGAAATCTGATGAAAATCAATAGGCCATGTTTTTATATGTTAGTTTTGATAGTAATATGTGTCATATATTGTTTTACAAGAATATAACAAGTTTCGGCAAGGTTTTATAAAATCCTAGATGATAAAAATCGTATTTTTATCAAATCCATGATCATGCTATATGTTCTAAGTATGTAGATTCATGTTTTTATGTTGAAAAATTATAGAAAGGTTTCCCTAAAATTAACATGAGAAAGACACAAGAAAATCCTAGGATTAAATCTAGAAAATCTGCTGAATTTAGACATCTGGTTATATTTTTCAGACATCTGGTTCAAGTTTCAGACGTATAAATGGAATTTCAAAAGTCTCTATAATTTTTTTCTAAATTTGGTTCTTTGTCATTTGAAGATCAGGCGTTTGGTTCTAGATGTCAGACGTCTGGTGAGATAATTCAGACATATGAAAACGTGCACAACGTATTTTATTTTATTTTATGAGTCGTTTAATCTTGTAACTTTTTTGTGTGACTTTTGGTGATAATGAAACTTTGTCAACTCCTTTGGTAGCATATTTTGAATGCGTCAAAGTTTTATTTGGTATTTTTGAGTTATATTTTGATAATTATCCGGTTGAACCAAAAAGTTTTAAAATATGGCTTTTCTTTGAATTGAAGTCTTTAGCCCAAATTTAATATGAAGTTATTAACTAAATGAAAATAAGTTTCTTTGTAATAACATGGGCTATACGTTACAATGATTGTGTGATAATAGTTCAACTATGGATAATGATAATAACTATATCCATAAGATTACACATGCAAGAGGCGCAAACTTGTTGCCTACAGGATTGTGGATATAATATGTTGAGAAGAGATAACATCATCAGGTAGTTAAAACCTAATTTTATCAAACTCTTAGAAATTGTTTATTACACGTTAAGTATTGAGTGAGATGAATAGAGTGTGAGTGTAGGGATTTGCAACCTCCATGCTTTTGTATTTGATTTCTCACTCAATAGATAATTGTACAATATAAAATGCTGAGATTAGACAACATCATGTGTAATCGCCTTAAAATGAGTTGCTTTGAAAACATGAGTTTAATTGTGGGAGAATAAATAATAATTTATCTTTATAGGGTGTGAGATTTGGTTTGGTTGTTTGATGAGTTTATTTATGGAATCCCATTTTAGATTCTTTGAGTCATGATTTTGTCGTCCACCTTTAATTGACCAATATTATTATTTAATCTCAAATAACATATAACTAATTTAAGTATGTTAGGATTTGAAATTTGTTTGTGCATGCTTGTATGATACATATGTATATACGCTTGATGAGTAAGGTAGTACATTTATGTTTTACATATCAGTGATTTGAGAATTTGAACAGAGATATAAGTTCCATCTAAGAAATACAATGAGTAGGAATGTCCCAACATGGATTTGAGAGCTAATCTTAGTTTTACTAATGCTTAGCCATGTATATCTTTCCATATTCCTACACAGTCCTTGGTATTACCTCATTTTTGAATCGTTGATGAATATATCTTTTGAGCTTCCATTCATTTGATTTTTATTCATATAGTGAGTTATACCTTTACTATTCCATCCTTTGGATCCTATCTTTTGACGGTACTTGCTATAATCTGCTTTGACAGATTTGTTTTTATTATTTTTGCATTTTTCTTATCTTTTTCAGATGGTTAGTATATTCCGGAGTGGAGAGCTGTTGAGTCAAGAACAATGGATATATATGTATATGTTGGTTTTGTTTTATTTTTGGTAGAAAAATTTCAATTTTGAATATTTTTCTCACAGGATCCTTAAGTAAGTAAATTTTTATATGATACATTCCGCAGATCTATGTTTTTAAAAAAGAATAATTTTACAAATAAGACGCTTAAGTACATCATTTGAATTTCGTTGTCGTCCAAGTGTTGTGCTGCTGGTCTAGTCATCTGTCGTTTAGGTGTTGAGGCGTGACAGGTTGTGAGGCTTGAGTGAAAAGATTAAAAAGTTTTAGGAGCTTTTTAGAATTCCTAAACTTGTCAAGGGTTAACTGATAGTTTTCAACTTTTTGAGGTTAAGTGAAAAATGCCCAAACTTATTGGGGGTTTAATGAAATTTACCCAAAAGATTATTTTTTGGGGTGCCAAAGTTAAATTTTTTTGAACATTAGCATATTTTCTGGGCAAAAAAGAATCATAGGGTATTAAAATTAAGTTTGTTGAACTTTAGAGTAAGATTTTGGCAAAAAAAAAAGGTTTTGAATATTAAAGATAAAAATAAGGTGAACTTTGGGGTATGTAAGTGCAAATACCGTATATAAAACTTAGGTAAGAAGTTACTAACCCATATTTGCTCTTGTTGATGTATATAATCACAGTCACTAATCTCGTTGCGAGCTTAGCTTGAGGTTGAAGATGACAGGGATCCGCTCTCTCCCCCGAATACCTAGCTCTGAGTTGGGCCGTTCTTCCCCTCTGCACAGGTAGAAGCTCGTGAGAGGACGGGGCTTGGCTCCCCCGTTATACCTCCGACGATCAAGTCAGTGTTTTGAGCTTGAGTGGAGAAGAAAATAAACAGTAAGAGTTCTTAATTGAAGAGTGTGGGGAGAGAAAAAATAGCGCCCCCGAATACCTAGCTCGAAGTTGGGCGTTCTTCCCCTACACAGGTAGAAGCTCGTGAGAGGACGGGGCTTGGCTCCCCCGTTGTACCTCCGACGATCAAGTCAGTGTTTTGAGCTTGAGTGGAGAAGAAAATAAACAGTAAGAGTTCTTAATTGAAGAGTGCAGGGGGAGAGAAAAAAAATAGCGTCCCCCGAATACCTAGCTCTGAGTTGGGCCGTTCTTCCCCTACACGTAGAAGCTCGTGAGAGGACGGGGCTTGGCTCCCCCGTTGTACCTCCGACGATCAAGTCAGTGTTTTGATCTTGAGTGGAGAAGAAAATGAACAGTAAGAGTTCTTAATTGAAGAGTGCAGGGGGAGAGAAAAAAATGACGTACCCCTTACCTGAGAATCGTTCCTCTTTTTTTTAGAAATGAGAGAGGGACAAGTTGGTCACTTCAGCATTAGTTTTACACATATAACTAATTTAAGTATGTTAGGATTTGAAATTTGTTTGTGCATGCTTGTATGATACATATGTATATCGCTTGATGAGTAAGGTAGTACATTTATGTTTTACATATTGATTTGAGAATTTGAGCAGAGATATAAGTTCCATCTAAGAAATACAATGAGTAGGAATGTCCCAACATGGATTTGAGAGCTAATCTTAGTTTTACTAATGCTTAGCCATGTATATCTTTCCATATTCCTACAGGTCCTTGGTATTACCTCATTTTTGAATCGTTGATGAATATATCTTTTGAGCTTCCATTCATTTGATTTTTATTCATATAGTGAGTTATACCTTTACTATTCCATCCTTTGGATCCTATCTTTTGACGGTACTTGCTATAATCTGCTTTGACAGATTTGTTTTATTATTTTGCATTTTTCTTATCTTTTTCAGATGGTTAGTATATTCCTGAGTGGAGAGTCATGAGTCAAGAACAATGGATATATATGTATATGTTGGTTTTGTTTTATTTTTGGTAGAAAAATTTCAATTTTGAATATTTTTCTCACGGGATCCTTAAGTAAGTAAATTTTTATATGATACATTCCGCAGATCTATGTTTTAAAAGAATAATTTTACAAATAAGGCGGCTTAAGTACATCATTTGAATTTCGTTGTCGTCCAAGTGTTGTCTTCTTGGTCTAGTCATCCGTCGTTTAGGTGTTGAGGCGTGATGTGTTGTGAGGCTTGAGTGAAAAGATTAAAAGTTTTAGGAGCTTTTAGAATTCCTAAACTTGTCAAGGGTTAAGCGATAGTTTTCAACTTTTGAGGTTAAGTGAAAAATGCCCAAACTTATTGGGGTTTAATGAAATTTACCCAAAAGATTATTTTTGGGGTGCCAAAGTTAAATTTTTTGAACATTAGCATATTTTCGGGCAAAAAGAATCATAGGGTATTAAAATTAAGTTTGTTGAACTTTAGAGTAAGATTTTGGCAAAAAAAAGGTTTTGAATATTAAAGATAAAAATAAGGTGAACTTTGGGGTATGTAAGTGCAAATACCGTGATATAAAACTTAGGTAAGAAGTTACTAACCCATATTTGCTCTTGTTGATGTATATAATCACAGTCACTAATCTCGTTGCGAGCTTAGCTTGAGGTTGAAGATGACAGGGATCCGCTCTCTCCCACGAATACCTAGCTCTGAGTTGGGCTGTTCTTCCCCTCTGCACAGGTAGAAGCTCGTGAGAGGACGGGCTTGGCTCCCCGTTGTACCTCAAACGATCAAGTCGGTGTTTTGAGCTTGAGTGGAGAAGAAAATGAACGATAAGAGTTCTTAATTGAAGAGTCAGGGGAGAGAAAAAATGGCGTCCCAGAATACCTAGCTCGAGTTGGGCGTTCTTCCCCTACAGGTAGAAGCTCGTGAGAGGACGGGGCTTGGCTCCCCCGTTGTACCTCCGACGATCAAGTCAGTGTTTTGAGCTTGAGTGGAGAAGAAAATGAACAATAAGAGTTCTTAATTGAAGAGTGCGTGGGGAGAGAAAAAATAGCGTCCCGAATACCTAGCTCACGAGTTGGGCGTTCTTCCCCTACAGGTAGAAGCTCGTGAGAGGACGGGGCTTGGCTCCCCCGTTGTACCTCCGACGATCAAGTCAGTGTTTTGAGCTTGAGTGGAGAAGAAAATGAACAGTAAGAGTTCTTAATTGAAGAGTGCAGGGGGAGAGAAAAAAATGACGTACCCCTTACCTGAGAATCGTTCCTCTTTTTTTTAGAAATGAGAGAGGGACAAGTTGGTCACTTCAGCATTAGTTTTACACATGTCAGCTTATATGTGGAAAGAGTCACCATTGATTTGATGTGAGGTATGGGGAATGGCTACAAAAGTCATGTGGCCAGCACAACGCCATTAATTGTGATGTTGACTTGTTGTTGGCGCGAGGCTCAAGGCAAACTAGTAAAGCAGGAAGCACTGCAGCAGCCGTTCTTGTAGCGGTCGTCAGAAGTCTTGTAACAAGTCGTCCGAGGGTACCGTAGCAACGAAGTCGGCCATCGTAGCAAAACGCCTAATGATGACTTCGAGTCGGCCGATCTGTAGCGCACGAGTCGGTCTACTTTAGTAGGACGACAGACACCGCCTTTTCACGTCGACCTAATGCGTTACCGGCAATACCCGGTCGGCCGAGTACTGTAGCAGACGAGTCGGCCTACTATAGCAGGACGACAGACACCGCCTTTTCACGTCGACCTAGTACTGTAGCACCGGCACTGTACCAGTCGGCCGAGTACTATAGCAAACGAAGTCGGCCATCGTAGCAAAACGCCTAATGATGACTTCGAGTCGGCCGGTACTGTAGCACCGGTACTGTAGCAGTCGGCCGAGTTACTGTAGCAAGTCGTCCGAGGGTACTGTAGCAACGAGTCGGCCACTGTAGCAGAACGTCTAATGATGACTTTCGAGTCGGCCGGTACTGTAGCACGGTACTGTAGCAGTCGGCCGAGTTACTATAGCAAGTCGTCCGAGGGTACTGTAGCAACAAGTCGATCACTGTAGCAGAACGTCTAATGACGACTTTTCGAGTCGGCCGGCACTGTAGCACCGGTACTGTAGCAGTCGGCCGAGTTACTGTAGCAAGTCGTCCGAGGGTACTGTAGCAACGAAGTCGGCTCTGTAGCGAACGTCTAATGGCGACTTTTAGTCGGTAGATGCTGACATCGTCTTTATGCTGATCGGCCGAGTTACTATAACAAGTCGTCAGAGTCTTTATAACGGCGGCGGTCCTCTGTAGCGGATGATGATTACCGCATTAGTGTCGGCCGAATCTATGCTGATCGGCCGAGTTACTGTAACAAGTCGTCCGAGGGTACTGTAGCAACGAGTCGGCCACTGTAGCAAAACGTCTAATGATGACTTTCGAGTCGGCCGGTACTGTAGCACCGGTACTGTAGCAGTCGGCCGAACGCCTAGAAAGAGGCGTTCAGACGCCTAGAAAGAGGCCCGAACGCCGCAGGTGGTCGACTGGGACCGCGTTTGGGCGGCATTCTATGCTTGATCGTCTACTATAGCAAGTCGGTTCTTGTGTGACGACTACTGTAGTAGCCTAACACTTGTGAGAGGAGAGAGGTCCCCTTCGGCCTTGAATTTGCTTATTTTGGCGTGAGGTTAAATTCATGTCGACTTTCATACAGGGATTAATAAAAAATCTTTTTGGGGTACCAACAGCTCCCATAGAAAAAAAGGGACACATGGTATATACTTGGGGCGAGTGTAACAACCAGCATCGTCAAGATCGAAAAGTAGTTCATAATCAATTTTCTGGCAAGGAGAGATTAGATACATTCTTTTGTTTGTTATTTTAAAAGAAACTCTGAGTTTTAGTTAGCTAAATAGAATTTTTATAAGGTTTTATGTGTTAAAAAGTATAAGAGTTTAAGTCAAAAGCGATCAAACCATTAGTCAACTTCGTGTAGCTAAGAATTATTATATAAGGCCAAGGAAACCATGGATATCAGAATTTTAGATTTCTAACACCCATTGGGGCATCCAAGTAACGAGAGGAAGAGGAGAGCTTTTTTGCATACAATTCATCGGCTTGAGATCGTCTTCTATCGGTATAAACACTTTCGAGCAAGTACCAACTTCTTATCTATCGCCTTTGATTCCTTTGTATATTTAAATTTTTGATAATGAACATATTTTGATCCATCGCAATAGTTATGTTCTTCTTTACACACACACACACATATATATATATATACATATGTATGTATATATATATATATATATATATATATATATATATATATATATATATATATATATATATATATATATATATATATATATATATATATATATATATATATATATATATATATATATATGATTGGTAGTGAGGTGACCACTTTTATCCACTCATTCAATATATATATATATATATTCTCTCTCTCTCTCTCTCTCTCTCTCTCTCTCTCTCTCTCTCTCTCTCTCTCTCTCTATGTATATGTGTGTGTGTGTGTGTGTGTGTGTGTTTATTTCAATATTTTAATGTTAGAACTTTCTTGTATCTTGTTTGTAACCCTAGAACTATGAACATCTAAGGAAAATCTGTAGACCACAATTTATGTGTTAGTTTATATCGGTAATAAGTGTCGTAATTTATTTATCATGAATATAGCAAATTTTACAAAGTTTAGAAGTTGTATCAAAACCATAGATCATAAAAATCTTATTTTTCTATACCTATGATCCATGATATAACCACCGCCTTTGGCGTCGGTATGCGCGGATAGCTTCTGCGGCGGCCAAATCTTATAACAGTCATCCAGAATGCTTAGCGAGGTGATCAAGCGGGCAACCGGTCCGCTTATTCAGCGTCGGCGAACCATGTAGCGAATAAGCCTGCGGCAGCCGGTCGAAATCTTGTAGCAATAGTCAGGTCTTTATGTAAGCGAATTAACTCTATGTGAGGGCAGCGAACACCGCATTTGTCGTGGGAGAATCGCATGTAGCGGATGGCCTTGTAACGCAAGTAAATCGCAGGCGAGCGTCTAATGGCGACTTTTCGAGTCGGCGATGCTGCCGACATCGTCTCTTTATGCTTGGTCGGCGAGTTACTATATACAAGTCGTCAGAAGTGCTTAGCTGACGAAGGCGGTCTCGTAGCGAATGTGAACCCACCGCGTTAGTGGCCGATCTTATGTGATCGGCGAGTCTTGCTCGTCGTCAGAATGCTTGTAGCAGGTGACCTTGTAGCAAAGCGTCTAATGATGACTTTAGTCGGCGTCTTTGTAGCACGGTCATGTAGATCGGCGGAAGACGCTAAGAAGCGTTAGGGCGCCCTAGAAAGAGGCCCGACGCCCATGGTGGTCGGCTGGGACGCGTTCGGGCCGGTTACTCATGCTTGATCGTCTACTATAGCGAGTCGATTCTTGTATGACGACCTAATAACCTAACACTTGTGAGAGGAGAGAGGTCCCCTTCGGCCTTGAATTTGCTTATTTTGGCGTGAGGTTAAATTCATGTCGACTTTCATACAGGATTAATAAAAATCTTTTGGGGTACCACAGCTCCCATAGAAAAAAAGGGACACATGGTATATACTTGGGGCGAGTGTAACAACCAGCATCGTCAAGATCGAAAAGTAGTTCATAATCAATTTTCTGGCAAGGAGAGATTAGATACATTCTTTTGTTTGTTATTTTAAAAGAAACTCTGAGTTTTAGTTAGCTAAATAGAATTTTTATAAGGTTTTATGTGTTAAAAAGTATAAGAGTTTAAGTCAAAAGCGATCAAACCATTAGTCAACTCGTGTAGCTAAGAATTATTATATAAGGCCAAGGAAACCATGGATATCAGAATTTTTAGATTTCTAACACCCATTGGGGCATCCAAGTAACGAGAGGAAGAGGAGAGCTTTTTTGCATACAATTCATCAGCTTCGAGATCGTCTTCTATCGGTATAAACACTTTCAGGCAAGTACCAACTTCTTATCTATCGCCTTTGATTCCTTTGTATATTTAAATTTTTGATAATGAACATATTTTGATCCATCGCAATAGTTATGTTCTTCTTTACACACACACACACAAGATATACATATGTATGTATATATATACATACATATGTATGTGTGTGTAGAATGTATGTATATATATACATATGTGTACACACACACACACACACACACACACACACACACATATATATATATATATATATATATATATATATATATATATATATATATATATATATATATATATATATATATATATATATATATATATATATATATATATATATATATATATATATATATATATATATATATATATATATATATATATATATATATGATTGGTAGTGAGGTGACCACTTTTATCCACTCATTCAATACCAAGCACCAATTTTGTGCTTGGTCTCTCTCTCTCTCTCTCTCTCTCTCTCTCTCTCTCTCTCTCTCTCTCTCTCTCTCTCTATGTATATGTGTGTGTGTGTGTGTGTGTGTGTGTTTATTTCAATATTTTAATGTTAGAACTTTCTTGTATCTTGTTTGTAACCCTAGAACTATGAACATCTAAGGAAAATCTGTAGACCACAATTTATGTGTTAGTTTATATCGGTAATAAGTGTCGTAATTTATTTATCATGAATATAGCAAATTTTACAAAGTTTAGAAGTTGTATCAAAACCATAGATCATAAAAATCTTATTTTTCTATACCTATGATCCATGATATAATTTCTAAACATGATTAGATTTGTGATTTCATGTTGAAAAGATATAGGAAATTTTCCCTAAGAATAGCATGAGAAAGATACGTGAAAGATCATTGAAACCCTAGGTTGAAATATGTGAAATATGCTAAAATCTAGATTTCAGATGTTTGGTTCAAAAATTAGATGTCTGGGTAAAATTTCAATTGTCTCTATAATATTTTTGAAAAATTAGTTCTCTATCCTTTCAAATTCAGACGCCTAATCCAAAGTGTTAGACGTCTAGATCAAAAATCAGACATTTGGTTCAATAATTCAAACACCTGAAATCGTGCACAACTTGTTTTATTTTATTTTATGAATCATTTCAGTCTGTAACTTTTTCATATGACTTCCTTTGATGTTAAAACTTTGTGAACACTTTTATTAGTGATTTTTGAGTGTGTTGAAAGGTTTATCTAATACTTTTGAGTTATACTCTAAGTGAGCACGAACAATGTATTCTTTGTAAAGTGCCTTATAAGTAGTATTTCTTTGTAAAGTGCCACTTTTGGTCAAAATCTGTTCAATTAATAACCCAACTACCCAAATTGCCCCCATTAATACCACGTGAATTGCACGTGTTTCCCACTAAACCTAACCCTTAATCAGGGTTTGACCTTGCCCCTCCCAATTAAAAACAAAAAAATAATGGTTAAAAATATAAAGCGCTCTCTCTTTCTCTATCTTTTCTCTAATCCCTAACCTCGTTGCCAGTAAAAAAAATTCATCGCCATTACACTCTCGAAATTGACCTCGGAATCGAATCTTTTTCACCATACTGGTGGGGCTTCTTCATCATCGAGTGGTGGAAAGCAGATTCTAGCAAGAGGTGGCGTCGACGTTGACATTGTGTTGTGGGGACTACTTTTGCATGAAGGTATGTCAATACAAAATTTTTGGTTGCATGTGTGTTTTGGTGCTATGTACATCATCTAGGGTTTGTTAATCTGAAAATTCTAGTGTGGGTCAATTGTGAATTGTAAGGGCTTAGGGAGAATTAGGGGTTTTACAATTTATTGAAATGTGGGTAAATTAGACTTCTTGTTGTTGCAATTAGTTATTTACTTGATTAAACATTGGTTTTTATGGTTAATTTCAGGATGTCTGCATATGAATTTTTTACTGTTGAGTATCAATCACCATGGGGGAATTTTTCGAAAGGAGAATGGCCAATTAAAGTATGTGGGTGGTCATAAATATGTTAAAGATGACCATATCATTGATGAGTTTTGTAAATGGGACATAAAAGATGTGGTAGTTGATATATTAAAGTATAACAATATGGGTGATGTGTTTTATAAGATTCCTGGAAAATCTCTTGCCCAAGGCATTAGGCCAATTGTTATTGATAAAGACATACTTGATATGGTTGCTAGTCTTAGACCAAGTAAGAGAATATCTGTATATGTGTCGCATGGGGTGGATCAATATGAAGGTGAGTTGGATGTAGCCATAGAAAGGGGTGTTGAGTAGGAAGATAATAATGCAGAAATTCCCACAGTCACAGAGAAGCCCACAGTCACAGAGAATCATACAACTATCACTTTTGAATTTCAAAATGAATCTCCATCAAATACAGAAATTCCAAATGATCCATCACTTAACAATGAGAATCAGAATTCACCACCTTTAAATGATAATTATTCTGCAGATGTAAATTTGGAGATTGAAGATAGTGATGATGATGATTATGATGGTAGTGATTTTGAGGTATCTAAAGGTGATTATGATGATGAATGTGAGGCTTATGACTTAGAGTCTGAGATGGGAAATGAAATTAAAAAAAATCAAGGAACTACTAGTGCACATGGTTTAGAAAATATAGAAGACTTACCTGATATGGCTGAAAATAGTGATTGCAGCACAGAGGAGCTAAAGTCTTTGAATGGGTCTGATGAGGAGCAAGACACATATCCAGAGTTTAATCTTGAGACTGATTTGAATAAGCCAATTGAATTTAAATTGGGGCTTAGGTTTGCAATCAATGAGATCCTCATAAAAGCTCTCACGTTGTATGCAATTCAAAAAAAAACTTTGATTTTTACTACTTGCATAATGACAAGAAGAGGATAGCAATCTACTGCAAAAATAGATGCAAATGTGTAGATAATTTCAAACATGGGGGAAAATTACAATGTCAAGCAGGTTGTATTGATGTATGTAGATTTAAAATTCATGCCAAAAGATTGAGAGATGAGGACACTTTCCAAATCAAATCAATGAAGCTAAAGCATCAAAACTGTGGTGGACTGAAAGATAAAATTAGTAAGGTATCAGCTGAAAGGTTAGCTGAAAGATATCAAGACAATTGGAGAGGTGATCCTGATTGGAAATTGACAGCTTTCATTGAAATGGTGCAGAGGGATTATGGTGTGACTATTGGTGGTCCTATTTGTTATAGGGCAAAACACTTGGCCTTGTTCAAGATTCATGGAGATGCAAGTGAATAATACAAAAGGGTTTGGGATTATGCAGAGGAGCTTAGGAGGACCAATCCTGGTAGTACATGTTTGGTTAGAGTTGATATCACTAGACAACCATCACCCATATTCTAAAGGTTATATGTTTGCTTATCTACATGTAAAGAAGGATTTGTGAAAGGATGTAGGCCACTCATTGGTATTGACGGGTGTCATTTAAAGGGACTATACACTGGACAAATTTTATCTGCAGTTAGAAAAGATGGGAATGGTAATATCTTTCCTATTGCATATGCTATAGTGGAGGTTGAGAACAAGGATACATGGAGCTGGTTTCTACACACTTTAATTTCAGAATTGGGAACATATGATAGACATGGGTGGTGTTTCATGTCAGATAGGCAGAAGGTACTATATATTCTTAAATATTTTAATTTATCATTGAAAATATCACTTATTTTGATTGATGCATGTTACTAATAATTGAGTTCATGTCTTTGTAGGGATTAATTGAGGCTTTGCAACTGGTTGTACCACAAGCTGAAGTAAGGTTTTGTGCAAGGCACATGCATGCTAATTTTAAGCAAAAATGGGCAGGAAAGTCATTCAAGGATGTAATGTGGAAAGCATGTAGGGCATATACAAAATTTGGCTTTGATGAAGCTATGAAAGAGATGAAGAACATGGATGAGAGTGCATTCAATTACCTCATGGCTGTAGATCCATCTCATTGGAGTAGGCATGCATATAGAGAAGCTACCAAGTCAGACTGCCTCCTCAACAATATGTGTGAATCATTTAATAAAATGATTCTTCAAGCCAGGGATAAACCAATTCTCACTGCAATGGAATATATAAGAAGATTACGTATGAAGAGGTTCATTGTAAAACAAGAAAGCATATCAGGCTTTGAAGGGAAGCTGGTACCAAAGGCTCAACATAAAATTGAGCAACTTAAGAAAGAAATAAGATATTGTGTGGTAAGAAATGGAGGTGGTAGACAGTTTGAAGTGGATCACAATAATGATACATTTGTTGTTGATGTGGATAACAGATGTTGTGGGTGCAAATCATGGCAGCTTAATGGATTTCCTTGTATACATGGAGTAGCATGTTTGGTAAAAAATAATTGGTCTGTTGAGGAATATGTTCATGAGGCATAAACTAGAGAAATGTACATGGTAGCCTATGGGAAGAATGTTGCCCCGGTTCCTGGCATGAAACACTGGCCTATGACTCAAAACCCTCAACCAGCACCTCCACCCAATAGAAAAATGACAGGCAGGCCAAAGAGAACAAGAAAGAGAGAGATAGGAGAGCAAGCTGCTGCTTCACTGAGGGTGAAAAGGAGGCAAGTCCAAAATAGATGCACACAATGTGGCCAATTGGGACACAACAAGAAGACATGTAAAAATTCAGCCCTACCAAGAGCTCCACAAAGCAAAGGTGGTAGGCCAAAGAAATCATCTGTTGGACCAGAGAATACTCCAAGAACTTATAGTGTGGTAAGTTAAAAAAATTTATGAAATTTTTCTCCAATCAGTTGAAATTTGAATTTGATTTTGGTTATTTGAAACAGGGGAGCAAGAATACTAGCCCCCTCAACATAAATAAAGATCATAGAAACACTCCAACATGTGCTCAACAAAGCAAAGGTGGCAGGCCAAAGAAATCATCTGTTGGACCACAGAATACTCCAACATGTGCTCAATATCAGGTTAGACATTACTTGCTTTTCAGATTTCGTATTTCAAATACAAAATGGATTTTTCTGCATTATATCTATCTGTCTCAGGATCGAACACCAAGCTCAACCCCATCTGTCTTCAACTTAAATCGCTACAACCCCTATCATAGTATACCAAGCTCAGCAACACCACCCCCTACGGAAGACTTCAATCCCTTCTTCACCACTTCCCAATCGGCAGCATCTCTACATCATCAACCTCCTATGCAACAATCTGCAGCACCAGTGGCCCCAAGTCAACCATGCAGAAGAGTCTTTACTTTACCAAGACAAGCTGATAGGGGCAATGTTTGTTTTAATATGTCACAAGTGAGAGAGGCTGCTAAATAAGTGCAAAAAGACAAAGGAAAAAATACCTCAAAGCCTGTGTGGAGGCCATGACTTATGGCAACTTTTGTTTTTTTTTGTGAACTATGATGCATATATTACATATAATGCTCTGGTCAATGTGAAACTGGAAAGTAGTTGTATTTTTTTGATGAAACTGGAAAGTTCAATGTGAATATGCTCATGTAATGAGCAATATATAATTTTTTGGTGAAACTGGAAAGATTAATGTGAATATGCTCATGCAATGCGCAATATGTATTTTTTGGTGAAACTGGAAAGTTCAATGTGAATCATGTTTTGGGGTTTTGTACTGACAAGTTGGTCATGTTTGGATTTGATTGTAAATCATTATACAGGTTTCATGCTTGGAAAATGTAGTATATATCTATATATATCATGTATATATGCATTTTTTTAGGTTTTGTATTTCTCATCACAATATATCATGTATATATACAGGTTTCAAGCTTGTTAGGTTTGAATATGTATATATGCAAAAAAGGAGATATCTGCATTTTGTATCTGAGATTGATGCATGTTACTATTGTATGTATCACTTTTGAGATTGGTGCATGTTATGGTCATGTTTGGTCATGTTTAATTTTAGAACATGCTGTATTTTAGATTGAAGGAGCAATATGTATCTAGTATAAATCTATATGTATCATGTCTATATTTTTGTGCTTGCATGTATGGTCATGTTTGATTTTAGAACATGTCTATGTATGTAGATGAGTAATCGACAATGGGTTGTATTTTCAAACGAAACATATAGAATGAGTTAGGATTTGTATTTCTCATCACAATGAGAGATAACAAGCACTGACAATGAGAGATAACAACTACTAAGTTTAAAACATTGTTCATTACATTCTTTGTTACATCAGTTAGGATTTGTATTTCTCATTACAATACAAGCCAATATTTCTCATCACAACACAAGCCAGTATTGATAACTAATTCAAAGTTACATGATTTGTTTTCTCACCAAGTACAAACACAAACATTACACCTAAAACAACTACAATGGAAGAAAAATACAACATGGGAATCTCTTTCTCCTCATTTGCATTTTTTCCTTCAGTCTAAGATTTTCCTGCGTCAGTAAATTGTTGTTTGTTTCCAACCGATCTCTTTCTTCTTCTATCTGCTCAATCTTGTTCCTTATGCAATGAAACTCAGCCTTCAATCTCTTGTTTTCAGCCATAATCTTGTTCAACAGATCTTTTGCCCTACTATCAATCTCCCATCATACCACTTGAAAAAATCACACCTTTTAGAGAAATTAGATGGATTAAAATAGTGGCAGCTGAAAAATCTTCTACCTAGGTTAGATTCTGCCCTTGAGGTCAATATAGAAGCTCTCATGTTGCATTTGCAGTGGACCTCCATGGATCTGTCGTGACTATGAGAAGAACCCATAGCAATTTCAGGTGAAATCGAGACCTCAGACATTTCTCCACCCTTAACCAAAAAATCAATGAAATAATATGTTTCTAATCAATTGCAAAGCACCACATATTATCACCCTCACTGCTTCATCTTCATCTACCTCTAGATTTAGGGTTTTTTATCGAGTTGAAAGAGGGGAGAAATAAAGCAACGGCTTTGTTGTTTTTAATTTGGGGGTGGGGGAGGTGGGGGCAAGCAAGGTCAAACCCTGGTTAAGAGTTGGGTTTAGTGGGAAACACGTGCAATTCACGTGGTATTAATGGGGGCAATCTGGGTAGTTGGGTTATTAATTGAATAGATTTTGACCAAAAGTGGCACTTTACAAAGAAATACTACTTATAAGGTGGTTTCTATCAAAAAAACTTTAAAGGTGGTTTTCATAAAAGTTTTGAACTTATAAGGTGGTTTCCATGAAAAAACCCTATCTTTTGGATGATAAATTATAGAGAGATTTATGATGAAAGCACTTGTGAATTTAATTCCTCTCATTAAAAGTTACTTCTACCATAGTTGAATTCTCCAATTGCTAGTATCAAAAGCATGCCGGCTTCTAGAAGCGACAAACAAAGGAGGCAGTAGATTTTTTTGAGGGATTTCAGAGGATTTTCGTGAGATGGAGAAATGGAGAGGAGTAGATTTTTTTAAGGGATTTCAAAGGATTTCTGTGAGATGGAGAAATGAAGAGGGTCTCAAATCATTACTATAGCTTTGAAGAACTAGGGGGAAAAATCAGCAGAAGATTCTGAGGGGATGGTGAGTCTGAATTGATGTTAATGAAGGTGGGAAAGGTAAGTTAATTAATTGACTCTTCTACGCTTAATTTAGACACACCATTTCACGCGAGAGGTATACTAACTCAAATTCAAATATTTTGAGGTAGATATGTAATTATGGTATTTGCGAAATTACCCTCCAATTCATCCGAATTAGCAAAAATTACCCCTTATACTGAACAGTGTTCATTATGATACAGATTATATATACTTTTACGCTTTTGCCCTTTTCCAAAACAAGCAACTAAATAAAACTCACCGTCCCAAACCCTTAGCCTAAAAACAATAAATCCCAATATATTCGAAGTCTCTGCCAAAAAAAAGGCACTAAACCCAATGTCAGTTAGCAATTAGAGAAAGCTTCGAATTTGACATTGGAAAAACTCTCCTTCGAACAATAGAAAAGCTTCTTTCTTCTTCTCCAATTGTTAATTTGACCATGGAGTTGTCATCTCTCCAAGGCGTGCAAGGGAGGACCTCGTCTAAATTGAACGTCAGTTAACAATTGGCGAAATCTCCCAATAATTGAAGAAAGCTCCCAAACGACATTAGAAAAGCTTCCACTTCGACGTCGCCCATCGACCTCCTCCATCTACCTCTTTGTCCATTACAATCTCCTCTGCTCCTGTTGGTTCTCGATGATATCCCCTCTCGCACCTAGGAGAAGATGAGAACTCCATGCCTGAAGCAAAAATTGGAGAAGAAGGGGTTGATGTTGGGTTAGTTTTCAGCCTTAAGCTATGAGAAAGATAGAGGACAAATAAGTTTTAATACAGGAGAATTGAGTTAGATGTTTTAATTTGAGATTGTAATTAGGATACAATTAAACTAACAAGGGTAATTTAGTCATTTTTAAAAAATAACACAAGTAAAAGGAATATGCCCAGTATATTCCCTAACATATTAAGTGGGGACTATTTTTCTAATGTAGATGATTTGAAGGGTAGTTTTGCAAATATTATGATTTCGAGGATAGTTCTGCAAATATTGATGATTTATGGTGTAAATATACAAATAACCCTATTTAATAAAAGCTGACAGCTTCATACTCCAATAAATTCTTTTGGGGTACCAAGGGTATTGATAGTAAATTTGAAACCGGAAATATAGCTCTATGTATCCATAATTAAAGGATATTGCGGTTAGAGAGAGTTCCACGGGTAAAATGGTCAAAATATGAACATAAAATCTAATTAAAGGGTAGTTTAGGAATTAACAGAAGATAATTAAGTTGTAAAACTGAATTCAAGATAAACATCACGCGGAAAAGGATCATAATCCAAAGCATATGCGGTTTTTCTCCGTTGTTTCTCAGAAAACAAAATGCGCCCGCCTCCTTTCATACTTAATTACAGGATTTTTTTTTTCTTCTTATCAAGATTTCTATTTGTTTGCGATCAAAAAAAGACTTCTATTACATGATTTTTTTTCTTCTTATCAAGATTTCTACTTAATTACAGGATTTTTTTCCCTTCTTATCAAGATTTCTATTTGTTTGCGATCAAAAAAAGACTTCTATTTGTTTCCTTCCAAAATTTTGCAATATTCAACAAATGATTGGCTTTCAGACGAGGGGAAATATGAAAGGTATCTATATTTTTTTCTTCTAAAATTTTTACTTTTATGTAAGAAATTTAGTCGGCATATTTGCTAATTGATCTGCATAATTTGTGTGATTTATACGTTTGAAGCTTTTCCAGATGATGTGCATGTCTATGAGACACCCTTCAGTCAAATAGAATCTTAAGAAGAAGAAGAACAAGATCTTTACATGTATCAACAAACAGTTCATGTATCAAGTCGTGCTATGAATTATCACAGAGATTCATACAAATTGCGACCTCTTTTTTTTCCAGGCTGCAGATAGAACTATCATCAAACTTCACTGCTATAATGCTAAGCAACTGCAAATTTTAGTACGAATCATAGTTTTGAAGCATTAGTTCCTTGATTTTATTTCATTGGCTAGATCCTCTTCAATATTTCCTTAGTTTGTTAGATTAGATCAATCTCCTATTCTCTACTTTTTAGCTCAAATAGGAAGTGTAATAGATATATTCTTCTCCGAGTTTTACAAACATTTACTAGTTTTAAATAAGAAGCATTGAAGCTCTGATTTTCGGGCATTGCTATGAACTGAAAATTGAAACTGATGTAGAAGAGGACTAGTAGAAATCAAAAGTTACTGTGTCAGAATAAGGCGAAATTTATGTTGTCAATAGGAAACGGGCAAACGGCTCATTACTTTGCCATGAGCACCACCCTCTCGTCACATTTCAGGACCATCTGGAGGGCGAAATCGATATTTTTATGTTTTATTTAGTGTTTTAGGGTTTTATTTCAGGTCTAAAAGTTGTACGGTCAAGATTAACTCTTGTTTAGGGTGGATAAGTGGATCTACTTATTATTGTTAGCTTTAATCTTGTTTAGGGTGGATAAGTGGATCTACTTATTATTGTTAGCTTTGTAATGTATATTTACTGAAATCTATTTAAGCTATTGTTTAGAACTAAAATTTTATCTTTACTACACTTAATTCTTTCTAATCTACTTGCAATGCAGATAGCACTAGTGACCAATTTGTTGGTATCTATTGCAATCCTAACAAAATATCTACTATTGTCAATGGCTTGACCGATGAGCAAAAACAAGTGGAAATGGATATGGATTTTGGAGGTATTTTGCATACTCCTAGATAAGAATACGAAGATGCCTTTGTTATTGGTTAATGACTAAACTCAATACATATAATAAAAAGTTAAAATAAGAGATTTTGAGATAACGATTCTGAAATGGATGCTTTTATTTAATGGGGTTGCGTCTTTGAAGGGAATTCTTCCTTCTTCTCCTCCTCCTCCTCCTCCTCCTCCTCCTCCTCCTCCTCCTCCTCCTCCTCCTCCTCCTCCTCCTCCTCCTCCTCCTCCTCCTCCTCCTCCTCCTCCTCCTCCTCCTCCTCCTCCTCCTCCTCCTCCTCCTCCTCCTCCTCCTCCTCCTCCTCCTCCTCCTCCTCCTCCTCCTCCTCCTCCTCCTCCTCCTCCTCCTCCTCCTCCTCCTCCTCCTCCTCCTCCTCCTCCTCCTCCTCCTCCTCCTCCTCCTCCTCCTCCTCCTCCTCCTCCTCCTCCTCCTCCTCCTCCTCCTCCTCCTCCTCCTCCTCCTCCTCCTCCTCCTCCTCCTCCTCCTCCTCCTCCTCCTCCTCCTCCTCCTCCTCCTCCTCCTCCTCCTCCTCCTCCTCCTCCTCCTCCTCCTCCTCCTCCTCCTCCTCCTCCTCCTCCTCCTCCTCCTCCTCCTCCTCCTCCTCCTCCTCCTCCTCCTCCTCCTCCTCCTCCTCCTCCTCCTCCTCCTCCTCCTCCTCCTCCTCCTCCTCCTCCTCCTCCTCCTCCTCCTCCTCCTCCTCCTCCTCCTCCTCCTCCTCCTCCTCCTCCTCCTCCTCCTCCTCCTCCTCCTCCTCCTCCTCCTCCTCCTCCTCCTCCTCCTCCTCCTCCTCCTCCTCCTCCTCCTCCTCCTCCTCCTCCTCCTCCTCCTCCTCCTCCTCCTCCTCCTCCTCCTCCTCCTCCTCCTCCTCCTCCTCCTCCTCCTCCTCCTCCTCCTCCTCCTCCTCCTCCTCCTCCTCCTCCTCCTCCTCCTCCTCCTCCTCCTCCTCCTCCTCCTCCTCCTCCTCCTCCTCCTCCTCCTCCTCCTCCTCCTCCTCCTCCTCCTCCTCCTCCTCCTCCTCCTCCTCCTCCTCCTCCTCCTCCTCCTCCTCCTCCTCCTCCTCCTCCTCCTCCTCCTCCTCCTCCTCCTCCTCCTCCTCCTCCTCCTCCTCCTCCTCCTCCTCCTCCTCCTCCTCCTCCTCCTCCTCCTCCTCCTCCTCCTCCTCCTCCTCCTCCTCCTCCTCCTCCTCCTCCTCCTCCTCCTCCTCCTCCTCCTCCTCCTCCTCCTCCTCCTCCTCCTCCTCCTCCTCCTCCTCCTCCTCCTCCTCCTCCTCCTCCTCCTCCTCCTCCTCCTCCTCCTCCTCCTCCTCCTCCTCCTCCTCCTCCTCCTCCTCCTCCTCCTCCTCCTCCTCCTCCTCCTCCTCCTCCTCCTCCTCCTCCTCCTCCTCCTCCTCCTCCTCCTCCTCCTCCTCCTCCTCCTCCTCCTCCTCCTCCTCCTCCTCCTCCTCCTCCTCCTCCTCCTCCTCCTCCTCCTCCTCCTCCTCCTCCTCCTCCTCCTCCTCCTCCTCCTCCTCCTCCTCCTCCTCCTCCTCCTCCTCCTCCTCCTCCTCCTCCTCCTCCTCCTCCTCCTCCTCCTCCTCCTCCTCCTCCTCCTCCTCCTCCTCCTCCTCCTCCTCCTCCTCCTCCTCCTCCTCCTCCTCCTCCTCCTCCTCCTCCTCCTCCTCCTCCTCCTCCTCCTCCTCCTCCTCCTCCTCCTCCTCCTCCTCCTCCTCCTCCTCCTCCTCCTCCTCCTCCTCCTCCTCCTCCTCCTCCTCCTCCTCCTCCTCCTCCTCCTCCTCCTCCTCCTCCTCCTCCTCCTCCTCCTCCTCCTCCTCCTCCTCCTCCTCCTCCTCCTCCTCCTCCTCCTCCTCCTCCTCCTCCTCCTCCTCCTCCTCCTCCTCCTCCTCCTCCTCCTCCTCCTCCTCCTCCTCCTCCTCCTCCTCCTCCTCCTCCTCCTCCTCCTCCTCCTCCTCCTCCTCCTCCTCCTCCTCCTCCTCCTCCTCCTCCTCCTCCTCCTCCTCCTCCTCCTCCTCCTCCTCCTCCTCCTCCTCCTCCTCCTCCTCCTCCTCCTCCTCCTCCTCCTCCTCCTCCTCCTCCTCCTCCTCCTCCTCCTCCTCCTCCTCCTCCTCCTCCTCCTCCTCCTCCTCCTCCTCCTCCTCCTCCTCCTCCTCCTCCTCCTCCTCCTCCTCCTCCTCTCTTTTTTTTTTTGTAAGCATTGATAGTCGAGGAAAAAGAATGCAAAATACGTGCATGGATGTATACTGCTACGTAATTATTTCATTAAGTATGTGAATACTTTTTTACTATTTCATCATACTTTGGCTTGTAATAACTATATGTTTGTCTTTAATCATAAGTTGTGGTATTATGAGCAGTTTAGATTTCCGGGCAATAACCTTGATTACAATATTAAAATTCTTCCAATGATGACACATTGGATTGAGAAGCGATGTATATTAAGAGAGAACTTTGAAAATGAAATTGGTCGTGCTAATAACAAAACATACCATGAATTGCCCAAAAAAAGAGGTAAATAAAATGATTAACTACTTCTAGACTATTTTATATCATTAATCCTAGAAGTATTTTACTTATATTCTTTTGGTCTTTTCTACATTTGGTAATACTATTTAACTTGGTGATAGATAATGTGGAATAAAGAACAAGAGCATCAGAGAGACAAAGTGCACCACCATCAAATATTAACCAGATGGTATATATATGATTCTACTTTATCACACATTTCCATATTTTATTTAATTTACTTATCTAAATATGTATTAGGAAAATGATGATGCTTTTGAATCTATGAACAATGGCCAAGTTGATGCCAATTTGAAGCAAAATCGTGAAGATGAAGAAGAAATTGATGAGGATTCAGATGAAACATCCAACTATCTGAATAACCGTATGCTATCATTTCGATTTGCTTCATATGAACGGAGTATGCATTGCTTGGAAAGTAATTTCAAGAGATTTATGTTTAAAACTAAAACTTCTCTATCTGAGCAGAGAGATAATAATGCTACATTCAAAGTTGATGTCAGAAAAAGCTTATCGAATCTTGAGGTTAAAATTTTGGTTATGCATTGTAGTTATTTTCTAGAATTTTTTCATGGGAACCACCTTATATATTGGTGAAATTGATACAAACCACCTTTAATGTTTTTTATTTATAAAAATCACCTTATATATGTGTTATCATCTCAATGTCACACCTCTGTCACTATTCCTATTTACTCATTTTACCCCATCTTCATCATCTCCACCCTCCTCCTCCTCCTCCTCCTCCTCCTCCTCCTCCTCCTCCTCCTCCTCCTCCTCCTCCTCCTCCTCCTCCTCCTCCTCCTCCTCCTCCTCCTCCTCCTCCTCCTCCTCCTCCTCCTCCTCCTCCTCCTCCTCCTCCTCCTCCTCCTCCTCCTCCTCCTCCTCCTCCTCCTCCTCCTCCTCCTCCTCCTCCTCCTCCTCCTCCTCCTCCTCCTCCTCCTCCTCCTCCTCCTCTCTTTTTTATTTTGTTAGACTGAGGGTATTGTAGTAATTTTACACTTTTAAATAGAAACTACCCAAAAGTGTGACATTGAGAGGATACACATATATAAGGTGGTTTGTATCAATTTCAATAATATATAAGGTGGTTCTCATTAAAAAAACCCCTATTTTCTATTTATACATATTTTAACTTATTTGGTAAATTATATTTCTAGAATTACATGCGTAGACTTGAAGAAAAATTATGTGGTTTACCCACCCCTCCTAAAAGTGAATCATTTGAAAAAGAAAGTGGACATCCACCTAGCCATGATAGGAATATTGGAGCAAACACTACTTCAATTGATTTAAATGTAGAACCTCCCAATATGAATTCACAATGGATGATGAATGAGAAATCTTATGTATCGTCTGATTGTGAACGGAGAGAAAGGAGTAAGCATCCTCAAGGTGTAGTCAAGAAAATGAAACCATTAACTAATGTAAAGAAGAAACTTACATTTGCATCCAAAAGAACAAAGAATTTGAGGATGAAAGAAATTTTCTAAAGAAAGTTGAGGATACTACCCGCTTGTCCTGCTCGTACTCGTGTAAAACAAATTCAATGCATGAAGAGAAAATGAAATCTTCTTTTCATGGGGCACAAGAAGAAGATCATGACTTACTACCTCCAGGCCTTATACAATACGAGGCTAATGTATTATTTATTGCAAGACATATATAAGAGAGAAAGAGAAAAATAAGTCTTTTGTTCAGATTGGTGATATTATCCTCACTAGAGAAGATTTTAAGCCTTTGCTTGCAAGTGAAAATTCTGGAATAGATGCATGGTTAACTAGTGAGGTACATTTTTATTATACACAAAATCAAATTCATTTTGAAATTTGTTCTCATCTCAAGAGTTTTTATAAGTTTCCTTTGATTTTGTATGTGATATATATATATATATAGAGCAAGGCTCCTATGAACTTAAGTTCATAATGAATAGTGATGCACCAACTTTTCTAACCACTCATCTTGCTTTGGGATCCGTGAAAGATATAAAGGCCACTTTGAGATTTGTGCATCACAAATCTCAAGGCAAGATGAGTGGATAAAAAAGTTGGTGCACCACTATTCATTATGAACTTAAGTTCATAGGAGCCTTGCTCTATATATATATATATATATATATATATAAATAAACTTGATCATTTAAAATTGTTTTTTCAGATAATTGATGCATATGGACATTTTGCTTACACTCAGAAGTAGTAATCATCATTCTAATAACAAAATGATAAGCCACCGGACATGCTTCATGTACATTTTACTTAAAAAAACATAGATAAAGGAGGAATATCATCGTCACACAATTTTAGTGGGGAAAAATGTGTAAATTATGTTCATGAAATTATGTCATATGACATGGTATTTTTAAATATTATGTTTCCATTTACAACATATTTTCTCGATACAAATTTATGGCTTAAATTCTACAACTAAGGATTTTGTTGTATTTTTAAAAGTGTTTTTCCCAGCAAATAGTGAGGGAAACTATTGGTATGTTGTTGTTATGCTTCCTCAGATGAGGAGGTTCCAAATTCTAAACTCAATGCTTTGCGAGATTGTTGACGCACAATACAATAAAGTTATCACGGTTTTTGTGAGTACATGATATCTCTTTATAATTCATAATTATTTTATGTTTTATAATTATATTTATGTTTTTTCTCTTTTGAGATTTTATAGATGCGTGGAATCCAAATATATGTTGAAACTGCTAAATTACAATCACCTGAGATAGCTACATCACTGCGAGATGTAAAATTACCACTTGGGATTGGAGTATAGTTCAGGATATTCTACAATAAACTAATGCGTAAGATTCTTAAAATCCTCATATTTTATGATGTAATTCTATATGTGATCACATTTTAATTTTCAATAATCTGAAGTTGGCTAGCCTTGATATATGTTGAGATTTTCAAAATAATTTTGTTTGTATTTGTTAATTTGAGATGCCAGGACTGATTGTGGACTTTATGCTTTAAAGTTTATGGAATATTGGGATGCAAATCTTATGAGAGTTAATATAAGCCCGCTATGCAATTAATATGTAACTAAAATATTATCTTTTATAAGATTCTTTTTACTTGCAATTTCTAATTTTCATGTTTACCTTGTTGTGTAGGCATACATCAAAAGGTTCCGTAGAATATTGCTTGTTGAACTCATGTTGTCTGAATGGAATGAACTGGAAGAAATAAGGAAAGAGTTTAAATAACTATCAAATGCTAAAACAACGAGGTGACAAAACATGTTCGATTTGATGGTCTCATCGAAGTTGAAATCAACAAGAAGATAGAGGAGCTAGTTAAAATAGAAGAAAAATGTTGAAGGAGCTCAAGCTAAAGGGTCTGCTCATGCTTGTGAAAATGCTCTCAATGTAATAGAACGTTAAGCGAGCACATCTCTTGAACCATATATCTGATTTGAGTGATTCTAGATTCTATAAAAACCTATTTTATAAATATGTACTATAGCTATTAGGAATTTTCTGCTCAAAGTTTTAATTCAAACTGATTGTAGAATATTTTTGACTAAATTTGGACATGGTGATTTCATACTCTGACTCTGTGAAAGAGTTTGAACAAACGTTACTCTTAACTCGGATATGCGATAAGGGCAATTCAAAATTTTAGAAAGAAATTTCTGAGATCTACCTGAATATAGTTATGAGTTTATTTTGAAGAAACTTAATTTGGACTGATTTCAAAATGTTTGTGACTAGATTATTAACTGTCACAATTTCAGAACTGACACCTAAACTTTCAGAGTTTGTAAATTTTGATCCGATTGTCCGAACATAGTGATTCTGGATCCTATTGAAAGGTCTCATTAGATATGGAATATTCAGTTGAGAGTAAATCACTTTTTTGCCCTCTATTTAGAGTACAATTTATCCAGACTTGATTCTCACGTGACATCTCAACCTAAACCGAGTTAGAGGTAAGTAACAATTTTCTCAAACAAATTCAAAATGCTTGATAAGTTTTACAGGCTTAAACTCATTCCCCTTGCGATCAAACAAAGGCACTACATGAATTTCTGGTCTCAGCTCAAAAATCGGCAAGCAAGTTTGCCCTCCGAACCCATCTTTTTCAGCCATGTTACACTTGTGTACTTTGATTTGAAGCAATGCAAGTTCAGGAACTCTGAGTTCAAATTCAAACTCCTCATTCCAAATTGGTGTCCAATCTTGTATTCTCTTGGTCTTGTTAGCAATTGCATCTGATGGAACTCCGATGATCCCTACCTGAAAATTAATTCATCAGTTTATGCAAAGTTTTCATCAATAAGTTAACGTAGAGATTAATTTGATGTATTTTGTTACCTTTGTGGATAAGATTGGTGGGAGATATGTACCCGTATTTGTCTGATTGGATTTTGTAAGCCAACCATATCCCAGGTAAATCTTGACCTGTTGAAAGTGCAAAAACAAAGATTAATTTTGAGATTTTACTTTAAAAAATTAAGAATCAAGAAGAATTTCTTATAAGCAATTTTCACCTTCAGGTTCTTCCTTACCGGTAAATTTGCCATAGGATTGAAGATCTCATCATTAGGACCGAACTTCATCAAAAAATCAGGTTTCTTTCTGTTACCACACCCTCCATTAGCTCTAAATAATCCATGCATTAGCCACAATGACCTTCCATAGCCCTATGAGAGAAAAATGCAAACAAATCATATTGTGTCAAAATAGCTTTTTAAAGGTGTTTATGAATTAAATTATACATAAACTTCCATGTAAATTGCAAAAAATTAAAATTAGAAGACAAAAATATCATCCAAAACATAATGTGACATGCTTAAACATCTTTAAAAAAGACTCTCAAATGTGCAACCTGAACTCTAATGTCAAGCCAAGTTGGCATATTTTGCATAATCTTTTTACTTCAAAAAAAATTTGAAGCATATGACTTTCAGCAATTTTACCAAGGGAATGTATATAAGTTTGAAGAAAAGATGCAAAATTACCCGCATATTCAAGGCAACCATCGGTACACCATAGATCCAACCAAGGATTGAATTGTAATTGGAAGAGTTAACACATGTAATTTTCGGATAAATTCTCAAAATATTCTTCTGAGTAAACCTACAAACAATATACATTGAATTGTTGCCATTTAATTTCAATAATATCAAGTAGATTAAATATAAAACCTCAAGTCAAAGGATAAACCTGATAACTTCTTCTCCACAAGAAGCTATAGCCTTTTTGAACAACAGCTCATTTAAGTTTAATCGTGTAGGTTTACAGCAGTGTCAATATGCTGGCCAGGCCAGTGTTAGCAGAACTAAGTACCAGCAGTTATAAACAGAAAATCTAAGGTTTCTGAAGGCATGTTATGGAAACCAAAAATACCAAATAAGCTAGAAGAAAATAAACCATGCATTCAATAAAAGAAATTAAATACTAATTTGCAAACAAGTTCAGTAATTAATAAGTATTAAAAACAAAACACAGCAAATAAGTCATAACATAACCTATTATACTCAGTTTTATAAGTCCATGATCGAAAAACACTATAGTTCATAGTCCCAGAAAGTAACAACAATGCCATTTAACTTTGTAATATCTTTTTACAGTATAATGTCCCCTAAACATGCCCATAAGTTACTAATGCATCTTGACCAAGAAATAAAGCAGGACATCAATGCCATTTAATTAACGAGTCCAAGTACCATTGAGAAATACTCAATTACGAATAGGGTTTCCATACTTACACTAGGAAAAAGATAAATAATTTATTCAAGAAATGTTACTTTGAACAATCTGAAGTCCTGGAGGGATAAAAATCCTACAAAAAGAGTAGAAAGAAAATATTAGATCAATGTGACATATCATTAGATAAACTAGTGTTTTAGCCCGTGCTAAGCACGGTCTTACCGTAATTTATCTATATTTCGTCGCGTTTCAATCACTCTCATCGGAATATAATTTTTAATATCTAACCACTCACCCCCCCCTCGAAACACGTGAATCCCACTCTCACACACCCCCAAGGAGGTTAGATAACATGTATCCGCCTGGAAGTAACGATACTAAATAACTTATATAAAAGCTATAATTAAAATTAATATCATTTAAACTACATTTTCATAATAAATGAATAAAATGTTGATAATCAAAATATCCTAAATGAAACATGAATGAAATTAAAATATAAGATAGTTTAATATTCAAAAATATTATTCGCAAATGATGCATCACTAAAAAAGTTCTCAAGCAATAAAACAAATATAAGATTTAATAAGCAAAATATAAAGAAGAGCTATAACAATTTGTAATTATTTTATCTCCGTCTTCATCCTCTTCTTGAAAGCTGAAAGTTCTGGTTCTTTGTCCATTTCTGCAAAATAAAAAACATGTTTATATACTTTTTAACAATTAAAAATTACATATTAAAATTAATTAATGTATAAATAAACTAATCTGATTGCATCCTTATTTTTCCACTGGTTGTAGGAGTGGTTTTGAATGCAGAAGAGTTAATTGTAGCAATAGCCGAAACATCTAAAATCTTTTTCTTGCCTTTGCTATTAATGGTGGATATTGGTGTGGATAAGTCAGAAGTTAATTCCACAGATTCATTATCAACGGTACTATCCTCATTCAATTCAATTGGTTTCTCATCCTATGATAATAATTCAGTTGTCTTAGAACAACATGTTAATGATTTAATTTTTAAAATGATGAAACTAATAATATATTTAGCAAATACATTCTTCTTCGGATTTTTATCAGTAATATTTCCAGGTGACGATAAGTCTAGAGTATATTTAATTGATTGACTGTCATTGCCACCAACCAGCGTCATATCGAGTGATTTATCATCCTTTAGTAAAAATAAATTTAGTATTACAAAAATGAATACATTGCAAACTATTGAGGAATATAATTTTATTAAAAAGATTAAGAAAATATTACCTTTCCGTCAGTTAGTAGTAACAGCCCATTGAGTTTTTCATCATCCACATCATCATTAATGATTTTAATAACCGTGTAGTCTTCAATGCATTTGCTTATGTTAAATTCTGTAACCTTAACATGGAAACACATATTTCTACCGATTAATCTCTTGATTGCAAGCGAAAACCCCTTGTTGTTTGCATCCTGTATAAGCCAAAATATATTAATTTTCAATTTCATCTATTAAATTTAAAATGTATTAAAATTATAATATAGCTTCGATGGAAATTACCATACCCAGCGAAGATGCTAACTCTGAAGGACCAATTTTCATCAAACGAAGAACGTCGTGATGGAATATTATGAATGTAGTTATGCATGTTCCATCCGTCACTTGTAAGGTAAGTTTGTACCTAAAGTTAAATACATATTTTCATTATACATTGGTTATTCAATTTAATTTTTATAAACTATAAATAAATTATATTTATGAAAATTGTAATATCATGTTTACCTTTCTTCTACATATTTGATTTCTTTTTATGACGATTGCAGAAAAAAACCCATTAATCTCTTTCAACTTGTTATTGCAATCAGCATGAGAAGGATATCGCTAACCGGATAGCTCCTCAATTCCCATGATTTGAGCATTTACAAAAAATATTTCTCCTAAAAATAGTGTAGATAGATAATATTTGCACCATCAGTTTAATTATTAAAAACAACAAAATAATAAAATGCATGATAAATCCACTAAAATATTAATGATTCAAGTATATTGTGTAATAAAAGATATTTTATCATTGTATCATGTTTCTTATATTGATATATTGTTAAAAACTATAATTGAATATATATAAAGTTTATAAAATAGTTCAATACAAAAATAAATTAAAATTCACTTACATCACCGTCATTCAGTTTCTTTACTTTGAAAATGTCATCAATTATACCATCATCGATTTCAAATTTGACTTGTGTGCTTAGCGACCTTGTTCCAGTCTCAATAATTTGGTATTGAGTTGGCACATCAATGTACCTAATTAAAGAGATAAGTAAAATAATTACCTAAAATTATCATAATTACAAAAAAATTAATTAAAATGTAATTATATTATGTCACAAAAAGTTTTAAAATACCATTGAGTTTGAACAACATCCTTGTTATCACTCAAATTTATATAAAACTTTGTAGCATACGTGGATCAAAGGCTTGTCAATCCCTTCAACTGCGAAAAGAAAATTAGCAAAAATATAATATAATATTACAAATATATTAAAAATCATGCAAGTTTATAAGTAGTTATATATATATATATATATATATATATATATATATATATATATATATATATATATATATATATATATATATAATACCTTTAAATCTAGAGTACAACAAACTGGTCACAATAATAACCAATGAGCTTTGATTCTCTCGTTTTAATTTTTCCTCCAGAGCACATGCTAAATCTTCCTATAAAGTGATAACTATGGTATTGAACCTGATAAAAGATAAAAATATATTAAATATTTATGTTATAAAATATATTTATGTATATTTCATATAAACAATAATAAAATCATAACTTACTCATTGTCATGCATTATAAAGCTCCTAAACAAAACTTTTTTCATTCCTGTCCATGGTATCAATCACACAAATTTCATCAACTATTCCAATCACATCTATATAAGAAAATAAATAAGATTTAGTATAATTTGACATACATGAGAAATATTGAGGAATATAAATTTAATACATACCTATAAGAAATTCTATTGAATCGATTCTTGATTCAATCTCCCCGTAAGGAAGAAATTAATTTGTGTTTTTCTATATCATCGTCATCCTCCTCTAAAACCTTGATGTTTGTATGATAACACAAATGAATAGATATTGGAGTGCTTAATGGCTTGTACATCTTACTTGTAGTAATAATCTTTACGCTTGAGAAAATATAAAATTTTCCTTCTTATATTAATTTTCTCCGTCAGATTGCATCATTCTTACGGCAAAACCATGTACATGAGTGTTCTGTTTAAAATTAGATAAGACATATCATAATTAAACTAAATTTTTATTATTTAAAATCACAAATAATAATTATATATAAAAATTTAAATGTATCTCATTATCAAGGAGAATAAAGTTAATTCTAGATGATATTCCAATACTTGCGTTTCTTCCTTCCCATATTTGAGTGATTCTTCCTTTCAAGATGACATTGTTTTCATCTACTAAGATCAATTAACGGCTTGTATGTCGCAATTTTAATATTTTGTCCGACATCCCGATACAATATCCACAAAATAATTTAATATGAATTCAATTATCCGTATATATTTAATTTGCAAAATTGGAAACAATTTTATTTAGGAAAATTTTTAATTGCTAATATATATATATATATATATATATATATATATATATATATATATATATATATATATATATATATATATATATATATATATATATATATATATATATATATATATATATATATATATATATATATATATATATATATATATATATAAATCCAAAATAAATTTTACAAATATTTATTAGTTGGTTATATATTTTAGGAAACCCAATTAAATTTCATGCAATAAAAAACTTAATTGATGTACTAATTTTAAAAATATATTTTATTTGCTATAATAATTAAGAAAATGTACTTTAATTAATATAATATATTAAAAATTCATTTAAACTTTTAGACTTCTAATCTAATTTATTTAATATATTAATTAAATCAAAAATATAAATTGGAAAAAATAAAATATATTTATTAAAATAATATTAATAGCCACAATATTTTTAAAACCGAATTACTATTTGCAAAATATTTAATTACTGTAATAATATAAATACCAAAATAAAAGTTTAAAATTTTGAATTACTAAAATATTGTACATAAACCCTACAAAATATATTCAATTCAAAATTTTAATTGCTATAATTTTATAAAAACCTAATTTCAAAAATATTAATTGCTATAGTATTTTACAAAACTGAACAATTTAGTATAAACATTTAACTGATTTAATATTTTAAAAATTAAATATTTATTTTAAAAATATATATTAAATTTTTAATATTTTAAATAACCTGTAATATATCAACAATTAATAAATGATAAATTATTATTGTGAATAAAGAAAAAATAAGTTATAAATAATAATCCATATTAATAACTAATACTATGAAAATTACATATCAATAATTGATTTAGTTTTTATTTTAGATTAGAATTTGGTAAATGATAATAAAGAAATTAAAAAATTACTAATACCATATAAACTTAGCTTAGTTTTAATTAATCTTTAACTATATAAATAATATTGCATACCGACTAATTATATATATAAATTATACAAAAATATACAAAATATTTAAAAATATTTAATAAATCAGTACCGAAAAATAATATATACTTCTTCATAATTATATAAGTAAATAAATTAATATTCATATTAAATAAGTAAATACATTAAAAAATAAAATATTACAGCAATCTATTTTAGGATAATTATAAAATAACATACGATAGTAAGATTTAACTACCTATAAAAATGTAACTATTTTTATCAAAATGAAAATCTTACTTTAAATAAATATATTAATATTAATTTCAGAAATGTAAAAATCTGAATATATAACATAAAATTCTGAAAATATAAAAATTATTATTAAAAATTTTAAATAACCAAAAATATAACAACAATTAATATAAAAATAAATGTAAAAATCCAAAAATATAACAACTAAAATATATACAAAACAAATGTAAAAATTTGAAAATATTTCACCAAAAGTTAATTAATTACCTCGCTTGATCTATGTGTTGCAGTCTCCTCTTGAAAACATAGATCGCATCTATAACATAAAAAGTAAATCAAAATCCAAAAGTATAATTAAATATATACTAAAAATCTATTTACAATATATTTAGTAATTAATTAAAATAATATATTTATAGATATAAAAAGTCAATTTATTATGAAAATCTTAATCTAAATTTATATGAAAACCAAATTTTTTAAAACCGAATTATTTTAAAAATAATTTAAAAAATAAAATATTACAGCAATCTATTTTAGGATAATTATCAAATAACATATGATAGTAAATAAAATATTACACTAATCTATTTTAGGATAATTATCAAATAACATATGATAGTAAGAATTAACTACCTATAAAAATGTAACTATTTTTGTCAAAATGAACATCTTACTTTAAATAAATATATTAATATTAATCTCAGAAATGTAAAAATCCAAAAATATAACATAAAATTCTGAAAATATAAAAACAATGATTATAAAACATTGTAAATAACCAAAAATATAACAAAAATTAATATACAAATAAATGTAAAAATCCAAAAATATAACAACTAAAATATATACAAAAAATGTAAAAATCAAAAATATTTCACGAAAAGTTAATTAATTACCTCGCTTGATCTATGTGTTGCAGTCTCCCTCTTGAAAACATAGATCGCACCTACAACATCACAAAATTAATCAAAATCCAAAAGTATAATTAAATATATTGTAAATATCTATTTACAATATCTTTGGTAATTAATTAAAATAATATATTTATAGATATAAAAATTAATTTATTATGAAAATCTTAATCTAAATTTATATGAAAACTGAATTTTTTAGGAAACCAAATTATTTTAAATGACATATGATAGTAAGATTTAACTACCTAAATATCCAAAATTTCCAAAATAATTCGGTTTTGTTTATTATAAAAATATTTGGTTTTGATAAGATTTGATTTTTGGAAATTTGGTTTATTATGAAAATATTTTATAGATACTAAATATCTGAAATTTCCAAAGTAATTCGGTTTTTTATTATGAAAATATTTGGTTTTGATAAGATTTGAATGGTGGCAACAAAATTCGAATTTTTATAATATTTATATGGATTAAATATCCAAACTATTTCAGAACTTTTAGTATATTCAAAAATCATGGCATAAGGATTAAATATCTAAATATATTATTTGGGAGCAATATATTTGGATTATTCAAAACTCATAGCATATGGATTAAATATCCGAATATATTATTTGGTAGCAATATATTTCGGTTATTAAAAACCATAGCATATGGATTAAATTTCCGAATAGATATTATAATTAATTAAATATATACTAAATATCTATTGACAATATCTTTAGTAATTAAATATATACTCAATTTATATGAAAACGAATTTGTTTTAGGAAACTGAATTATTTTAAAATTTAAATTACATATGATAGTAAGATTTAACTACCTAAAAAATATAACTATTTTTGTCAAAATTGAAAATCTTACTTTAAATGAAATATATTAATATTAATTTCAGAAATGTTCTTTTAAATTAATTAAAATTTGACTGGAATTAGAAAACCAAAAATAACTATAAATGTAATTATAAATATTTAAAAAATAATACAACAATTAAATTGACTGGAATTAGAAAAACTGAAAATAATTATAAATATAGTTATAAATATTTAAAAATATTACAACAATTAAATGTATTTCGTTAAAATATAACAACAATCAAAAAGTAGATAATTGCAAAAAGTGAATGGAAAAGAACATTAGAACTTCTAAGATAGTTAAATTTTACACCAATTTAAATAAATTTGGCATAAATATATTTTATAGAAATTAAAATAAACAAAACATTTTAAGCAAGCTAAAATTATTTACCTGATGTATTTCTTGGAGATTATTCAATTCTTGACAACAGATCCGTAAAAAGAATGATATGATTGGAATTGCTCACTGACTCAACAAAAAATGTCAAAACAAAATCCAAAAATATAGCAACAAGTAATATAAAAATATAAATATCTAAAAATAAAACAACTTTAAATAAATTTTGCATAAATATCTTAAATAAACTAAATATTTTTCAGCAAGCTAAAATTATTTACCTAATGTATTTCTTAGAGTTTATTCAATTCTCGATTATAGATAATAAAAGAATGATTAGATTGGAGTTGATCATCAGACTCAATAAAAAATAATTGAAATTACATAAAATATAAAAACAATTATTATAAAAATTATAAATAAGCAAAAATATAACAACAACTAATATACAAATAAATGTAAAAATCTGAATATAAAACAACTAAAATATATACAAAAATGTAAAAATTCTAAAATATTTCATTAAAAGTTCATTAATTACCTCGCTTGATCTATGTGTTGCAGTCTCCTCTTGAAAACATAGATCGCACCTACAACATCACAAAATTAATCAAAATCCAAAAGTATAATTAAATATATTGTAAATATCTATTTACAATATCTTTGGTAATTAATTAAAATAATATATTTTATAGATATAAAAATTAATTTATTATGAAAATCTTAATCTAAATTTATATGAAAACTGAATTTTTTAGGAAACCAAATTATTTTAAATGACATATGATAGTAAGATTTAACTACCTAAATATCCAAAATTTCCAAAATAATTCGGTTTTGTTTATTATAAAAATATTTGGTTTTGATAAGATTTGATTTTTGGAAATTTGGTTTATTATGAAAATATTTTATAGATACTAAATATCTGAAATTTCCAAAGTAATTCGGTTTTTTATTATGAAAATATTTGGTTTTGATAAGATTTGAATGGTGGCAACAAAATTCGAATTTTTATAATATTTATATGGATTAAATATCCAAACTATTTCAGAACTTTTAGTATATTCAAAAATCATGGCATAAGGATTAAATATCTAAATATATTATTTGGGAGCAATATATTTGGATTATTCAAAACTCATAGCATATGGATTAAATATCCGAATATATTATTTGGTAGCAATATATTTCGGTTATTAAAAACCATAGCATATGGATTAAATTTCCGAATAGATATTATAATTAATTAAATATATACTAAATATCTATTGACAATATCTTTAGTAATTAAATATATACTCAATTTATATGAAAACGTAATTTGTTTTAGGAAACTGAATTATTTTAAAATTTAAATTACATATGATAGTAAGATTTAACTACCTAAAAAATATAACTATTTTTGTCAAAATTGAAAATCTTACTTTAAATGAAATATATTAATATTAATTTCAGAAATGTTCTTTTAAATTAATTAAAATTTGACTGGAATTAGAAAACCAAAAATAACTATAAATGTAATTATAAATATTTAAAAAATAATACAACAATTAAATTGACTGGAATTAGAAAAACTGAAAATAATTATAAATATAGTTATAAATATTTAAAAATATTACAACAATTAAATGTATTTCGTTAAAATATAACAACAATCAAAAAGTAGATAATTGCAAAAAGTGAATGGAAAAGAACATTAGAACTTCTAAGATAGTTAAATTTTACACCAATTTAAATAAATTTGGCATAAATATATTTTATAGAAATTAAAATAAACAAAACATTTTAAGCAAGCTAAAATTATTTACCTGATGTATTTCTTGGAGATTATTCAATTCTTGACAACAGATCCGTAAAAAGAATGATATGATTGGAATTGCTCACTGACTCAACAAAAAATGTCAAAACAAAATCCAAAAATATAGCAACAAGTAATATAAAAAATATAAATATCTAAAAATAAAACAACTTTAAATAAATTTTGCATAAATATCTTAAATAAACTAAATATTTTTCAGCAAGCTAAAATTATTTACCTAATGTATTTCTTAGAGTTTATTCAATTCTCGATTATAGATAATAAAAGAATGATTAGATTGGAGTTGATCATCAGACTCAATAAAAAATAATTGAAATTACATAAAATATAAAAACAATTATTATAAAAAATTATAAATAAGCAAAAATATAACAACAACTAATATACAAATAAATGTAAAAATCTGAATATAAAACAACTAAAATATATACAAAAATGTAAAAATTCTAAAATATTTCATTAAAAGTTAATTAATTACCTCGTTTGATCTATCTCATTGCAGTCTCCCTCTTCAAAAATATAGATTATGCATCTATAACATCAAACAATTAGTCAAAATCCGAAAGCATAACAACAATTAATTTAAAAAAGTTTTTCAAAAACATAAACTATTACAAACGATCCTTTATCGGTAAAGATTTCTAAATGAATATAATTGCATTTTTTCAATTCAAAACCGAAAATGGAGGTGAGGGAGAGATTATGGCTATTCTTGGTACAAAATATATTTTGTACTAATATATTTCAGTTTTAAAAATCAAGATAAAGATTTCCAAAATATACTAAATATCTGAGATTTCCTATATAATTCGGTTTTGGTACTTATGAAAAGATATTTGGTGGTAATATATTTGGTAACAATATATTTCGGTTATTAAAAATCCAAAGATTTTGAAATATATTACATATCCGAAATTTCCAAAATAATTTGGTTTTGGATATTTTGAAAATATTTGGTTTTGGTAATCTCGATATTTAGTAATATATTTGGTAACAATATATGTCGGTTATTAAAAATCCAAAGATTTTGAAATATCCTATATATCTGAAATTTCCAAAATTATTTGCTAATAACTAAAATATTATCTTAATTGTTGTAAAAATATTTATAAGATATTTTTATCCAAACCGACAATCTTACTTTATTTGAATTCGAATCAATTTTTAATGTCACAACCGAAAAACAATATTATTTATTTTCTGAAAATAATTTTAATAAATCCAAAAGAAAAAATTTACCAAAAGTGACTAGAAAAGTATATTAGAACATTTCGCATAGTTTAATTTTAGAAAATTTTAAATAAAAAAATTTACAAAAATAATATTATTTATTTCAAAAACCGAAATTATACCTGAATTTTTGTAAACATATTTTTGAAAATATTTTCAAACAAACCGAAAATCCATATCTAAAAATTTATATGAAAACCTAATGTTTTTAAAAACTAATTTTTTAAAATAAATATAAAAAGATAAAATATTACAACAATATATTTTAGAAAAATTATCAAATAACATATGATATTAAGAATTAACTACCTAAACGAAATTTAACTATTTTTGTAAAAAGAAAAATCTTACTTTAAATGAAATATATTAATTTCAATAATTTTCTTTTAAATTAATTAAAAATTGGCGGAATTAAAAAATTGAAAATATTTAAAATTCTATTTATTTTAAAAAAACCAAAATTATAACTGAATTGTTGTAAACATATTTTTTGACGGCTTCTGTAGAACTATGAAAGATAACCGTGACCCGGAACATATCAAACCAAGTAGTGCATCATCTATTCGATGCTATATTAATAATAGCCAAGGAAAATCCTCATATCGGGTATTCGATATCGAGGTCATAGCCATGCTATTAAAGCACGCTTATGAATCATATTTTTGACCGAAGCCGTCTTCATGTACAATCCTTTAATATTAATCAGAAATGGGGTTTAATAAAAAGGGGGATTGAATGAATAATATCAAATGTATATAAACGGGTTAATGCACATTATTGATATACTGAAGGCCAAGGGCTAATACTCGACATGTAGCCGTGTTCCCGGGACGGTTTACGGGAAACCATTTTATATACACGAAATATTTTTCTTCAATTCAAATAACATCTAAAATAGTAATAATGTAGACTTTACTTTGCTTAGTATTTCAGTTATAATTGAGATTTTATTTATATCTATCATTCCTTCATTTTACATGCTTGCTGGGAGTTTTCTGACTCCCCTGGGGTTTGCGTACCCCAGACTCGGGAATTATTTTTCCTTCCCAGGATCAGGAGTACTTTGAGGACCATGCTCAGTAACAGTGATCACCTTTGTTCCCATCGGCGCTTCAATTTCTGTTCCATTAGGTAGTTTTTAGACTAATATGTACTTTTCGTAGTTATGGACTTGTACTTAAACTCTGTCTTTTCAGAGATTTCTGTATCTATATATGTTCCTTTTGTTCTCCAAGTGACATGCTCTGTGGTGTAGTTTGGCTATATATTTGTATGCAGGATGATTCAGAGGCGTGAATGTGGCCGAATGGCTACATTGCCGGCCGAGTCAGGTTCCCAATTATTACCGGGGTGTGACAAGTGTCAAGATATCATCTATAAATATCACTACAAAATGATCTAAGAAGGACTTGAACACCCTATTCATGAGGTCCATGAAAAATGCAGGTGCATTCATTAACCCGAATGGTAACACAAGAAATTCGTAATGACCATAACGGGTACGAAATGCAGTCTTTGGAATGTCTTCAGCCTTAATTTTCAATTGATGATAGCCCGATCATAGATCGATCTTGGAAAACACCTGAGCTCCTTGCAATTGGTCGAACAAATCGTCAATCCTTGGCAACGGATATTTATTGCGTATAGTCATCTTATTGAGCTCCCGATAATCAATACATAATCACATGCTACCATCTTTCTTCTTCACAAATAACACCGGTGCGCCCCAAGGTGAAACACTGGGTTTAATAAACCCTTTATCCAGAAGTTCTTGTAACTGCTCCTTAAGTTCTTTTAGTTCTGCTGGAGCCATTCTATAAGGGGCTTTTGAGATCGGACTTGTGCCTGGAACCAGCTCAATAGAAAATTCTATCTCCCTATCGGGTGGCATTCCAGGAAGATCTTCTGGAAAGACATCTGAAAATTCATGCACAATAGGAATTTGATCCAGACTAACGTCTTTCTGGCTCAAGACTTGCACTGATGCTAGAAAACCAGTGTAGCCACTTCTCAACATGCGATGAGCTTGGAGGGCTGATATAATGTGCATAGGTTTTTGCACCTTACTGTCCTCAAAGCAAAACTTCGGTTGATTGAAAATTCTAAACACCACTTTCTTCTCTCGACATAAAATCGATGCATGATTTCTAGATAACCAATCCATCCCTAGAATGATGTCATAATCATGCATATTGAGGATGATCAATTTCGCTGGAAATTCCCTATCCACTATCCTTATCTTATATTTGCAATACTTATTAGATATCGGTACGCTATCTCCCGGTGTGCTAACATGCATTTCATGCTCTAGAGTATCACATGTCAATTCTTGTTTTCTAACAAATTGTGTAGCAATAAAAGAATGCGAAGCTCCAGAATCAAATAGTACTCGAGCAAAAGTAGAAAATATAGGTATGGTACCTGACACCACATCATTATTAGCCTGAGCCTCTTGCTCGGTTAGAGAGTAAACTCGAGCTTTCGATTGAGGACGCTGATCACGTGGTGATACTTTATGAGTTGAGTTTCATTCATCTTGGGACAATCTGCAATCTTATGATCCTTTTGGCAACATCTCAGGCAAGCACCTGTAACCCTCCAACAATTCTTTGCCTCATGATTAGGCTTGTCACATATGGTGCATCTCATCGATTTCTGATTCATAGTCTGCTTCCCTTTTGAATCCACATTTTGTCTCTTGTTTTGCCAATTCTTGTTGTGACTTCCACGTCCGTCCGATCTGAACCTCTTCTTCATATCTTCATTCTTGCGATCATCAGCCGAGAAAATCTCTTTTCGCTCCTTTTCAACCACTAACGCTTTCTTCAATACCACTGAATAAGTAGAGAGTTCAAAGGAACTCACTTGAAATCTTATTCTGGGTTGCAGACCCTCCTCGAAATGACGGGCTCTATCTTCTTCGGTTGCCACAAAGTGGGGTGCAAACTTAGATAAATAAGTAAACACTTCCTCGTACTCAGCTACGGTCTTATCATTTTGCTTCAACTCACGAAAGTCCGTCTCTTTCTGCTGGCGAACAGTCTTTGGAAAGTATTTTTCATAAAAGACTTTCTTGAATTCTTCCCACGATATTTGATCAGCACCAGCTCCCAGAATCCTCTATTGCATTTGCCACCAGCCGTATGCCCGTCCTTTTAACATATAAATGGCATAAGCCACTTCTTCTCCGTCAGGGCACTTCATATAAGTGAAGACTTTTTCCATCTCTGTGATCCAGTCTTCGGCGACCATTGGATCAATACTACCTTTGAATATAGGCGGCGTCAACCTTTTAAACTCCGCCATACCGCTTCGCAGTCGAGGATGATCATTGTCTCGGGATTCTTGCCGTTGATTTATTTGTTGCTGCTGATTTTGCACGACAGTAGTAAGACTTTGCATCATTTGCAACATGGCATTTGTATCTATTTGATCGCCTCCGGAACCAGATCCGCGTGCATTTCTACCACCAAAGATTTGCCCTAAAGTCTGGTGCAAATGACTTTCTTGGTTTGAAGGAGTGTTCGTGTTGTTCCTAGCCAAAGCAAATAACAATATGTCAATGATCACTAAAAATAACTCTACAATTTATTTCTAAACGCTACTAACTATAAACTTCTAAGCCTAGGACTTCTAAAACCTAGGCTTTGATACCACAAATTGTCACGCCCCCAAAATGCACAGCTTATTTTGCGATGCATGAAAAAGGCAACACGTGCAAAAAGCACATGCTAAGCCTGCGGTGCACTTTCATATTATAATTAACAATAGAAGTCTCAGAGTAATTACTACATTGTAACAATTTCACTGTAATGAGTCAAAAGACTCTTATTACATAAGCATAGTAGCATGACTAGTGTAACTAAAATTTTCAGCATCAAACACTTTAAAACTTCCTTCTCATGTTCCAAAGCTCCGGGTGGAGATAAAGTTATCTAATTTTCATCTAAAAAGATTTAAAATAATGGGGTGAGTTTACACTCAGTGGATAGATAACTTATCATTAGCGGATCAGACAAGTTTAAGAAAATATCGATACTAACTTCAGATAAGCTATTGTTAAAAATGATTGAGAAACACAAAATATTTCGAATAAGAGGAATTTTCAAGAATAGCATGTGACATTTTCATAAAAGAATTTTCACAAAAATTTAAGAAACAATACGAATGAATACTAATTACTTTTTAAAACTATAATTATTGATCTAAATTCACACTTGCAAAACTTCCTCAGTTGTCACACTAAGGCTACGAAAATTATAGCCCAGTAGCATGGGAATGCGCATCGAATACTATAGGTCAACCCGGGGACAGAATGTACCTAACACTACCATAGGTTGCCCGAAGGCCACTTCACTTTTATCAAAAAGGCCACTTTAATACTGATCGGTACATTCAATACCATATGGTAGGCTTAAACAAATCACTTCACTCCATAGTGGGCTTCTGAGGATTTTTAATATTTAAAAACACATTCTTTTTCATTTCAAATATCACTTGTACGAAAAGCAATATAATATGCTTTAACGCTTTTGTAGACTTTCTCATATAATTTTCATGAAATTATAATATTCATGAATCTATACCAATTAAATTGTCAGATAAAATGTCATACGAAGAGTAGCTCGTCAAATAAAATGTTATATGAACAGTAACATATGAACAGTAAACCACCAAATAAAATTTCGTATGAACAGTAACTCATCAAATGAAATGGCGTATGAACAGTATTATCTAAAAACATATTTTCAATAGTTTGCATATTAGTTAATATTTCTCTAATATGTTATAGATGTAATACCCACTACACTACACACCCTCTGCCTAACTTTTCCCTAAATTTCTTCCCGCCCCTACCTAACTCCCCCCACCATGCTTAATTTTTCGCCTAATCTGCCTAAATTCACCAACCCCTTTTGCCCTATATAAATCCCCCTCTCCTCTCGTGAAATCACACAAAAATCAAAAAGAAAAAAATCACCAAAGAAGAAAGAAGAAGGAAGGGAGAGCTCTGTTCTTCAAGCAAGGTAAGTTTCTTACAGTTTTTCTTAGATAGTGATAATCTGAATTATGGATGCTTAAAAAAACTAACCTAGATCCGACCGGATCTCGCCGCCGGCGATCACCAACGTCGTTCCCCGCCATCGCAGAGAGAAAGAGAGAGGGAGAGAGGGGAGGCCGACATCCATCAAAGAAAAAAAATGAAACAGATAAAGGAAGAGGAAGAAGCAGAGAGGAGAAAGAAGAAAAGAAAAAAAAAGATCTCTGGAACGAACCAGAGAAGGAAAAGAAGAGAAGAAGGGATAAGGAAGAGATAATTAAATAATCACAATCTCTCTAAGGCCCCTTAGTATTATGAGATTTAATAATTAACTCACTTGAGTGGGGAATAGAGAATTATGGCTTAAGAATTCATCCTAAGTCCCTAAGATCCATAAAGTTTGAAAATAGACCCTGACAGAGGAGGATATGATCGTATATGGGTAGGGTAATTATGTACGCACTCTATTATTTTCTCAGATTTGCAAATAAGTCCAGTTAGAGAAGGAAAGACAACTTTGGGCTTGAATTATCCTCTATAGGCCCCGCCTCGCTATAAATTGCTAAAAGATCCAAACAATTAGTTAAAGAGAGTTATAAAATTTTATTAGATTACTAAAATTAAAAAATCTCATTTATGAACTTGATTTCTATTTGTTAATGTTTAGCACTTTTAGGCCTAGATTATACTGTGATTTACACATAGCATGTGATTACCTCAATTAATACTAGTTTTATACCCAAAATAGTTTGAGTATGGAATCTTTGGAATTAGAAATTCATACGCTTGTATGCTTATAGGTTGGATCGAGGAGTAAGTTCTTGGAGTACTATTCTCCAAATTGTTATTAGATTTTCTAAAAGTGAGTAGATTTCTTATCATTAGTTATTTTTATCTATTATATATTTTATAATAATTTTATTTTTGTAGAGAAATTATGGATCAAACAAGTTATTCGTTTATTTATAGTAATTGTTAACGAATGTGAATTGTGATAATTATTTAGCTTCTACAAGATAAAATTATTCAAGATATGAGATTATTGAAACATGTCATTTCAAATTTATCGGTCATACATCTTTTATTTAGTGATTTATCGTTAATACAAAGATGTTATTTGATGATTTATCGCTTATATGTTACTATTCATATGACATTTTATTTGACGAGCTACTCTTCGTATGACATTTTATCGACAATTTAATCGGTATAGATCATGAATATTATAATTTCATGAAAATTTTATTAGAAACTCTACAAAAACGTTAAAGCATATTATATTGCTCTTCGTACAAGTGAATATTGCAAGTGATATTTGAAATGAAAAAAAAGAATATGTTTTTAAATATTAAAAATCCTCAGAAATCCACTATGGAGTGAAGTGATTTGTTTAAACCTACCATATGGTATTGAATGTACCGACCAATGTTAAAGTGGCCTTTTTAGCAAAAGTGAAGTGGCCTTCGGGCAACCTATGATAGTGCTAGGTACATTCTGTCCCCGGGTTGACCTACAGTGATTCGATGCGCATTCCCATGCTACTGGGCTATAATTTTCGTAGCCTTAGTGTGACAAGTGAGGAAGTTTTGCAAGTATAAATTTTAGATCGATAATTACAGTTTTAAAAGTATTTAGTATTCATTCGTATTGTTTCTTAACATTTTGTGAATATTTTTTTACGCCAATGTCACATGTTATTTTTTTGGATTTTCTATTATTCGAAATAATATGTGTTTCTCAATCATTTTGATAATAGTTTACCTGAATTTAGTATTGATATTTTCTTAAACTTGTTTGATCCGCTAATGATAAGTTATCTATTCACTGAGTGTAAACTCACCCCATTATTTTAAATCTTTTTCAGATAAAAATTAGATAGCTTTATTTGCACCCGGAGCTTTGGAACATGAGAAGGATGTTTTAAAGTGTTTGATGCTGAAAATTTTAGTTACACTAGTCATGCTACTATGATTATGTAAAAATAGTCTTTTGACTCGTTACAGTAAAATTATTATAATGTAATTTTTACTCTGAGACTTCTATTGTTCATTGTAATATAGAAGTGCACCGCAGGCTTAGCATGTGCTTTTGTGCGTGTTGCCGTTGTCATGCATCACAAAAAAATGCTGTGCATTTTGGGGGCGTGACAATTTGTGGTATCAGCGTTAATACCCACTATACTACACACCCTCTGCCTAACTTTTCCCCAAATTTCTTGAATTCTTCCCACGATATTTGATCAGCACCAGCTTCCAGAATCCTCTGTTGCATTTTCCACCAGCCGTATGCTCGTCCTTTTAACATATAAATGGCATAAGCCACTTTTTCTCCGTCAGGGCACTTCATATAAGTGAAGACTTTTTCCATCTCTGTGATCCAGTCTTCGGCGACCATTGGATCAATACTTCCTTCGAATATAGGCGGCGTCAACCTTTTAAACTCCGCCATACCTCTTCGCAGTCGAGGATGATCATTGTCTCGGGATTCTTGCCGTTGATTTATTTGTTGCTGCTGATTTTGCATGACAGTAGTAAGACTTTGCATCATTTGCAACATGGCATTTGTATCTATTTGATCGCCTCCGGAACCAGATCCGCGTGCATTTCTACCACCAAAGATTTGCCCTAAAGTCTGGTGCAAATGACTTTCTTGGTTTGAAGGAGTGTTCATGTTGTTCCTAGCCATCTTGCTGTAAAGCAAAATAACAATATGTCAATGATCACTAAAAACAACTCCACAATTTATTTCTAAACACTACTAACTATAAACTTCTAAGCCTAGGACTTCTAAAACCTAGGCTTTGATACCACAAATTGTTACGCCCCTAAAATGCACAGCTTTTTTTTGAGATGCATGACAACGGCAACACGCATAAAAGCACATGCTAAGCCTGCGGTGCACTTCTATATTACAATGAACAATAGAAGTCTCAGAGTAAAAATTACATTATAATAATTTCACTGTAACGACTCTTAAAAAATTACATTATAATAATTTCACTGTAACGAGTCAAAAGACTCTTATTACATAATCATAGTAGCATGACTAGTGTAACTAAAATTTTCAGCATCAAACACTTTAAAACATCCTTCTCATGTTCCAAAGCTCCTAAAAGATAAAGCTATCTAATTTTCATCCAAAAGATTTAAAATAATGGGGTGAGTTTACACTCTGAATAGATAACTTATCATTAGCGACCAAACAAGTTTAAGAAAATATCAATACTAAATTGTGTAAACTATTGTCAAAATGATTGAGAAACACATATTATTTCAATAATAGAAAATTCAAAAAATAACATGTGACATTGGCGAAAAAATATTCACAAAATGTTAAGAAACAATACGAATGAATACTAAATACTTTTAAAATTATAATTATCGATCTAAAATTTATACTTGCAAAACTTCCTCAGTTGTCACACTAAGGCTACGAAAATTATAGCCCAGCAGCATGGGAATGCACATCGAATCACTGTAGGTCAACCCGGGGACTGAATGTACCTAGAACTACCATAGGTTACCCGAAGGTCACTTCACTTTTGCTAAAAAGGCTACTTTAACATTGATCGGTATATTCAATACCATATGGTAGGCTTAAACAAATCACTTCACTCCATAGTGGATTTCTGAGCATTTTTAATATTTAAAAACATATTCTTTTTTTTCATTTCAAATATCACTTGCAATATTCACTTGTACGAAGAGCAGTATAATATGCTTTAACGTTTTTGTAAACTTTCTCATAAAATTTTCATGAAATTATAATATTCATGATCTATACCGATTAAATTGTCGATAAAATGTCATACTAAGAGTAGCTCGTCAAATAAAATGTCATATGAATAGTAACATATGAACAAGAAATCATTAAATAACATGTCAGATTAACAAGAAATCACTAAATGAAAGATGTATGACCAAGAATTTGAAATGACATGTTTCAATAATCTCATATCTTGAACAATTTTTATCTTGTAGAAGCTAAATAATTATCACAATTCATATTTGTTAACAATTACTATAAATGAACGAATAACTTGTTTGATCCACAATTTCTCTACAAAAATAAAATTATCATAAAAATATATAATAGATAAAAATAACTAATGATAAGAAATCTACTCACATTTAGAAAATCGATAACAATTTGGAGAATAGTACTCTCAGAGAGTCAAAAAGTTTATTGATTGAATGAATGGGTTTACAATCAAATTTTCTCGACATGAGGAAGAGAAGATTGATTCGACTTCTCTTTAAGGTGGGTTTTCGGTAGCGATAGGATGCTTCACTCAATGCTCACGTTGAGATTGCTTCCCGCTGACGACGTAACGTAGTTGCAGATGATCTTGAGATTGCCGATGAAGAGCTTGATCTCTTTCTCGCGCAAGTGTTGATCTCCAAAAGTTCCAAAGCTCCCTTCTAATGGTCGCCACCGCCATTTATAGGGCTTTTAGCACGAATCGCATGCAAGAATTGTGGAAACGTGGGTTAACTGATATGGACGTGGGCATAACTGATGCCCACCACTTAACCCACGTGGTTGTTGTGGCTTTCGTGGCCTTTAGGTTCGCTGTGAGGTTAAGCTTCGAGCTTCGTCGGATAACGAGCTTCGTTGCAAGGTGAGAGTCAAAGTTCACGGCTGTAGGCGAACCTCGTCCTCAGGTGATCATCGTGCTCTGATGCTATTGGCGAGCCTCGTCAAACTTTGATGTTGTGGGCGAGCCTCGTCAAACTTTGATGCTGTAGGCGAGCCTCGTCAAACTTTGATGTTGTAGGCGAGCCTCGTCTAACTTTGATGTTGTGGGCGAGCCTCGTCAAACTTTGTAGGCGAGCCTCGTCGAGCCTCGCCCCTTGAGTGAGCCTCGTCTTGAAGCTTTAACAGCTAGGGTGCGCATGACCCTCGCCTAGAGCTTTTTTTGACGGTCTACATACTCCAAGAACTTACTCCTCGATCCAACCTATAAGCATACAAGCGTATGAATTTCTAATTTCAAAGATTCCATACTCAAACTATTTTGGGTATAAAACTAATATTAATTCAGGGTAATCACATGCTATGTGTAAATCACCGTATAATCTAGGCCTAAAAAGTGCTAAACATTAACAAATAGAAATCAAGTTCATAAATGAGATTTTTTTAATTTTAGTAATCTAATAAATTTTATAACTCTCTTTAACTAATTGTTTGGATCTCTTAGCAATTTATAACGAGACAGGGCCTATAGAGGATAATTCAAGCCCAAAAGTTGTCTTTCCTTCTCTAACTGGACTTATTTGCAAATACAGAAAATAACAGGGGCCTGTACATAATTACCCTACCCATATACGATCATATCCTCCTCTGTCAGGGCCTATTTTCAAACTTTATGGATCTCAGGGACTTAGGATGAATTCTTAGGCCATAATTCTCTATTCCCCACTCAAGTGAGTTAATTATTAAATCTCATAATACTAAGGGGCCTTAGAGAGATTGTGATTATTTAATTATCTCTTCCTTATCTCTTCTTCTCTTCTTTTCCTTCTCTGGTTCGTTCTAGAGATCGTTTTTTTCTTTTCTTCTTTCTCCTCTCTGCTTCTTCCTCTTCCTTTATCTGTTTCATTTTTTTTTTCCTTTGATGGATGTCGGCCTCCCCTCTCTCCCTCTCTCTTTCTCTCTGTGATGGCGAGGAACGACGTCGGTGATCGCCGGCGGCGAGATCCGGTCGGATCTAGGTTAGTTTTTTTTAAGCATCCATAATTCAGATTAGCACTATCTAAGAAAAACTGTAAGAAACTTACCTTGCTTGAAGAACAGAGCTCTCCCTTCCTTCTTCTTTCTTCTTTGGTGATATTTTTTTCTTTTTTGGTTTTTGTGTGATTTCACGAGAGGAGAGGGGGTTTATATATGGCAAAAGGGGTTGGTGAATTTAGGCAGATTAGGAGAAAAATTAAGCATGGTGGGGGGAGTTAGGCAGGGGCGGGAAGATTTGTCACGCCCCAGGCCCGCGGGCCCGTTGGCACGTGCAAACCATGAGACCCACTTAGCATAACGTACTATTCAGCTAAATCCACTGCCAAAATCGACTAGCCGATATTACACTTGAGTCTTTAGCGTCACTATATAAATATTCAATACTTTCACTCACCCACCAATGTGGGACTATAATTTTTCACAAATGTCACCATCAACCCCTTGCAAAGTGGGATGTCACAATCACCCCCACCTTACAAAGGCGACGTCCTCGTCGTGACATGATAATGCACATCCCAGTATAGTCAGGTGATGTGGACTCTAGAGGTGGCTCCTACGGGCTCTAGAGGTGGCTCTCACCGTGTTCACGCGGTGTAGCACTTAGCCCCGTATAGCACTTAGCTCCACATTTCTGACTGTCAACTGCTCTGATACCATTTGTCATGCCCCGGGCCCGCGGGCCCGTTAGCGCGTGTAAACCGTGGGACCCACTGAGTGTAACGTGCTATTCGGCTAAATCCACTGCTAAAATCGACTAGCCGATGTTACACTTGAGTCTTTAGCTTTACTATATAAACATTCAATACTTTCACTCACCCACCAATGTGGGACTATAATTTTTCACAAATGTCACCATCAACCCCTTGTAAAGTGATTTGTCACGCCCCCAAAATGTACAGCTTATTTTGCGATGCATGACAACGGCAACACGTGTAAAAAGCACATGCTAAGCCTGCGTTGCACTTCCATATTACAATTAACAATAGAAGTCTCAGAGTAATTACTACATTGTAACAATTTCACTGTAATGAGTCAAAATACTTTTATTACATAAGCATAGTAGCATGACTAGTGTAACTAAAATTATCAGCATCAAACACTTTAAAACATCCACATCGGTGGGTGAGTGAAAGTATTGAATGTTTATATAGTGAAGCTAAAGACTCAAGTGTAATATCGACTAGTCAATTTTGGCAGTGGATTTAGCCGAATAGCACGTTACACTCAGTGGGTCCCACGGTTTGCACGCGCCAACGGGCCCGTGGGCCCGGGGCGTGACAAATGGTATCTGAGCAGTTGCCAGTCGAAAATGTGGAGCTAAGTGCTATACGGGGCTAAGTGCTACACCGCGTGAACACGGTGAGAGCCACCTGTAAGCATTAAAAAATGCTAAGAGACAAAAGAGGAGGTTCGCCCAGGCAGCGAAGCTCGACATTCATACGAGGTTCGCCCACACAGTGAATCTCGATGTTCAACCGAGGCTCACCTACAGTTGTGAATCTCGACTTCCAACCGAGACTCGATATTCAACCGAGGTTCACCTACAGCAGTGAATCTCGATATTCAACCGAGGTTCACCTACAGCAGTGAATCTCAATATTCAACCGAGGTTCACCTACAGCAGTGAATCCCGGTATTCAACCGAGGTTCACCTACAGTTGTGAATCTCAACTTTCAACCGAGGCTCGATATTCAATCGAGGTTCACCTACAGCAGTGAATCTCGACATTCAACTGAGGTTCACCTACAGCAGTGAATTTCGATATTCAACCGAGGTTCACCTACAGCAGTGAATCTCGATATTCAACCGAGGTTCACCTACAGCAGTGAATCTCCATATTCAACCGAGGTTCACCTACGGCAGTGAATCCCGGTATTCAACCGAGGTTCACCTACGCCAGAATCTCAACTTTCAACCGAGGCTCGATATTCAACCGAGGTTCACCTACAGAGTGAATCTCGACATTCAACCGAGGTTCACCTACAGCAGTTGAATTTCGATATTCAACCGAGGTTCACCTACGCCAGCGAATCTCGATATTCAACCGAGGTTCACCTACAGCAGTGAATCTCCATATTCAACCGAGGTTCACCTACAGCAGTGAATCCCGGTATTCAACCGAGGTTCACCTACAGTTGTGAATCTCAACTTTCAACCGAGGCTCGATATTCAACCGAGGTTCACCTACAGCAGTGAATCTCGACATTCAACTGAGGTTCACCTACAGCAGTGAATTTCGACATTCAACCAAGGTTCACCTACAACAGTGAATCCCGATATGCAACTGAGGTTCACCTACAGCAGTGAATCTCGATGTTCATACGAGGTTCACCTACAGCAGTGAAGCTCGACCACCCTCTGAGGTTCTCCCACGCAGCGAAGCTCGGTTCATCCATACTCAACCAAAACGCCCACGTTGACCACGTTCCCACGACTTCAACCCATCAACAGCTGATAATAAGGAGCCGCATTCCCACGATGGGGGTAGTCAGTTACATGCCTAAAACCTTATAAATAGCCTTGAACAGCTATGAAGAAGACACGCACGGAGAGAGAGACTTAGACGCAGAAGCTAAGACCATTCAGCAATCTAAAGATCATCAGCAACCTTGTTCTGATCGTCAACGGGAGCAATTTCAACGTGAACATCGAGAGAAGCATCCTTCCGCTATCAAGAACCCACATAACAAAAGAGAAGTCAAATCAACCTTCTCTTCCTCTGTAATCGAGAGAGTGTGATTGTAAACTTTGTTTCAAAGTCAATCAAACAAAACTTTTTCGACCCTACAGAAGATGGCGACCACAGTGGGAGTAGCCGTTCTTTCCGATGAACTGGTGGTAGCGCAATCAGACAAGATTACAATTGGAACCGAGGTTCAGACCTTGGTTATTGAATTTGATCAAAGTAAGTATGAGGAATTCCTCTCCTCTGGGGCATCGAGCCCTGTGAAGACACGCAAGTGTCGTCGAGTCTCGTATGAGACTTCAGCCCCTATGGCTTCTGTTGAATCCTCTCGAGCGAACCTCGAGAGCCAGTCTCCGTCTCTCAAAGGCGAGGCTCCAAAAGTTAGCCAACAGGCTAAGAAGTGGGTTGTTAAGCAGCCTAAACCAACTCCAGAGGCCACTAGTCAAGCTTTGGCTTCTTCCAACGAGCCTCGCTCTACCTGTATGAAGGCAGGTCCTTCTAACGGTCCACTCTCTTGACGTGCCAAGCAGCATCGGCGACAGAACCAAGCTCGCCGAAAGGCGCTAGCGTCGGTCTCGTGCGACGGATTCCACTATCGTCCAAAGGCCGTCAAACAAGCCGAGGGTCGCATCGATGAGAAACATAATGAACCTCATCTTCGCATTCCCAAACAAATAACCTCGCCGACTAGGGGTCCATTCGAGGCAAGATGGACATCGTCCCCACAACGAACCTCGTTTCCAACACAAGGTCCCCTTGAAACAGGGCGAACCTCGTCTAAATAATGAGCCTCGTCGCCAAAATCGAACGAGGAGACAACCTCGCCAAGCTCGCCAACCTCTATTTGGAGGGTCTCGCCAGCGGCTCGATTAATCAATCGGGGTACCCCATCGCCTCGATCTCCGTGATTATCTAACACTAAGCCGATATGGATCAAATGCACGCGACCGCCATAGAGAAGCTCGCTCGCAATGTTTGCTCATTGCCCTTCGGTACACAAGCCGACGGTCTTCGAACGACTATCTGAACCATTAACTAGGCGAAAGCGGTTTCATCACCAGAGACAGACGCCACGCAATGGTCATTCCCCCGGAGTGACTATCAATATGGTTGGGAGAAGCAGAAGCAAAACCCCAACAGATAGTCCTGATTCATCTGACCCTGAATATTCCCCAGGGTTACGAGGGGCGTTAATTGATAGTCAAGGCATTTACCGACGCACCCGTATTCGTACCAGAGCAGCAATTCCCTTTGATTACCGACAAGTGAGTGGCGGTACCCATGAAGAATCTGAGAACTCCGGCATGGCCACATCTCAACCTTCGAACACTGATATAAGTGATCAAGCCAGCATCCTCATGGCTGATAAAGAGGAAGAGATGGCAAAGAAGATCGAAGATCAACAAGCTCTTATTGTTGCTCAACAAGAGTTTATCAGACGCTTAGAAGTAATGATGGAGAAGCTCGTCGGCAAGAAGAAAGTGGACGAGGGAGGTTCCAAATCAAAGCATGAAGGCTATGAAGAAGATCGGGATGTCCACTCTGGGTCATCTGAAGCAGAGTCGAACCCACGCATAAAAGAGCGAGATCATAAGTTACACGATTTCCAAAAGCAGCTTGATGACCTCAAGCTACAAGGGCGTTTTAAAGAGCTGGGGGTGTCCAGACCATATCCTGCGGAGTGGGATGATGTCCCATATCCTCCAAAATTCAAGCCGCTCAATCTAGTGCAATTTGATGGGAAAAGCTCCCCATCACAACATATTTATTACTTCCAAGCACAAACCGGTCATATAACAGGTAATGATCCTATCATGACCCGATTGTTCATTAGCACTCTTAAGGGAGTTGCTTTTGAGTGGTTTCGAAGGTTGGAGCCTGGTTCTATTCACTCTTGGAGAGATTTAGAAAAGCTTTTTATGGCCCGATTCTTCGATGACGACATCGGTGTCTATGGCCACTTTATCGCCGAGAAGCAAAGAAGACGAGTCCGCCAAGACTTTTGTCAAAGGTTCCGAACCGGCCATTGCACTCCCGGGACCAAGTCTCGGAAGCGACATTCATCGAGATGTGCAGAGCCAACCTCTCGATCAACATACTTTCGAAGATGGGTGCAGTTGAAGCACACTCTTGGAGAGACTTGGTGAGGCAAGGAGAATAGGTTGAAAACATGCTTAAGAGAATAGAGGCAGAAGAACCTCAGGACTATCGTCCTAAAAAAGGGGGTAATCAGAGCAATTTTACGCCTCAAAAACAATCGAAGGGGAAGGAGACTCTAGCTGTAGAGACTCAACCTACTTCAAGATCTTTTAAGCGTAGTTTAATGCCTCCGATAGTCAGCCCCTATGAAGAAGTATGATTTCAAGGATGATCAGGTTATCCCGATTTTCAAGACTTTGCTCAAGATGAACAAGATCACACTTCCGGAAATAAAAAAGCCGGAGGAAGCTTCAAGGACGGATGATCCAAAATATTGCATGTACCATCGAATGGTGCATCATCCGACGGGAGCATGTTACATTTTGAAAGACAAGATCCAAGTCTTATTAGAAGCAGGTGTTATGACTCTTCGGGAGGATCAGAAGAAAGTGTCTGCAAATATGGTCGCTCTCCAATTTGGTGATTTTGTGGAATTCCAAGTGCAGGATGGTGTGAAGCCGATCCCTCAGGCAGAGGCCAGAATCGTGAACTTCGACCTCCAACAACGGGAGGCGCAAGGTATGGTCCCTTACACTACGCCGAAAGGCAAAATTATGTGGGTTCATCCTGACCTGTTATCAGATGAGCAATGGACCTCTTCCAAGTCCAAAAGGAAAGCTTGCAATACCATCTCCGCTGTACCGGAAGAGGAGCAAGTTGCCCTAGTCGCACAACCTGCACAAGGGTTGGGCACCCGAGGCGGGAAAGAGTATTTAAGGGAATACTCCGAGGCGACACCCGACGTATCAGCAAAAGCACTAGCCGGTAAACCCAAGACAAAAGAGATCCGCTACAATAAAACGCTCAGAAAGGATACGCCCGAAACTTCGGAGACCCCTTTCCAGTTCGATGTTCTAGCGCAGCTCTCCAACATCCCGGCAAGAATCACATTATTCGAACTTTTGCGATTGTCTCAATCGACTAGAGAAGCTCTGCGAGAAGCATTGGCGAATAGCGAAACTTTCCTCACTTATTTCCCGGAGAAGTCAGCGGAAATTTGCACCCAATGTCACCAAGTCTTCATAATAATGCCTTGCATCACCTTCTCATCAAGACATGCAAGTGAAGAACCCGGCATGATAGACCCCTTTATTTTACGGGCTATATCGCTCTCTCCGAATCGACGGTTCAAGTTGACCCGGTCCGTGATTGAGTATTATTCCCTTAAGAATTATACAACATCCGGGAATACCGCTTCATCGCTGGCAACAACGGGACCACCATTTATGGTTTCAATGCCACCACCTCCGCCCTTGGGCAAGATCAAGCTCAAATGCCGATAGGAGACTTGAAGACGGACATTACCGCTATGTCATCGATGCGATACATCTTATAATCGCTTCGGTCGACTCGATCCATGAAAACTTGATTGTTCCATCTACGTTGCATCAATGCATGAAGTATGTGGATGAAAAAGGGACTGTTAAAACATTGGTCGCGGAAAGGCAACCATTCAAAGGCGTGGAGAATTATTTTACTGATTCTGTCCACTACCTTGAGGAAGGCCAAACCGAAGAACCACAGATCGAAGACTCGACAAAGGGAAATGAAGTCGATACGTAGTCCGAAAGCAAACAGTTATCTTTAATGATGTAAAACCCTTTGTAATCGATCTGAATGAGCCAGACGGCGACGTAGTTATCTTCAATAATAATTATGATTTAGCTTACACATCGGGTGTTAAAAGCCATACTGACTTGATGTCAGAAATTCTTCCACAGTTGTATGCTGAACCCGCATTGCACATGCCAATTCACCGCCGCTATGACGAGCCAATGGTACACTAATTCTTCACAAGCGTTTCGGATACCACCAAGAATAATGATCGAAAGACATTATCTTTGGACAGTCAATAAGCCGCGGCAAACCGAAGTTAGAACAATCCAAAGCGGAAGAAAAGGAACCCCAATTCTCATATTTCGCCAACAACAAGAAAATTTGATGAAGAAAATGGGGTATGATTTCCTTCACAAAGAAGGACTAAACTACGAAAAAGGTATCAAGACACCAATCCGATCTGCTTATGTCCCGGAAGGCCAGCCTGATGATTATTATCATAAAACTCGTAAAGGGTTGGGATATGAATCACCATCGTACTCATGGCATGTCGCGACTGAGAGCGATTCAGAGCACTCATCTTCTGAAACAGTTTCCTGGGATTCCGACGTCAGTGTAGGACATGAATTTAGGTCCCTTATGGCCAATATGACCTCAGCCAGTCCAATTGAGATTCAAGAAGATGACCTCGTGTCACTATACGAGGATCCGCTAAGTCAACAGCTTGGAATGCAATGGGAACATCGTTTTGAACAACGAGAACCGCCTACTGATGACAAAATAGTCCAAGTTAATATGGGGGATGAAACCAATCCAAAACCCATATTCATAAGCGATAGTTTGACCGCTAAAGAAAAGGAGAGCCTTATTGCTTTGGTACAAGAAGACATCGATGTCTTCGCATGGAATTATGAAGATATGCCCGGCTTAGACCCTCAAGTGGCTATGCACCGCCTTAATATCAAGCTGTGCTAAGCCCGCCAAACAAAGAATAACGCCGATTTTCCCTCGTGTCATGAAGGCTATCGAGAAAGAAATTAAAAACTAATCAAAGGTGGTTCATTCGAAGTGCAACACCTCGACCGGTAGCCAATATAGTACCCGCTTTAAAGAAAACGGACAGATCCGACCGCAAGGCCGACACGAGATTTAAATTTAGCATGTCCGAAAGATGATTTTCCTCTACCAATCACGGATCTTATTATCGACAACACATGTGGATTTGAAAGGATGTCTTTATGGATGGCTTTTCGTGGTACAATCGATCAAAATGCATCCCGATGATGAAAAGCACATCGCTTCCAAACACCGCCGAATATACCGCTATACGCCATGACTTTCGGCTTGAAAACGCGGGCTACATACCAACAGAAGATGACCACTATTTTCCGAAAACATTTACGGAAAATAGTGGAATGCTACGTAGACGATTTAGTAGTTAAGAGTCGTCACAAAGGTGAGCACTTGCATGACTTGAAGACAACATTTGAGATAATGCGGGCACATCAGTTGAAGATGAACCCAACCAAGTCTTTCCTGGGGATGTCAAGTGGTAAATTCTTAGGGTTCGTGGTCACAGCAGATGGTATACGTCTTGACCCGGACAAGGTCAAAGCCATCCAGGAACTTCCACCTCCTAGAAGTCTCAGAGAGCTTCGTGGTCTCCAAGGGCGTTTGGCTTACATTTGCAGGTTCATTTCCAACTTATCAGGAAAATGTCGGCCATTCTCGAAACTCAAGAAGAAAGGGGTATCCTTTGTTTGGGATAAAGATTGCCAAGAAGCATTCGAAGAGATTAAAACATATCTTTCCAATCCCCCTGTGCTAGTTGCGCCTAAATCAGGAAAACCCTTTTTAATTTATATCCGCTACGAGTATGCTATGTGTCTCTTAGCGCAAGACGACGCACAATGGCCACGTAACAGCGGTCTATTACCTCGCCAGAACTCGCCGTGGGCTGAATATCGATATCCTCCCATTCGAAGGAATGTTTAGCTTTGGTCTTTACCATCCAAAAGATGCACTATCTAGTGGGGCGCACTCAAACACGCCATTTCCAAAATCGATCCTATCCGGTATTCATGACCCACCGACACATTGAATGGTCGAATGGCTAGATGGGCACTTTTACTATCTCAATATGATATTCACTTCAAACCTCGAAGGCAATGAAGGGTCGTTGCAGCGATCTTATGGCTAACCATCCACCAAAGAAAAGATCGAATTATATCGACATGCCCGATGAACCTTATGAAGCTAATCCGTGTCCGAGGAACAAGTATGGCAGCTTGTTCTTGACGGAGTCAGAGCAACCCCTAGCGCCCCGTGGCGTCGAGTGGGGTGGTATTAGTATCTCCACAAAACCATGTGGTGCCACGAGCGGTATCGTTATCAGAACCATGTACCAATAACGTAGCAGAGTACAATGCGTTATTGATTGGTCTCGACATAGCCAAACAATTAAACGTGAGACACCTGGAAGCATTTGGGGATTCACAGCTAATCGTGAAACAAGTAAGGGGAGAGTATGAAGTCAGGCACGAAGACCTTATACCTCACCATGCGCATTGCGGACTTTAATCGACTCGCTTGAAAGTTTCTACATTGATCATGTACCCCGCCTCGCTAACACTTATGCCGATGCATTGGCGTCACTCGCAGCTACGCTAGCCTTGCCTGAGAACGCTACTCAGCAGATTGTCGTGTGTAGTAGACAATTATTCCGGCCAAAATACGCATTAAAGATCCAAGCAGTCGAGAACAATCCTAAGTCACTTGAAGCACGAGATTGGCGGTTCCCGATCATCGACTATGTCCTGCACGGGATATTGCCTGAAGACGCAAAAGAAAGAGAGTCTATTCGTCGGCGAGCATCAAGGTTTTCCTACGACTCCCAATTACAGACTCTATATAGAAGATCATATGACGGGCTACTGCTTCGATGTTTGTCAATTAAGGAAGCAGAGCAAGTCTTGAAAGAAGCTCATGATGGCATTTGTGGAGCACACCAGCCTGGACCTAAATTATGGGACCGACATGTAGACTTGGTTATTATTGGCCAACAATGGTAAAGACGCCGGCTTATGCTAAACGGTGTCATGCATGCCAGATACATGCTAACTACCTTCATCAACCGCCGGAACACCTGCATCCTACTGCCACGTCCTGGCCATTTGAAACGTGGGGGATGGATATTGTCGGTCCGATTTCTCCACCTTCTTCAAAAGGACATCGCTTCATATTGGCGATAACTGATTATTTCTCAAAGTGGGCCGAAGCCATTCCGCTGAGATTGGTCAAGACAAGTGATGTGATCAAATTTGTTAAACATCATGTCATATACCGATATGGTGTGCCGAGGCAGATTGTCCACGATAACGGTCCACAATTTGTCAGTCATGCCTTCACGCGATTCTGCGATAAATTCCGGATCCGGAATTTAGCATCAACAGCTTATTACCCCGCTGCGAACGGACAAGCTGAAGCTTTTAATAAGACGATCATCAAGATCCTTACTAAGGTGGTCTCTTCAAACAAAAAGGATTGGAATGACAAGTCAAGCAAAGTTTGTGGGCTTACCGTACAACAGTTCGCAGACACCGACGGGTACCACCCCATATTCTCTGGTTTATGGCTGCGAGGCTATTTTACCGTTGGAGATTAAAATCCCATCGCTACGAATAGTATTAACCACCGGAATGACGACTGAAGAAGTCATCGCCGACGTCTTGAGGAGCTTGAAATGTTGGACGAAAAGTTTACTACGTGCTCAACAACACATCGAGTTTTACCAGGTCCGGATTTCCAAAGCATTTGACAAGAAAGTCAGATGTCGCATTTTTAAGGAAGGCGACCTCGTTCTTGCTGTCCGACGCCCAATGATTTTGAATTCCAAAAAGAAGGGGAAATTCGAACCAAAATGGGAAGGACCATTCGTGGTAGAGTCTGTTTACTCGAATGGAGCATACCGCCTAACCAATCAAGAAGGCGACAAAATCATGATGCCTATTAACGGTAAGTTTCTGAAGAAATATTACCCTTAACTTTTTGTTAGTTCTGCAAGATAGTAGCTTCAGCCTGCATAGTGCACACATCAGTCCTCTGCAATAGGACAGTGGGATTACAGAATGTTATCACATTAAAAGTTCCTTTGTGCTATACAGTGTTCTACCATGTGAAGAATATCACCTGTGTCTAATTATTAGGGATAATGATCCGCCATGTGTCGACTCGTTACCTTGTCATTTCTGAAGTATTGGCCTACCAAGTGATGCGTCAATATTTCATCTTTCCGATGTTCGTCATTTCTCATAAATGACGTTCATTGTTCGATATTGACCTACCAAGTGATGTGTCAATATTTTATCTTTCCGATGTTTATCATTTCTCATAAATGACGACATCCACTGTCCGATATTGACCTACCAAGTGATGTGTCAATAGTTCCTCTTTTCGATGTTCGTCATTTCTCATAAATGACGTTCATTGTTCGATATTGACCTACCAAGTGATGTGTCAATATTTCATCTTTCCGATGTTCGTCATTTCTCATAAATGACGTTCATTGTTCGATATTGACCTACCAAGTGATGTGTCAATATTTTATCTTTCCGATGTTTATCATTTCTCATAAATGACGACATCCACTGTCCGATATTGACCTACCAAGTGATGTGTCAATAGTTCCTCTTTTCGATGTTCGCCATTTCTCATAAATGATGACATCCATTGTCCAATATTGACCTACCAAGTGATGTGTCAATATTTCAATTCGATTATCACATTTTAATTACATTTTTATACCCTTATTACCTATGTTATATGAATAGATATTACTAATAATCATTTTTATCTTATTTTGCGGGTTAATAAAGAAATAATGAATAAAATCCCAAATGACTCAAATTCTCGAATTTCTACCAATATTTGAAGCCCAAATCGAGACAAACCAAGGCCCAAGATACCAAATTGATCCAAGAGAATTAGTGAAGAAAAATCGAAAAAGAAATTGGTTGGGAACCAATCGGTTGACCAACCGGTTGGAGTTAATAAGGTTGTATAGATCGACCAACCGATCGGTTCCCAACAATCAATTAATGGTGGATTTCTCTTCCTTTTGGCTAGGTTTGATCCAATGGTTCACATCAACTCCGTTGGGCTATAAATAGGGTGAAGGTGAGTGTTTTGAGTGTGAAATATTTTGTAAAAACTCCATTTGGAGAGGAGGGTTACTCTTAATTGAGGACCTTCCAAAATTGTAACTTTGTTACACAATAAATGAAATTTTTCACCCCTTCAATTTCCTTTCTCTTCTTCTAATCCAAGGACCAAAGGAGGATTAGATTTAGATCGAGGAGTTGTTGGTTTCTATTTTATTTCTTTTTCATTTTCTTTCTTGTTCATTTATTGCTTTGTAGCTTAGATTTACTTTCATGCAATTTACTTTCATGCAATTTACTTTCATGCAATGTATTTAATTCTTGTATTTACTTTCTAGAATAGATTTTTCTTTAAATTCACCTTGAGGCTAGAACCCTCTAGGAATTACCCTTTTCTAAGTGTGGAGCTAATATTAGTGGGATCCCTAGAGATTGTTTGAAACTAGCTAACAAATCCAACTCATTTTCATGAGATTGAGATAAGCTAAGTGGATCTACTCTAGATTCCTCATATCTTTAATTAATCCTCCATACTTTACCTTCTTTATTTTCCTCTTATCCTTGTTTTCATTTGTTTGTTATTTTCCTTTATTTTTGATTTCATTGATTTTTACTTCTCTCAATCTAATATTCCCTCCATGTGCATATAATCTCAAACCTAGTTTTGTTGTTATTTGCACATAATCTAACCACATTCTCAACTTCATTTTCTCCTCTTTTGCACATAATCCACTCCTCTCTTATCTCTCCACCACCACTTTCACCATTTCCTTCGTTCATTTTATTTGAATAAACTCCTAATTGTCGTATAATTTGAGAAACCAAAACTTGAGCAAAACTCCTCCTACTTCCGTTCCTCGTGGGATCGATAATCTTTATACTATAACTTGATAAAGGTTGTATACTTGCAACTAAGGAGGTAATCATTTATTTCCCATCAAGTTTTGGCTGTTCTTGAGAGCGGTGCATAAGTAGGATTTTATTAAGTTTGGTTTTATTTTGTGTGTTTTCTTTTTGTGTAGGAACTTGGAACTTGAAGATTAAGAGTTGAAGAATCAAGATTGAAGATGTGCCTCCAACGAGGTTTTGGATAGCGATTAGTGGGTAACTCTTCTTTCTTGTATTTTCAATTCCACCCTTTAGATAGTTCATTCACATTAGAGACAATTAGGATAAAAAATAAAAATAAAATAAAAATAAAAATAAAAGATTTTTACCCTTGTGGACCCTAATAAACTTTTTTTTATTGTCGACCAAAAAAAAAATAAAAGATTTTTGTTTTGCATCCTTTTAGTTGCTTTTAATTCTTAGGGTTGCATTTCATATAATAGTAGGAATTCACCAAGTGATTTGAGCATCTTGATTTGGCACACACTTGAAAATATCTTAAGGGCAAAACCCATTAATCAAGATAAGGTGAGGGATTTCATCACCCTTTCCTTAGCCAAAATCACTAATTCCTCACTACACTTACCCAAGCCTCTTAAAATTTGATTAGGCGTTGGCCCTAAGGATTGAGCTCATTAAGGAACAATAATTTCTTAAGTGAACCGGTCCAAGTTTATTTAGATTAATTGGTGTCTAAGGCAAGGTTTAGGGGTTGCGTAAAGCAGAAAGGAAAGAGGTACTTAATTGATCTTTGATCTCCCTCTAGTACTATCCTTACGGCTAATTACCCAAGTAAACTTTGATCTTTTCACTAAGGGAATTCTTGGTTAGGAGCTGGTCTAAGTCAAGTTTAGGCTTAACCCTAGAGTTAGGGTGATTGAAAAGTGATTGCCTTGATTTATTTTAGTTAGTTTTCTCATCTTCTTAACTTTTTCTCTTATCCTTTTCAAATAAAATAAAAAATATTTTTTGATTGTGGTGTATGCAAACTTGGGTTAGGGATAATACTAATCGTTTAATTCGTTTTGATTCATCTCTTGAACCAAGCGAAATGACTAATACCAACCCACTGTTCTTCAAGATGTTTGTTACCCACTAGAAATGCAATCCCTCTTGCATAAAACTCCCAGCGTAAATGGAACCAATTTTCAACCGGTAGCATTTCATAAACATGCTTCCCAAATTCTTAGGGTGAGAAGGCATATACATCTTTATCTCGAATTTGAAGAAGTTTGCCTCATGATTAAGATGAGGGACTTAACTGAAGATCGATCAAACTCCGATTTATTCCATTTGCCCTTAAGGACAAAGCCAAAAATGGTACGTATAGCTTGCCTGATTCCATCTCAACTTGGGGTGAATTTGTAGCAGTTTTCTGAAAAATTCTTTCCTATCCATAAAAGAACCTCCTCGAAAACTCACCGAGGGAAAAGTATGGCTAGTCGGTTCAAGCGGCTGATGGGAAATAAATGATTACCTCCTAGAGTTGCAAGTATACAACCTTTATCAAGTTATAGTATTTAAGATTATCGATCCCACGAGGAACGGAAGTAGGAAGAGTTTTGCTCAAGTTTTGGTTCTCTAATTATCTTGTGACAATTAGGAGTTTATGTACAAATAAAATGAAAGTGAGAAAATGGTGAGAGTGGTGGTGAGAGATAAGAGAGTGGATGTGGATTATGTGCAAAAGAGGAGTAAATGAAGTTGAGAATATGGTTGTGGTTATATGCACATAATAACAAAACTAAGTTTGAGATTATATGCACATGGAGGGAATATGAGATTGAGAGAAAATAAGTGCAAAATAAAAGAAAGCAAGATTGAGAGAGAGAGAGTAAAGGAAAATCAAAATCAAGAATAAAGGAAAATAACAAACAAATGAAAAATAAGGATAAGAGGAAAATAAAGAATGTAAAGTATGGAGGGTTAGTTAAAGATATGAGGAATCTAGAGTAGATCCACTTAGCTTATCTCAATCTCATGAAAATGAGTTGGATTTGTTAGCTAGTTTCAAACAATCTCTAGGGATCCCACAAATATTGGCTCCACACTTAGAAAAGGGTAATTCCCAGAGGGTTCTAGCCTCAAGGTGAATTAAAGAAAAGAAAAATCTATTCTAGAAAGTAAATACAAGAATTAAATACATTGCATGAAAGTAAATTGCAAGGAATTAAATTGCATGGAAGTAAATTGCAAGAAAGTAAATTGCATGAAAGTAAATCTATTCTATAAATAAGAAATTAAAGAAGAAAATGAAAAGAAATAAAATAGAAACCAACAACTCTGATCTTAATCTAATCCTCCTTTTGGTCCTTGGATTAGAAGAAGAGAAAGGAAATTGAAGAGGTGAAACATTTCATTTATTGTGTAACAAAGTTACAATTTTGGAAGGTCTTCTCAATTAAGAGTGACCCTCCTCTCCAAATGGAGTTTTACAAAATATTTCACACTCAAAACCCTCACCTTCACCCCTATTTATAGCCCAGCGGAGTTGATGTGAGCCATTGGATCAAACCTAGCTAAAAAGGAAGAAATCCACCATTAATTGAATCATTTGGGAACCGTCGGTTGGCGATCGGTTAATAACCGGTTGGCCAACGGTTAGTCAACCGATTGGTTCCCAACCTAATTTGTCTTTTCTTGATTTTTCTTCACGAATTTCTCTTGGATCAATTTGGTATCTTGGGCCTTTGTTTGTCTTAAGATTTGGGCTTCAAATATTGGTAGAAATTGAGAATTTGAGTCATTTGGGCTTTTATTCATTATTTCTTTATTAGCACGCAAAATAAGATAAAAATGATTATTAGTAATATCGTTATTCATATAACATAGGTAATAAGGGTATAAAAAATGTAATTAAAATGTGATAATCAAATACCCCCACACCTAGACTTTTGCTAGTCCTCTAGCAAAGAAAATAAAAAGAAAACCTAACTCACTTTCGCAGGAATCGCGGTTGTATTTAGCACATACAACAAGCCTTTAAACCCCTAGGTTACCCTAGTGGACGAGTTGTAGTCTCGTGAGGGTTTGCAGTGAATATACCCACAAAATTCAGTCAACTTGCCAATTTAAAGAAGTTAATAATTAATTCATTTGATATCTTCAAACATTCCAATTGAAGTTGGTTAATACTCAAGAAAGCGTTTTTATCATAACTCGATGTAATTTTCTTAGAAACTCCTTCCATTATAGTTATACAAAACTAAGTTTAACTCAAAAATTTAATTTAAAAGTTTTGAAAAGGACATGCTAACCCTTTGTTTTAAACAAACTTCAAGTCTTTTAATCCATTTTATTTTTCAAGAACATATACAAATATAACTATATACAAAAACATGGTTAGTATGATTTTTTTTACTCTTTATTCCTTGGTGGTTTTGTTCTTTTAATCGGCTTTCTAAGTGACCATTTAGCGAAGTTTTAAATAATGAATCCCAACCCAATTGGGCTTAGGTCATTAAGCATAGAAATACTCCTCGGGCTTAATTACTCACCAACTTAGGCTTAGTAAAATAGAACCACCAATGATTTTAAGAGAAATTTTTCTTCTATTTATTAAGTTAGTATAATATATATGTGTGTATATGTATATATATTCTGAACAATATTTGATCAAGACAACTTGAAAAATTATTTTCAACTCTAAGTTAGGCATGCAAAATTTCATTACTTTATTTAAAATCTAAGTTACAACTTAAGTAAAGTATACTACTTTGAAAATCATTTCTTAAGAAATTTATTTGGAGTTATCATAAAAGGTAAACTTGAGTATAGAACCAACTAAGGATTAGAAGACTTAAATTCTATCAAATTGATCAATTATTAATCAACTCTATTAAGTTAGCAAGTGACTTTTTTTATGAGAAGAGGAAAAATGACATAAAAAAATGGTAAGAAGAGGAAAAATGACTAAGATAAAGAGCAAAATGACTAATTCCCACCCCACACCTAAATTTTGCATTGTCCTCAATGCAGATTCTATTATGCATAAAGTAAAACAGATAAGCATGGAAGCACTTACCTTTGTTCTATCGACTTCAACAATGATAAAAATTCTCAGAATTAACTTTGGTATGAGAAGGTGAAGTCAAAATTTATTCTCTTTTTTTCTTTTTTTTTCATATGTTTTTTTTTCTTTTTTTTTTTTTTTTTTTTGAAAAGAACAAGAAACTCTCACATGAGAGAAGAATAAATTCTTTTATTATTATTGTGGGACAAAAGTAAAAATGTAGAATAAAAGATAAAACATGAGAAGCTCACATTCTACATTAAATCCTACCTTATTGCTGAAAATTCTACCCGAAATTTAAAGAATTTCAAGATGATATAATCAATGATGTTCTCAAATTCTGAAAATTCCATGGTTTGCAATGTGTTTTGCAAAGAAATTAAGGTAGGTCTTATTGGTGTTATGCATTTTGAACTTAGATTTTTGATTAATGAAAATTTGACATTTTGGTTGCTCTTCCAAAAATCTAAGCTCATCGAAAAGAGTTCTTCAATGTTGCATTCAAGAGGCATGTATTCAACACAGCTTCTCATTTTGAAAAATAAAACACGAATTTTTAAGATTTCCAGCCTCATGAAAGATTTCAAAACTAATGTCGATTCATTCTCTACTGCTAAACTTTCTTGGACATAATTGATTTCGAAGGTCGATTATCAATATTATTTCCGGATTGAAAATATTAAGTTCAGCAATGATTCCCAAAAGACAGCCTTCATGTGACCAGTTCTACGCTTGATGAGAGCATTAGAAGTGGCTAAGAACGGTCTTCCTAAGATCACGGTATCGTCCTTTGGGATTGGAAACGGGTTGCGCTTCCGTGACTACTAAATCAACAGAAAAATGAAGTCTCCAACCTTTATCAATACATCTGTTATTTCACCCATAGGGACCTTAATGCATCTATCGCCTAATCAAGTGTGCATCTAGTTGGCTTGAGTTCCCCGACACCTAGTTGTTGGTAGATCGAATACGGAAGCAAGTTGACACCGCCCCTAAGTCTAAAAGCCTTTATCGATACAGTATTACCAATGATACATGGGATGGTAGGACAACCCGATCTTTATGTTTCAATGGTACGACTTTGAGAGGACTTCAAATATTGGTAGAAATTCAGAGAATTTGAGTCATTTGGGCTTTTATTCATTATTTCTTTATTAGCCTCGCAAAATAAGATAAAATGATTATTAGTAATATCGTTATTCATATAACATAGGTAATAAGGGTATAAAAATGTAATTAAAATGTGATAATCAAATACCCCCACACCTAAACTTTTGCTAGTCCTCTAGCAAAGAAAATAAAAAGAAAACCTAACTCACTTTCATAGAATCGCGGTTGTATTTAGCACATACAACAAGCCTTTAAACCCCTAGGTTACCCTAGTGGACGAAGTTGTAGTCTCGTGAGGGTTTGCAGTGAATATACCCACAAAATTCAGTCAACTTGCCAATTTAAAGAAGTTAATAATTAATTCATTTGATATCTTCAAACATTCCAATTGAAGTTGGTTAATACTCAAGAAAACGTTTTATCATAACTCCAATGTAATTTTCTTAAGAAACTCCTTCCATTATAGTTATACAAAACTAAGTTTAACTCAAAATTTAATTTAAAAGTTTTGAAAAGGACATGCTAACCCTTTGTTTTAAACAAACTTCAAGTCTTTTAATCCATTTTATTTTTCAAGAACATATACAAATATAACTATATACAAAAACATGGTTAGTATGATTTTTTTACTCTTTATTCCTTGGTGGTTTTGTTCTTTTAATCGGCTTTCTAAGTGACCATTTAGCGAGTTTTGGGCCAATGAATCCCAACCCAATTGGGCTTAGGTCATTAAGCATAGAAATACTCCTCTGCTTAATTACTCACCAACTTAGGCTTAGTAAAATAGAACCACCAATGATTTTAAGAGAAATTTTTCTTCTATTTATTAAGTTAGTATAATATATATGTGTGTATATGTATATATATTCTGAACAATATTTGGATCAAGACAACTTGAAAAATTATTTTCAACTCTAAGTTAGGCATGCAAAATTTCATTACTTTATTTAAAAATCTAAGTTACAACTTAAGTAAAGTATACTACTTTGAAAATCATTTCTTAAGAAATTTATTTGGAGTTATCATAAAAGGTAAACTTGAGTATAGAACCAACTAAGGATTAGAAGACTTAAATTCTATCAAATTGATCAATTATTAATCAACTCTATTAAGTTAGCAAGTGACTTTTTTTTATGAGAAGAGGAAAAATGACATAAAAAAATGGTAAGAAGAGGAAAAATGACTAAGATAAAGAGCAAAATGACTAATTCCCACCCCCACACCTAAATTTTGCATTGTCCTCAATGCAAATTCTATTATGCATAAAGTAAAACAGATAAGCATGGAAGCACTTACCTTTGTTCTACGACTTCAACAATGATAAAAATTCAGAATTAACTTTGGTATGAGAAGGTGAAGTCAAAAATTTATTCTCTCTTTTTTTTTTTTTTTTTTCATATGTTTTTTTCTTTTCTTTTTTTTTTTTTTTTGAAAAGAACAAGAAACTCTCACATGAGAGAAGAATAAATTCTTTTATTATTATTGTGGGACAAAAAGTAAAATGTAGAATAAAAGATAAAACATGAGAAGCTCACATTCTACATTAAATCCTACCTTATTGCTGAAAATTCTACCCGAAATTTAAAGAATTTCAAGATGATATAATCAATGATGTTCTCAAATTCGAAAATTCCATGGTTTGCAATGTGTTTTGCAAAGAAATTAAGGTAGGTCTTATTGGTGTTATGCATTTTGAACTTAGATTTTGATTAATGAAAATTTGACATTTTGGTTGCTCTTCCAAAATCTAAGCTCATCGAAAAGAGTTCTTCGAATGTTGCATTCAAGAGGCATGTATTCAACACAGCTTCCTCATTTTGAAAAATAAAACCGAATTTTTAAGATTTCCAGCCTCATGAAAGATTTCCTCAAAACTAATGTCGATTCATTCTCTACTGTAAACTTTCTTGGACATAATTGATTTCGAAGGTCGATTATCAATATTATTTCTGGATTGAAAATATTAAGTTCAGCATTCGATTCCCAAAAGCGACTTCATGTGACCAGTTCTACGCTTGATGAGAGCATTAGAAGTGGCTAAGAACGGTCTTCCTAAGATCACGGGTATCGTCCTTTGGGATTGGAAACGGGTTGCGCTTCCGTGACTACTAAATCAACAGAAAAATGAAGTCTCCAACCTTTATCAATACATCCTATTTCACCCATAGGGACCTTGAATCTATCGATAGCGAAGTGTGCATCTAGTTGGCTTGAGTTCCCGACACCTAGTTGTTGGTAGATCGAATCTGAAGCAAGTTGACACGGCCCCTAAGTCTAAAAGCCTTTATCGATATGAGTATTACCAATGATACATGGGATGGTAGGACAACACGGATCTTTATGTTTCAATGGTACGACTTTGAGAGGACTTCACCGATATTGGCGGCAAGAAAGACTTTCTTTGGAACATTTATTTGCCTCTTTTGGTACATAATTCCTTTAAAAATTTGGCATAAGAAGGAATTTGTTCAATGACATCTAAAGAGGAATGTTGACCTTAACCCGCTTGAAAGTCTCTAGAATGTTCTCCTCGAGAGGAGTGCTTCCTAGGCCCGAGTCTATCCTGTAAGGAGCAACCGGTTTAAATTGATTAGACTCGGTTACAGTTCGGGTTAAGGTCATCGGAAGGTGTGATTTTTGAAGGAGAGAATTTGTTCGGTTCAAGGGTTTCACTTAGAGGCATTCTAACCTCGATTATCGACTGCCTACGACCGTAGTGAATGGATTGCATTCACTTCAACTTGGTAGGTTGAACTTGATCCCGTGTCCTTCGGGTTGGGCACGGGTTGACTCGGAAAAGTTCCTTTCTCTCTCTCACTCATGGCATTAGCTAGTTGACCAAGTTGGGTTTCTAACCTAGCTATGGCTTGAGTGTTGGAAGTGATTTGCGGTTAATTGCATAAAGGAATTCAACGTGTTTGATGTTTGAGTCAATAAGTTAGTGAGTGCGTGTAGAGGTTTTAATCAAAGTTTCTAGACCCTTTTCCAACATTAAGACGCTTATCATGATCGCAATTTGAGGAGTGTGATTTGCAGATTGGTGATGAGGAGACTGATTTTGAAATGATAGATTCGGTTGTTGATAATTTAGAGGAACTTCATTGCCCCTAGAGAATTGTTGGGTTGAAGAGGGAGTGAAATTTTGATTTCCGGAGTAGTTTCCCTGGTTCCATGCAAAGTTCGGATGATTTCTCCAACCTGGATTGTAGGTTGGAGAAAATGGATCATTACGGGGCGGAATCTGGCGTTTATCGACCTAGTGGTGACGGATCCTAAAAGAGGGCATTCCTCTGAAACATGAGATAGAGACAGACAGTTATGACAACCTGAGGCAGAAACTTGGTTGATTTGAGCTGGAGCTCGTTCTTTGACTTCTAAAGCTTCTAACCTACGCATGATTGTAGCCATCTTTGCTTCAGAGGCTATGTTCGTTTCTAAGGAAAGACCACTGGTTTTGGGTTGGGAAACTGATGAAACACGGTCATCACAATGTTCCCACTGCATGGTTTTCTCGGATAAACTCTCTAAAAAGTCCCAAGCTTCATCGGCATTTTTCTTCATGAAATCCCCTTGACACATTGACTCTAAGGAAGTTTTTGAAGAATAATCCAATCCTTCATAAATGATTTGGCATAATCGCCATTTTTCGAGACCATGGTGAGGACATTGGATAAGAAGATCTTTGAATTTGTCAAAATACTTCCAAAAAGGTTCTCCTGGGAAATAAATGATTACCTCCTAGAGTTGCAAGTATACAACCTTTATCAAGTTATAGTATTTAAGATTATCGATCCCACGAGGAACGGGAAGTAGGAAGAGTTTTGCTCAAGTTTTGGTTCTCTAATTATGCGCGTGACAATTAGGAGTTTATGTACAAATAAAATGAAAGTGAGAAAATGGTGAGAGTGGTGGTGAGAGATAAGAGAGAGTGGATGTGGATTATGTGCAAAAGAGGAGTAAATGAAGTTGAGAATGTGGTTGTGGTTATATGCACATAATAACAAAACTAAGTTTGAGATTATATGCACATGGAGGGAATATGAGATTGAGAGAAAATAAGTGCAAAATAAAAGAAAGCAAGATTGAGAGAGAGAGGAGAGAGTAAAGGAAAATCAAAATCAAGAATAAAGGAAAATAACAAACAAATGAAAAATAAGGATAAGAGGAAAATAAAGAATGTAAAGTATGGAGGGTTAGTTAAAGATATGAGGAATCTAGAGTAGATCCACTTAGCTTATCTCAATCTCATGAAAATGAGTTGGATTTGTTAGCTAGTTTCAAACAATCTCTAGGGATCCCACAAATATTGGCTCCACACTTAGAAAAGGGTAATTCCCAAGAGGGTTCTAGCCTCAAGGTGAATTAAAGAAAAGAAAAATCTATTCTAGAAAGTAAATACAAGAATTAAATACATTGCATGAAAGTAAATTGCAAGGAATTAAATTGCATGGAAGTAAATTGCAAGAAAGTAAATTGCATGAAAGTAAATCTATTCTATAAACAAGAAATTAAAGAAGAAAATGAAAAAGAAATAAAATAGAAACCAACAACTCCTGATCTTAATCTAATCCTCCTTTTGGTCCTTGGATTAGAAGAAGAGAAAGGAAATTGAAGGGGTGAAACATTTCATTTATTGTGTAACAAAAGTTATAATTTTGGAAGGTCTTCTCAATTAAGAGTGACCCTCCTCTCCAAATGGAGTTTTTATAAAATATTTCACACTCAAAACCCTCACCCTTCACCCCTATTTATAGCCCAACGGAGTTGATGTGAGCCATTGGATCAAACCTAGCCAAAAAGGAAGAGAAATCCACCATTAATTGATCTGCTTGGGAACCGATCGGTTGGTCGATCGGCTAGCAACCTGTTAGCCAACCTTGCCAACCGGTTGGTCAACCGATTGGTTCCCAACCGAATTTGTCTTTTCTTGATTTTTCTTCACGAATTTCTCTTGGATCAATTTGGTATCTTGGGCCTTTGTTTGTCTTCAGATTTGGGCTTCAAATATTGGTAGAAATTCAGAGAATTTGAGTCATTTGGGCTTTTCTTCATTATTTCTTTATTAGCCTGCAAAATAAGATAAAAATGATTATTAGTAATATCGTTATTCATATAACATAGGTAATAAGGGTATAAAAAATGTAATTAAAATGTGATAATCAGCAGCTGGTAAAGACATACCAAGTCCGTTGATAGCTGGGGGTTTGCTAAAAATTCCAGATTGCAAATGCAAATTGCACAAGAAAATATTGAGTGAACACAAAAGAGAGAATTTTATTCATAATTTAGTCAAAGATATACAAGTTACAAGTGCTTTCGGCGTACGGATTCTGCAAAGCGTGACCATAGCTTCGTTAGGCGACCTTAACTTCTTCCGTAGCTTGACTGTGGAGATCGTTATCAGAGAGTATCGGCATGTGGCTCACGGCAACACTTAGCTTATCCAATTCATCAGTTGACACCTTTGTCGCGGTGTTACGTCCATTGGCCGTCGAGCGATGCCTCTCGGTAGCAGCTATTAGTTCACTCTCCGCCGCCGCTAGCTTGGCTTGGATATCGATGAGCGCAGCCTTGTAGGAGTCAACCAGGAGTTGTTGGTTGCGCTCGATGTCAGCAATCCTCTTGTTCTCATTAAAAATAGTTGTGGTCAACTCCCCGAGCTGTTGAACTGCCTACTTCTTCTCAAGTATTTGACGTTGGAGCTCAAATTGGGAATCATCCCTTTGTCTTATAAGCTGCATGGCACGATCTTCAATCTTGGAACGAAGGGGCTGATCGCGCTGACTTTGCCATTTGTTGAAGAGGGCCTCTACCTGTACCAGACGTGTGCGGTAGGGCAATGTAGCTGTAGCATTGGTCAAACTCTGCATCACATCCAGGAGAGGTTCCAATACAGCCTTGATCCCAGCAAAATCACCACCACGCTCCAACACTTGAGTAGGAGATTCTTTTAGGATGGTGAGGAAATTATTGCGAATCATATATACCCCGTATTCTTTTGACAAGTCAAAAGAAGAGGGGGTAGCAGTAGAAGGATTTGACCCCAACGGACAAACCGATGTCGGGATTGGCGGAACTTCAATTGAGGGGGTGGTGACGACAGTCAAAGCAAGTGAAGTTTCAGGCACGATCGCGCGTGGATCGCCAGATCATCATCTTGAGTCCCGGTCTCCCACTGCAAACGAGCGCCGTGGACATTTCAGCATGGACCGGAGCACTCTCAACAACGTCGGTGGCGCCTTCAGCAGTCGTACTTAAACCGATAGCAGGACCAATCAGAGCCTCTTGCCGTACTCGCTTGGCCAAACGTTTGGTTCGTGGAGGCCCTGGTCTTTTGGAGCCTCGAACTGTTGGCACCGAAGCTTCGTTTTCTCCAGTTCATTCTCCTTAATAATAAAAAAATAAGGAGATGAAAAGAATTAGACAAAGTGATAATCTAAAGGATTATGACAAGTCAAAATTATCATACCGATAGACTCTGGAACGGGAATGGTCTCCTCGGGTATAACGCCAGCAGGCCGACTAGGCGAATCATGACTTTCGAGAGATTCCCGTGGCGGAGGCTCCGAAGGTTCGGCTGTGGGAACGAAATGTCCGGGTGCCCCAGATGCAGATCCCACCCTAATTGTATCCTCAGCGCCGGCAGCAAAAGGAATGTTACTACCATATTCGTTCAATCTGGAAGGGCTTGGGAACACGCGGTCATCTAGAGCCTCGTCTATCTCCGCCTGAGTTTCGTGAGGGCTAGATTGGTGGGATGTGTCCGCGCCAACCTTCGTCGGGGGTTCAGCAACTCCGGTATCCTTCTCGGCATGCAAGAACTCCTTCAGTCCTGGCATGCGACTCTTGGTTGAGCTCTGTCCTTCTTTATAACAGCGCCGAATCAATCGTAGCCCAGAGGAATTGATGTTGAAGCCTGGGATTGCCGCGTTTGCTATACAGTGCCATTTACAGTAGGCAAAAGTCACCCGGGGTTGTGGATCCCGCTGTGGAAGTGAAAAACGAACACCCGTGCCACCCGCAACAGTCCAATACCAGGCCCGGGCTCCGATAATCAGGCTGCAGCCATCGGATTGCAACTGAGTGTTGGGGTTACCGATATATAGCTGATCATACCCGAACTGACGGGCAAAACGGCATGGTAGGTAAGGTTCTACCACACACACTGGACCAACGCGGTAAACAAAATACCCCGGACGGATGTTCAAAAGCCACAAGAAGCAGCCCGATGACAAAGTGGTATAGCCTTGGGCATTGGGTTCATCCACTACAGTCTGCCCATAGCTAGCCCCAGAGAAGCTAGGAAAGCACCGGTTGAAGGAATAATTCTTATAATCCCGGAGAGCACGCCGCACGGAGACCATGTAGTGTCTGCTCCATTCTGAATTTTCCAGTCTTTGGACAAAAGGGGTAATTTGTCCGGCTACCTGTGTAGAAGGTGCGCTCATAAGCGTAGGGCAATGCATGACAAACCATGCCATAAGGTAAGCGTAGGGCAGCTCTACTCTAGGGTTCTCCGCGCCTTGAGTGAAAGCGTTGCAAAGACACCGTAACCCCCAATGAAGGCGGGTGATCATAGCAGGAAGAAGAGCATACTGACGGCCGTGAGCCATGCAAACAGCTGAAAAATTACATCAACAGCCAGTATATCAAAACTGCCGCAAGGAACTACGACATGCTTCAGCCACAGCATGAGATAACCTGCTAACGCCGCTTTCGAAGAAATGGGTTCCCCGGCCTGATAAATATAGGTGTCAAAGGTCATTCCTGCTGGAAAACCGTGCTCATCCGTGGAGGGTACATAAGAAAGCGGAAGATTACCAAGCACTAGCTTCGATAAAGGGCCTGCTTCAAGAGGATCTAAAGGGAATACAGGATCCTTTTTATTGTCCAGACCAGTGAAAAGATAATGGGCCCAAGTGCCGGGTCGATACCTTCTCACCTTTCTTATCTGCACGGCCTTGGGAGCACGCACAGATATGGTAATGACACATTACCTCCCAATAAGTCTCAACGACTTGGGGGTAATCTTTCTCCAAGCTTACCAGCTCTTTGTAGCTCGGGACGTACTCCTCATAAGGATACCGGCCATATGGTAGTCCCGAAACCTCAGCCATCTCGTGCAGAGTGATGCCTAATTCGCCGTCAGGGGTGAAGAATGTGCGTATCGATTGTACAACCTGCATGCCAAAGAATTGATGAGAGTTGGTCTTCAGACCAAATTGAGTCACCCTGATTGGCGTATAGAGTCTGAATCTCTGAAGATCTTCGAGATTTTCCTTGAGAATATATTCGGTGACACGCGGCCACCATTGAGAAGAACCCCAACGAGACCAGCCAGGAGTCCTGAAATCTTTGGCAGGAAATTGACGCTGAGAAGCATGAAAAGTCCGACCGAAAGTATTGGCTTCAGAAATGACTCGCCACGTGAAAATCCTTTGAAATAATCCCGATGCGTGCCGCTTATGTAACGGCCATGGCGGTCTACTTGCGCACCATCTCGGGAAAAATGGCCACAAGTCACTCCATCTTGGGAGGGAGTTAAATCCAGCCATTCGCCGCAACCGGCGTTCTCAAATCGCTGAGTGAACAGTCACGTTCTATCGCCGGCAAGAACATAGAACGTTGGCCCACAGTTCTAAGCCACCGTAAGAACCCAAATCAAGCAAGTCGGGTCTTCAATCATCACCAACAAAAACAGTTTCTTAATGGGCGTCCGGTCGGCGGATTCTAAAGGGGCATCCGTCACTAATCGCCTTAAAGTAGAGGTCGAGAGCTCTGAAAGCAGGCTGAGAGCCTCCTCGCTTCTATCCCCGAATATAGGGACATCCCTAAGGGAGGAATAGTAAACGTCAGGTTCGGTACTTTGAGCACTGCTTGCGCTAAAAGCACCCCGATGTGGGATAGGGGCAGACGAATGCTCAACTGCACATAAGACAAAGGAGGCAAAATAAGTCAGTCCAAGGATCGAGTTATCACTCCAAAATACTAGGGCTATTATGACAGCAATGCTAGTCAAAACAGACGAGCCTCGCCAAACAAGCCTCGTTTGACAAGGAAACGAGCCTCGCCAAACGAGCCGCCCAAAAGAGCCTCGTTTGACAAGAAAATGAACTTCGCCAAATAGACGAACTTCGAACTTCGCTAAATAGACGAACTTCGAACTTCGCTAGATAGACAAACTTCAAATAAACTCCGAGCGGAGTTCGGTGGAGAAACCAAGTCTCATGGAGTTGTCCTCGTAACTGAGGTTCATTTGCCCAACAAGCAAGCTTAACCGGGTGCATGAACCTCGTCAATAAAGATGAGGTTTGCTAGTCAAATAAGGCAAGCCTCATTGGAAACTGCCTACGCAGTTGGAAAGACGCCACCTTTCGGATGGATTTCGTCTCAAGGGTGAAAATTGCTACAGAAAACCAACCCTAAGGCGGTTAAAAATCAGATCTTCAAAGCTTTTATCTGAAAACCAGCCCTAAGGCGGGTAAAGATCAGACCTTCAAAATTTTTACCTGAGAAAGTGGGCGGAATGGTGGAAGCATCGACGGGCCCAGCAGTTTTCTTGCCTTTGCCAGTGGAAGTCTTGGGGGCCATGGCTGAAGAATGTAAAAAAAAAATTTCAGGTGCAAACGAGAAATTCAACAGCTTGGAGGAGATGAAAAGGAGGTGTCTTTCTAGTCCCTTCAATGCTATATATAGAGTTTGGAAGAAACGGCGACGCCGTAAACAGCGGTGAAGTGACCCACACGATCCCCTGCTACAGATCCACGTGATTCACTGGATATTAAGGGACGTTTGAGAGATATCAAATCTCTAGGCCGCCACGTGGACACAGACTTTAATAAGGATCAGTACGAAGTGAGGTTCAAATAATGCGGGGTTCGGTGCTGCAGCCTCATATTATAAGTTCCGATGAAGTTGATGAGCAAGCCTCGTCCACAACAATCAAGAAGATTCAAAGTATTTCAGACCCGGCACAACCTGATTCGAGTCTGAAAACTTTGAAGGGGGTTTTGTAAGCATTAAAAAATGCTAAGAGACAAAAGAGGAGGTTCGCCCAGGCAGCGAAGCTCGACATTCATACGAGGTTCGCCCACACAGTGAATCTCGATGTTCAACCGAGGCTCACCTACAGTTGTGAATCTCGACTTCCAACCGAGGCTCGATATTCAACCGAGGTTCACCTACGCCAGAATCTCAACTTTCAACCGAGGCTCGATATTCAACCGAGGTTCACCTACGCCAGAATCTCAACTTTCAACCGAGGCTCGATATTCAACCGAGGTTCACCTACAGCAGTGAATCTCGATATTCAACCAAGGTTCACCTACAGCAGTGAATCTCGATATTCAACCGAGGTTCACCTACAGTTGTGAATCTCGACTTCCAACCGAGGCTCGATATTCAACCGAGGTTCACCTACGCAGTGAATCTCAATATTCAACCGAGGTTCACCTACGCCAGAATCTCAACTTTCAACCGAGGCTCGATATTCAACCGAGGTTCACCTACGCCAGAATCTCAACTTTCAACCGAGGCTCACCTACAGTTGTGAATCTCGACTTCCAACCGAGGCTCGATATTCAACCGAGGTTCACCTACAGCAGTGAATCTCAATATTCAACCGAGGTTCACCTACAGCAGTGAATCCCGGTATTCAACCGAGGTTCACCTACGCCAGAATCTCAACTTTCAACCGAGGCTCACCTACAGTTGTGAATCTCGACTTCCAACCGAGGCTCGATATTCAACCGAGGTTCACCTACAGCAGTGAATCTCGATGTTCAACCGAGGCTCGATATTCAACCGAGGTTCACCTACGCAGTGAATCTCGATATTCAACCGAGGTTCACCTACGCCAGAATCTCAACTTTCAACCGAGGCTCACCTACAGTTGTGAATCTCGACTTCCAACCGAGGCTCGATATTCAACCGAGGTTCACCTACGCCAGAATCTCAACTTTCAACCGAGGCTCACCTACAGTTGTGAATCTCGACTTCCAACCGAGGCTCGATATTCAACCGAGGTTCACCTACAGCAGTGAATCTCGATGTTCAACCGAGGTTCACCTACAGTTGTGAATCTCGACTTTCAACCGAGGCTCACCTACAGTTGTGAATCTCGACTTCCAACCGAGGCTCGATATTCAACCGAGGTTCACCTACAGCAGTGAATCTCGATATTCAACCGAGGTTCACCTACAGCAGTGAATCTCAATATTCAACCGAGGTTCACCTACAGCAGTGAATCCCGGTATTCAACCGAGGTTCACCTACAGTTGTGAATCTCAACTTTCAACCGAGGCTCGATATTCAGCGAGGTTCACCTACAGCAGTGAATCTCGATATTCAACCGAGGTTCACCTACAGCAGTGAATCTCGATATTCAACCGAGGTTCACCTACAGCAGTGAATCTCGATATTCAACCGAGGTTCACCTACAGCAGTGAATCTCAATATTCAACCGAGGTTCACCTACAGCAGTGAATCCCGGTATTCAACCGAGGTTCACCTACAGTTGTGAATCTCAACTTTCAACCGAGGCTCGATATTCAACCGAGGTTCACCTACAGCAGTGAATCTCGACATTCAACTGAGGTTCACCTACAGCAGTGAATTTCGACATTCAACCAAGGTTCACCTACAACAGTGAATCCCGATATGCAACTGAGGTTCACCTACAGCAGTGAATCTCGATGTTCATACGAGGTTCATCTACAGCAGTGAAGCTTGACCACCCTCTGAGGTTCTCCCACGCAGCGAAGCTCGGTTCATCCATACTCAACCAAAACGCCCTCGTTGACCACGTTCCCACGATTTCAACCCATCAACAGCTGATAATAAGGAGCCGCATTCCCACGATGGGGGTAGTTAGTTACATGCCTAAAACCTTATAAATAGCCTTGAGCAGCTATGAAGAAGACACGCACAGGGAGAGAGACTTAGACGCAGAAGCTAAGACCATTCAGCAATCTAAAGATCATCAGCAACCTTGTTCTGATCGTCAACGGGGAGCAATTTCGACGTGAACATCGAGAGAAGCATCCTTCCGCTATCAAGAACCCACATAACAAAAGAGAAGTCAAATCAACCTTCTCTTCCTCTGTAATCGAGAGTGTGATTGTAAACTTTGTTTCAAAGTCAATCAAACAAAACTTTTTTCGACCCTACACCACCTCTAGTGCCCGTAGGAGCCACCTCTAGAGTCCACATCGCCTGGCTATACTGGGATGTGCATTGTCATGTCGTGATGAAGACGTCGCCTTTGTAAGGCGACGTCCTGATTGTGACATCCCACTTTACAAGGGGTTGATGGTGACATTTGTGAAAAATTATAGTCCCGCATCGGTGGGTGAGTGAAAGTATTGAATGTTTATATAGTGAAGCTAAAGACTCAAGTGTAACATCGGCTAGTCGATTTTGGCAGTGGATGATAGGGGCTAATTGATGTCCTAGAGTTGCAAGTATACAACCTTCAAGTTATAGTATTTAAAGTTATCGATCCCATGAGGAACGGGTTTTGTAAGAGTTAGTCCAATTTGGTTCTCAAATTATGCGCGACAATTAGGGGTTATTAAACATGAGAGTAAGTGGTGAACATGGTTGTGAGAGATTAGAGAATGAATGTGGATTATGCACAAATAAAAGAAAACGAGGAAGAAATTGTGTGTGAGGAGATTAGAGAATGTGAAGGTGAATGGAGTGCAAATAAACACAAAATGAGAGTGGAAAGATTGGAGAGTGTGTAAGTAAATATGTGCAAAATAAAAGAAAACAAGATTGAGAGAGGGGAGAGTAAAGGAAAATCATATCAAGAAGGAAAAATCAAGAAAACTCAATCAAGAACAAAGAGGCAAAACAAGAAAGTAAAGATGAAAGATTCAATTAGAGATATTGAGGAATCTAGAATTGAATCCACTAACTAATCTCATTCATAAATTCATGAATCATTCTCTTTTTACATTCTACTTTAGATTTATTAAGCATAGATTATCAAACCACTCAAGGAAAGCATAACCTATCAAATTATCATCTAAGCAAAATCAATACTCATGAAAAGGAGAGTCAAATATATAGTAATCCTAGAATTCATAAGCATAACCTATCAAACTATTCAAGATAAGCATAGATTATCAAATTCTTCCTCACCGATTAGTTCTCTAGTTGATTATCCAAAACATGATCATTTTAAGCACAAGAGAAAAAGCCATGATTTATAAATAGAAATTAGACTAGTTTCATGCAATCCTAGAATTTCTACAAGGATTAGTTCCACATCTTTGAAAATGAAAGAAACAAGGAGATAGAAATTAGACAAGAAAGAATGAAGGAAATAAAGAGAGAGCTAATTACAAGAAGGAAATAAAAACAAGAAGAAAGATCAACAAAAGAGAAAAGAAATCAAGAAAATCTAAACTAATTGCAAGAAAATAAATCTACACTACAAATTAAAGACGTTGCATGAAAGTAAATTGCATGAAAATAAATTGCACTAAAGTAAATATATGAATGTAAATCTACTTTACAAAGCAAAGAAAAGAAAATAAAAGATAAGAAAAGATAAACCCACATATTATTCTTTTCATCTTCATCCTCCTTTGGTCCTTGGACAAAGAGAATAAACAAATATGAAGGGATGAAATTTTTTTATTAATTTGCAACAAAAGTTAAAATTTTAGAAGGTCTTCTCAATTAAGAGTAATCCTCCTCTCTAAATAGAGTTTTTACAAAAATTTTCACACTCAAACCTCTCCCCCTCAGCCCCTATTTATAGCCCAATGGAGTGAACATGAACCATTGGATCAAACTTGGCCACCAAGGAGTTGAAATCAGCCATTAATTCGGAATCAGTTGAAATCCAATCGGTTGGCCAATCGGTCGGCCGACCAATTGGCCAATCGGTCGGCCGACAGATTGGTTTCCAACCGATTTTATCTTTTTCTTGATATTTTTATACGAATTCTTCTTGGATTCCTTGGGTGTCTTGGGCCTTCGTTTGTCTTCAGATTTAGGCTTCAAAAATTGGTAGAAATTCAGAGAATTTGAGTCATATGGGCTCTTATTTATTAATACTTCATTAGCCTGCAAATTAAGATAAAAACAGTTATTAGCAGGATATTTATTCATATAAAATAGGTAATGAGGGTATAAAATTATAATTAATTTATGATTATCAAATACCCCCACACCTAAACTTTTGCTAGTCCTCTAGCAAAAAAAGAAAATGAAAGAAAATTCCTAACTCACTTTCGCAGGAATCGCGGTTGTATTTAGCGCATACAACAAGCCTTTAAACCCACAGGTTACCCGATGGGCGAGTTGTAGTCGGTGAGGGTTTGCAGTGAATATACCCATAAAATTCAGTCAACTTCCCAATTTAAAAGAGTTAGTGAATAATGAATTTACGTGATAAATTTAAACATTCTAATTAAAGGTAGTTGATACTTCAAGAAAACGCTTTTATATATAACTCCAAAGTATATCTCTTTAGAAAATCTTTCATTATAGAAATACAACACCAAATCTTAACTTAGAAATTCAATTTAAAAGTTTTTAAAAAGAACATGCTAACTCTTTATTTTTAACAATTTTCAAGTCTCCAAGTTTTTATTTTTATTTTTATTAAGAACATAATTTTTTAACTCTATATCCCTTAGTGATTTTTTTCTTTATCGGACTTTCTAAGTGACTATTTAACGAGTTAAGGCCAATGAATTCCAACCCAATTGGGCTTAGGTCATTAAGTATAGAAATACTCCTGGGCTTAATTACTCGGTCAACTTAGGCTTTATAAGATGAAATCACCTTGAGTTTTAAGAGAAATTTTATTTTGGTGCCCATTTTCGCACTCTTCTTTGTAAAATTTTTATTTATTTATTTATTTTTATTTTTATTTTTTTAATTTTTTTATTTAAGACACTTGAAAAATTATTACAAACTCTAAGCTAGGCATGCGAAAAATTTCATTACTTCAATTAAAAATCTAAGTTTGGACTTAAGTGAAGTATACTACTTTGAAAATTATTTCTTAAGAGATTTATTTGGAGTTATCATAAAAGGTAAACTTGAGTATAAAACTAACTAAAGATTAGAAGATTCACAATTTATCAAATAGATCAATTACTAATTAACTCAAATAATTTGGCAAGTGACAATATTTCTATTTTTCTTTTTAAATAAAGGAAAGGGTAAAATAAAGAGGAAAACATAATGAAAAGGTAAAATAAAGAGTGCAAATAACTAAGACCCCACCCCCACACCTAAATTTTGCATTATCCTCAATGCAAACTCTATAATGCACAAAGTAAAACAGATAGAAATGCAGCACTTACATTTGTTCGGCCGGCTTCGAACAATGATAAAAAAATCTATAATTACCTTTGGTGTGAGAGGGTTGAAGGCAATATATATATATATATATATATATATATATATATATATATATATATATATATATATATATATATATATATATATATATATATATTTATTTATTTATTTTTTCAAGAGAAAAAAATTGAACAAGAAACTCTCAAATGAGAGAAGAATAAATTCTTTTTATTTTTATTATGAGACAAAGAAGAGAAAAATGTAGAATAAAAGATTAAACATGAGAAGTTCATATTCTACATTAAATCCTACCTTATTGTTGAAAATTCTACCTCGAATTTTAAAGAAATCCAAAATGATATAAAAGATGTGTTTATATTCTGAAAATTTCGAGGTTTTGATGATGTTTGAAGTAATAGAAGGTAGTTAACAATGGTGTTATGCTTTTTGAACTTAGATTCTTTATTAACAAAATTATGTGCAACCAAGTCTTCTTTAAAAATTTCCTCAAATACAAAATTTATATTTAAGGTTTGACATTTTAGTTGGTTATTTTTAAAAATCTAAGTTCATTTGAAAATAGTTCTTCAACAGTTTCCTCATTCTCAGCAAAAAATTTCAGTTCCTCAGTAAAAATTTCCTCAAAACTAAGGTCTATCTCATTCTCTTCTTCTATTTCCTGAATGTAATTTATTTCAAAAGGTTGATTAGTTGCTGATTCTCTACATTGAAAATATTGATATTAGCAGTCATATTCCCAAAGAACAGCTTCATTTGACCAGTTCTATAGTTGATAAGAGCATCAGACGTGGCTAAGAACGGTCTTCTTAAGATGACAGGTATATGTCCTTTGGGATTGGAAACAGACTGCGTTTCCAGGACGATGAAATCCACAAGGAAAATGAACTCTCCAACCTTAATCAAAACATCTGTTATCTCACCCATGGGGACTTTAACTGATCTATCAGCTAACTATATGGTGCATTTGATTGGTTTGAGTTTTCCTACACCTAGTTGTTGATAGACCGAGTATGGAAGCACATTAACACTGGCCCCTAAGTCTAAAAGTGCCTTATCAATATGACTATTACTAATGATACAAGGGATGGTAGGACAACCTGGATCCTTATGTTTCAAAGGTATGGACTTTGAGATTATATCAGTGATATTGGCAGCAAGAAAGACTTTCTTCGGAACATTTATTCTTCTCTTTTTAGTGCATAAATCTTTCAAAAATTTAGCATAAGTCGGGATTTGTTCAATTATATCTAAGAGAAGAATGTTGACCTTAATCTGCTTGAAAGTTTCTAGGATCTTCTCCTCCTGGGGGGAGTATTTCCTAAGCCTGAGTCTATCTGGGTATGGAGCAATTAGTTTAAACCGATCAAACTTAGGCTCAGGTTCAGGTTCAGGTTCAGGCTCTGGTTCATTGGAAGTGGGTGAGTTATCAGAAGGAGAAAGAATTTGTTCTGGTTCAAGGGTTTCAATTTGAGGCATTCTAACTTGATTATCGACCTCTCTTCCTGACCGTAGTGAATGGATTGCATTCACTTGAGCTTGGTAAGTTAAACTTGTACCCGTGTTCTTTGGGTTGGTCACGGGTTGACTCGGAAAAGTTTCTTTCTCTCTCTCTCACTCATGGCATTAGCTAGTTAACCAAGTTGGGTTTCTAACCTAGCTATGGCTTGAGTGTTGGAAGTGAGGATTTGCCCGGTTGATTGCATGAAGGAATTCAACGTGTTTGATGTTTGAGTCAACAAGTTCGTGGTCTGTGTAGAGGTTTTAATTAAAGTTTCTAGATCCTTTTCCAAAGCATTAAGACGTTTATCGTGATCAGTAATTTGAGGAGTGTGATTTGCAGATTGGTGATGAGGAGACTGATTTTGAAATGACAGATTCGGTTGTTGAAAATTGAGAGGAACTGTGTTTCCCCTAGGAAATTGTTGGTTTAAAGCGGGAGTAAAATTTTAATTTCCGGAGTAGTTTTCCTAGTTCCATGCAAAATTCAGGTGATTTCTTCAACCTGGATTGTAAGTTAGAGAAAATGGATCGTTCACCGGACGCTGGAATGCAGCGTTTACCTGACATAATGGTTGACTGATTCCTAGAAGAGGATATTCCTCTGAAACATGAGATGGAGAAAGACAGTTGTGACAACCTGAGGCAAAAACTTGGTTGATTTGAGCTGGAGCTCGTTCTTTGACTTCTTAAGCTTCTAACCTACGCATGATTGTAGCCATCTTTGCTTCAGAGGCTATATTCATTTCTAAGGAAAGACCACTGGTTTTTTGTTGGGAAACTGATGAAACACGGTCATCACAGTGTTCCCACTGCATGGTTTTCTCAGATAAACTCTCTAAAAAGTCCCAAGCTTCATCGGCATTTTTCTTCATGAAATCCCCTTGACACATTGACTCTAAAGAACTTTTTGAAGAATAATCCAATCCTTCATAAATGATTTGGCATAATCACCACTTTTCAAGACCATGGTGAGGACATTGGATAAGAAGATCCTTAAATTTGTCAAAATACTTCCAAAAAGGTTCTCCCGGGATAATTTTAAAATTTTGAATGCTGTTTCTAAGTTTGACCGTTTTGTGGATAGAAAAGAATTTTTTCAGAAAAACTGTTATAAATTCACCCCAAGTTGAGATGGAATCTGTGGGTAAGCTATACAGCCATTTTTTGGCTTTGTCCTTAAGGGCAAAAGGAATAAATCGAAGCTTGATCGCATCATCGGATAAGTCCCTCATCTTAATCATGAGGCAAACTTCTTCAAATTCGGAGATAAAGATGTATGCGTCTTCGGTTTCAACTCCTAAGAATTTTGGAAGCATGTTTATGAAATGCGGTCGAAGTTCAAAATTTGTTCCATTTACCTCGGGGAGCTTAATGCAAGATGGAATTGCATTCCTAGTTGGATAATATATATCTTGAAGAATGGGTGGATTAGGGTTGGTCATTTCTTCAAATATTTCAAAAGATGAATCAACACGGATTAAACGATTTGTATTATCCCTAATCCAAGTTTGCATACACCGAAATAACGTCCTCTTTTTTTTTAAGTGGAAAGGAAGGAAAGAAAATAAAAAAAATTAAAAATATGATGAGAAAAGAAAAAGGAAAACCTAACTAAAATAAATCAATGCAAATACTTTTCAATCACCCTAACTTCTAGGGTTAAGCCTAAACTCCACTAGACCTGCTCCTAACTAAAAATTCCCTTAGTGAAAAGATCAAAGTTTACTTAGGTAATTAGTCAGGTAAGGATAGTACTAGAGGGAGATCTGTCACGCCCCGCTTCCCAAAATACCCGGAAGCGGTACGCGAACAAGTCCTCGACGTATTAGGTTGAGGAGAAATCGAATAATAAAAATATTTCTTCTCAATCTAATACCAAGCCAAGTAATCATAAAATATATATCACGATCCGAGATCCCAATCACGGCCGGTAAGAATAAATAATAATCGAGCGAGAAGAGTACATATCACCAAAATGAAATAACATCCAAGACTATAAAAGAGTCCACATATCTGAAATAATTCATAAATAATCTAAAATATAAATACGAGTCAAAAGCAAATGGGATCTTGCTACGTTGTTCGAGCGATTCGTGGAAACAATTTGCGATTTCAATCGTCGTCGATGTTCTTTGGAGTTGACGGCGATAAGCTAAACGAGGCAAACAATGAACCGAAGATGATGTGAAGCGAGAACAGCGTGGAAGGAAGGCAGCGTCGGAAAGGTGCTTTCAGGTCAGGTGTTCACAGGTGGAAGCAAAGGTAATGAAGGAATGGAAAGTCGCGAAGCGGTGCGGAACTCGAAAGCGTATGTGGATGGATAATTATAGCGAAGGTGAGTAGTCGCAGCTAAGTTCTTCGAGAGAAGTGGAGGTCGGGGAAAGAGATGGCGTTGTCAGGCGGTATGGCTATCGAAATTGCGTAGGCAGGATCGTAGGCGAAAGCGAGGTATGAGGAGAAGTGGTGAAGTGGAAGTCGATTGAATCAAAATAAAGACAGATCAAAGTCGATCGATCGATCAAAGATCAGATATCGAAATCGATCGATCATCAAAGTCAGATCTTTTTGAGATCATTTTAAGATCAAGATCGGATCGGATCCTAAAACAAAAAATAAATAGTAATATATATATATGGTTAGATTAGGGTTAGGGTTAGGGTTTAGCTATATTACAATACATGAATTAGAAAATTATTTATTATAATGATAAGCGTGCAGATGCTTCGAGGTTTAAATAATCAATAGTGAGATTATGATTGAAAGTATTTACCGAAATTATTAAATTTATAATGTAGCTAAATCATAAATATAAATATAAAACTCTATTTTGAATTGTAGAGAATCCGAAAATTTGAGAAAATATTAATAATACTTTTAGAAAATAATATTAAAATTTTAAATACTAAAATAATATTTAATATTTAAATACCAGAAAAATAACATTTAATATCTAAACACTAGAAAAATAATATTTAACTTTCAATTACTAGAAAATAATATTTAATATTACAAAAACAATATTAGAAGATCACGTGAAAAATATTAGGAAAATAATACTAGAAAACGTGCCGAAAATATTAGAAAAATGCATTCCGGGTGTTACAAGATCAAAGATTAATTAAGTACCTCGTTCCTTGCGTGGCGCTACAACCCTTAAGCCTTAGACACCAATTAATCCAAATAAACTTGGACGGTTCACTCAAGGAATTCTTATTCCTTAATGAGCGGATCCTTAGGAAATTCTAATGAAAAAGTTTGTGTAGTGTAATTAGGATTGATTTGTGGGCTAAGAAAAGGTGATGAAATCTCACCTTATCTTGATTAGGGGGTTTGCCCTTACAAATATTTTCAAGTGAGTGCCAAATCAAGATGCTCAAATTACTTTGGTGAATTCCTACTATTAGATGAAATGCAACCCTAGAAATTAAAAGCAACTAAAAAGGATGCCAAAGTAAAAATCTTTTTTTTTTATTAGCAACAAACAATGTGAGAGAGGTGGAAATTGTTTGAGTTTATTATCTTGTTAGTCAAAGTCCAAGTGGAGGATAGATTTTATTATGGTCAACTAGAAAGAATGTGTATATATATATATATATATATATATATATATATATATATATATATATATATATATATATATATATATATATATATATATATATATATATATATATATATATATATATATATATATATATATATATATATATATATATATATATATATACCTAATTGTCTCTATTGTGAATATGGAATGAGGAAATAGAAAGAAAGAGTTATCCAAAAAGCAATCCAAAGCCTCGTTGGAGACAATTCTTCAATCTCGAATCTTCAAGCTCCAAGTTTCTTCACAAAAAAAAACACAAGTTAAAGAACTAAAATAGAAAAATTTCCTACTTAACGTTCCCGGCATGCATAAACTTGATAGGGGCTAATTGATGTCCTAGAGTTGCAAGTATACAACCTTCAAGTTATAGTATTTAAAGTTATCGATCCCACTAGGAGCGGGTTTTGTAAGAGTTAGTCCAATTTGGTTCTCAAATTTTGACAATTAGGGGTTATTAAACATGAGAGTAAGTGGTGAACATGGTTGTGAGAGATTAGAGCATGAATGTGGATTATCATAAATAAAAGAAAAAAGGTGTGTGAGGAGATTAGAGAATGTGAAGGTGAATGGAGTGCAAATAAACACAAAATGAGAGTGGAAAGATTAGAGAGTGTGTAAGTAAATATGTGCAAAATAAAAGAAAACAAGATTGAGAGAGGGGAGAGTAAAGGAAAATCAAATCAAGAAGGAAAAATCAAGAAAACTCAATCAAGAACAAAGAGGCAAAACAAGAGAAGTAAAAGATGAAAGATTCAATTAGAGATGAGGAATCTAGAATTGAATCCACTAACTAATCTCATTCATAAATTCATGAATCATTCTCTTTTTATATTCTACTTTAGATTTATTAAGCATAGATTTTCAAACCACTCAAGAAAAGCATAACCTATCAAATTATCATCTAAGCAAAATCAATACTCATGAAAAGGAGAGTCAAATAGATAGTAATCCTAGAATTCATAAGCATAACCTATCAAATCATTCAAGATAAGCATAGATTATCAACTTCTTCTTCTAGATTAGTTCTCTAGTTGATTATCCTAAACATGATCATTTAAGCACAAGAGAAAAAGCCATGATTTACAAATAGAAATTAGACTAGTTTCATGCAATCCTAGAATTCCTACAAGGATTAGTTCCACATCTTTGAAAATGAAAGAAATAAATAAATAGAAATTAGACAAGAAGGAATGAAGAAAATAAAGAGAGCTAATTACAAGAAGGAAATAAAACAAGAAGAAAGATCAACAAAAGAAAAAGAAATCAAGAAAACCTAAACTAATTGCAAGAAAATAAATCTACACTACAAATTAAAGACATTGCATGAAAGTAAATTGCATGAAAATAAATTACATGAAAGTAAATACATGAATGTCTCTACAAAGAAAAGAAAAGAAAATAAAAGATAAGAAAAGATAAACCCACATATTGTTGAAGAGAGAGAGAGAGAGAGAGAGAGAGAGAGAGAGAGAGAGAGAGAGAGAGAGAGAGAGAGAGAGAGAGAGAGAGAGAGAGAGAGAGAGAGAGAGAGAGAGAGAGAGAGAGAGAGAGAGAGAGAGAGAGAGAGAGAGAGAGAGAGAGAGAGAGAGAGAGAGAGAGAGAGAGAGAGAGAGAGAGAGAGAGAGAGAGAGAGAGAGAGAGAGAGAGAGAGAGAGAGAGAGAGAGAGAGAGAGAGAGAGAGAGAGAGAGAGAGAGAGAGAGAGAGAGAGAGAGAGAGAGAGAGAGAGAGAGAGAGAGAGAGAGAGAGAGAGAGAGAGAGAGAGAGAGAGAGAGAGAGAGAGAGAGAGAGAGAGAGAGAGAGAGAGAGAGAGAGAGAGAGAGAGAGAGAGAGAGAGAGAGAGAGAGAGAGAGAGAGAGAGAGAGAGAGAGAGAGAGAGAGAGAGAGAGAGAGAGAGAGAGAGAGAGAGAGAGAGAGAGAGAGAGAGAGAGAGAGAGAGAGAGAGAGAGAGAGAGAGAGAGAGAGAGAGAGAGAGAGAGAGAGAGAGAGAGAGAGAGAGAGAGAGAGAGAGAGAGAGAGAGAGAGAGAGAGAGAGAGAGAGAGAGAGAGAGAGAGAGAGAGAGAGAGAGAGAGAGAGAGAGAGAGAGAGAGAGAGAGAGAGAGAGAGAGAGAGAGAGAGAGAGAGAGAGAGAGAGAGAGAGAGAGAGAGAGAGAGAGAGAGAGAGAGAGAGAGAGAGAGAGAGAGAGAGAGAGAGAGAGAGAGAGAGAGAGAGAGAGAGAGAGAGAGAGAGAGAGAGAGAGAGAGAGAGAGAGAGAGAGAGAGAGAGAGAGAGAGAGAGAGAGAGAGAGAGAGAGAGAGAGAGAGAGAGAGAGAGAGAGAGAGAGAGAGAGAGAGAGAGAGAGAGAGAGAGAGAGAGAGAGAGAGAGAGAGAGAGAGAGAGAGAGAGAGAGAGAGAGAGAGAGAGAGAGAGAGAGAGAGAGAGAGAGAGAGAGAGAGAGAGAGAGAGAGAGAGAGAGAGGAAGAGAGAAGGAAGGAGAGAGAAGTAAATGGGTTCTGTTTTCAAAACAAAAAAATAAATAGTAATATATATATATGGTTAGATTAGGGTTAGGGTTAGGGTTTAGCTATATTACAATACATGAATTAGAAAATTATTTATTATAATGATAAACGCACTGATACCAAGCTCAGGTTTAAATAATATCAATAGTCGAGATTATGATTGAAAGTATTTACCGAAATTATTAAATTTATAATGTAGCTAAATCATAAATATAAATATAAAACTCTATTTTGAATTAAGTAGAGAATCCTGAAAATTTGAGAAAATATTAATAATACTTTTAGAAAATAATATTAAAATTTTAAATACTAAAAATAATATTTAATATTTAAATACCAGAAAAATAACATTTAATATCTAAACACTAGAAAAATAATATTTAACTTTCAATTACTAGAAAATAATATTTAATATTACAAAACAATATTAGAAGATAATGATCGAAAAATATTAGGAAAATAATACTAGAAAAATACGTACCGAAAATATTAGAAAAATACGTATCGAAAATTCACGGGTGTTACAAGATCAAAGATTAATTAAGTACCTCGTTCCTTGCGTAGCGCTTTACGCAACCCTTAAACATTGCCTTAGACACCAATTAATCCAAATAAACTTGGACCGGTTCACTCAAGGAATTCTTATTCCTTAATGAGCCCGGATCCTTAGGGGCCAACGTCTAATGAATTTTTAAAGGCTTGGGTTTGTGTAGTGAGGAATTAGTGATTTGTGGGCTAAGAAAAGGGTGATGAAATCTCTCACCTTATCTTGATTAGGGGGGTTTTGCCCTTACAAATATTTTCAAGTGAGTGCCAAATCAAGATGCTCAAATTACTTTGGTGAATTCCTACTATTAGATGAAATGCAACCCTAGAAATTAAAAGCAACTAAAAAGGATGCCAAAGTAAAAATCTTTTTTTTATTATGGTTAGCAACAAACAATGTGAGAGAGGTGGAAATTGTTTGAGTTTATTATCTTGTTAGTCAAAGTCCAAGTGGAGGATAGATTTTATTATGGTCAACTAGAAAGAATGTGTATATATATATATATATATATATATATATATATATATATATATATATATATATATATATATATATATATATATATATATATATATATATATATATATATATATATATATATATATATATATATATATATATATATATATATATATATATATATTACCTAATTGTCTCTAGTTGTGATGAACTATCTAAAGGGTGGAATTGAGAATAATAGAAAGAAGAGTTATCCACGCAAAAGCAATCCAAAGCCTCGTTGGAGACAATTCTTCAATCTCGAATCTTCAAGCTCCAAGTTTCTTCACAAAAGAAAAACACACAAGTTAAAGAACTAAAATAGAAAAATTTCCTACTTAACACCGTTCCCCGGCAACGGCGCCATAAACTTGATAGGGGCTAATTGATGTCCTAGAGTTGCAAGTATACAACCTTCAAGTTATAGTATTTAAAGTTATCGATCCCACTAGGAACGGGTTTTGTAAGAGTTAGTCCAATTTGGTTCTCAAATTATGCGCGACAATTAGGGGTTATTAAACATGAGAGTAAGTGGTGAACATGGTTGTGAGAGATTAGAGCATGAATGTGGATTATGCGCAAATAAAAGAAAACGAGGAAGAAATTGTGTGTGAGGAGATTAGAGAATGTGAAGGTGAATGGAGTGCAAATAAACACAAAATGAGAGTGGAAAGATTAGAGAGTGTGTAAGTAAATATGTGCAAAATAAAAGAAAACAAGATTGAGAGAGAGGGGAGAGTAAAGGAAAATCAAATCAAGAAGGAAAAATCAAGAAAACTCAATCAAGAACAAAGAGGCAAAACAAGAAAGTAAAAGATGAAAGATTCAATTAGAGATATTGAGGAATCTAGAATTGAATCCACTAACTAATCTCATTCATAAATTCATGAATCATTCTCTTTTTATATTCTACTTTAGATTTATTAAGCATAGATTTTCAAACCACTCAAGAAAAGCATAACCTATCAAATTATCATCTAAGCAAAATCAATACTCATGAAAAGGAGAGTCAAATAGATAGTAATCCTAGAATTCATAAGCATAACCTATCAAATCATTCAAGATAAGCATAGATTATCAACTTCTTCTTCTAGATTAGTTCTCTAGTTGATTATCCTAAACATGATCATTTTAAGCACAAGAGAAAAAGCCATGATTTACAAATAGAAATTAGACTAGTTTCATGCAATCCTAGAATTCCTACAAGGATTAGTTCCACATCTTTGAAAATGAAAGAAATAAGGAAATAGAAATTAGACAAGAAGGAATGAAGAAAATAAAGAGAGCTAATTACAAGAAGGAAATAAAAACAAGAAGAAAGATCAACAAAAGAGAAAAGAAATCAAGAAAACCTAAACTAATTGCAAGAAAATAAATCTACACTACAAATTAAAGACATTGCATGAAAGTAAATTGCATGAAAATAAATTACATGAAAGTAAATACATGAATGTAAATCTACTCTACAAAGAAAAGAAAAGAAAATAAAAGATAAGAAAAGATAAACCCACATATTGTTCTTTTCATCTTCATCCTCCTTTGGTCCTTGGACAAAGAGAATAAACAAATATGAAGGGGTGAAATATTCTTTTATTAATTTGCAACAAAAGTTATAATTTTGAAAGGTCTTCTCAATTAAGAGTAACCCTCCTCTCCAATTGGTGTTTTCACAAAATTTTTTACACTCAAACCTCTCCCCCTCAACCCCTATTTATAGCCCAACGAAGTGAACATGAACCATTGGATCAAACTTGGCCACCAAGGAGTTGAAATCAACCATTAATTCGGAATCGGTTGAAATCAATCGGTTGTGTCGGTCGATAATAGGTTATCGATCAACCCGACCGATTAATAGTCGACCGTTGGTTTCCAATGATTTTATTTTTTCTTAATATTTTTGCACGAATTCTTCTTGGATTCCTTGGGTGTCTTGGGCCATCGTTTGTCTTCAGATTTGGGCTTCAAAAATTAGTAGAAATTTAGAGGATTTGAGTCATATGGGCTCTTATTCATTAATACTTCATTAGCCTGCAAATTAAGATAAAAATAGTTATTAGCAGGATATTTATTCATATAAAATAGGTAATGAGGGTATCAAATTGTAATTAATTTGTGATTATCAGTGGATTTAGCCGAATAGCACGTTATACTCAGTGGGTCCCACGGTTTGCATGCGCCAACATGCCCGCGGCCTGGGGCGTGACAAATGGTATCAGAGCAGTTGCCAGTCAGAAATATGGAGCTAAGTGCTATACAGGGCTAAGTACTACATCGCGTGAACCGGTGAGAGCCACCTCTAGAGCCCGTAGGAGCCACCTCTAGAGTCTACATCGCCTGGCTATACAGGGATGTGCATTGTCATGTCGCGATGAGGACGTCGCCTTTGTAAGGTGGGGGGATTGTGACATCCCACTTTACAAGGGGTTGATGGTGACATTTGTGAAAAATTATAGTCCCACATCGGTGGGTGAGTGAAAGTATTGAATGTTTATATAGTGAAGCTAAAGACTCAAGTTTAACATCGGCTAGTCGATTTTGACAGTGGATTTAGCCGAATAGCACGTTACACTCAGTGGGTCCCACGGTTTGCACGCGCCAACGGGCCCGCGGGCTCGGGACATGACAAATGGTATCAGAGCAACTGCCATTCAGAATTGTGGAGCTAAGTGCTATACGGGGCTAAGTGCTACACTGCGTGAACACGGTGAGAGCCACCTCTAGAGCCCGTAGGAGCCACCTCTAGAGTCCACATCGCCTGGCTATACTAGGATGTGCATTGTCATGTCGCGACGAGGACGTCACCTTTGTAAGGTGGGGTGATTGTGACATCCCACTTTACAAGGGGTTGATGGTGACTTTTGTGAAAAAAATTATAGTCCCACATCGGTGGGTGAGTAAAAGTATTGAATGCTTATATAGTGAAGCTAAAGACTCAAGTGTAACATCGACTAGTCGATTTTGGCAGTGGATTTAGAAGAATAGCACGTTACACTTAGTGGGTCCTACGGTTTGCACCCGCCAACGGGCCCGGGGCGTGACAAATGGTATCAGAGCAGTTGCCAGTCGGAAATATGGAGCTAAGTGTTATACGGGGCTAAGTGCTACACCGCGTGAACACGGTGAGAGCCACCTCTAGAGCCCGTAGGAGCCACCTCTAGAGTTCACATCGCTTGGCTATACTGGGATGTGCATTGTCATGTCACGACAAGGACGTCGCCTTTGTAAGGTGGGGGTGATTGTGACATCCCACTTTATAAGGGGTTGATGGTGACATTTGTGAAAAATTATAGTCCCACATCGGTGGGTGAGTGATAGTATTGAATGTTTATATAGTGAAGCTAAAGACTCAAGTGTGACATCGGCTAGTCGATTTTTGCAGTGGATTTAGCCGAATAGCACGTTACACTCAGTGGGTCTCACAGTTTGCACGCGCCAACGGGCCCGCGGGCCCGGGGCGTGACAAATGGTATCAGAGCAGTTGCCAGTCGGAAATGTAGAGCTAAGTGCTATACGGGGCTAAGTGCTACACCGCGTGAGCACGGTGAGAGCCACCTCTAGAGCCCGTAGGAGCCACCTCTAGAGTCCACATCACCTAGCTATACTGGGATGTTCATTGTCATGTCGCGACAAGCGATCCTTTATCGGTAAAGATTTCTAAATGAATATAATTGCATTTTTTCAATTCAAAACCGAAAATGGAGGTGAGGGAGAGATTATGGCTATTCTTGGCACAAAATATATTTTGTAGCAATATATTTCAGTTATTAAAAATCCAAAGATTATCGAAATATACTAAATATCCGAGATTTCCTATATAATTCGGTTTTGGTAATTATGAAAAGATATTTGGTGGTAATATATTTGGTAACAATATATTTCAGTTTTAAAAATCAAGATAAAGATTTCAAATATACTAAATATCCGAGATTTCCTATATAATTCGGTTTTGGTAATTATGAAAAGATATTTGGTGGTAATATATTTGGTAACAATATATTTCAGTTATTAAAAATCCAAAGATTTTTGAAATATACTACATATCGAAATTTCCAAAATAATTTGGTTTTGGATATTTTGAAAATATTTGGTTTTGGTAATCTCGGATATTTAGTAATATATTTGGTAACAATATATTTCAGTTATTAAAAATCCAAAGATTATCGAAATATACTAAATATCCGAGATTTCCTATATAATTCGGTTTTGGTAATTATGAAAAGATATTTGGTGGTAATATATTTGGTAACAATATATTTCGGTTATTAAAAATCCAAAGATTATCGAAATATACTAAATATCCGAGATTTCCTATATAATTCGGTTTTGGTAATTATGAAAAGATATTTGGTGGTAATATATTTGGTAACAATATATTTCGGTTATTAAAAATCCAAAGATTTTTGAAATATACTACATATCGAAATTTCCAAAATAATTTGGTTTTGGATATTTTGAAAATATTTGGTTTTGGTAATCTCGGATATTTAGTAATATATTTGGTAACAATATATTTCAGTTATTAAAAATCCAAAGATTATCGAAATATACTAAATATCCGAGATTTCCTATATAATTCGGTTTTGGTAATTATGAAAAGATATTTGGTGGTAATATATTTGGTAACAATATATTTCAGTTATTAAAAATCCAAAGATTATCGAAATATACTAAATATCCGAGATTTCCTATATAATTCGGTTTTGGTAATTATGAAAAGATATTTGGTGGTAATATATTTGGTAACAATATATTTCAGTTATTAAAAATCCAAAGATTTTTGAAATATACTACATATCGAAATTTCCAAAATAATTTGGTTTTGGATATTTTGAAAATATTTGGTTTTGGTAATCTCGGATATTTAGTAATATATTTGGTAACAATATATTTCAGTTTTAAAAATCAAGATAAAGATTTCGAAATATACTAAATATCCGAGATTTCCTATATAATTCGGTTTTGGTAATTATGAAAAGATATTTGGTGGTAATATATTTGGTAACAATATATTTCAGTTTTAAAAATCAAGATAAAGATTTCAAATATACTAAATATCCGAGATTTCCTATATAATTCGGTTTTGGTAATTATGAAAAGATATTTGGTGGTAATATATTTGGTAACAATATATTTCAGTTATTAAAAATCCAAAGATTATCGAAATATACTAAATATCCGAGATTTCCTATATAATTCGGTTTTGGTAATTATGAAAAGATATTTGGTGGTAATATATTTGGTAACAATATATTTCAGTTTTAAAAATCAAGATAAAGATTTCAAATATACTAAATATCCGAGATTTCCTATATAATTCGGTTTTGGTAATTATGAAAAGATATTTGGTGGTAATATATTTGGTAACAATATATTTCAGTTATTAAAAATCCAAAGATTATCGAAATATACTAAATATCCGAGATTTCCTATATAATTCGGTTTTGGTAATTATGAAAAGATATTTGGTGGTAATATATTTGGTAACAATATATTTCAGTTATTAAAAATCCAAAGATTTTTGAAATATACTACATATCCGAAATTTCCAAAATAATTTGGTTTTGGATATTTTGAAAATATTTGGTTTTGGTAATCTCGGATATTTAGTAATATATTTGGTAACAATATATTTCAGTTATTAAAAATCCAAAGATTTTTGAAATATACTACATATCCGAAATTTCCAAAATAATTTGGTTTTGGATATTTTGAAAATATTTGGTTTTGGTAATCTCGGATATTTAGTAATATATTTGGTAACAATATATTTCAGTTTTAAAAATCAAGATAAAGATTTCAAATATACTAAATATCCGAGATTTCCTATATAATTCGGTTTTGGTAATTATGAAAAGATATTTGGTGGTAATATATTTGGTAACAATATATTTCAGTTTTAAAAATCAAGATAAAGATTTCAAATATACTAAATATCCGAGATTTCCTATATAATTCGGTTTTGGTAATTATGAAAAGATATTTGGTGGTAATATATTTGGTAACAATATATTTCAGTTATTAAAAATCCAAAGATTATCGAAATATACTAAATATCCGAGATTTCCTATATAATTCGGTTTTGGTAATTATGAAAAGATATTTGGTGGTAATATATTTGGTAACAATATATTTCAGTTTTAAAAATCAAGATAAAGATTTCAAATATACTAAATATCCGAGATTTCCTATATAATTCGGTTTTGGTAATTATGAAAAGATATTTGGTGGTAATATATTTGGTAACAATATATTTCAGTTATTAAAAATCCAAAGATTTTTGAAATATACTACATATCCGAAATTTCCAAAATAATTTGGTTTTGGATATTTTGAAAATATTTGGTTTTGGTAATCTCGGATATTTAGTAATATATTTGGTAACAATATATTTCAGTTTTAAAAATCAAGATAAAGATTTCAAATATACTAAATATCCGAGATTTCCTATATAATTCGGTTTTGGTAATTATGAAAAGATATTTGGTGGTAATATATTTGGTAACAATATATTTCGGTTATTAAAAATCCAAAGATTATCGAAATATACTAAATATCCGAGATTTCCTATATAATTCGGTTTTGGTAATTATGAAAAGATATTTGGTGGTAATATATTTGGTAACAATATATTTCGGTTATTAAAAATCCAAAGATTATCGAAATATACTAAATATCCGAGATTTCCTATATAATTCGGTTTTGGTAATTATGAAAAGATATTTGGTGGTAATATATTTTGTAGCAATATATTTCAGTTTTAAAAATCAAGATAAAGATTTCAAATATACTAAATATCCGAGATTTCCTATATAATTCGGTTTTGGTAATTATGAAAAGATATTTGGTGGTAATATATTTGGTAACAATATATTTCAGTTATTAAAAATCCAAAGATTTTTGAAATATACTACATATCCGAAATTTCCAAAATAATTTGGTTTTGGATATTTTGAAAATATTTGGTTTTGGTAATCTCGATATTTAGTAATATATTTGGTAACAATATATTTCGGTTATTAAAAATCCAAAGATTATCGAAATATACTAAATACCTGAAATTTCCAAAATTATTTGCTAATAACTAAAATTTTATCTTAATTGTTGTAAAAATATTTATAAGATATTTTTATCCAAACCGACAATCTTATTTCATTTGAATTCTGAATCAATTTTTAATGTCACAACCTAAAACAATATTATTTATTTTCTGAAAATAATTTTAATAAATCCAAAAGAAACAAATTGACCAAAAGTGACTGGAAAAGTATATTAGAACATTTCGCATAGTTTAATTTTAGAAAATTTTAAATAAATATGATTTTCATATATTTAATAGAAATAAAAACAATTTGACAAAAATAATATTATTTATTTCAAAAACCGAAATTATACCTGAATTTTCGTAAACATATTTTTGAAAATATTTTAAACTAACCAAAATCAATATCTAAAAATTTATATGAAAACCGAATGTTTTAAATAACTAAATTTTTTAAAAAAATATAAAAAGATAAAATATTACAACAATATATTTTTGGAAAATTATCAAATAACATATGATACTAATAATTAACTACCTAAAATAAATTTAACTATTTTTTAAAAACCAAAATCTTACTTTAAATGAAATATATTAATTTCAGTAATTTTCTTATAAATTAATTAAAAATTGATGGGAATTAAAAACCAAAATATTTTAAAATATATTTATTTTAAAAACCAAAATTATAACTGAATTGTTGTAAACATATTTTTAAAAATATTTTCATACAAACTGAAAATCAATATCTAATCTAAAAATTATATGAAAATCGAATGTTTTAATAAACGAAATTTTTTAAAATAAAATGAAATTATATATTACATGAATTAAAATATAAATATCTAAAAATATCCAAAATTTAAAAATTTAAATAAATTCATGAAAAATATATAATACATTAATTAAAATAAACTAAATATTTTTCAGCTAGCTAAAATTATTTACCTGATATATTTATCTGAGTTTATACGAATTCCTAGTTACAGATCTACAATAGAATGATTTGATTGGAGATGCTCACTGCATTATTCAAAAAATATCTATAGAAAAAAAAATTAGAAAATATAACAGCAATTAATACAAAAAATATAAATATCTAAAAATTTATAGGAAAACTGAATGTTTTAATAAACCAAAATTTTTAAAATAAATATAAAAAGATAAAATATTACAACAATATATTTTTGAAAATATTTTAAAATAAATATAAAAAGATAAAATATTACAACAATATATTTTTGAAAATATTTTAAAATATATTTATTTTAAAAACCAAAATATTTTAAAATATATTTATTTTAAAAACTAAAAATATTTTAAAATATATTTATTTTAAAAACCAAAATCTTACTTTAAATGAAATATATTAATTTCAGTAATTTTCTTTTAAATTAGTTAAGAATTGATGGGAATTAAAAACCAAAATCTTACTTTAAATGAAATATATTAATTTCGGTAATTTTCTTTTAAATTAGTTAAGAATTGATGGGAATTAAAAACCAAAATATTTTAAAATAAATATAAAAAGATAAAATATTACAACAATATATTTTTGGAAAATTATCAAATAACATATGATATCAATAATTAACTACCTAAAATAAATTTAACTATTTTTGTAAAAACAAAAATCTTACTTTAAATGAAATATATTAATTTCGGTAATTTTCTTTTAAATTAATTAAGAATTGACGGGAATTAAAAACCAAAATATTTAAAAATCTATTTATTTTAAAAAGCCTAAATTATAACTAAATTAATGAAAAATATTTTTGAAAATATTTTCAAACAAACCGAAAATCAATCTTAATTAATTTAAAAGAAAATTACTGAAATTAATATATTTCATTTAAAGTAAGATTTTAGTTTTTGACAAAAGTAGTTAATTTTTTTAGGTAGTTAATTATTAGTATCATATGTTATTTGATAATTTTCCAAAAATATATTGTTGTAATATTTTAACTTTTATATTTATTTTAAAAAATTTTGGTTTATTATAAACATTCAGTTTACCTAAAAATAATTTAACTATTTTTGTCAAAAATTAAAATCTTACTTCAAATGAAATATATTAATTTCAGTAATTTTCTTATAAATTAATTAAAAATTGATGGGAATTAAAAACCAAAATATTTAAAAATCTATTTATTTTAAAAACCAAAATTATAACTGAATTGTTGTAAAAATATTTTTGAAAATATTTTCAAACAAATGGAAAATCAATATCTAAAACTTTATATGAAAACCGAATGTTTTAATAAACCAAAATATTTTAAAATAAATATAAAAAGATAAAATATTACAACAATATATTTTTGGAAAATTATCAAATAACATATGATATCAATAATTAATTAACTAAAACATATTTAACTATTTTTTAAAAACCAAAATATTTAAAAATCTATTTATTTTAAAAACCAAAATCTTACTTTAAATGAAATATATTAATTTCGGTAATTTTCTTTTAAATTAATTAAGAATTGACAGGAATTAAAAACCAAAATATTTTAAAATATTTTTATTTTAAAAACTAAAATTATAACTGAATTTTTGCAAACATATTTTTGAAAATATTTTTAAACAAACCGAAAATCAATATCTAAAAATTTATAGGAAAACTGAATGTTTTAATAAACCAAAATATTTTAAAATAAATATAAAAAGATAAAATATTACAACAATATATTTTTGGAAAATTATCAAATGACATATGATATCAATAATTAACTACCTAAAATAAATTTAACTATTTTTGTAAAAACAAAAATCTTTTCTTAAATGAAATATATTAATTTCAGTAATTTTCTTTTAAATTAATTAAGAATTGACAGGAATTAAAACCAAAAATATTTTAAAATATATTTATTTTAAAACCAAAATTATAACTAAATTGTTGTAAACATAATTTTTGAAAATATTTTCAAATAAACCGAAAATCAATATCTAAAAATTTATATGTAAACTGAATGTTTTAATAAACCGAATTTATTTTAAAAATAAATATAAAAAGATAAAATATTACAACAATATATTTTTGGAAAATTATCAAATAACATATGATACTAATAATTAACTACCTAAAAAATTTAACTGTTTTTGTCAAAAATTAAAATCTTAGTTTAAATGAAATATATTAATTTCAGTTATTTTCTTTTAAATTAGTTAAGAATTGATGGGAATTAAATGGACTGAAAATATTTTAAAATATTTTTATTTTAAAAACTAAAATTCTAACTGAATTGTTGTAAACATATTTTTAAAAATATTTTCATACAAACTGAAAATCAATATCTAATCTAAAAATTATATGAAAATCGAATGTTTTAATAAACGAAATTTTTTAAAATAAAATGAAATTATATATTACATGAATTAAAATATAAATATCTAAAAATATCCAAAATTTAAAAATTTAAATAAATTCATGAAAAATATATAATACATTAATTAAAATAAACTAAATATTTTTCAGCTAGCTAAAATTATTTACCTGATATATTTATCGGAGTTTATACGAATTCCTAGTTACAGATCTACAATAGAATGATTTGATTGGAGATGCTCACTGCATTATTCAAAAAATATCTATAGAAAAAAAAATTAGAAAATATAACAGCAATTAATACAAAAAATATAAATATTAATAAATATAACAATAATTAATACAAAAATTATAAAAATCTGAAAATATTACAATTTTAAAATAATTCAGCATAAATATATTTTACAGAAATTAAAATAAACTAAATATTTTTAGTAAATAAAAATTATTTACCTAATGTATTTCTCAAAGTTTATTCAATTCGTGATTATGGATCCAAGAAAAGAATGATTTGATTGGAGTTGATCACTGCACTAAACCAAAAATAAATAAAATTACATAAAATTTGGAAAATATAAAACAATTGTTATAAAAATTGTAAATAGCGAAAAATATAACAAATATTAATATACAAATAAATGTTAAAATCCAAAAAATAACAACTAAAATATATACAAAAATGTAAAAATTCAAAATAGTTCACCAAAAGTTAAGTAATTACCTCGTTTGATCTATCTATTGCGTGCTCCCTCTTTGAAAACGTAGATCGCACCTATAACTTCAAAAATTAATCAAAATCCGATAGTATAACAACAAATAATATAAAAAGCTTATCAAAAACATAAAATATTACAAATGAAAATATATCGGTATAGATTTCTAAATGAATATAATTTCGTTTTTCAATTCAAAACCGAAAATGGAGGTAATGGAGAAAATTGGCTATTCTTGGTACAAACTTTATTTGGTAGTAATATATTTCGGTTATAATAATCACGGTAAATATTTCCGAATTTTACTAAAAATCCAAGATTTTCGATTTAACTCGGTTTTGTTTATTATGTAAAGATATTTGGTTGTGATATATTTGGTAGTAATATATCCGATTATAAAAGAAAAGATTTCCAACCGAAATAAAGTAAATATCCGAGATTTCAAAAATATTTCGGTTTTGGTTATTATGAAAAGATTTGTTTTAGATATGATATGATTTTCGAAAATATCCGAAATAAAGTAAATATCCGAGATTTCTAAAATATTTCGGTTTTGGTTTTTATGAAAAGATTTGTTTTAGATATGATTTGATTTTCGGAAATTTGAATGGCTAATAACAAAATTCGGATTTTTTTCAAAAATTGGACGGCTTAGATCAACGTCCACGTGTCAAAATAATTTGTGAAGGAGGAATCCTATGTGGTAAACTCTTGTGAGTTTTGAGGTCATTTGGTTTTTGCTTTAATGTATACCCTAGTAAAAGATAGTAAACAACTAAATAATAAAATACTTACCTAAAAATGTGTAAAGTTTTCAAAGATGTTGTTGTGAATGCCACAGACTGTAGTGTTCTTAGTGGTCAACAAAATTTGCTGACCTTTTATTAGAACTTGGACAACTACAAATGTTGTGACCTTGTTGGTTGCACATACAAAATTTCATTTAGGTCCCTCAAACCATCCAATTTCTTACAATTAGGTCCCTCTGGTTAATAACAATTAGATCTAAAGGAATATTCCTTTAAGTCTAACTTTAGAATATGGATTCCTGCTAAAAACAAACCCATATGACATCTAACCTATTTGGGAGTAATATATTCCTATCAGAACATCACTCTATGCGGGAAAAATTCAGCCACACATGAGCCAAAAGAATTATCAAAATGTCCCTTGTGTAGTGTCCATACTAGGGTCAGAACGCCCGACACTATGCGGAGCGTTTCTGATATGATTTGTAGTCCTTGTTTGGACCCAATTAGACCCGTTTTCCAAATTAAAATCCAAACCCATTTGCATCTTCTTCTCCGATGGTTCTCTCTTCTCCCCTAACCCATTTTCAAGTGCTACATCCCATCTAATTCCTACAGAATCCCCAAGAGAGCTTCCCAGCATCCATCTTGATGTAGATTGAATCACAAATGATGCACAAGACACAAGTAAAAATTAACATAAAATCTAAAACAAAGTAAAAACGATATCTATCTACCATAACTATCCAAAATACAATAATCATAAAGTGATAAAGCACAAAAATAAAAGAGAAATTTAGCTGCACATTCCTTCAGTTAGATAACTTTTGTTCCTTCTGTTTTGTTCTAAATTTCTTTAAAACCCTGTCAATCTTTCATAAATCTATGAGATTATGAAGAAAAATGCTAAAAGGAAAAACTTTCAATCATTTTGGGGAGAGATCAATAGGAAAAATGAGAAGGAAGTAGGGAATTCTTATTTCCCTTTTCAATTTCCAGAACAGTGAATAGAGGGGAAAGAGGAGAGAAATGAGGATTTTGTGGGGAAAATAAACTTGAGGGCACTTTAGTAATTAGCATGTAGGGTAAAGACCTAACCCAAACTCAGTTAAGCAAACACACGGTAAATCAAATAGAGGGACCTACTTGTCAGAAATTGAATGATTTGAGGGAGCTATTAGGAATTTCCGTGATATAGAGGACTAATTTGGAAATATGAAAGATAGTGAGGGACTAAATATTGAAATAACCAAAAAGAAAAGGAACAATGGTACGGTTAAGGGCGCTGAGTATCATCCAACGATCCCGCGCACGGCGACCACATTCCTTTCACAGACACGAAGCTCCATCACTTCATCCCCTTCCTCTCGATCTTCCGCCCTCTTCCCTCCCAATGTTTCCCCCAAATCCCTAAAACCCTAGAATCAAATCAAACCAGAAGGCGAGATCTTTCCCCTCCCCCTTCTATGGACGAGGACAAGGCCGGCCCCGCCGCCTCCTCTAGGGTTTCCGCCGCCGCCGTCGCCCCGCCCGCTCCTCAGCCTCCCTCATCCTCGTCGGCGAAGGATTCGAAGGAGTCGCTGTCGTCGGCGAAGCGGCAGATGTTTGCGGTCGAGCTGAAGCCTGAGGAGACGACGATCGTTTCATGGAAGAAGCTGCTCAGAGAGGCCGGAAGAGGGAGCGCGAGACCTAATGATTTGGCTGGCGTTCCCGCGGCGGGGCCGGCTGCTGCTGCGGTATGATTTTGGTTTAATTTGATTCGAATTGGTTTTTGTTTCAATTGGTTGCGGTTAGGGTTTTTGTTCTAGGGTTTCGTTCTGTGTTTTATTGCTAATTAGCGAAAATTTGGAAATTTCCGGTTGTTTGGTGTGACATCTGAGCTTAAAGTCAGAATTTTGTTCAGATATGGGCTATGTATATGTACATTGGCACTGTTGACCTTAATGTTGGCAATGCTAACCTGTTAATTGAGTGATTGTTTGGATTAGTAAATGGTCATTTTTTTCGTGCAAGAGGTCGCTGGATAGCTAAAATGGGGAATTTGGAATAGATGCTATTGGGGTACAGTGGAGTAGATGATCAAGTTATAATGAAAGTAATCACGCTTGTAGGATTTTTATTTTCCCACAGTGGATTTGGTACTTGATTGTGCTTCCATACACTTCACGAATTAATGGAAGAACTTTATCTGCGGGATAAATGTACGTTAGACATGCTGTTGGTGCTAGGTTGCGATAATTTGACCATTGCATATCCCAAGTGACAGCAAAGGCCTAAAAGTTGAGCTCTCTATGCAGTTTCCTTGATGAGAGTTCGTGCATGATTACCACGTCAAACTTTGTCTGCGGGATAAATGCACGTTAGACATGCTGTTGGTGCTAGGTTGCGATAATTTAACCATTGCATATCCCAAGTGACAGCAAAGACCTAAAAGTTGAGCTCTCTATGCAGTGTCCTTGATGAGAGTTCGTGCATGATTACCACGCCATGGTCATTTAGGTATATAGTGGAAAGTGAATATTTATGTAAGGAGATGGAAAACCCATTCTGTACTGACAGCCATAGTTGACAGTAACATACTGAGTGAATACTTCTATATAGAATCTCATTCCATATAATTGCAGGCTAATAGAGATTTTTGTACATAATAATTCCTATGAACTCAAGAGTTAATCCTGCAATTTTGAGGGAGGAATCATGCAAAAATTGAATAATTGGGCATGTTTAGGCTGAAATATAGAATGATTTTCCTCGTGAGACATTCTTTGGCATATAGCATATAGTCATCTCCATGCTTCAAAGTAATGAGAATAAACACAATCAAGGTTTTAAATGTCGGATGTCGGGTTCATGTCGGATAGCTGAAATTCATGTCGGATAGCGGAAATCGGGGATATGTCGGGGGACATGTACTAAATATCGGATTGTCATATCGGATGGATTTCTACTCAATTTTGGTCATCAAGATGGAATGCACTTGTCTTGTTACAGCTTATCCTACTTGAGTTGAGTATTCATCATCAAGACACGAGTTGTTTTCCATTTCTTGAAGGGAAACAAAGGAAATATTATGCCAACAAATAAACAAAATACACATTGTCAAACTAAAACTTTCGAAGTGCCTTGCATAAAATTAACATAAAGTAAAGTGTCTTGCATAAAATTGACATAAAGTGTTAGACTTTGGATTGATTTTAAGCTACGGTTCAAACTTATTGTTTACATCACACTTTTATGAATTCACAATTTCAATTTGTAGAGACGAAGACGAACGAGAGGAGATCACGGTGGAAAAGAGAGCAACATTTTTTTTCTTTGCCCTAATCTATATTATATGCTATCGGGTTACTATGGGAACAAAAGGCTAAAAAAAGAATTATCGGTTTGGGTTTTGAGTACTAAACCCAAACCCCAATACTTATCAACTCAAAAAAAAAACAAAAAAAGAAAAAAACAAAAAAATAAAAAAAATAACAAAACAAAAAAAAACGGCCGATTTCCGATTTTTCAAGTCTGAAAATCGGCCGATATGTCCGCAATATCCCCCGACATGTCCGACATGAACCCAAAAACGATATCCGACTTGAAATGGCCATATCCGTGTCGCTCTAGCCTCTAATCCGACATGTCGGCCGACATGTCCGACATGTCGGCCGACATTTAAAACCATGAACACAATGGTATACCAGCCACAATGAATGAAGTTTTATTGTAAAATATCAAAAGTATAGTTGTCTAGCCTGTTTCTTCATATCCTGCTTGGAACTAGTTGTCTGCTCTTTAGGATTCAGTAATTTTCACCCCTGTAGTAGGTTGATCTCCCCTCTTGGTGTTTGACGTAATATAAATATTTAAAATAAACATGACAGACCATAGCATGCTCATGACAAGAAAGAGGTTGCAAGTGCTTTGACAAAATGGTTGCTATTCTTCATAGGTTTTTATATTCATCAGCTTGTCCTCCAACATGAAGAAGAAACACATTTACAGTGCTTCCTTTACTCCAGACCCAAACAATATGCATTATTCAATTTTTCTTCAATTTTAGTATAATGGATAGGTTACTAGAGGGACCAAGTAACTCATAACTTAATGTTCTTACTGGAGCACTATAGATCAATAGGCGTGCTTAATCCGCTTAGTGGGTTTTTACATGAATTCTTGGAGGGCCATCAACTATTAAATCTATATTGAATCTTGAGGTCAACATAACATATATGAAGAGATTAGTTGGGGAAGCATGTGAAGCATTTTATGTCTCTTGTCTATCTTCATCTTACTCCTCATCCCTGGGAAAATTAAGATTTCTTTTCTGAAGGATACTAATGTGTGAACTATCTCGTTTTCATAGAAATCAAACCTCTGTAGAGCTATTATTATAAGCCAAAAAATGAAATAGATACAAATGAGTTCATGATATTGATGTGTTTATAATGCATAGAGTTCTATTGATTTTTGCTTCTATAGTTAAGTTATGATCTCCGAGCAAGAAGTAAAAAGTTGGCTGTGCTTGAGGATTTAGGCTAGATAGTATTTTCATGTTAAGAAGATCCTCATAGCCAATTCTACATTATTGGCTCACATAACTGCTTACTAATATTGTTGAGCTGTACGAGGTGAACTCACGCATACAATCATGAGTAACTTTGATTGTTTGCTTGAAACTGTAAGTTTTGGGAGAATTAGTTTTTTATAGACAGCTCTGTCAAGGGCCATCTCATCTGTTACTTTTTGTTCTTTTTAGCTTTAGCTATAGGTTATTATTTATATCTAATTTCGTTTTCGATTTATAGGTTGAACCTCTAGAGGGTGAAATTCAGGATGCACAACCTTCTAGCCGTTTCAACGCCGTAATTGAGAAGATTGAGCGCTTGTACATGGTATCAATATGTTAATTTGTTTTATTCTTTATAACTGGAGAGAATTTTTATTTAGTAGTATTATTAAAAGTAATGTCGATCCAGGGCAAGCAAAGCAGTGATGAGGAAGAACTTGATGATATCCCAGACGATGATCAATACGATACTGAGGATTCATTTATTGATGATGCTGAATTGGTTGGTAGTTTTTTTAATCATTTTTTTACCATGTCCTTGGTGGTTTTAGTTTTGATATCCCCTGGACTGTGTTGCATGGTTACGGGTGCGGGTATCGGTACGGGTACGAGACACGACAAATTTATAAAAGGTAGGGTACGACGACACGGCTATATAAATATTTAAATACACAAATATTATATGTTGAAATTAATAGTTTGCATGAGATCAAACATTTTTTTATTCACGTGTTATGAGAATTAAATTCCTATAACATTTTTATGTTTCTTTTATTATGTGGATTATAAATTGTAAAAAATGCTCGTTTTTGAACTAGATACCCAAACAATCTTTAAAATCATAGTTTGGAACTCAACTAGTTTCAAGAAGTGGAAGTGTAGGATTTACGTCCAGGAAATGCTTGACAAGTGTTCTAAATTAAAACATGTATTTTTTAATTTAGTATATGCCCGAATAAATGTGTGTATATATGCAAGGAGTCTCCAAGGAGTTTGGGTACAGGCACGGGTACGTGTCGGGTATGTGTCGGGTACGGTTATGGCTTCAAGATAGAAGTGCCCAGGTAACATTGCCCCTTGGACAATTTCAGAACCTAAAAAAATTCAGTTATCAATTTCACTATAGGATAGTTGCCTAGAAATCAGTCATTTTTGTTTCTATAGAAAAAATTTTCAATACTTGTTGCTTATTTGGTGATCTTTTCCATTTCATTGTCATGTCCATTGTACGAGGTTATTCCCTTAAATTTTTTTTTTGGGGAGGGGAGGGGGTTTCCTGTGGACACAATTTTGTGAGGCTTCATGAACCAAAAATGCTATGAATAGTTTTTAAGTAGATAAAGACATGTAAAATAATCGCTAAATAATATGCACCAACCTTTATTAACTAAACTATCATAATTTATTCCGTGACATCTCTATACTCAGTATTTTGCATTTAATTCATTATGTTGTTGCTTCATAGCATTGGGTTACTTGGGCTGCTAACCTAGTATTTTGTAATATTGCAGGATGAGTATTTTCAGGTTGACAAATTGTCAACTAAACATAACGGATATTTTGTCAACAGAGGGAAGCTGGAAAGGGTGTAAGTTGTCTTTTAACCTTAATTTTTATGCATTCTATTTGTAGGGAAGTTCAAATTTATGCTACATGATTAAGTGGTAGCATGGGTCTTTGTGCAAGTATTTCTCTTTTTGAGAATTATAATGTCAAGAAATCTTAGTATAAGCTTCAAGAATTATAATTTCCGGAAAACTTAGTATAAGCTTTTCTACGGGTTTTCATGACCCAAATTTCTTTGTCCTTTATGTTTTTTTAGAAGGGTGATGCCTTACATAGCCTTTCAAGTATCTATAAAGGTGCCTTACATAGCCTTTCAAGTATCTATAAAGGGTGAGAATTTCAGCGTCAGCTTGAGTAAAAGCAATGTTGTAGTTTTGGAAGTTCCTTTTACTTATCATAACAGATCTGAATGTACTAAAGGCTAGCAATGTGACTATAAAAATGAATAATGAAATCATGAATATCAGGTTCTAGTTAGTAGAAAATAAGGTACTCTAAATGAAGATAATCCTGTCATGATACTCTCTCCCTCCTCCCTCTCCCTCCCCCCTCTCTCTCCATCATCATCATCATCTTAACTGACTCCTTTTCTCCTGATAAATTTTGAATCAATTATTCAATTTTCTTCTTTGGGGATTCTGTCTTTTCCAATCTTTATTGAATTGATAAGGATTAGATAATTACATATGTCATAATATAAATGCTTATTAAGTAGACTCCCGCTTGCTTACCATGTTTGCAGCATAACTTGTATTGAAGTCCAATTTTATTAACACTTTCTTTTAACTGGTTAACCATGATCAGCGATGAGTCCAGGATTGTTTAGTTTTTTGTTTTGTGGGTGGAGGTGTGGGGGGAGGGGAGGCAGTGTAGGGGCCCGGATGAGCAAATAAATTCAAGTCTGTTATCGAATAAATCATTACTTTTGTTTTGCAGTTCCGAATAAATGTCCTGCATAAATTTGACGTGACAAAGGCTCTAGTATAACTCAACTATCCCGACAAGTTAAGACAACTCCATTCAGAAGCTAATTAGTTAAGAAAAAATAATTTAAAAGCTAATAAGTTACACAAAATGGATGGTACATAAATTTTAATATTAATTTAAAAGCTAAAAGTAATAGGTTAAAAAACAGAATCAAATATATTATATATCACAAGATCAAAGTACAGGGCTTATCATAGTGACCCCACCTTAACCTTAGTCCACTAAACTGTTCTCACACCCAAAGAATAAGAAAACCATAATTTGTCTAATATGTGTTCTCTCTGTTCTTTGCGGAAACAAACCAGAGAATTTCTACTAGTCAAGGAATTTTTTTAATAAATAAATATTCTCCAATACAAACTCATGTCTAGTGGGCTTCACTATAATTCTTATAAGAATTACATCCTCTTCCAACTAGATAGGTGAAGGGTATTGGGCCTTTTTTTTATTCTGATATCCAGTAGGCTTCTTTTGTTAGTGAGGATCTTGCTCACAAGGGCCACGAATATTGTGCGTTCTCTACTTCAAAATATTAAGCACACATATACCTATGGTCAACGAAGTCTTAGGGGCCTACTGCCCCCCATCCCCCCCTCCAAAAAAAAAACTCATTTGCCATGATATTGGTATACTTGATTGTAAATGGTGGCTTATGGTACTATGAGACTCAATGTTTTAAAAAGCGGAAGCGCAAAGCGAAGCGCTAGACCCTTTGATGAAGCGAGACGTAAGCTTCAAAGCATGAGGCGTAAGCTTCATGAGTTTAAATATTTTAATTTTAAATTTGTAGAAATTATGAATGTATAATATACACTAGCAAATAATTTACAAATATATACATTCATGTCCTGATTAGTAAATAAGAAATAAATATGTAAAGTATAGAAACGAATCATAATAAACTAAGTTACATGTGTAATATATATGTTTTATTTACGCTCACATGGTCATATTGAAAATACATAGGGGCATTTTAATGTTAGTAAAAAATCCTTTTATATCCTCCCATCTTGTCTAACGCGTGCGCTTCAAAAGAAGCGCTTTATGAAGCGTGAAGCTCACGCTTCAATTATGATTTAAGCGATGAGGTATAAGCTTCAAGGGATAAATAACTTCATTCTTGAGTTTCGAAGCGTTTAGACTTCAAAAAGTTGTGAAGCGAGTTTCGAAGCGAGTTTCAAAATAGTTTTTTCAAACATTGATGAGACTAACATTAACAACTATGTTTTCCACTGCATTCTCCCCCTTATTTCTGCATATCACATCTCTGTATCCTTTTCATTAGGGCATCAATTACCTTATTTCTTTGGTAATCTTTGCACAATAAAATAGATGCTTCAACTGAAAAAGGACTTCAGTAGACACTAGTTGTAGTCATATTGCTATTAATATCAATTCTCTGTTAAGATGACGATTCTATATGAAGATTAAACTCCATTTACTTAAAGAAAACACTGTAGATATTAATTACAAATTAACATTGTCGTTCTACCCCCATGATTCTCCCTTAAATTTTGGAACGTAAAATGTTCAAGCTCAGTTTCTTTAAATAAATTTAGTCTCACAGCTAAAAACTTGATTCCAACCCTTCTTTTAAATTTGTGTAGGGGTTTAAACCTGATGATGAAAGGAATTTACTGACTTTAAGAGCTTTAGAGATGTCTAAATTGCAATTCTTGCCCTACGCTTACAAAGTTTTGTTAGCAAGTTGTATGTTTAGACACTAAATGTTTGGGTGACTTATTCAGATCCATAATCTGTTACTAGCTGGATATAGATGAGAAATATCATTGTTTAAGCAGAGAGTTTCAAGCTCAGATAGTTTTTGTAAGTGATCACATCTAAGCATGACAGATGCTTCTAGTGAATGTATTAGTTTTGGGTAATTCTACATTTACACGTACAACAACTACAAACCGATAGCATTTGTAAATAAAAGTGTTTGGAGGATTGGTCATATGTGGCTGTAAGCGTTAGAAAGTCTGATGGATTTTTTTTAAAAAGAAAATTCAAAGTGGTGCTAGTATCCATTAGAGGAGAAATCATATTTGGGTATGCTAATCTCTTCTTGACCAAGCCGTGACACCAATCTCAAGGAGAGTAGAGCAATCTCGAAATATTTATTTCTTAGATATATAGCATCACTTTGGTTGTAAAAGGGTGGGTTGCATGCTTCAAGAAATTTATTTCTTTCTGTTAATTACTCTTATTATAAGAAACCCCTGATTATTAGAAAGCAAAGAATTAAACAAACATCAAAGATAAGATGCAGAGAAATATTGATTTCATTATCTTTCTAGTATATTACAAAGTTTAAGTAAAGGAGGAGGAGATGGGATCTTGGGTCTCCAGACTATGTTCTGGAGCCCTCCTCCCTTCCAAAAAAAATAAAATAAAAAATATAGAGAACCTTGTAGTCGTATCCTTCATCAAATCTCTTTCTAATTTCTCTCAATCTTTTCTCTATCTCTTTTTCTGTGCCCTCGTGAATGGCAAATGAGGTCTCAATTTATAGGGAATGCAAGAGGAAGTTTGTCACTAGATGTCAAGAAGAGATTGGTGGGGAAGTTATGGTAACTCCCTTATCGAAACTTCCATATCAAGATTGTTGCATCTGTTTATTACAACGAACATCTTCTTTGCCTTTCACTTCTCATGTGCTTATCACGCTTATCTTTTGTGTTTCTTAAAATAAGTGTTATGAGGGTCTATATACCTTCAAGTTGAAATTTGGTTTGTATAAGGGTGAGTATCCTTAAGTTAAATTTTATTGCTAAGGCTTATGAGCACATGACAATACCAATGACATGCACCCCTCAAGTTAGAGAATTTGGTTTATATGAGGGGCTGAAGCTTGTGCCTTTGTGTAGGATTAGTAGCGAGTGCATGTACTCTTAAATTTAATTCTCAAATTTACATGAGGTGCTGTCACCCTCAGATTGGTTTTGATTTATATGGGGTACTACCGTCCTCTCAGTAGGTTTTATTGATAAGGCTCGTTGAGCTCACCAACTTTGACAAATATAAGGGGGAAGGCATTGCCTCTTAATTAATTAATATGGAGGGGCTACCCTCAAGTTAACTTTTATAGTTGAATATATGAGGTGTAGGTATCCTCAAATTTGATTTTATTGTCAAAGCTTGTTCAAAGGTATTAAGCCCCCCTTTAAGTAATTAAGCTTGTGGCTTGTTGAGACGAATTTTTTTTTATGCATCTATAGTGTCCTATGGAAGAATTTCATTAACTATTACTCATTTTGTTATTTCCTCTCTAATTTTCTTGAGAGCACATGACATGAGGGGGGAGATGGAATTAATTGTGGTTCCTACAGCACATTGCTAGAATTCTATTAGCAGGCCAATGTTTTGGGCACATCTCTTGTAATGTTAAGCGGCATCACCTGTTTTCTTTTTGATAGAAAATTCTCATCTGATTTCTGTTAATGCCATCTGTCTCTACATGCCTTCCTATTGTATTATTTCATTTTTTTTCGTAATCTATCATATTTGAAGATTACTCTTTTTATTGTTATTTTATGAAAATTGACATAAAAAAAACTTGTCAACTAGCTATCGTACGTTTATTCATCAGCTTTTATGCTTTTAGTACTGAATTTTTCACCTATTCGTGAGAACATTTGCCACTTTTTCCCACCAAAACTTGTCAACTGGCTATGCTTGTTAGAAAAAGGAGTAAAAGAATATTGGACTAGTTATAATATACTTCTTTATGCTTTTGCTTACTCCAGAGAACCTAGTTCATCACCGAATCTGGCGCCAAAGAATAGAAAACGAAAAGATTCAATAAAAGTAAATACTGAAACTTGCCGTGAACATGTTACAAGTGATGCAATGGTTAAGGGCAATGTACGGATGAAAGCTGCAGCAAGAAGTGCACCTTTGATGGAAAAGAAATTAGCAAGTCCCGATGAAATGCAGACTGCCTATGAAGAATATTATCAAGAAAGAAAGGTTTTGAAAAATAAATCAAATTCTTTGACAGGGAGCTATAAAAGAAGGTCTGCCGATTCTATGACCAATTCCAAAAATACTTCACCTGTCAGGATATCAAAAGATGTTTCATCGCTAGCATCTGAATCGAGGGATCTTGACAAACACAAGGCAGGGGTTCTATTGTCTCGTGACCTTTCACACAAATCAAGACTAATAAATGAATCAGTTGAAAGTGCTCATCACTCGTCTCGGGATAGAGCTGTTTCTTCTCAAGTTGAATCACAGTCCAGGAAGTCAATAAATTGTGAAAATGAAGCCGAAGTATCTACCAAAATGCGTAGGAAGGAAAGATACAGAACTGATGTATTTCCTATTACGGATTCTGCTGTGGGAGCATATCCTATGCAAGCAGCTGTGAGTTATTCTTGTAACTTCAGAAAATCAAGAATTCTCTAATGGAGATTTACTTAAATCAACCTTTCAGTCTGTTTTTCTTTCATTTGCTTTCATTTTCTCTCAATTTTTTCTGATATTTTATTTCTTGATATAATAAGGCATACTATTTCCGCATAATATTTGTCTTAATTATTTATATTCAAAATATCTGCATTTATCATCTTATCCATAAAATGCACCGACTTTTCTCCTTAAAGTTAGTCTTATACTAGTTCTTTTCCTGTAATTCTTAATACAAATGTCTAATACCATCAAGCTATGCTGTGTAGTCAAGCTCTCTTGATTTCATTTTACAATTTTGCATGTCAATCTATCTACAATTCTAGTAAGAAATAAGCCTATTTAGGTATTGTTTAACCCACCAAATGGTCATCTCTCTTTTTAACATTTGCTATTATAAAATCATATGATAATGCAAAATTCAAACTCACACCTTCCGTACTAATTCTTTTCTTCATATCCATAAACTCCATCTATCCTGTCATATCCATTCTTATGTTTACCCATATGCTCATTGAGATCTAGTATACATAACTTGTCTCCTTTAAGAATTCCCTGTAGTATTTCATCCAAGGTTTCTAAAATTCCTTTCAAAATTTTCAGGCTTATCCTATCTGTGTGGCATAAGCACTAACTATATTATTTTAACTTGGACCTTATACAATATTGATTAGATTTATTCTATCTCCAACTCTTTTACATCTACAACATCATCTTTTCATGTGTTATCTATTCCCACCTCATTTCTATCTATCGCCTTTTCTATATACCAAATTGTATACCAATTTTACATCTAGTATTCTTAATCCTCTAGACCTTTCACCAATCTATTTTATTCCTTGTAGACAAATTATATTAATCTTCTTATCAAGATATCTACCCGTTCCATCATCTAATGCATTTTCTCCGATGATCACTGAAATGAAATAGGTCATCTTTTCTTGTTCAAATTAAATACTTTCGATCCTTAGGAAGGCTAAACTTTCAAATTAATCATCGAGATTTGAGATTACAGGGAACTACATCCGACATGGCTCTTTCGCTCCAGGTGCCTCATAGTTGATGCATTTCCCTTGAGAAAACCTTTCATCTTTGATCTTTCATAATCTACAAAATTTTTCATATGGAGAGTTTTTTGCAATTACTCTTTGGTTTCATGTTCTTAATTGATAAGGTCCTTAAAGTAGGTCTCTTCACCTGCCAATTTCGCCTCTTAGGGTTTATGATACACCCATTTGTGCCGGTAATTTCTTTGGTGGGGGAATCTTGCACCTAGTAAATGGTTGTTTCCAAATTGATAGCACTAAAATTTGTCCAATCTTCCATTGTACTTTGTGCTCCATACTCAAATTTGTTATGCGTTACTCATCGTTTTGCAAATTCCTTGGTACCATATGCAACTTAGGAGACTCCTTACAACTAAAGGATCACATGTTACACTTTTTAAGTGCATTTTGCCAACGCTGGTAGGGTTGTTATTCAAATTATGATAAATATAATCCTCCCTAAACGATGAGCAATGTCACAGTTGTCTCTAGTAGAATTCGTTTGGTATATGAAGTGTAATCTTATCCCTATTTATGTTAAATAATGCTGAAAGTATTAAATAACATTATATCTGAGACCGGGTAAATTCAAGTGGTTGTTTCATATTACTTATCTAGCTACTGGCTCGCAATATATTTTCCTAAATGCATGACATTATTAGATGTACATCATGAACTGTTCCCTCACATTACTCTTTTAATGATTCACAGCAACCTTCATCTACGCGGGTGAAGGACGGTTCTGCTTTAAGACCTAAAGGCACCACGCTAGAGAGGGCCATTCGTGACCTGGAAAAGATAGTTGCACTATGTAAGTTCTCTGAGGATTGTTAAGTGCTGTACTTAATAGGCAGGATTTACGTTCTGTCAATAGCTTGGTTAATTGAAAACTTTGTTTTCAGACAGACCACCAAAGCTCGATTTCCAAGAAGCTGATAATTCATCCCAATTAGTGAAAAGGAGGCTTCCTCAAGAAGTAAAGCAGAAGCTTGCTAAAGTTGCTAGGTTATCGGTAAAAATGCTAAATAACCTCGTCTCTTATATAATGCCTGAGCTAGTGTTCTTCAACCTTGTTCATATTTTCATCTATTTAAAACTTCGTGTTCTTGCAATATGGTCATGATTGTTTGGTCTGTACATTAACTTCTTTAAATTAATAAATTTAACTTCACTTACTTGATGGTTTCCATGTTTGTATGAACTCCTTGCTTCAAAGCTGAAGCTTTTGATAACTGAGTCTGGTTGTTGTTTCTTAGCTTTCAGATTAGACTTAAGTAATGCGCTTATATTGAAAGACAACTTTAGTTGCAACTTTTCATAGAATCAAACAGTGAAATTAACTTTAAATACTGGTTCAACATTCTGTCAGTTACGATGCTGCTATATGACTCTTTCGTGGTTCTTTAGTTCAATGTACATTTTTCTTCATTTCTAATATTTAGTGATATTTCTGTCTTAGACTCAGAATACAAATTTGTCTTAAAATGTCATGGTAGATGATATTTGTTTGATGTATTGTATACTGAAATCAAATTAACTTTCTATATTTTGATCCTATATGCGTATGTGCATGTGTATACATATAGTAATATAGTAATAGTAAACGATGGATAGCGTGTCCCCCTATGATGTTGTTTGGTGTGTTACTGACGGGTACACATCCAAACGACCAACAGTGCAATTACAATGCTATTATGCCTTCATCTATATATAAAGACCTATTTGCCGGTTACGGTGTTGCTATACCTCTTTCATTTTATTCATTGCGCATTTTTCCTCATTATTCTTTTTATATTTGGTATTATTTCTGTCTTAGAGTCGGAAATACTAACTTGGAAACAACCTCTCCACATGCGGGGGTAGGACTGCGCACATTTGACCCTCCCCAGAGCGTACAATGGTGGGAGCCTTGTGAACTGGGCTGTCCTTTACTCGGAACTAGTAAATAGTCTTACTATGTGATGTTAGATAATATTTTTTGATTTGTTGGTATATTGAAGTTAAATTTTCCCTGAATAGCTTTCTATTTTCATCTTATAGCTTATGTGTGTCTATACACATAATAAAAGCAAATGGTGGATGATCGGTCCCTCCATGATGTTGGTGTGTTGCTAACATGGTACACATGGACCACTACAGTTCGGATCAGGAACATACCCTGCGATAGCTGATGGCTTGGATGTTTGCACTGTGTAGAGCCCCACCAACCATATGTGTACATACACACACATGCAAACACATGCCCCCACGTACACACGCACGCAGACACCCACACACCCACACCCACACTCACACCCTACCAGCCATGCACACAAGACAATATATATGGGTTTAATGGTTGTGAGGTGGTGGAAAATGAGGACCAAGAGATGAAGTAGTGAGGCCCACACCTTTTGATGTGACTTGGAGGGTGGTCTCACCACATGACCATATCTTGGGAGCTCATTTAGCAAAATGAACCGGCACCTTATATATATGTATATTTATATGGTTTTTTCCCTCACAAAAGCCACCTTTAAAATAGAGTGAGAATACGAAAACCACCTTTAAAGTTCGATTAATACAGAAACCATCTTTAATGGGGTTTCGGTAGCAACCGACCAGGCTTCCATATATACTGAAGAGGCTTTAATACTTAATTGGATATATCTAGCTTAGTGTAATATGTACAAGAGAAATAGGCTCTCTGTTTTTTCCCCTCATGATGTTCTTGGGGCTCATATCTATTTATCAGTGAACTTATTGCATCACAGTCCAAGTTCTGGCATGGTTAGGTATGGAAGATGTCTGGTAAAACAAAAAAGCATTTGCATCATCTTATGCATGCCCCAGGGTTATGGTTCAGTTAATGAATTTGGATGTTAATAGATTACTGGAAGGTTTTCAAATAGATTTTGTGGTTTGATCAGACCCACTCAAATCCTACTACCCTAAAGTGGGTTGGGTTCATTTCCAGTTTGGTTTATTCTTATGCAAGTTTCTCACATATGATCCTTAACATTTCATGCATCTTGTTGACTGTGCTCATTTCTTGTCCAATCCTATTACTTTAAAAAAGATGGAACAGAGAGGAGATTTTGCTTATATTTTATACATATTTTAAATTGCAAGTTATGCGAAAGCCTTAACAATACTTTTCAGGATTTAAAAAGTCTAGGTTGCATACAAATATTCCTTTTATTGTTCTTTTTCTACTTGTATCATTCTCTATATATGCGTTTTTGCATCATGATTTTTATCTTAATATTGCTTTACTTCAGCTTTGAATTTTACTGATGACTGAAGCCAAAACTTGAAACTTGAACCTAAACCTGCTTAAAACTGACACCCCTTGATATGGCCTGAAACCAAGACTGAAGGTGTTATTTGCATTTTAGAAACTCTAAAATGGTCCAGATGCTATTTGTACTCCCACTGACCAACATACTTCTTTCCCTTTTCTCTTTTCCCCTCCATGTCATGGAGCTGGGTGATGGGATGATGTTGCATATCTGACACCATATTAGTTAGAATCCTGAATTAGAGTTGAACTTTCTTGCTGATACTTGAATAGTATTTCTGATAAAGACTTGCGCGAGAAATAGGAAGGTAACTCTAGAACAAAAAGTAGTTAGTAACTGCTATAAGCTCAAGGTGAAAGGATTCAGTTGCATCATGGTGTTGAAGGGACTAGGGGAGACACATGCGATGGGGTTAGGGGGCACTTGTACAAAAGTGATGTTTGTTTGCGGCTAAGATGGTCCTTGCAACTATTCGTTCTTATCCATGTTCTTATGCTCTTTTTCAGCTAGTCTATATTATCATGTCATTATTTAATTGTGTTAGCAGTTTCAGTGGAAAACGTTATTTTGATATACATTGATTCTGGATTATTTGTTTATAAACATACTGCCAGCAATAATAATCTTTATCGATGCCATGGTCATTAACCTACACAAATAAGGGCACCTATAAAAAAATTTAAGGACAAATTTTTGATTTAGACCCTTTTGGGTTTTATTTTTAAAAATCGACCCCATTGTTTATTTATTTTGACCCAGCCAACCACCGGTCAAACCGGGTCGAAAATGGCGAAATCTCAAAACTTCACGGAATTCATTTCCGTGAAGTTTTGTGCATAAAAACTTCACGGAAATGAATTCCGTGAAGTTTTGTGCATAAAAACTTCACGGAATTCATTTCCGTGAAGTTTTCGATTTTTTAATTGACCGGCCAGCGTGGTCAAACCGGTCAAATTTGTAAATAAATACGAAATAGGTCGAAATTTAAAAATAAATTCTTAAAAGGGTCTAAATGGAAAATTTGTCCAAAATTTAATAACCAGTTTCATTCTTCCTGGTGTGACACCTATTATTCGTCATTTAATCTCTACATTTTTTCAGTCTGCATCAGTTGACAGCTAGCATATAAATCTTTACTGATGCAGGCAAGCCAAAATAAGATTTCAGAAGATGTCTTAATTGATCGGCTTATGGGTATTGTTGGACATATAGTACAGCGCACTACGTTGAAGGTAATCACCATGAAAAATCTAGTGTATTCTATTGCTTCAATAGAGTCCAATACTTCTGTTTGATTATTTCACCTTGTCTACTCACGATGGTGCTTAACCCCTTAAACATTTTTGTAATTGCATCAATTTTTTAGCGGGCCTGAATGGTTTGCTGCTAGTTTTAAATGTTCTTGCTCACAATAGAAGTGTACTGTTCGACAATTGCAATTTAATGGCTAATTCCCAACATTGATGACCTTTTTTCACATACTCAATGTAATTATTTCTAATCCATGATTTTAGAACGATCTTTATTTCTGTACATTCACTTTTTTTATTTTCCCTTCTATATTTCAAAATTTTGCAGCTTTGCTTTTCTTGTAACTGTATGATCTATCATATTTCTACCATAGGGTTTACTTGATAGCTTTATTTCCCTTCAATATTAGAATGTTCATTCTAGAGGCCAGCACAAAGAGGATTGGATATCGTAATGCCATTATTCAGGGGAAAGGATGCATAGTTTTGTATGCTGTCACTGTTGAGCAACAGCAACAAGAGTTAAATTCCAAAGTTTTTGGCCCTACACGTATTTTTTTCCATTCAGTTCTGTCAAGGGTTCTTTTTCTTTCGTTCAGTTCTGTTAAGGGTTTTCTTCAGTTAAATTAGTCACTACCATAACCTTCTTAATTGTCTAAATCTCGATTCTGTTTGGTCTATCTCTAGCAATATTCAAAATACTGATAATGCATGCCATAACGCTCACCTCAGGAAAGTGTACTACGCAATATAAACACATAAATTACATGTTCTGTTCTACAAAATTTGTATTCCAAATCATATGTAGAAAAATTACATCCAAGACAATTATATAGTAAAATAGCACAATAATAATCTTAGAGATAAAATAAAATAAGGTACTACATTAAACCTAATTAACTCATAAAAAAACTGTGAAGGACTTTGTATAATAAAGCATGCAATTATGGTACAAGATGTAGATGAATGAAAATAATTGGAATTTCAAACCTTACATTTGAGAAACAACCACAATGAAATTAATTCTTAAAAAAAAACGTAGCTGCCATGCAAGGTTTTAAATGTCAGATGTCTTGTTCATGTCGAACGGCTAAAACCCATGTCGGATAGCGAAAATTAGGGATATGTCGGGAGATATGTATTAAATACCAGATTGCCATATCGGATAGTGTGCATATGTGCAATATAATGTCCTAAGTGCAATCTAAACATACTTAATAAATTCTATAGTCTAAACATATAAAAAAGTAAATAACATATGATGTTTAGGGTCACTAACCGACTGTAGAAACTGAAATAGAGAAATATAAAGAGAGAGAAAGAGAGAGAAGACGGAAAGAGAGAGAGAGAAAGAGAGAGATAGAGAAAGAGAGAGAAGACAGAAATAGAATGAGTGAGAGAGAAGAAGACACTTTTTTATTGTGATTTCTCAGTCTAAATTGGAACTCTGATCGCGGCGATTAGGACAGCGATGGCGAAGGAACGAGAAGGAAAAGAGGAGCTATCGGGTTATAGTTGGAACAAAGGCCGAAAAAGGGTCAATCAGATTTTGGTTTTGGTACTAAACCCAAACCCGAAAAGTTATAAACGTAAAATAATTAAAAAAAATATATCGGCCGATTTTTCAAGGTTGAAAATTGGTCTGATATATCCGCAATCTCCCCCGACATGTCCGATATGGACATAAAAAACTCAATTCGCCTTCAAAAGGCCAAATCTGTGGTGCTCGACCCCTAAATTCGACATGTTGGCCGTCATGACGGCCGACATTTAAAGCCCTGCTGCAATGAACAAATTATGGCAAGAAAAAAAGCAAACAAAGGTCCCAGCTAGAACTTTGAAGGGTTTGGAGAACAATAGTCTTTGTTAGGTTCATCTTAAATGTAAGAAGTTGACTATCACACATCTATCTTTTATTGATGATCTGATTTGTTTGCTAGAGGGGATGTTCAGTCGGTAGTGCATGTTAAATCATGTTTAGATCAATTTTTAAAAATTACTAGTTTACAGGCTCATTTCTCTGAAAGTCTAGTCTTCTTTGGTGGTGTGGGTAGTGTTAAAAAGTTTCTGGAGGTCTTGGGCTTTCAGGAAGGTCATTTCCATATTAGATACCTTGGAGTACCATTAGTATCACCAATAATCAAGATTTAGTAAAGAATGTTAGCCTTTCATCCAAAGGATGACTGCCATAATTCCTATTGAACTTTTAGGTTTCTTTCTTATGCGGTTAGATTGCTACTCGTCTAATCAGTGTTGTTTAACATCCAGATGTATTGCTCGCAGATTTTCTTGCTGCCCAAGACTGTTTACATGATGTTGAGGTTACGTGTATGGCCTTTTTGTGGACAAGAATTATTGCTAATAGGCACAGAGCTTTGGTTGCTTGGAATCAAGTGCGTAAAGGTAAAAGATGAAGGGGGATTGACAATTAGCAGCTTGGTGGAGTGGAAGTTGGTTGTTCTTTGTTAACATTTGTGGAATATTTCTCTAAAGAATAATAGTCTTTAGATGAAATATGTGCATGTCTTTAATATGAAAAGCTCTGATTTTTGGAGTGCTCAAGGGAAAGTTGGAGGGTCTTGGGTTTGGAATACATTGGTATATATTAGAGACAAGTTTAGAGAAGCTTTTGTTGTTGAGAATGAGGTGTACAAATGCAGATATACACATTTAGGGATTTATTGAATTCATCATTTGAGCATATGGAGGAGGTGGTTGGTTTCCTACTGTATAGGGAAGCGTATGGTGGGAAGAGGAAGTATTCCTAGCAACTCTTTTACTACTTGGTTAGTAATACTAAGTAGAACTGGAACAAAAAATTGGATGTGTATGTGTTCTTTGCAATAATGATGAGGAAAGCAAGGATAATTTGTTCTTCCAATGTGCATATTCTCAAGAAGTTCTTATTGCTATCCTTCAGGTCATAAAAATAAGGACTCTAACTAGAGGTTGACTTCAGTCTTCAGTTCTTGGAATGGTTTCAAAAGATGGTCAAAGGAAAGAGGATGATCAGCTGCTTAAAGAAGGGATTGTTAACTACTATGTATAGAATATGGCAGGAGAGAAACTCTAGGTTGTATAAGTCTGAACTCTAAACCTCACCCTTCTAGCTGGGTTGTTACACAAATGTATAGGAAATATGAAGTGACAATTGAGTGAAAAAATGTGTAGGAGATTATCACATAGGAATTTTTTTGGTAAAGATTAGTTGTTGATGCTTGAAGTTTGTAAATATCTAAACTGACGTGTTATACTTTGGAATGCCTGGATATAGTTATACAGTTTGTTGAGCAATGAAAATTTACTCATCTTTACTAAAAAAATAAAGATCTCACTTAGAGACTGAGATCAATGTAGAGAGAGATTGAAGAGAGTGAACGCTTCTAAATAGAGAGAACATACTTGTTGTTGTCAGAAATCGATCACCAACACAAAATATTAATAATCTTCATCCAGAGTTGGTCACTATTTTTCTTTTCTTTTCTTTTCTTTTCTTTTCTTTTCTTTTCTTTTCTTTTCTTTTCTTTTCTTTTCTTTTCTTTTCTTTTCTTTTCTTTTCTTTTCTTTTCTTTTCTTTTCTTTTCTTTTCTTTTCTTTTCTTTTCTTTTCTTTTCTTTTCTTTTCTTTTCTTTTCTTTTCTTTTCTTTTCTTTTCTTTTCTTTTCTTTTCTTTTCTTTTCTTTTCTTTTCTTTTCTTTTCTTTTCTTTTCTTTTCTTTTCTTTTCTTTTCTTTTCTTTTCTTTTCTTTTCTTTTCTTTTCTTTTCTTTTCTTTTCTTTTCTTTTCTTTTCTTTTCTTTTCTTTTCTTTTCTTTTCTTTTCTTTTCTTTTCTTTTCTTTTCTTTTCTTTTCTTTTCTTTTCTTTTCTTTTCTTTTCTTTTCTTTTCTTTTCTTTTCTTTTCTTTTCTTTTCTTTTCTTTTCTTTTCTTTTCTTTTCTTTTCTTTTCTTTTCTTTTCTTTTCTTTTCTTTTCTTTTCTTTTCTTTTCTTTTCTTTTCTTTTCTTTTCTTTTCTTTTCTTTTCTTTTCTTTTCTTTTCTTTTCTTTTCTTTTCTTTTCTTTTCTTTTCTTTTCTTTTCTTTTCTTTTCTTTTCTTTTCTTTTCTTTTCTTTTCTTTTCTTTTCTTTTCTTTTCTTTTCTTTTCTTTTCTTTTCTTTTCTTTTCTTTTCTTTTCTTTTCTTTTCTTTTCTTTTCTTTTCTTTTCTTTTCTTTTCTTTTCTTTTCTTTTCTTTTCTTTTCTTTTCTTTTCTTTTCTTTTCTTTTCTTTTCTTTTCTTTTCTTTTCTTTTCTTTTCTTTTCTTTTCTTTTCTTTTCTTTTCTTTTCTTTTCTTTTCTTTTCTTTTCTTTTCTTTTCTTTTCTTTTCTTTTCTTTTCTTTTCTTTTCTTTTCTTTTCTTTTCTTTTCTTTTCTTTTCTTTTCTTTTCTTTTCTTTTCTTTTCTTTTCTTTTCTTTTCTTTTCTTTTCTTTTCTTTTCTTTTCTTTTCTTTTCTTTTCTTTTCTTTTCTTTTCTTTTCTTTTCTTTTCTTTTCTTTTCTTTTCTTTTCTTTTCTTTTCTTTTCTTTTCTTTTCTTTTCTTTTCTTTTCTTTTCTTTTCTTTTCTTTTCTTTTCTTTTCTTTTCTTTTCTTTTCTTTTCTTTTCTTTTCTTTTCTTTTCTTTTCTTTTCTTTTCTTTTCTTTTCTTTTCTTTTCTTTTCTTTTCTTTTCTTTTCTTTTCTTTTCTTTTCTTTTCTTTTCTTTTCTTTTCTTTTCTTTTCTTTTCTTTTCTTTTCTTTTCTTTTCTTTTCTTTTCTTTTCTTTTCTTTTCTTTTCTTTTCTTTTCTTTTCTTTTCTTTTCTTTTCTTTTCTTTTCTTTTCTTTTCTTTTCTTTTCTTTTCTTTTCTTTTCTTTTCTTTTCTTTTCTTTTCTTTTCTTTTCTTTTCTTTTCTTTTCTTTTCTTTTCTTTTCTTTTCTTTTCTTTTCTTTTCTTTTCTTTTCTTTTCTTTTCTTTTCTTTTCTTTTCTTTTCTTTTCTTTTCTTTTCTTTTCTTTTCTTTTCTTTTCTTTTCTTTTCTTTTCTTTTCTTTTCTTTTCTTTTCTTTTCTTTTCTTTTCTTTTCTTTTCTTTTCTTTTCTTTTCTTTTCTTTTCTTTTCTTTTCTTTTCTTTTCTTTTCTTTTCTTTTCTTTTCTTTTCTTTTTCTTCTTTTTTATGACTGCACTTTATCCCTCGCTAGAAATTTCAACGACTAGACCCTTGTCCCTTCAACTTCATTTTTCAAGTTGCATACTAATGCATGTTTGTTATCGTTAACTTAAGTTTAAGTTAACAAGAACTTAAACTCAAACTTAAAGTTACTGTTAACTGTTAACTTAAGTTATCATAGTTTGTTAACTCAAACTTAAATTTATTTAAGATAACTAAATGTCAATTTAACAAGAATTGTAGTTAAAAATATTTATTATAATAGAGTCTAGACTATTTCTATTTGATTGTCTTTTGCTAATATTTTGGGACTTAAACTTCTAGATTTGGGATATTATATGTATTGGTATTTAGTACGTGATGCATCTTTGATTGACTATTATAGTTTTGGATAGCATATGTGTTGGTATTTAGTGTTTATGCATCTTTGTTTGAGTATATATATATACACTTGAAGATCACAATTAAAAAAAATAAAAAGAAAAACCGTCCTGAACCGCTAGCGCCTTAGGCTACTGGCGCGGTCCCAGGCTTAGAGGCTTCAATGTTTAATGTAACATTGGTTGGTGTCATCAAATAGGTTAGGGTTGTGATTTTGTAAAGGGTGGCTGGTGGGATATTACCCCACCGGCATCATCACATCTAAAGGGGATTCATATACATGAAGATCGCCAAGGTTACAAAAAGCGCTAGGCGGTCTAGGCGCCGGACTCAACGCATAGAGCCTAGGCAGCTAGGAGTTTTCTTTTTTTTTTTAAGTACAACCAATATTATAGAAAGCTCTAGGCACCGCTAGGGGCCAAACTGATGCATAGTACCTAGGCTAGCCCTGGGAGGATGAGTTGGAGGAGTTGTTCACAGTCGGTGGAGGTCGGAGAAGTTCGTTGGAGACTAGAGGACGTAGAGACTAGAATGGAGGAAATTATGACTTAGACTTAAGCGGAGCCATCTACGTAAGCGGTCCACGCTTCCCTAGGTGCTCCCAAAGCCTAGGCGGTGGCTTAGGTACCGTACCGTCTAGACGCTCACATTTTAAAGTATTGAAGCACACTCTACAAAACGCTATTTGTAGCATATGTTTCCTGGAAAATGCAACGTTTTGCAAACATTGAGTTTTTTCCTTGTGTTACAAAACGTGAGGCTCATATTGTGTCATATAACGCAAAAAAGGTTTATGAAGCATGTGTTTTTAACATTGATCCCTAGTCATCTCTCTCGTGACAGAAGCAGTTAGTGTTTTCATTTCGACATGGTTAAACCATTGCAAATTATTCTCCCTTGTTTATCCTTAATTGGAGGAACCTCAAATTTTTTACTAATGCGCTTATTACTTATCTCTTATACTGTGTTTGGGAGTTTTCTAGGGAAAGGGAAGGGATAAAATAGGGAAAGGAAAGATAGAGAATGGGAGAAAAAAATGTAATATCTTGTTTGGGATTTTAGTGAAGGGAATGGAGAGAAACTTATTTCATTATGTTTGGGAGTTTTAATTAAGGGAAGGGAAGAGAAAGAAAATGTATCATAATTAAATCTCAGCCGTTGGCCCATAAAACATCTTTTATGACTATTTCCCCTTCCTTTCCCTCCTCTACACTCCACTTTGGGGGGGGTGCACAAAATGACTAGATTCTTATGTGAAATTTCCCTTTCCTCCCTTCCATTACCCCTCTCAAAAAAACTCCGAGATAAAGTGCTAGTGTATTTCCGCTCATCCATCGTGACATTATCATTGCTACACATTCTCATCCATAAGGTATAGTTGATCTATACATTTTTTTTGTTCAGTTTCATGCGTATCCTACAACCATATAATTACTAGAAATAGTTTCTCCAATTTAACTATTGCACACTTTCGTTTGATTAACCATATCTTTCTCATTCTTACCATCTTGATGAATAATTGATCTTAAGTGAAGAAATAATTTGCCTCAGAAGTATTTCTTAATGAGTTATTTGTTCTCGTAGTTCCAACTACACATCAAGATTGTGGAAAGTGGAGCGAAGCGAAGCGGCAAGGTGTTGCGTAGGCTTTTTTGGGGCTTAAGGGGGAATATCGTGGAATCAATTTTGAATTTTTCATTGGGCAAAAATTCGAAAGAATAAGAAGGAATCATGAAAAGAATCTGGAAATTATAAGACAAGCAAATCAGAGGGGAAAAAGCCTACAAATGCATATGTGATGTTTATAGAGATCATGAACATGAAATAGATGGATAATACTTAGATTCAACCACATAATATTATCAAAATATTATACATATTGTAATGTGATAAACTAACATATAGTCGGGTACGTGCACTAAATAGTGAACAAGTTAATAACTTAAAATGTGGATTATCAAAGGGAGAGCTTTTGGTGGCCACTGTTGAGAGTGGCTATTTTGGGGCTATTTTTCATGCCGTTTCCGCTTTTGGTCAGGGTTTTTTGAGCGAAAAGCGGCTAACAGCCAAAACGCTTAAGCAGACGCTTGAGCGCCGTCTTTTTTTTTTTTTTTTTTTTACTTTTTACTACACTGCTACATGTATACCGTGCTTCAGAGATTTAATTGTCTTGAAACCTGTTTAACAACTCGTTAACCGACAGGAAGCCTCTCATCAAAATGTTCCTGTTAATGCTTCAGGCAAAGATGAATTGATGATGTATACTAATAGAACGGGGAAGGATCTTGTTGCACACAACAAAGCTGTCAATAGGGAAATGAAAATTGCTGAATATTATTAGTTAGCAACTTAGCATAACAATAGATGCAACTGAAAAATGGATAAAATGTGACATGTGACTTTTTACATAGAGTTGATAGAAAGTCAAGTACATTTGTTTCCAAGGCAAGGGTTTCAATGAATAGGGTAATAGGAAATTGATTGAGGGAGGAAATTTTAGCTAAGAATGAAGAGAATGTTCTTGGAACACTAACCAATAACTTGTCAAATTAAATCTCGCTTGTCTTTTAGCTGCCAGAAACTACTAACCAAAAATTTAACACACCTTTTATTGGAACTCCAACTAATAGATAACATCAAGCTGAATATCAACCATACTAACTGAAGACAAACGAATAATTTAAAATAAATGAAAATATAAGATGGACACATCAGATCACAATTCCAATTTAAATAGAAAGAAATTAGAATGAGAATTTAGATTGGATTCTAAAAACATCAAACTAGAATCTCAAACTACTAGGGATCCCCACCCCAAACAACAACAAAACAGTTGGGTGGCTGAAGCTGTCATAATTGTTTGGACAGAATGCTAGTGTATGTATATGTATGCTGTACACGTGTGGTTACTACTTGGACTCATTTAGGTCCATGTACTAAGAACCCAGCGGATTGGTTAGGTCTGTCAAAGAATATAAACCCAGACTTGACTCTCCCCATGCACCAATAGTCTGGTTTAGGTCCAAATCTATGACTCATACGGAGTTTAGGTCCTTTTTTTTTTGTCCACATAACCCAAATCCAGCAGCTCTGGCAACCTCTTGCATATGGAAGAGATAGGTTTTGGATCGTGTGAAGCATGTCCTAGTTATTCAAGAGCTTGATTACAAATTGATTACAAACAGTACATGGAGCTTGCTTACTTCATCTTGTTGCACTATGGTGAGTATGTTCATCATGCTTGATGATTTATGTTCTGGGGTACACGGCTGGAATCATCTCAATAACTGGAAAATAGACCTTTATCAACTTTTTATACACACCATTTCCCATGTTGATGTTTGTAAAGATTTAATTTTCTGTTTTCTCTTATGTTCTACCGCATTTTACTGGACACTGATTGTTTCATGCCTACTTGACATTTTTCTCTGCTCATCTTTACATTATGAATTACTCAGTGTACTGAGTAACTATTACTCATCTACAATCAAGAATGGTTTGTTCTATGAATAAGTGTTAATATAATTAATCTGCTGGAAAGTGATAGACTGATATCTCTTAATCTTTGTAGGAATTTTCTTTGAATTAGGTTCCTAGGATCTCTCATGGTTGCCATTCTATCGAAATTTAATGTTGATTGTTGGCTAATTATCTATCGTCTTTTGCAGAGAAAACTGAGAGCACTCGTTGAATCAGGTCAATCAGCAAAACAAGAGAAAGTTGATAGATTCCGACAAATAAAACAGGACGTCAATGAAATGATAAGGACACGTCTATCATACTTGAAGTCCATGGTATCTTTTTGGTTTGGCTTCGTCATGCTTTTTTTGGAATTTAATTAGACTGTAGAATTAACAGTTTATTTTTGCTACAGTAAAATTCTTGGATGTTCACGGCACTAACGTACAATATGGAGTGCAGCATTGTTAACGTTTAGTTTTGGGAGTTGCTTTGCATTTGTTAGAAGTAAATGCTTTTGTTAAGGGTTTATTTGGTTGCATATTGTTAAAAATCATGATCTGATGAGACTCAAATTTTGATTAATGGTACCTTCACAATATGATGCTCACCTATTATGCCCCAAAATATTACTAGTCTTTCTTTTGGTTTTTTCATAGAAGTAATGCCTCTTCTTATCCCTCTATGGTTGCTGTATTATTCTTTCTATGTAAGAATACAGTTCAATATAAGGGCTCTTTCCACCCATTCTTCCAATTCCCCTGTCCTCTTCAGCCTCCCTCCGCCCACCTAATCTTTTCTCATTTGTTTGACTCTTCCGCACAACCTCCTTTTCCTTTTCTCTTCTTCCATGTTATAGTTCTTTTCTTCCATAAGTCATATTTAAGAACTCTCTTATGTCTCTGGGTCATGTATTGAGGCTGCTAAGTTATTTGAAATAACTCTCTTAATTGGTTTTGATACCAAGGGGACTAGGCTCTGTTAAAGGACAGATTGAGGGGTAGATTTTGATTCAGAATGGGTAATGTTTTGGCAGTAGGATTCACTCAACAGGAACAGGGAACTAGGAAGAGCTGGGCGAGGAAAATGTTTGTTATACAACATTGAGGCCTTGTAAAGCTAGAAGAATTAACAAAATATAGAAGTTGATTGCAAGAGTAATATATGGAATCTTATATTCCATTAAGAGTTAGGGTAATTTCAACAGAGAATTGGAATTATAACTCTAGCACCTCGTTTGGTACACGGGAATGAGTGGGAATGGAATGCAATTCTAACTTCTCATTCATGCTTGCCAAACATAATGAGTTTTTAGATGCTAGAAATGCCGTCCCCACTTCTCATCAATTCCCACTTAATGGGGGAATTGCTATCCGCACTGAGTTATCAAGGAATTGATATTCCCACTTAAGTGAGAATAAAAATAATAAAATAAATTCCGGATATACCCTTATTAAAGATATTCCCACTTAATTCTCTAATCGCATCCAAACATGAGAATGGGAATGAGCATTCCATTCCCACATCAATTCCATTCCATTCCTACATTCATTCCATTCTCACTTGACTCCATTCCCGCGTACCAAACGAGGTGTAGGATAATTCTCAAAAGCAGGATGGTATATGCATAAATATTTACAAAAGATATCAATATTATGCATCCTTGAGTTCCTTGTCCCCAACTCTTCTTCCTTGCGGGAGTTAGTCTTAACTGTTGGCTAACTCTTGCTACCAAACACAGCCCAAGAATTAGCCGCAGGTAATCCTTACCATGGTGACATGAAAATTTAGATGAAACAAACTGGTGTGGCACTTAATAAGTGAGTGCCACATGTGGTTGATGCATCAATAATGAACTTTGCTAGGGTCTAATATCAAAGTATGGAGACTGCTAAGCATTTATTTCCTAAAAATGTTTTGTGCATTCAAATGTAAATGTTTCTCTGTTCAACAGGTACCTGAGCGGCATGATGGTTCTGCTGATGATTTTCAAGAAGTAAATGGCGGCGATGAAAAGAAAGCTTTAAGAAAGCATGGTATAGACTTTGGATTGGAAGACAAGATATGTGAGCTCTATGAATTGTATGTTGAGGTGAGAAATTATATACTTCTACATCATCGTTGTTCTTAAGAGGGAGAGCAGGGTCAGAAGAAAACTATTCGTAGTCCTTGTTTGTAGAATTACATCAATGTTTATGTTTTCTGTTTCTTTTTTTGCCTTTTTTTTTCTTTTTTGTCAAGAAGGCTGTTGCTGTCAGGTTAATTTTTTTATTTTACTTCCACTACCTTTGTTATAACTGGATACATGTGTTTGTATATACTTTTGTTTTCTCCAGGGGATGGACGATGACAAACATCCTCAAAGCAGGAAGAAGCTCTATCAAGAGGTAACTCAATTCCTCGATATTATGGATCTTTCTTTTTTGTGCTTTTAAACCACTGTAAGTATATCTCTGTATGGAATTGCGTAACCAACTTTTTTAATTATTAGAAAATTCAGAAGTACACAAGTGTTTTTTGTTACTTCTTGAAGCTTTGTCGCTTGGCTTCATGGTTTCATCCATGCGTGAACTTTTTCTTTAGTGGCGCTGCTTTTCTGTTGTTTACTTTCCAGTCTTTCTACCCTTTTTTGTTTACGTGTCCTTTTAACTTGTGTTCCTCAGAGTAAGTCTCTCTTGGAAGCTTTTATTTGTAAAACTACCTATACCTTTATGAAAATAGCTTGTCTGGTTAATTTTTAATTTGAAGGGAAGCAGATCCCACTAGTGAAGCCTGTTTTCTGTCATTTGACATTTTCCATTTCCTTCATTTTGATAAGAGCAGTTTCAATTTCTTATCAGATTTGTGTTTCTGGTTTCAGCTCGCGGAGTTGTGGCCAAATGGATATATGGATAGTAATGGGATTAAAGATGCTATATTCAGATCAAAGGAGCGAAGGAGACAAAGAATTTATAGAGATAAGGTCCTTTACCCATCTTAATTATCTTTGTCAATTTACTTTTATAAATGTTCTTTTTATCTAAGCTCTGTCTGTCTTGTTCACTGGTTTATGTTTCCTTATTAATGGATGATTCTGTTGATTGATCCACCAATTTCCTTATTATGGATGAAGCTGTTGATTGATCCACCAAGTAGTTGAAGTAGAATTATCTCGCACATACATGTACATATATGTACACACACACACCCACACACACAGCCACATACACAGCCGTCAGTACTTGTATATTCTTGGTTTATTTTCTCAGTATTGTTAATTCTATTTCAAAGGTATCAATTTGAGAAAGGGTTAACTGCAGAAACCCCCCATGAACTTTTGGGGTGTTGCAGTAATTCCCCATCAATTTTTATTATTACACTAAACCCCATGAACCCCCACCCCACCCCAAAACCCACAAACAACTGTTTTATTTCGCTATTTCACATGAAAATATCTCATTTAATTTCCAAATTTGCTTGATTCTAAAATCTCATGTGGCAAGCATATGCCAAAAAAAAAAAAAAGAAGAAGATGAAATAATTCCTTAGTCCTGAAAAATTAGCTATTTTTCCTTTTTAATAAAAAGGTTTTTTTTGGGACTAAGAAGGAATTTTCTATCATCTTTTTTGTCCTGTGCTTACTAGTGACACATTAGAGTTGATGGTGCTAATATGGGGATTAAAAGATAAATTTTCAGGTAAGATTTAGTGAAATAAAACATCCCATGGGGGTTATGTGCAACTCCCCAAAAGTTCATGGGGGTTTAATGTAATAAAAAAGTTTATGGGGGTTTATTGCAATGCCCCAAAAGTTCATGGGGGGTTTACTTCAACTCCCCAACTGTCAACTAGAAGCTTGCCCTTAACCCTTTGAGAAACATATTACACAGTGAAACATCCAATTGACCAGAAAATTGTGATATCATGAAAATATACACAGACAATCCTCTCTTGCTTTGGTTATTGTCTTCGTTTCATGCATAAAGAAAATTCCTTTGGTTTCACGTGTTTCATTTTGTCAGGCTCGTGAAGAGGAAAGAATCAAGAGGAAGAAGCTGGCTGCTGCGTCTAGGGCAGAGGGAACAAGTCTCAGTGCTCAAGCAAGACCAGCCACAGATTCTACTGCTGTAGTACTTGGGCCTCAAGAAAAGAATACAACCGATCAGCCTGTTTCATCTTCAGCCAGAACTCTCGAACCATCATCAGTATCGAGTGATTCTGTACATCATCATATATCCAAGCTTCATGACAAGGCTCGACTAAGTAGTAGCACCACAAACATGATTCTAGGCGACGGAAGCAAAATAATTGTCGCAGATGCAAAGAAAAAGATGAAAAGGAAGCCAGAATCAGACTTAGGAGAAATCCATGCTCATCCAACAAAACTCCCCTTACAGCTAGGAAAGGAGAAACCCAGTTCTCATAAGCAAACTGAGGATCTCAATGCAGTTGACAAGCCTAAACCAAACCTTAATTTACCTGCTGCTCCAGTTTCATCTGACCAGCAGAGCTAATTCCAGAAGCAAGATTCGATGGAAGTACATGTTTTCTTCTTTGTTTATTATGTCCTCTCATGTAATTTTAGAGATAAGTAATATATGGTCTTCATGCGCTGAAGTTATTAGACTGATTCATTGTGAGCAGTTGCTTTATATTGCCGAAGTTGCCTAATGTGAAAATGCAGTTTGCTTAATCATTATTTTTATGATCTAATGTGGGGCATTGGTGATGCCTTAGTTCATGACAAGTTACCTTAGTACCAATTTACTATTTCTGCTTTCGAACTGTTTTTGGCCCTTCCTTTTCTGTGGAGTTCCTCCACGAATTTGGTCTCCGTTGTTAATCCTTACGGTGGGAATCTCAGGTTGCAACTTCCAACCCCTTTAACTAATGAGCTGGTGATGTGTGGGCTGAAATAAAATGCAGGCAAAATGGGCTTCAAAGTAAAATGAACGGGAAGAACAGGGAAAACTTAAAAGACAATTTTTCTAAGATGAAATGAACACGAAACTGAGATAAGTAATATAAAATTGACTTAAAAAGTTTTCTTGCATGATTTCTCTCACAAAGAGTAGGGAAAACAGCAGAATATGTTGACGGAAGAGAGCTCAAAAGTTGTTGCAGAAGAGAAAGTTCAAAGTTCGTTCCCAGAGTATTGCTCGTTGCCCATCATTTATTCGAAACATTAATTCATTGTTTTCCAGCCCTGATCTTGTTTTAACGTCCGTTAGAATCAGTTAAAAGTTGAAAACTTTTCAAATTCGGATTTCATTCGCATACTTTTATGCCGCAGCAGCCACTAATTTTGCCTGAGCATGTGAAAAAGAAAGAGCACAGCATAGGTCTTTCAAATTCGCTCTATGGTTTGCCATCTTATTCAACGCTATGAATGACCATTATGTTTACTGGTTTTATACCTGTATACACATTGAGCATCTCTGTGCTTTATCCCTTTGTAATACATAAGATACAAACACTGACAAACTTCATGATCATGACAAATTCAGTCTGAGAGTCCTGCAATATAACACCACTGGAGGTGGGTGATACAACCTCCCCTCTAATAACAATGGTGATTCTATATCAATCTCTCATAAATCAAGATGCAAAATTTCATCATCAGAAGCTGGAATCTTTATAGTTGGTGAACCGGAAGCCAATTTCTCCAATCTTGAGATAATTAACCGCGCAACATTCTCAGCTGCGACTGCGCTGGTCTCTATTGTACTTGCTGCATTCTCAAATGAATTTATGTAGTATAAATGTCTATCATCAAGAAGAATCGGTGCAAACACTTCTGGAGCTTTGAAATGAGGATATGCTGGCCAATCTATGCGCATTGTCTCCTTCCTAATGCTGTTAAAACATTGACAACTTAATAGTTTAAGCATTATTCTCATAATAATTATTACAGTTGCATTTGGTTAAATAAAAATTTACCTGAAGAGTTGATCTAACAAGCTATCATCCGCTGGACCACGGGAGAACATCTTATAAGTCATGTCTTCTTCATCGTATTTCTTGAGTATTGAAATACTGGAGAATGGAACGTCGGGGACTTCAAGGGTTCCTATGAGGGCAGGAATTTCTGACGCATGCTTGAAGCCAAAATATTCCTATCAACAATTCAAAGTTTAGGATCAACCTACTATAGCTAGAATATGCTTAGTTCCATAGAGTTTAGGAGTAATAATATTCACACTTTGTGTCCTACAAGAAATATGACTAGAGGGCATGGTTGCCAATCAAAAACAAAATGGAACATGGACCACTGGAAAGTGGATTCACTTCCTATTTTCTTTTCTTGTTTGGTATCTGTAAAGTCCTGAGAAAGTAAATGGAAAGCGGAGGGTGCCCCCATCAACTTTTCTGTAAGGTGTTTGGCAACAGTAATGCAAATGAAAACTTGAGATTTAAGAAAAAGTACTTCATCATTACTTTCTACTTGCGAAATCTTTTTCAATGATAGAAAGTGAAAAGGATGAAAATCAAGGTGGCAAGTGATGTAGCAGTCACTTTCTTGTGTTCCGTCCGCTTAACATGGAAAATGGTCAGTTGAATGTGAACGATTTAAACTAACTGATAAGGAGAGAATAAAATAACTAATTTTCTCTCTAGACATTCAGTTTCCATTTGCTTCCTCAAAAGTTTGTGAAAATGATTAAATTCCTGATATGGCACCATCCATTTTCCAATTACTTCTGGAATCAATTTCTATCTGTCAAACATGGAAAAAAGAAAAGAAAATGGAGTCAGTTTCCAATATCCCGCCCACTTTGCATTCACTTTCCGTTGCCAAACATGCTCCACATAAACAAAGATTCTTGCATTGGGACAGAGAAGACTAGATAGTAACAACACATGATACAAACTAGTATAAAAGGTACTTACAAAGTTTAAGAGGCCCCTGACAAATGTTGTGTATGTATGATGTAATCTCCTGTTAGGAAGTGAAACTGACGGGGTAAATGCGATGCTCAGCTCATCAAGAGGTGTAGCAATTACAGTAACCTCACATTTGTAACTATTTCCCTTGCTGGAGTTTAGCACATAGTGAACTCCCTCATGGGAAATAGAATTTATCTCTTCGTTGAGATGAACTTTGGCTCCAGAATAATTAATAAGCCCAGCAGCAAGCTTCCAGTTTCCCCCATCAACTGACCACAGTCCTGAATCAGAACCAGCCAAAGAGACTGCCCCAGCTAATCCACTGATACTAACACTCTGTCCATAGTTAATCCTTGTTACTACCTGGGAAAATGCACACAGAGAATTTTAGAAACAGTACACATTGGAGTCTGAGGACTAAAATCAGTAGAAAAAGAACATCTGTCATATCTTGAATTAATACAAAGATCATTGAAAAAGAATGAAAAAAAAGGGGGAAAAAAGAAGAGAGAACTAGATTCCTTACAATTAACTTGTTGGATAACAATGTATTATCTAACTGCATAACAATGTGAATGTCATACAACAAATGATGATTTCAAATACATAAAATCGAAGAGAAATTTTGATCTAACAAGCTATCATCCGCTGGACCACGGAGAACATCTTATAAGTCATGTCTTCTTCATCGTATTTCTTGAGTATTGAAATACTGGAGAATGGAACGTCGGGGACTTCAAGGGTTCCTATGAGGGCAGGAATTTCTGACGCATGCTTGAAGCCAAAATATTCCTATCAACAATTCAAAGTTTAGGATCAACCTACTATAGCTAGAATATGCTTAGTTCCATAGAGTTTAGGAGTAATAATATTCACACTTTGTGTCCTACAAGAAATATGACTAGAGGGCATGGTTGCCAATCAAAAACAAAATGGAACATGGACCACTGGAAAGTGGATTCACTTCCTATTTTCTTTTCTTGTTTGGTATCTGTAAAGTCCTGAGAAAGTAAATGGAAAGCGGAGGGTGCCCCCATCAACTTTTCTGTAAGGTGTTTGGCAACAGTAATGCAAATGAAAACTTGAGATTTAAGAAAAAGTACTTCATCATTACTTTCTACTTGCGAAATCTTTTTTCAATGATAGAAAGTGAAAAGGATGAAAAATCAAGGTGGCAAGTGATGTAGCAGTCACTTTCTTGTGTTCCGTCCGTTTAACATGGAAAATGGTCAGTTGAATGTGAACGATTTAAACTAACTGATAAGGAGAGAATAAAATAACTAATTTTCTCTCTAGACATTCAGTTTCCATTTGCTTCCTCAAAAAGTTTGTGAAAATGATTAAATTCCTGATATGGCACCATCCATTTTCCAATTACTTCTGGAATCAATTTCTATCTGTCAAACATGGAAAAAAAGAAAAGAAAATGGAGTCAGTTTCCAATATCCCGCCCACTTTGCATTCACTTTCCGGTTGCCAAACATGCTCCACATAAACAAAGATTCTTGCATTGGGACAGAGAAGACTAGATAGTAACAACACATGATACAAACTAGTATAAAAGGTACTTACAAAGTTTAAGAGGCCCCTGACAAATGTTGTGTATGTATGATGTAATCTCCTGTTAGGAAGTGAAACTGACGGGGTAAATGCGATGCTCAGCTCATCAAGAGGTGTAGCAATTACAGTAACCTCACATTTGTAACTATTTCCCTTGCTGGAGTTTAGCACATAGTGAACTCCCTCATGGGAAATAGAATTTATCTCTTCGTTGAGATGAACTTTGGCTCCAGAATAATTAATAAGCCCAGCAGCAAGCTTCCAGTTTCCCCCATCAACTGACCACAGTCCTGAATCAGAACCAGCCAAAGAGACTGCCCCAGCTAATCCACTGATACTAACACTCTGTCCATAGTTAATCCTTGTTACTACCTGGGAAAATGCACACAGAGAATTTTAGAAACAGTACACATTGGAGTCTGAGGACTAAAATCAGTAGAAAAAGAACATCTGTCATATCTTGAATTAATACAAAGATCATTGAAAAGAATGAAAAAAGGGGAAAAAGAAGAGAGAACTAGATTCCTTACAATTAACTTGTTGGATAACAATGTATTATCTAACTGCATAACAATGTGAATGTCATACAACAAATGATGATTTCAAATACATAAAATCGAAGAGAAATTTTGATATACCAACAGATTCCATATATCTGAAAACTTGTTTTTAATCACATTGAATGTTATAGTACTAGTTATGGAGATTGACTTAAGGTATAACGAGTAACAAGGATTTCACGTTATGAATGAAGGTTGACACAAATGCAACAATTTCTTCAGTAACCAGTAGGACAGCACACAAAATACTGCACTTGATAATAATTTATTTGCATTGCACTTGAGCTCAATGGAAATTCAACAACTTATTTGGTTGCCTTAAAGGTTTACATTATCATACTATAGTCCTCTATATTTTTCTTATTAAGATGAGCCCCCATTATTATAACTCAATATCATGGCACCTGAACAAAGAAAAAACTCTACGGGATCAGGTAAACAAATCATTAGAAATTTCTGCTACCAAACACCAAAAGAAACTCTTGGGATTAAAAGGCAAACATTAGAAATTACAAGCAAACAAGCTTATCCTAGAAAGACTCCAAATTTTTTTCGATGCTCTACGAGCTACAAATGTAGACCTTTGAGATATACGTGCATGCAGATAAACCAGGGCAGAAGAGTTAAGGTAGAAGAAACACGAGCTAGAACTACAGCCATGATGCTGTCAATAGCTTGCTCCATAAAGATACTTATGAGTTGACATAAATGCAAATTCAAGTTTATATAAAAGACTCTTCTTATTTCTTTCTAACAATGGTCGCAAAAAAAACATTAACTAGGACATAAACTACGTTGCCATTAACTGAGAAAGGAAATATAGATATAGACTCTGTAGGGACAGATATGAATAGGAAATAGTTAACGATTAGTAGATATTAAATGTTAAATCACGAAGGTCTGGAGAGTATAAGGATCATGCTGCTGATGCTTGACAAGTCGATTATTCAAGAAAGCAATCCGTAAAAAGACTTTTAGTTTTTGTATGTTCGGAAAGCTAGAAACAGATGGCAGAACCCATTAAGAGATTGAAGTTAACCTAAGGAAAATAATTAGAAAAAATAATATCATTGGAAAGACTGCTCAACGTGCAAAGAATGAAAAGTATATCTGTTAATCTAGGTATTAAATTGAGTCGACACGCTGCTACAAGATGTTAAATATTTCTTATGGTAAGGACTGAATTCATACTTATCCGTTAATTCACCGAGGGACACCATTAATAATGAAAGCAATTATTCTCAGGTATTTCTTGACCGTCAATATGCATTATCAGTGTTTTAAATGTCGGCCGACATGTCATCTCGGTTTGAGGGCTCGAACGATACGACTTGGGCAATTTCAAGTCGTATGTCGTTTTTCAGGTTCAAGTCGGAAATGTCGGGGATATATCGGCCATATCGGCCGATTTTTCAGCTTTGAAAAATCGGCCGATATGGCCTTTTTTTTCCTACTTTTTTTTCTAACTGGCTTTGGGTTTAGTGCTGAAAACCCAAACCCGTTTCACTTTTGACCTGTTCTGAGAGATATGAACCCGATAGCAAAAAAAAACTAGGACAAAATGGCCGTTGTTCGTCTCTCTCTCGTCCTCGTCGCTGCAAGTTCGGAACCATCCCCGCCTCGTCCTCTCTCTCTCTCTTCCTTGTGAGGCTGCGACTTCGGAACCATCGCCGCCTCTTCCTCTCTCTCTTCCCTGCGACGTCAAAACCTAACGACGACTTCAAGCTTCTCTCTGGTGATTGGTGAGTCTTCTTCTATCTCTCTCTCTCATTCTCTCTCTCTCTCAATCTCTTTGTCTCTCTCAATCTCTTTGTCTCTCTCAATCTCTTTGTCTCTCTCTCTCAATCTCTTTGTCTCTCTCTCTCTCAGTCTCTTTCTCTCTCTGAGTCTATTTCTCTCAATCTCTTTGTCTCTCTCTCTCAATCTATCTCTTTCTACCTCTGGTGAATGGTTTCAAGATGCAATCGAGAATCAAATTTCTACAATCGGTTAGTGACCCTAAACATTATATATTATTTACTTTTTTATATGTTTAGACTATAAAATTTATAAAGCATGCTTAAATTTAATTTAGGAATGCTTAGATTGCATTTAGGACATGATAGTATACATATGCGCACCATCTGATATGGCAATCCGATATTTAGTCCATGTCCCCCGATATATCCCCGATTTCCGCTATCCGACATGGATTTCAGCCGTCCGACATGAACCCGACATCCGACATTTAAAACCTTGTGTATTATACTCATATTCTTACAGTTTTCTTAGAAACTACTTTTGTTCCAGTAATTTTAAATTGTTAAGATTCAAGGGCTTCTTTCACCATCTTTTTACTTTAGAAATTACCTCTTTCCCAGTCTCGTCAACCAATACTACATCATTGACAAATAACGTGCATCATGGGACTTCGTCTTGGATATGTCTAAGAAGTTGTCCATAATTAATGCAGAAACAACGAGGGCTTAAAATGCCTTGATTAAAACTACGATAATAGGAAATAAATTTTATCTCTCCTTGACCTCACCGTAGTTACTCTATCATACATATCATTAATCACATATATACATATTAGATACCCGTTTCTTTTCCAAAACCCAACACATTATCTCCCTTGACACTCTCATAAGTTTTTTTTCTCTAAATCAATGAGAACTATATGCAAAGCTTTTCTCTTCTCTCTCGACACTCTATCCCTTGATGTATTATTAAGAAGGAATGGATGTCAGAAAGGTATATAAACGATAGAATCCTGAACGCCCCAGCAACATTTAATCAAATCAAATTCACTTAAAACAAAAATTTGTTGAACACTTTCTATATAAAAAAAACTATATCTCACAGTAACAAGCTCCGATATCAAGCGCGAAGAAAGCCCAGCATCGATCAACTCCTCCTCCAAAGTCCGGCGAGTGAGGTCATACAATCCCGACCACTTGAGCATATCGTCCACCGTCTCAAACACGGGCCTCGCCTCAAATCCTTTGTAGTAAAGCAAGAATCTATCCAGCATTCCCTATTCCACCAAAAAAAAAAAAAAAAAAACACTCACACACACAACTTGCAATCAATAAGAATGCCTTTACTCGTAAAATTGTTAAATTTAGCTCGAAACCCAACCTGAACAAACCCATTCATCCGAATCAGAGAAAACCCATATCGCCGAAACAGCAGCAAAGAATTCAACAAGGAGTAAATCTTCTTAACAACAAACGAGCTCGAGCTCGGAGGCGGCTGCAGGGTTTTGAAGACGAAACGAGACCCATCCCAAATCCCGAACCAAGAATCCGAGTCCTCATCGGACTCAGGCGAATGGGAAAGGTTCAGCATCGACGCGAATCTCAAAGCGTGGAGGTTCTTGGGGTGGATGATGGAGCCTCCGGCCTCGAAGGTGTCGCCGGCGATGGTGACGGTGGCCATGCGGCCGCCGGGGACGGCGTGGCGCTCGAAGATGCGGATGTCGTCGACGCATGAGGAGGAGCTAGGGTTAGGGTTAGGGTTTTGGGAGTCGGTGCAGGTGAAGTGTTTGATGAAATGGGCGACAGAGGAGCCGGCGATGCCGCTGCCGACGATGCAGATGTTGGTGTCGGTGGTGGCTTGAAGTGAGGAGAGGAGGAGGAGGAAGAAGAAGAGAAGAGTGAGGTTTAGTTTGGGGGGAGATTGGTTCAGTTCCATGGCGAGGGTCGCAGAGGTGAGAGCTTGAGCTCTGACTTTAATTCTTTATACTTTACCCTAATTTGCAATTATATACCCTGGTTTGTTTTTAGCAGTATTCATGTGCCTCTTTGAAATTGGGAGTTTAGTACCTTTGCACATGTTAAATAAATTTACTGTTTAAACTTATCTCAATTTTATTTTCAAATAGAGTAAGGGGCAGGTTTAAAGTAGAATTTGAGGAGGTTTAACACTAAGTTGAACATATAGTTTTTTTTTTTTTTTTTGCCAAACTAGCGATCAGAGGAGTTGGCCAGGCCTACCTTTGACCCGGCCCCGAACCAGCCCGGGTTGACCAAGTTATTTTAATTTAGTTTTTTTAGCCAATTTGACTCTCAGCCCAAAATTTTTATAAAAATCCTAAAGTCTAACCAGCCTAGCCTAATTGCCAAATAGTTAGAACTGTATATATTAAATAAAACTTTTAAAAAAACCCACCAGCCGGCTTGCAACCCAACCTCCAGTATCCGAGAAGTAAAGCACAGAAGGCGATATGTCCACTGTAAAATCAGACGTCTTGTAAACCGTAGCTTGATATGTTGATTCGGCTGGTCCAACATTGGTCACTGTTCGTCGAAAACCTCCATATATCGGCTGGTTGTCAAAAACAGCGAGCACGAACGAAGGGTAGTTTAGGTTGCGCGCGTTTTCACAGGTGGTTACGTTAGGACAAGAGGAGGAGTCGCCGGTGATGAGCCTTAGAGTGGTAGTATTGTATCCTCGGCTGCAAAGGAAGTAGACGTAGTCTTGTTCGGATGTGTCGAAGATTAGACCAGGACTTAAGGCACGTAACGGGTTGATATGGCCTGCTCCATAGGCGAATTCTGCGTCCTGGTTCTTGTGTGAGTCCATGATGTTGGTTGTAGCGAATTCTGCGTCCTGGTTCTTGTGTGAGTCCTGTTAGATCTGAAGGATCTTAAACATGATTAATCCAAAGAGATAAACATCATGAGTGCAGAAGCAATACCTGAATCCATGATTTGGATCTTGAGTGGATTGATGGATCTTCTAATCTTAGGGTTTCTTCTCTTCCTTAGATCTCTTTTCTAGATGGGGGTAAAAGAGATGAGAATTCTTGTGTTAACCCTAGATTAGGGACCATAACCCCATATATATAGGTGTTGCATTTTACAATTTGGCCCTCATCAAATTGTAATTACAACCCTGTATCCGCACATTTAGCCCATGACAATATATAAATACCGATAACCCAACTTAATTGATCACTTTAGTGGGTTTCCTTAAGTGATAGATTTACACATTAATTTAACATATGTGCCCACAAATAGATTTAATTAGATTTAAATCTAACAATCTCCCACTTGGGCACCATATGTATTCTTAAAATGTGTATTACCTTATGAGCTCAAAATCTCTATCACATACAAGGGTATTTCCAAACAATCTCGTCCATTGACCATATCAATATAGGATCAAAGCGGTTTTCGTCACATTTATCGTGACTAAACCCATCAATGGTCACATATACTAGTACAACCAAATGACATAGATCAATCATGGATGTACAACATGAAAAATTACATGCAATGTGATCTGTGCATACCTATTTTTCAACTGGTCCTACCGAAAACTTTAGTGAGGTCAACTTTAATCATAATGTAACAGAGTGGTTAACTGAATACTTTATTCTGATCAGAAAAATAACCAAAGCCTGATGTTTGGGTCGAAAGTTGTTTCCATTTGTAAAACTTGAGAAAATTACACTTTTGGTTCTCAGTTACAAAGAAATTAAATAACTCTCTCACAAACTCGAACAAAAGACGCTACAAGTGTAGATCTCCGTTTTCGTGGGACTTTGCTGTCTTGGGGGCGTAATCCGTGGACCACCGAAGCGTGATCGTCGAATCGACGGGTTTAGTTGATGCTTCGCAAAGGAAACAAGAACTTTAGCAAATATCTTAGCAAGGTAAGATATCTACTCTTCTCAAGAATAAGTCAAGGCTTAAACTCGAGGAATCTCGTGTGGATCGTGTTCTTGAACTCCTAAGCTTGGATCTCGATTGCCCTTTTGATAGCCGACCCTCCAAGTGGACGAAGAGGGTATTTATAGTCTTTGGGAAACGTGCTCTTCGTAAACACAAGTGTCATAAGTGGAAATTGATTAGCGGCAGCTCAGTACGCCTGGCGTAGCCGCCTAAACTCCTTTAGCGGCGGTTGAACGTTGGCCCGGCGGCGGTATGAAACACCTGTTGGCCCGGCAAGGCGTGATCGTCCTTCCATTTCTTTGTAGCGGTTTTCGCTTTTAGGCACGATTAAATGCCCTAGAATTACGCCTAGTGGGCGTATCTTCAGCGTATAACCGTACATTGAAGTAGCAGAACGTCTCTTTGCGCTGATAAAATCAATTGGGCCCCACCAGCATTGATTTAGATCCTCCAAGAGCTCGTTTTAAGCATTCTGGGTGTCTCGTGTTTGGCGAGACACAAGTAAGTGTCTCGCTAGTTGCGAGACACATCAAAGTGTCTCGCTAGTTGCGAGACACATCAAAGTGTCTCGCTAGTTGCGAGACACATCAAGGTGTCTCGCCGCGGGCGAGACACATCAAAGTGTCTCGCTAGTTGCGAGACACATCAAAGTGTCTCGCTAGTGGCGAGGCACATAAGTGTCTCGCGATCAGAAGCGACACAATCTTCCCCGTGTTGGGCTTCTTGAGATTTTGACGACGTTGTCCTTCGATCTTCTCATGATTTAGTCATATTTGAGGTTCTTCACAATTTTTGATGCCTACACTGAATAGGTCCAAAATACTCATAAAGCAATAAAATCACAAACTCCCACTAAAACATGATATCCTCAAATATTACCACCCCATATGAGCAAGGTGCTCTTGAAAAATTTTGGGTGGTAATCCTTTAGTAAGAGGATCTCGCTATCATGGAGTTTGTCCCAATATGCTCTATGGATATCTGTCCACTCGTACTCTTTCTTTCACAACTAGGAACTTAATGTCAATATGTTTTGACTTAGTTGAGCTTCGTTGTTGTTGGAATACATGATCATGGATTTATTGTCACAAAATAACTTTAGTGGTCTTTCAATTTTTTTCGAATCACTGAGACCGGTGACAAAATTTCGCAGCCATATTCCATGATTGGATGCCTCATGACAAGCTATAAATTCACGCCATAGTGGAGGAAGCTACAAGTGTCTGTTTGACACTTTTCCATGATATAGCTCCTCCTCCTAACATATAAATGTAGCCCAAGTAGACTTTCTGTTGTCTTGGCATCAAAGAAAATCGAATCGAGTACCCAATGACCTCCAACCGATCTCGATTTCAGATGTGAGCATATAATCTTTTGTTTTCTCAAGATACCGCGATAACCCTTTTGATCAGCGATCCAATGATCCATCCTGTGGTTGCTTAAGTATCGCCTAACATCCCAACAATGTACGCAATATCCGGACGCAGACATACCGAAGCATACATTAGACTCCCTACACCAAGCATAGGGAATCTTACGCATTTCACTAATTTCAAGGTTACCTTTAGGGCATTGATTGAGACTAAACTTGTCTCCTTTAGAAACAGGGTATCACCGGTCCGCAATTTTGCATGCCAAACCTTATGAGTACTTTATTGATATAGCTCTTTTGTGATAATCCAAGTATACCTCGAGAACGATCTCGATGTATCCGATTCCTAATATAAAGAGGCGCCCCAAGATCTTTCATCTCAAAATTCTTTGATAGAAATCTCTTGGTTTCGCGGCAACAAGCCTATATCATTAGTGGCAAGCAAAATGTCATCCACATACGTAACTTAAAAATATACTTACTCCCATGAATTTTTGATATACACAATCATCAACAATATTCATCTCAAAACCAAACGAGATAATTATTTGTTGAAACTTGTGGTACCATTGACGAGGAGCTTGCTTGAGTCCATAAATGGATTTCCTTAGTTTACAAACCATATTCTTTGGGTCTCGACACAAAGTTTTCTCGGTTGTACCATATAGATCATCTCATCAATGTCTCCATTGAGAAATGCGCCTTAACATCCATTTGATGTAACTCAAGATTGAAATGAGCAACAAGTGCCATGATAGTCCCGAAAGAGTCTTTCGATGAAACCGAGAGAAAGTCTCTGTATAGTCAATGCCTTCCTTCTGAGTATAGCCTTTAGCTACAAGACGTGCTTTATACTTTTCCACATTACCATTTGCATCCAGCTTGGTTTTAAATATCCATTTACAACCAATTGGTTTTGCACCTTCTGGCAATGGGACAAGTTCCCAAACCTTATTGTCTTGCATAGACTTGTACTCTTCATTCATGGCATCAATCCACTTTTGAGAGTTAGAACTTTTCATGGCCTGAAAGAAGTTGATTGGATCATCTTCCATCATTCCATTACTTTCCTCATGTTCTTGAAGAAATACAATATAATCATCCGGAATAGCATTTCTCCTTTCTCTCGTGGATCTCCTTAATGGCACTGGTTCTTGAGGTTGTTAAGTTTGTTCTTCTGGAACAGGGAGTTGTTCAATATTGCCTTCTTGAGGTTCCGGATTCATTTCTTAAACAATAATGTATAGGTACTTGAATATTGTCGAAATGACTGTATGGATTGGATTTAAAGCCAATTCCTCCTCAAAGGCAATGTCTCTAACCTTATTTCTCCCCAAACTCAACATCCTCAAAGAATGTTGTTGTTCCCGCCTCAAAAATATTCCCGAGTGTGGGATCATAAAACTTATAGCCCTGGATCGCTCGTAATACCCAATAAAGTAGCCGCTAACCGCTTTTGGAGTCCAATTTCTTTTCATTTGGCCTATAAGGCCTTGCCTCACCGACATCCCCAAATATGTAAGTGCTTTAGACTGGCTTTCACCACCCAAAGCTCATAAGGTGTTTTAGCAACCGCTTTACTTGGTACTGCTAAGAATGTAAGTGCAGCTTTAGTGCTTCTCCCAGAGTGACTCGTAAAGAAGAATGAGCAATCATACTTCTTACCATATCCTTAAGAGTCCTGTTTGCCTTCGCCTACACCATTCATGCTAGGTGATCCCGCATGGTGTATCGTGGGACGATACCGAATTCTCTAGGTATCTAGCAAATGGTCCCGGACGTTGTTCACCGAACCATCATATCCGCCGTAGTACTCACCACCACGATCGATCTAACGATTTTAATCTTTTATTGAGTTGGTTCTCAACTTCACTTTAAAAGATTTGAATACGCCCGAGACTCGATTTTTCTTTAATGAGATATAGGTACCCATAACGTGAGTAATCGTCTATGAATGATATAAAATATTGTTGACCATTCCGTGATGCCGAGGGAATGGCCCACAAATATCTCAGATGTATCAATTCTAAGACGCTCAAGATCTGTTGGCACCTAATCTCTTAACTTTAGTCCGCTTTCCCTTGATATAGTCAATGCATACATCAAAGTCTCAGAAATCAAGGAAATCCAAAATACCATCGACACAAGACGCTCAACTCTACCTTTTGAGATATGACCCAAGCTTGTGCCATAATGATGTGAATTTTCCTTATTTAATTTACGCTTAGTACCACGTGATTCCACATTCGTGGTTTCATTATAAGAAGCAATCAGATCAAGCAAATATAGGTTATCAAAGTACTCAAGAAACCAGCTCCCACAATATTTGAATTTAAAGATAAGCTAGCCTGGTTATTTCCAAATGAACAATAATAACCCGATTTGTCCAATAAAGGAATAGAAACCAAATTCGCCTAAAAGACGGGACTACAAAAGTATCTTTCAAATCCAAATAGGAACCAGCTCTAACAATAACCTAAAGTGCCCAATTGCTTCCACATCTACCATTGTCCATCGCCCACAAAGATGTATCTTTCACCATCACTTGGCTTTCGGTAGCTCAGCAACCCCGCATAGAAACACTTATGTGAGTAGTAGAAGCCGAATCTAACCACCAAGTGTTTCTAGGTATCGAGACTAAATTAACCTCGAATCGCATCAAAGTAAGGAACGCATTCTTTTGACACGCCAGCGGATATTTGGTACAATCCTTCTTTGTGTGTCCATTCTATGACAAAAGAAACAACCCCGATTATCCTTATGTTGTTTCTTTTGAACTGACCCTTAGCGCCTTCCTTATCATTCTTTCTTTTCTTGCCCTTATCCTTATGGGCGTAAGCCAAATGAGCACTTTCTGCCTTATCTTGCTTCAATCGTCTTCTTCTTGCACACGATGAAATGAGCTCATTCGAGTCCATTTCTCCTTCCGCGCTTATAATCGACCTTAAATTGATTAAAGTGTGCGTGAAGAGACAAGAACACCAGATGCACCAATAACTCATCACATAGATCGAAGTTTCAGGTTCCTTAAGTTTTGAAGCAATATGAGACATTTCCATAATGTACTCCCCGATATTTCCTTTGCCTTTATACTTCATTGAAATTGCCGCTAATAGCGTGCTTGTTTCTACCTTATCGCTTTTAGCAAAACGCTTCTCAATTTCAAAGAAGGAAATCTTTGGCTTTAGTAATCCCTTCGATTCTCGTGCCTAAAGGCTTCCTAATGCCGCTTGATGATCATGAGACTCATGCGATTTGAACGCACCACCTCTCATACTCCTTCTTTGCATCGAGTGCTTTCCATGAGAGGTGGGGTTGTTCATTCTTAATGCAAGGTCTAGATCCATGCACCAAGAACAATTAAAATGTTCTCTTTTCAAACCTTGAAATTAGTCCCATTTAGCATGGGAATTGAGTTGATGTTAGCGTAAATTAATGCACAGATGCATTAGCTGAAATAAACAAAAGATTTCACATTAATAACTATAATTAGTAATCAATAATATTCAAATAATGACATATCCCCATCCAAGATATCTTGTACAACATTAATATCAAGTCTTTGGACAAGAATATTAACTCAAGTGATATCTTGTTGCAATGATCAAACATCGACAATAACGATGTCAAATAATGAACCTATCTTTGGATTGATTCATTATCCACATGTAAACCTTATAATTGTCAGCATTTATCTTCAGCAGATGTGTATGTAGTCTACATAATTATTAATCTTCCTTTGGGCATTAAATAATTACCGAAAACATCCACACAAACATCTAATATCCCTCATGAACAATCTACACAAGAGAGGTTACTTTGGCAACATCTTGTTTCAATTAATCATTTAGAATAAAAGACAACCTTAATGCCTTAGTGTCATAATACTTGAATGAAATAATTGATTAACACTGAAATTTAATTGAGTTTGAACTGCGAGGTTCGACTTGAGTTCGAACGGCGAGGTTCGACTTGAGTTCGAACGCGAGGTTCGACTGAAGTTCGAACACGAGGTTCGACTGAAGTTCGAACACGAGGTTCGACTTGAGTTCGAACTGCGAGGTTCGACTTGTGTTCGAACGGCGAGGTTCGACTTGAGTTCGAACGGCGAGGTTCGACTGGAAGTGAGAACCCGAGGTTCGACTTGAGTTTCGAACACGAGGTTCGACTTGAGTTCAACAATGAGGTTCGACTTGAGTTTCAACACGAGGTTCGACCGAAGTTAGAACCCGAGGTTCGACTTGAGTTTCGAACACGAGGTTTGACTTGAGTTCGAACAGCGAGGTTCGACTTGAGGTTCGAACGCGAGGTTCGACTGGAAGTTAGAACCCGAGGTTCGACTTGAGTTTCGAACACGAGGTTCGACTTGAGTTCGAACACGAGGTTCGACTGGATGAACACGAGGTTCGCCAAAGTGCGAGGTTCGCCAAAAAGCGAGGTTCGCCAAAAGTGCGAAGTTCGCCATAAGGCGAGGTTCGCCAAAATGAACCGAGGTTCGCCAAAAGACGAGGTTCGCCAAAAGGCGAGGTTCGCCAAAATGAACCGAGGTTCGCCAAAAGACGAGGTTCGCCAAAAGGCGAGGTTCGCCCACAACTTCGAAATTTGACGAGGTTCGCCCATAACTTAAGTTTGACGAGGTTCGCCACAACTTCGAAATTTGACGAGGTTCGCCCACAACTTCGAAATTTGACGAGGTTCGCCCACAACTTAAGTTTGACGAGGTTCGCCACAACTTCGAAATTTGACGAGGTTCGCCCACAAAAGGAACATGAAGTTCGCTGAATCGAACCGAAGTTCGCCTGAAGTTCGAACACGAGGTTCGACCGAAAGAACGAACACGAGGTTCGTTGGAACACCGAATCGAACCGGTTCGCTGAAGTTCGAACACGAGGTTCGACCAAAAACAAACACGAGGTTCGTTGGAACGTTGAATCGAACCGGTTCGCTGAAGTTCGAACACGAGGTTCGACCAAAAACAAACACGAGGTTCGTTGGATCCTTTCACCCTTTAGGGTTTCGAATCGAGCCGCCGCCACCAGATTTGTTCCCGCACCTAGGGTTTCAAGCCCTAGGGTTCTCGATTGCCGCCGCCTTCACTTGACAATGGCCGCCAAAGAAGCTTCACGGGCGAGGACCAAGGGGAGCCGCCAGCATCACGGAGGACCAAGGACGACGGCCAAAACCCCAAAATCGAAAGGGAAAAAATGATAAAATCCGATCTTTTCTCAAATCGATAGATTAGATCCAAAACCCAATTTTAATCTTAAATCCCTAAGAATTAATCACTTAATTTGGCTCGATACCACTTATTAGATCTGAAGGATCTTAAACATGATTAATCCAAAGAGATAAACATCATGAGTGCGGAAGCACACGAATCCATGATTTGGATCTTGAGTGGATTGATGGATCTTCTAATCTTAGGGCTTCTTCTCTTCCTTAGATCTCTTTTCTAGATGGGGGTAAAAGAGATGAGAATTCTTGTGTTAACCCTAGATTAGGGACCATAACCCCATATATATAGGTGTTGCATTTTTACAATTTGGCCCCTCATCAAATTGTAATTACAACCTGGTATCTGCACATTTAGCCCATGACAATATATAAATACCCGATAACCCAACTTAATTGATCACTTTAGTGGGTTTCCTTAAGTGATAGATTTACACATTAATTTAACATATGTGCCCACAAATAGATTTAATTAGATTTAAATCTAACAAGTCCATGATGTTGGTTGTAGAAATCGAATAAGATTAGGTTCATTTTATAATTATATGAATAATTATTCGCTCAAATATGATTCATAAGTTCATGTATGTAAATTCAAATATATTTTGATTTTTGTATATTCGACGGACCAAATGTGAGCATTCACATTTCGATTGGTTTGTTTATTAAGTATCTGTTTCTTCATTTCAACTCTTACCTTTTATGCTTTGCATATGATATTATATTTGATTATTTTTAATGTAAAGTTGTATTTATTTTAAGAGACAACTTAAGTTTGACGAGGTTCGCCCACAACTTAAGTTTGACGAGGTTCGCCACAACTTCGAAATTTGACGAGGTTCGCCCACAACTTAAGTTTGACGAGGTTCGCCACAACTTCGAAATTTGACGAGGTTCGCCCACAACTTAAGTTTGACGAGGTTCGCCCACAACTTAAGTTTGACGAGGTTCGCCCACAACTTAAGTTTGACGAGGTTCGCCCACAACTTAAGTTTGACGAGGTTCGCCACAACTTCAAATTTGACGAGGTTCGCCCACAACTTAAGTTTGACGAGGTTCGCCCACAACTTAAGTTTGACGAGGTTCGACCAAAACAAACACGAGGTTCGACCGAAGTTAGAACCCGAGGTTCGACTTGAGTTCGAACACGAGGTTCGACCGATGAACACGAGGTTCGACTTGAGTTCGAACACGAGGTTCGACCGATGAACACGAGGTTCGACTTGAGTTCGAACACGAGGTTCGACCGATGAACACGAGGTTCGACTTGAGTTCGAACACGAGGTTCGACCAAAACAAACACGAGGTTCGACCGATGAACACGAGGTTCGACTTGAGTTCGAACACGAGGTTCGACCGATGAACACGAGGTTCGACTTGAGTTCGAACACGAGGTTCGACCGATGAACACGAGGTTCGACTTGAGTTCGAACACGAGGTTCGACCGATGAACACGAGGTTCGACTTGAGTTCGAACACGAGGTTCGACCGATGAACACGAGGTTCGACTTGAGTTCGAACACGAGGTTCGACCAAAACAAACACGAGGTTCGACCGAAGTTAGAACCCGAGGTTCGACTTGAGTTTCAACACGAGGTTCGACCGATGAACACGAGGTTCGACTTGAGTTCGAACACGAGGTTCGACCGATGAACACGAGGTTCGACTTGAGTTCGAACACGAGGTTCGACCAAAACAAACACGAGGTTCGACCGAAGTTAGAACCCGAGGTTCGACTTGAGTTTCAACACGAGGTTCGACCAAAACAAACACGAGGTTCGACCGAAGTTAGAACCCGAGGTTCGACTTGAGTTCGAACACGAGGTTCGACCGATGAACACGAGGTTCGACTTGAGTTCGAACACGAGGTTCGACCGATGAACACGAGGTTCGACTTGAGTTCGAACACGAGGTTCGACCAAAACAAACACGAGGTTCGACCGATGAACACGAGGTTCGACTTGAGTTTCAACACGAGGTTCGACCGATGAACACGAGGTTCGACTTGAGTTCGAACACGAGGTTCGACCAAAACAAACACGAGGTTCGACCGAAGTTAGAACCCGAGGTTCGACTTGAGTTTCAACACGAGGTTCGACCAAAACAAACACGAGGTTCGACCGATGAACACGAGGTTCGACTTGAGTTCGAACACGAGGTTCGACCGATGAACACGAGGTTCGACTTGAGTTCGAACACGAGGTTCGACCAAAACAAACACGAGGTTCGACCAAAACAAACACGAGGTTCGACCAAAACAAACACGAGGTTCGACCAAAACAAACACGAGGTTCGACCAAAACAAACACGAGGTTCGACTTGAGTTCGAACACGAGGTTCGACCAAAACAAACACGAGGTTCGACTTGAGTTCAACACGAGGTTCGACCAAAACAAACACGAGGTTCGACCGAAGTTAGAACCCGAGGTTCGACTTGAGTTTCAACACGAGGTTCGACCAAAACAAACACGAGGTTCGACTTGAGTTTCAACACGAGGTTCGACCAAAACAAACACGAGGTTCGACTTGAGTTCGAACACGAGGTTCGACTTGAGTTCGAACACGAGGTTCGACCGAAAGAACGAACACGCAGGTTCGTTGAACACCGAATCGAACCGTTCGCTGAAGTTCGAACACGAGGTTCGACCGAAAAACAAACACGAGGTTCGTTGGAACGTTGAATCGAACCGAAGTTCGCCTGAAGTTCGAACACGAGGTTCGACCGAAAAACAAACACGAGGTTCGTTGGATCCTTTCACCCTTTAGGGTTTCGAACTGGAGCCGCCGCCACCAGATTTGGTTCCTGCACCCTAGGGTTTCGAAGCCCTAGGGTTCCTGATTGCCGCCTTCACTTGACAATGGGCCGCCAAAGAAGCTTCCGGGCGAGGACCAAGGGGAGCCGCCAGCAAGCATCGCCGGTGAGGACCAAGGGACGACGGCCAAAAAAAAACCCCAAAATCGAAAGGGAAAAAAAATGATAAAAATCCGATCTTTTTCTCAAATCAGCATAGATTAGATCCAAAAAACCCAATTTTTAATCTTAAATCCCTAAGAATTAATCACGAATTTGGCTCTGATACCACTTATTAGATCTGAAGGATCTTAAACATGATTAATCCAAAGAGATAAACATCATGAGTGCGGAAGCAATACCTGAATCCATGATTTGGATCTTGAGTGGATTGATGGATCTTCTAATCTTAGGGCTTCTTCTCTTCCTTAGATCTCTTTTCTAGATGGGGGTAAAAGAGATGAGAATTCTTGTGTTAACCCTAGATTAGGGACCATAACCCCATATATATAGGTGTTGCATTTTACAATTTGGCCCCTCATCAAATTGTAATTACAACTCGTATCTCACATTTAGCCCATGACAATATATAAATACCGATAACCCAACTTAATTGATCACTTTAGTGGGTTTCCTTAAGTGATAGATTTACACATTAATTTAACATATGTGCCCACAAATAGATTTAATTAGATTTAAATCTAACAAGTCCATGATGTTGGTTGTAGAAATCGAATAAGATTAGGTTCATTTGCGATAATTATATGAATAATTATTCGCTCAAATATGATTCATAAGTTCATGTATGTAAATTCAAATATATTTTGATTTTTGTATATTCGACGGACCAAATGTGAGCATTCACATTTCGATTGGTTTGTTTATTAAGTATCTGTTTCTTCATTTCAACTCTTACCTTTTATGCTTTGCATATGATATTATATTTGATTATTTTTAATGTAAAGTTGTATTTATTTTAAGAGACATAGGTTCAAAGTTAAATTTTTAAATCAAACATTCAGATGGATTTATAGATTTATCATGATAAAGAAATAATTAACTTTTCAAATATGAATCTAGATACTATTAAAAGGTCTTCAGTTATGATTTTGTATTCAATAAATACTCAAACAATATTTGTATTCAATTCATATTTACAAAAAGTTAAATTCAGATTCAAAATCAAAGATTATAGACAAATATAAAATATGAAAACTTTAGCATTCGATTCCATTCGTTTCCAACTCTCACCTGTAGTCATGAGTGCAGATTTGATAGCAGCAGGAGACCAAGTAAGATGAGCAGATTTAACATAAGCTGCAGCTCCAGTGACATGAGGGCAAGACATGGATGTGCCTGAAATCACATTAATTGTAGTTGGTTTTTGTGTGACCAGACAACGGTGACCAGGCTGCAAGGATGTCGACGCCAGGTGCAGTCAGGTCTGGCTTTAGAATGTCGAGGTCCCATACATTTGGCCCTCTCGACGAGAAATCAGCCACTCAGGGAGCCAATACGTTGTACATCGTCTCACCAGGAAATATAGTTGCGAGTGGATTACTGGTAACAATTTATCAATGAAAAATTTGACGATTATTTCACTAAAATGAGAGGTATAGTGTCATTTTTAAAACTTAAGGAGAATTTTCTGTAATTTATGCTAAATTTAGAGTTAGTTGCGGATAGACCATCTTACTATCGCCCAACCATTGATAGACCCCCTATAATTATATTGTTGCAGATAGACCTAGAGTGAATGTTTTTCACTCTTAATTTTACTCTCAGAGAAAGAGAATTCTTTTGATAAATGGACCTCCTGATTGTAACAGTGTTGAAAAAATCACTCAAGGTTCTATCTGCAATTGGGCTATGTTACAGGGTCCATCCACAATAAACCCTACAATTTATAGAGGAATATTTATCGATCTTGTTGAGTATGTGGCATATTTTTTGTAGTCTTCTATCAGGGTTACTAGTAAGGATTTATCGATTATCTCAACAATGTCATACTAATTAATAATGTCATACTAAATAGAGTTATTAAGCTTAATTTTAGAGCTAGCTTCTAAAATATAGGATACATCAAGGCTTCCAAGTTTTGCAACATGTGTTTGTGATGTAAAAACTGAAAGCATAGAATATAACAGCCGTTCTTATTCATATTGTGATCCTTATACTATAAATGATCACATCAGAAATCTTGACGATTATTTTGACTGCAAAATAAAAATAAAGGGATAAAAACCATAGAGGAGGAGTTCTTAGTAACTTACCTGGTAGATTTGATGTAGTCTAGTACGCGTGCACCGTCCTCCACCCTCAACGCAGTTGCAGGAAGTTGGAAAGAAGAGGCTACATCAGTATCAATACTATCGCTCATTATGAATCCAACCCCATTTGCCATCAGAACTCCATCACCTCGATTAACTTCATCACAGAGAACAATGGCGTTCTTAACTTTGTTCGAGTCGAGTGAACCAGTTGAACAGTATCTGGAGGCTTCAAAGTATGAGCCTGCTGAGACATTAGCAGCATATCCTCCATAAACTAATGGGATTGTGGAACCAAGAAACCCGAATCGGTTTATGGAGGTTGCCTGTAATATTGGGGAGAAAACACGATTAAATTTAGGAGTATATCTGAAAAATTAATGAAGTTAAATTTATGTGACTATTTGCTCTTTACCATCAATAAATCTTAGACTCAGATCTAATATGAACTATACCAAACAAAAGGAATAAATTTCAGGAAACTACCATGAACTGTCAGGATTATACAGGATTCAGATCTACCCTTCTTTTTTTTTAAAACTCTTTTACTCATAGATAGACTCACTAGTTTCACCCAGCAGAAATACCTGTCAAAATTTCACTGGGGTAAAAGAGTGAAAAAAAATTAACCCATGGGATCTATCTGTTAAATTTAAACTACATTAGTACTGAGGGGGTCTATGCGCAATTAACCTTTCAGTAAAAAATGGTTGTGATAGCTTTTTCTATTAATAATAGTGTGGAACATTTTGCTGCAAATTCCACACTAGTTCATAATAACAGACAAAGAAATACTCACAATGAAAGTCTGTCCATTTCCAAGCACTACTCTAGCAACGAACTTCCTGTCAATAGTACTAGCAGCAACGGTAACCGTCCAAGGTGCAACATTGGTAACACTTCTCGGATCAGGACCTCCATTTCCCGCCGAATTCACAGTCAAAATCCCATTTCTCATCGCATGGAACGATCCGATCGCAATGGGATCCTCAAAATACTCACGCGGAGGCCCACCGAGAGACACAGATAAGATATCCACACCGTCAGCAATTGCATCATCAAATGCAGCCAATATATCGGCAGATGAACATCCAAATGACCAGCAAGCTTTGTATACTGCGATTCTTGCACTGGGAGCACCGCCTCGTGCTGTGCCGTTGGCGAGGTTGAAGAAGCTTGTGTTTGGGACTTGGACGCCGGCGGCGGTGGAGGCGGTGTGGGACCCATGGCTGACGGTGTCTCTTGGGGGGTTGATGTTGGTGGGGGGTAGGGTTCGATTTTGAGTGTTGTAGAATCGGGCTCCGATGACTTTGCTGAATGCTCACATAAATGTTGAGCGATTATGTTAATTAGTGTATGATTGATAGTAAAGGGGTAAAGGGTTGTTTTGATGACAGGAAATATCATAGTAGCAGCAAATATTGTTGCCATCATATTTCTACTTTTAATGTTTGGTTAACAACAATTTAGTTGAGGAAAATAGTTCGATTTTCATGTTATACATAAACTTTGTAGTCATGCATCAATGACAAAATTGGAAAAATCAACGTCATGTTATCAATTAAGTTAGTAAAAATGTTAGATCATTTGAAAATTTCAAATAAACAAACACTTGATTGGTTTGCAACTAACTAAACACTGGAGTTAATTTGGTTTGAAAGTACATTTCCTTTAAAAATACAAATATCTAAGCATCAAATTTGAGATTATTTTAATGCAACAAATACTTCATGCAACATTTTCTGCATACAGCATTTGTTACATTTAAAATTGAAGCTCACCGAGCAGCTCTAGGAGAAAAGAAAACTTGGATTTGAGAGAGATTGAGAGATCACTTGTTGCAAGTGAAGTTGTTGTTTGCTGTTTGACAGGTTCCTTTCCATCTGAAAGGGGGTGGAGGAATGCCATTGTCATCAAAGCTTGCGGATTCAGGCCTGTTGGGATGCGGGGACACGTCCGCACGCCGCGGAAGCGATATCACCTGAGAGAAGGCCCTGATTATATTCCCGTCTCACGAAGGAAATAAGAATAGAAAGTAAAATATCCCAACAAAGTGAGATATCTACTCTTCCTCTCAACAGTACTAGGACTGAATCAAGGGAACCTACAAACAATAGCCAATACACAGCAAACAGCAAAGACACGAGATTTACGTGGTTCGGCAAACTTGCCTACATCCACGGGAGGGGGTGAGGGGAGATTTGACAATGAAGAAGAACACCGACGACTTGTACAATCCACAAGCTCGTCCCAAAGAAAAAAGCTTTGATTTTACCCAAAAGAAATTGACCTCTCTTGTAAAATCTCTCCAAGCTCTCTCTTTTTCTCTCTCTAGCCGCCGCCAAAACCCTAGATTTTTCTCCCACAAAACTCAACACCTAAACCCTAGGTTTAATTCCTATTTATAGAGGGAGAGAAAAAAAAAAGCTTTCCTAAAAAAAAACTTTCATTTTGTTTTGTTTTGTTTTTTTTTTTTGCTTTTTTTTAAGGGTTTGCTACAGGAACCTCGGGCTTGCTACAGGAACCCGAAGTTCTTGTAGCAACGTGGGTGGCCCCCACGTTCACAATTCTCCACCTTGTACATTATTTGATAAACCTCAAATTTTGGACGAACACCAGAAGAACACCGCGAACATTACTAGAGAGATCTCCATTAGCCAAACCAGACCAATCTAGTTGTGCCACTATACCGCGGCTGCCTACGTACCCTCTACCGGGATCAAGCTAACCGTAGTTCTGCAATTCTCCATATAATCCCCACCTCACCCCATCACCGTCCCGAAGGGCCATGCCCTCTTGGGCAGATCAACACGGGCTGATATGAAGCAAGTCTAAGCAATGCTTAAACTTGCTACCTGTGACCACCTTGATTAACATGTCTGCGGGATTATCATTCGTGTGTACCTTCATGAGAGAAATATCGCCTTCCTCTATGACATCCCGCACAAAATGATACCTGACATCGATATGCTTGGTACGAGCATGATGAACTTGATTCTTCGCCAAGTGAATTGCACTCTGACTGTCGCACCACAAGTTCACATTCTCTTGCTCAATCCCCAAATCATCTAGAAGACCCCACAACCACAATACTTCCTTCACTCCCTATGTCATGGCCATGTACTCAGCCTCTGTAGTAGAAAGTGCCACTGTAGCCTATAACATCGATCGCCAACTAACCGGAGCCCCATGTATCCTGAATACATAACCAGTAGTAGATCGCCGTCTATCTAGATCGCCCGCATAATCAGAGTCCACAAACCCATCAATCTAACATGTTTCTCCACCAAAACACGCACTGTGATATCAGCACCCTTTAAGTACTCAGATCCACTTCACCGCTTCCCCGCTTTTCCTGATTTGCCATGAATCTATCGACCATACCGACCGCCTGCGGAAATATCTCGCGGTACACACCATTGCGCATATTGCCGCCAACCGCACTAGCATAGGAAACACGCCCATGTGCCTTCTCTTCCACAGAGTGAGAGATTGTTTACGTAAAGCCTAAAGTGTGGGGCCAATGGAGTCACCACCGACTTAGCACTTTGCATCCTCGAACCTCGCGATCACCCGCTCTATGTAGCCCTTCCGACTCAAGAACAATCACCGTTCACCCGCTCTTCTAATCTCCATACCCGGCATTTTCCTAGCGGCCCATGTCCTTCATCTCAACTCTTCACCAAGTTGAGATTTCAGCCTATCTATCTCCACCCTGCTCTTAGAAGCAATAAGCATGTCATCCACATACAAAAGGAGATAGATATAATTACCTCCACGAAGCTTCCGAATGTAAACGCAACAATCATAGTCGCTTCGGGAAAACCCATGCTTCAGCATGAAGGAGTCAAATCGCTTGTATCCTTTGTCGGAGATTGCTTCAATCCATACTGACTTCTTCAAACGACACACATAATGCTCCTTGTCCTCAACCTTATAGCTCTCGATTGATGCATGTAGATCTCTTCATCCAAGTCTCCGCAAGAAGGCCGCTTTAACATCGAGTTGTTCCACCAAGATCACCATGAGCAACAATACTCAATAGCCCCGAATAGAAGTGTGTTTCACCACCGAGAAAAGATCTCATTGTAATCCACACCTCTTTTCGCGGCAAAACCCTTAGCCACTAACCTCGCCGTCTATCTAGATCGCCCGCATAATCGAGTCCACAAACCCATCAATCTAACATGTTTCTCCACCAAAACGGACCGGTATGCGGTACCCTTTAAGTACTCAGATCCACTTCACCGCTTCCCCGCTTTTCCTGATTTGCCATGAATCTCGACCATCTTGACCGCTGTGAAATATGCAGGCGTGTACACACCATTGCGCATATTGCCGCCAACCGCACTAGCATAGGAAACACGCCCATGTGCCTTCTCTTCCACAGAGTGAGAGATTGTTTACCGTAAAGCCTAAAGTGGGGCCAATGGAGTCACCACCGACTTAGCACTTTGCATCCTGAACCTCGCGATCACCCGCTCTATGTAGCCCTTCTGACTCAAGAACAATCACCGGTTCACCCGCTCTCTTCTAATCTCCATACCCGGCATTTTCCTAGCGGCCCATGTCCTTCATCTCAACTCTTCACCAAGTTGAGATTTCAGCCTATCTATCTCCACCCTGCTCTTAGAAGCAATAAGCATGTCATCCACATACAAAAGGAGATAGATATAATTACCTCCACGAAGCTTCCGAATGTAAACGCAACAATCATAGTCGCTTTGGGAAAACCCATGCTTCAGCATGAAGGAGTCAAATCGCTTGTATCCTTTGTCGGAGATTGCTTCAATCCATACTGACTTCTTCAAACGACACACATAATGCTCCTTGTCCTCAACCTTATAGCTCTCGATTGATGCATGTAGATCTCTTCATCCAAGTCTCCGCAAGAAGGCCGCTTTAACATCGAGTTGTTCCACCAAGATCACCATGAGCAACAATACTCAATAGCCCCGAATAGAAGTGTGTTTCACCACCGAGAAAAGATCTCATTGTAATCCACACCTCTTTACGTGCAAAACCCTTAGCCACTAACCTCGCCTTGTACCTTGTGCCACCGAGCTCTGAAAGATCTTCCTTTCTTTTATACACCCACTTACAACTAATAGCTTTTCTTCCTACGGGCAATGGGACCACCTCCCATGTTTGGTTCTTCCGAAGAGATTCCATCTCTTTCTTCATCGCAGCCAACAAACTCTCACTATCCTTGTCCCGAATAGCTTTCTTGAAGGAGACCGGCTCGTCCTCCTCCACCGAGAGTGCGTATTCAACCAAATTAACCTGCCCATAGTGCTTCAGGGGTTGATCAGCCCCCAGCTTCTGTACCTGCTTGTATGCTCGTCTTGGCCTAGTGGAAGCCAAACTATCGTCGAGCTGCTGTTGTTGTAGTGCCTGTGTATTCTCCTGCTGAACCTCCTCCTGCTCAAGCTCATCATCTACCTGACTTCCCACTTGAACACGACTAGAACCTGGTTGGTCTTTAGGTTCTATTTCAATAACCTGAGACTTAGAAGTCTCATCAGTCCTAGCACCATCATCCTTGGGCGCCCTAGCAATCATGGATTTCTCATCAAAGGTAACATCACTGCTGATCACGAACTTCGAATCTTCCGTATACTAAAGGCGATAGCCTTTTACGCCCTTCGCATATTCCAAGAATATTGCCTTCTTGGCCCTCTCGTCAAGCTTTCCCTCGTTGACGTGATAGTAGGCGGTACATCCGAAAATTCTGAGCCTATCATAATCTACATGCTCCCCTGACCAGACCCTATAGGGTGTATCACCATTCAATATCGAATGTGGTGAACGGTTCACGATGTAACAAGCTGTAGCCACCGCTTCTGCCCACCAGTCATTGCCCAATCCAGCGTATGATTGCATACTCATTGCTTTCTCCCGCAATGTTGGTTCGATCTCTGCGACCCCATTCTGCGTGGTGTTGACTGACTATCCAAGGTCGAACAATTCCCTCGATCCGCGAGAACTCCTTGAAAGCACCATCGTATACTGCATGCCCGTTATCAGATCTCAGTGTCTTCAATTTCTTTCCCGTCCTGTTCTCAACCATTGCTCTCCACTTCTTGAATGTATCGAACACCTCATTCTTATGCTTCAGAAAGTAAATCCAAGCATACCTCGAATAGTCATCTTTGAACGAGACAAAATATCTAGAACCACCCTTGGAAGTTGTCTGAGCCGGACCCCAAACATCCGTGTGCACATAATCTAGTATCCCTCTGCTCTTAGACTTGCTTCTCGGCCGAACCACGTGTGACTTTCCATACACACAATCCTCAAAATCCATGCTAAGTTCCTTCAGATTCTTCAGCAAACCCTCTTTACCAAGCAGAACTAGACCCTTCTCTTACATATGCCCAAGCCTATGTCATAACCGTGTGCTCACATGGGTCTCCACCACTTCCTTCGGTTCCAACCGCTACATCTCCGCCACCGCCGCATTCGAGAGAGTATATAAATTACCGTGACGTAACACCCTTCATCACTACAAGGGAACCCGAACAACCTTCTTCACTCCGTTCTCCGTAATAATTTTACAACCGCCGGAGTCCAATGCACCAACTGAGATAAAATTCTTCCGCAAGTCGGGAACATGCCTCACATCCGTCAAGGTTCGAACCACTCCATCATGCATCTTGATTTTGATATTACCTAGCCCCACCGTTTTACAAGCATGGTTGTTCCCCATCAATACGGTTTCACCATCAATGCCTCTGTAGGTAGTAAACCACTTCTTATTTAGACACATATGGTAAGAGCAACCAGAATCAAGTATCCACTTCCCTGAGATATCCTCGCTACCCGTAACGACATAGCACTCCTTATCGCTCCCTTCCTCTGAAACATAGCTCGCCTCTTCCTTGCCCTCTCTTCTCTCAGTCTTGTTATTGTTCTTCTTTCCACCTACTCTCTTATTTGGACAGTCGACCTTGAAATGCCCAACTTCACCGTATTTGAAACACGATTTTCCCGCAAGAGGTCTCGATTTAGATCTATACTTTCCTCCCTTGCTTTTTTCTCGCTCATTGCTCCTTCCTCTAGCAAACAATTCCTGCGCTTGTTCTTTATTACCACCAGTAGTCATGTCACTGGTTGCAATCTTCCAAAGGTCATCCGCTAGAAGCGCCGTTCTAGTCTCATCCATCTTCAAATTGTCTCCTACAAGCATCAGTGTTTGCACCATGTTCTCATAAGACTTGGCGAGAGCAGTAGTAGAAGCGCCTGATCCTTATCTACAACTTTCACATCTATGTCTTTCAAGTCTGATATGATCCTATCAAACTTGTTGATGTATTTCCGGATTGATGAGCCCTCCTCCATCTTGCAAGTATACAATTTGGATTTTAAATAGATCCGGTTCGTTAGACTCTTCGTCATTAAGGTACTTTCTAACTTCGACCACAAGCCCGCAGCCGTTTCCTCTCTATCTACCAAGAAAGCTACATTCCTTTCAAGGCATAGGATAGTCGGCCGTGCTTCTAGATCCGCTCCTCTTAATCCTCATCGACAAATCCTTATGCTTCTTCTCTTTCCACCAAAGCCTTGTGCAATTTTACTGAAATCGCTGAATTTTTCATCCAGATCCTCCAATAGGAAAAATCATTCTTCTCATTAAACTTTTCAATCTCGAATTTTCCCACTTTGATCGATTTACTGGTAGACGCCATTCTCCGTTTGTATTAATAAACCCGCTTCTCTCAGAAATTACCGAGCACCACCTCAAACCAGAAGCTACACCACTTCCGATCTGAATAACAGCTCTGATACCAATTGTTGGGATGCGGGGACATGCCCGCACGCCGCGGAAGCGATATCACCCGAGAGAAGGCCCTGATTATATTCCCGTCTCACGAAGGAAACAAGAATAGAAAGTAAAATATCCCAACAAAGTGAGATATCTACTCTTCCTCTCAACAGTACTAGGACTGAATCAAGGGAACCTACAAACAATAGCCAATACACAGCAAACAGCAAAGACACGAGATTTACGTGGCTCGGCAAACTTGCCTACATCCACGGGAGGGGGTGAGAGGAGATTTGACTATAAAGAAGAACACCGATGACTTGTACAATCCACAAGCTCGTCCCAAAGAAAAAAACTTTGATTTTTACCCAAAAAAAATTGACCTCTCTCTTGTAAAATCTCTCCAAGCTCTCTCTTTTTCTCTCTCTAGCCGCCGCCAAAACCCTAGCTTTTTCTCCCACAAAACTCAACACCTAAACCCTAGGTTTAATTCCTATTTATAGAGGGAGAGAGAAAAAAAAAGCTTTCCTAAAAAAAATTTCTCCTTTTGTTTTGTTTTTTTTTCTTTTTTTTAAGGGTTTGCTACAGAACCTCGGGTTCTGCGGTGTCTTCTCTGAGGAACCGAAGTTCCTGTAGCAACATGGGTGGCCCCCACGTTCACAAGGCCATATTCCTGTGAGTTTTACCAACTACTTTAAAATTTGTACCGAGAAAGTTCGAATTCTACTGTATTTATGCAAATGATGGACACCTGAATCTATTACTCCGACAATGACCTCTCTTTCCATGGGGTAGTGAAAGTTTTATCGCTCGTCATGCCCATGAAATCCCGTGATCTTGTTGTGTGCAGATTGTATATTGTGTTTGGAAAACCGAGACGACTCCTTTCGTTTCTGAATTGAAATGCATAAAATAATTTTAGTAGATCTATACTTTCCTCCCTTGCTTTTTCTGCTCATTGCTCCTTCCTCTAGCAAACAATTCCTGCGCTTGTTCTTTATTACCACCGTAGTCATGTCACCGGTTGCAATCTTCCAAAGGTCATCCGCTAGAAGCGCTTCTAGTCTCATCCATCTTCAAATTGTCTCCTACAAGCATCGGTGTTTGCACCAGGTTCTCATAAGACTTGGCGAGAGCGAGTAGTAAGCGCGATCCTTATCTACAACTTTCACATCTATGTCTTTCAAGTCTGATATGATCCTATCAAACTTGTTGATGTATTTCCGGATTGATGAGCCCTCCTCCATCTTGCAAGTATACAATTTGGATTTTAAATAGATCCGGTTCGTTAGACTCTTCGTCATTAAGGTACTTTCTAACTTCGACCACAAGCCCGCAGCCGTTTCCTCTCTATCTACCAAGAAAGCTACATTCCTTTCAAGGCATAGGATAGTCGACGCCCGTGCTTCTAGATCCAGCTCCTCTTAATCCTCATCAGACAAATCCTTATGCTTCTTCTCTTTTCCAGCCAAAGCCTTGTGCAATTTTTACGAAATCAGTGAATTTTTCATCTGCATCCTCCAATAGGAAAAATCATTCTTCTCATTAAACTTTTCAATCTCGAATTTTCCCACTTTGATCGATTTACTGGTAGACGCCATTCTCCGTTTGTATTAATAAACCCGCTTCTCTCAGAAATTACCGAGCACCACCTCAAACCAGAAGCTACACCACTTCCGATCTGAATAACAGCTCTGATACCAATTGTTGGGATGCGGGGACATGCCCGCACGCCGCGGAAGCGATATCACCCGAGAGAAGGCCCTGATTATATTCCCGTCTCACGAAGGAAACAAGAATAGAAAGTAAAATATCCCAACAAAGTGAGATATCTACTCTTCCTCTCAACGATTACTAGGGTGAATCAAGGGAACCTACAAACAATAGCCAATACGACAAGCGGCAAAGACCACGAGATTCATTGGCTCGGCAAACTTGCCTACATCCACGGGAGGGGTGAGAGGAGATTTGACTATAAAGAAGAACAGATGACTTGTACAATCCACAAGCTCGTCCCAAAGAAAAAACTTTGATTTTACCCAAAAAAATTGACCTCTCTCTTGTAAAATCTCTCCAAGCTCTCTCTTTTTCTCTCTCTAGCCGCCAAAACCCTAGCTTTTCTCCCACAAAACTCAACACCTAAACCCTAGGTTTAATTCCTATTTATAGAGGGAGAGAAAAAAAGCTTTCCTAAAAAAAATTTCTCCTTTTGTTTTGTTTTTTTTTCTTTTTTTTAAGGGTTTGCTACAGGAACCTCGGGTTCCTGCAGTGTCTTGCTACAGGAACCCGAAGTTCCTGTAGCAACATGGGTGGCCCCCACGTTCACAAGGCCATATTCCTGTGAGTTTTACCAACTACTTTAAAATTTGTACCGAGAAAGTTCGAATTCTACTGTATTTATGCAAATGATGGACACCTGAATCTATTACTCCGACAATGACCTCTCTTTCCATGGGGTAGTGAAAAGTTTTATCGTTCGTCATGCCCATGAAATCCCAGGATCTTGTTGTGTGCAGATTGTATATTGTGTTTGGAAAAACCGAGACGACTCCTTTCGTTTCTGAATTGAAATGCATAAAATAATTTTTAGTAGCAGAGAAGTCAAATTCGAGCTTGTAAGAAATAAAAGTATTGATTAATTCTTGCCTTTTATCCTTGCAGCTTCTTCTTTGGTTAGTTTTGCTGCAAAGCCGTTGAAGCTTCTCCCATAGCTATATACCAGAGACTCTTTTGCACTGAATTTACTGCATTAGACCAGAACTCAAAACCATCAAAAGAATTTTACGTAATACCCCCCCAAAAGTTTGGCCCATTTTGTGATAACACCAAAACCTTTGAAAATGTCACATAGCACCAAAAATATTATGCCAGAGTCGGGGGTTATCTGACAAAACATTTTGATGTTATGTGACGTTTTAAAAAGTATGTTATCTCAAAATGAGCCGAACTTTTGGGGTTATGAGAAATTCACTCAAAAAAACCCCGGAATGGAGAAATTTTAATGACGAACATGGCGAAAGGAAAAGAAAGAAAAAGAAAAATCATAATAGTAAAGACCTTCCAAGGACATCATTTAGCAGAGAATGGTGCATTGAGGACGCTACAGAGTCTCCATCCTTCGGCATCTCCCCCATGTACACAACATGAACCTGTAACAAGTCTCCGCCGTGTAAAACTAAAAATACTTGACGGTTTCCAAATTAATCGTCAAAAAAGAAAATTATTAGAAAGAGAAATAAAGACCTCTCTATCCACTTCATGACAGTAACAGGTCAGAACCAGTGCACAAAAGAGCAATGTATAAAGAAAAGAAGCCATGGATGAATTCAACTCAGTTGACTGTGTTTAGCATACACGTATTTGTGCTATTTATAAGAACTTTGCATCGTAAAACTTTTATTTGCATTTGGATATTTCCATGGAAAACTCCGCATAGTTGTGCAAAATTAGCTAGAAAACTTCGTACTTATCAATTTAAAATGTTTCTCGGTCTTGTTTCAGCTTAATGTCTTTATCAGGGTTGAGGATGTTATAGCCGTCAGCTGGATCTCCAAGGTTTCTGTTTTATGATAGTTCATCAAGAATTTGCAGCAATATCTGGAGCTGAGTAGATTAATTAATATTTTCTTTAGTTTGTGCAGATCTCGTACACAGGTTGTAATAACAAAAAGGGCAAAAGGGAATAATATATAGATAGGAACTGTAGCTGCTGATACAATGTCTTAATTACAAGCTCTTTTGTCATACTAAAGAGCTTGATGATTAAAACTAGGGGATAAAAGGAGTTGTTTTATTGCAAAATAAACAGAACTCCAGTCATCTTCCTGAATATCATGATATGCGCATTTACTTCTCTGAAGTATCCATTGCTCCTCTCCAAAGACTGTATTGAGATTATTCGCTTTCAGAATCAAATATACTATTCAGCTAAGTAGCAATATTTGAGGGTGTTATGAGATTCAGATTCCCGAGCGAGAGATAAATTAGTAACTACCATTAAAGAGGGGTTTTCTTGTTTTTGATCTCATCTCATATCTTTGGTAGACAAAACCCGCATATTGAACTGTATTAACGTGAGACATTGCCGACAAATTTCCCGCCTTGCCACAGATTCAAGGAGACTGAACTCGAGCACAATACAGATTGCTAATGGGGATCAAGACTCGACTTTAACAGTTGGAAAAAGAATAGAGTCACACCAGGCAAATGTGACGACATCAAGGACGGATTTATGTGTGGACTTGTGGGGGCACTTGCCCCATGAAATTTTTAATTTTTTACTAAAAGATATACAAATTCGCATGGTGCCCACATAGAATTTTAGTAGGTGCCCCCCCAAACTATAAAAAGTGAGACTAAATAGAGCACAATTGTGAAGAAAATATTGTTGGAACATAATAGTATTTTGTTAGTTTTTGTGATGAAAATAAAATGATCATTTATTCATATGAAAATGATAGTGAAAAGTTATATAATTGAGATATATATTTTTATTGGTAGAATTTATATTATATAAGTTATTAATTTATATGTATAGTTTTATGTGTGCCCTCATAAGAAAAAATTTCTAAATCCGTCCCTGGACGACATGTGCATTTAAAATAACGATCCAGGGACGGAACCAAAATTTTGAAGGAGGTAAGACACAAGGTTATTGAAGATAAAAAAAAAATATTGGTGAATAGAATGTAAATGCTAAAAAATTTCTTGTAGGGCATTAAAAATCTAAGCATAGGGATAATTCTAATATTATTAATTATGTAGTTGAAAAACACCATTGATTATTAGCTAACAATGAGAAAAAAAATATAAATCCAAATAGGGCACTTGCGCTATCTCGCAAGTAACTTTCTCTGTTCCTTAAAAAAATCCTTGCTGATACCAATTTATTTGTTGCAAATGTCCACAAGGAGATGGGCTAGACTAATTTACTTGGACTGAATTGATTCAATAATGATATTTCTTATTGAGTCACAAATCCAACCATGTTTAACTATATGTTTATCTGGCTATTTTTTCAATGTGAGGCTAATCTAATCTCATGTTTTTACTAGACCAAACCCACACAATGAACTGAATAAATGTGAAATACTCCTAGTAAAAGCCTGCCATCCTTTGTTGAACACATAACACCCTTCCTATGTTCACAGTGTATAATATGTATAAGTGAGTCAAGCCGTCATGGATACGAGTATAGATTACTCAAATAAAAGATAAACACGGAAATTATTTGTAAATTTGTACAGACTACATACTGATAAACAGTCACTTTCACAGAGTAGAATACTACGCCCGTGGAAAATAACTTGCCACTTTGAAAGCTGTATAAATAGCTAAACTTTGCAAATTATGCCCCTTATAATAGGGACTATTACCTTCCAATCAATTTCAAGTAGGCTGCTTGAAACTTTGTTAGGTTTAGTCTCAGCCCAATCTGGCTACTGGTAGAAAAAGTAAAGAAAAAAGGCTACTTGAAATTTGCAACTGATAGTCAATGGAAAAGGAATATGCCATATTCCTATGTTCACATGAGAAGCACAATCCCTGATTATATTTAAAAGTTACTTGTCTCATGATTCCTAATTTATATTTTACTACAAATTGCAAAGGCAAATTTCAAAGTCCATTATAAAGCTTCAACTGTTTATTTTCATGATTTTTATTATTTTAATTAAATGACATGAGCTGCAATTTTAAAAATTCGTTTTGAAAATATTAACAATAGATCTAACGTTACCATTATGTTCAAATATTGTAATAAAAAAGAAAAAGAAAAAGAAAAGAGTTTCAATGCAGCAAGAAAAGTACTTTTTTGCAAAGTATCAGATACCTTCACCTCTACAAATATTTCTTTAGAAACTTAACACAAGTTCACTTTTTGTCTTTATTTCCTAAGATTCTCTCACTTTTTAGTCCTTTTTCTTTTCTTTTTATCCCTCTCATCATAAATGGTATAGAGAACTTTTGTCCGGACCAGGGACCCAAGCTCTAATATTGAGCATGGGTTCCACATCCTTTTCCCTTGAACTCAAGATTCATGTCCATGAATATGAACTTCACAATTAGTGAACTCAATTTACAATCATGAACTCGAATTCCTTCAAATTTTAGCTTTTGACGGTGATCCAAGTTTGGATATCAAAAATTGTTGTATCCTGAAAATTATTAAGTCTAATGAATTCTTGAGAGTCGACCACGTGTTTGATAAAATAACCGAGTCTTATAAGTCTGAAGACTCGACCCGGGTTTGAGCATCGTCAACCTCCCTGACAGCCCAAGTCCGAGAAGAAAGACGTCTTCAAGTCGGGATCTGCTAGAAGAACTCGAATCTGAGACGAAAGGCATCTTCTGCTCGGCCATTACTAAGGAATGTCTCGAATGACGGATGACCTAGCAACTTCAACAGTCATATTTAGCTGCCCAATCGCCATCGCATTTAATGTTGGGTCAGAGTCATTATGACTTTTCAGGCCAAAGTTATGACTCCTCGGACGACGCCAGCACTTCAGCCGTTCTGTCACTATGGCGTTAAACACAAATGTGACTCATTCAACCTTCTGCTGACATGTGCAAAGTGCTGTCTGATCAGCCGACTGCACTGACCTAGTTAAATTACTAATGTGTCATTGCCAATCATCTATAAATAGTGGGCAATCTCCACTATTCTGAGGTTTGCAAAAATTGTTGTATAACACCCTGAAACTAGATTATGCAAACTTGCTTAAACTATTACTAACTTGAAAGTCGGAGGGCACGCCGGAGCAACAAACTATGGCCCTCTGACGGGTGTTCTCTGTGCAAGAATATACTTCCTTCTGATTGATCAGCTATCAAGAAAGATTAAGGGACCCTAAACTCCTCTAAAGATCCACTTATCCATACAATTGACTTTCTGACATAAATAGTTTGGCGCCCACTGTGGGGCATCTTCTTCTCCCTTTGAGAAAATGGCTGATCCTAACCGTTATACAGTTTCGAGTTCACACACTCCTGGAGAATCTTCCATCTTCGGCTATGTCACTCGGGCCCAGTTGGATGAATCTACCCAAATGATAACTCAATCTCTCTAGCAGCAGTTCACTTCATTCGCCAATGAACTTCTCAGTAGTATTCTTCCCTCCCAACCTCCTCCATCATCTGTCACCCCTCTCCATGAAGGGCAGCCCCGGTGATAGGAGCAAGAGGAGCGGGTTAGGGAAACCATCCCCCAACCACCACGACAGTAAACCCACTTTTCTGTCAATCCATGGCAACCTCAACCTCATCTAGAGGCAACAGGAAAGAGCTCAAGCCACGACCCAACCTAGGCCGCACGGGCAATGTCGCAAGGTGTAAGACACACCTGCATAACCCAAACCCTGGCAGCCTGGGCCAATCCCTCTACGGTCAATCTAGCTTCTGGTTATGATTGGATATTCAACACTATGGCCGACGTAATCGGAGGAGCACTCCTCTCAGAAGATATCATGAACGCCACCTGCCCTAAGTGCAAGATGCCCTACATCGAGAAATATAAGGGCGCGGGTGACCAAGCCGAGCATGCACAGAACTTCTTTAACTTGATGTGCATGCAGCATGTGACCGATCTTATCATTTGCAGAGCCTTTCCTATCAACATCAGTGGCAGTGCGAAGATGTTGTGGAATTCTCTAGAGAAGAGATCCATCCACAGCTTCGAATAATTTAGCTAGAAATTTATGCACCACTTTCGGGAGGACACAAAATAGAAGGCACCCTCCGCTCTCCTGCTGCAGATTAAGCAGAGAACCAGAGAAACCTTAAGAGAGTTATTTCAAGAGATTTCAAGTCAAGAGGCTGGAAGTAGAAGACCCCTGTAGGCGTTGAAAAAAGGCTTACAAGATCCCCGAAACCAACTCGTGACGGGGAGTCGGCAAAATGACAACCCATCGAATGATACGGACGCCGAATCGTTAAGAGGCGAACCACGCCTTAGTTCATTTGGGGCGAACCTCGCCTTCTGGCGAACCTCGCCATCTGGCGAGCCTCGTGTTCGTTTGGCGAACCTCGCCTTCTAGCGAACCTCACCATCTGGCGAGCCTCATGTTCGTTTGACGAACCTCGTCATCTGGCGAGCCTCGTGTTCACTTGGCGAAGCCTCAGTTCAGTTTGGCGAGCCTCGTGTTCGTTTGGCAAACCTCGTCATTTGGCGAGCCTCGTGTTCACTTGGCGAAGCCTCAGTTCAGTTTGGCGAGCCTCGTGTTCGTTTGGCGAACCTCGTCATTTGGCGAACCTCGTCATTTGGCGAGCCTCGTGTTCACTTGGCGAAGCCTCAGTTCGATTTGGCGAGCCTCGTGTTGCGTTTGGCGAACCTCGTCATTTGGCGAGCCTCGTGTTCGTTTGGCGAACCTCGTCATCTGGCGAGCCTCGTGTTCACTTGGCGAAGCCTCAGTTCGGTTTGGCGAGCCTCGTGTTCGTTTGGCGAACCTCGTCTTCTGGCGAGCCTCAATTCCTTCGGCGAACCTGCGTGGTTTGGCGAGCCTGCGTGTTCGTTTGGCGAACCTCGTCATTTGGCGAGCCTGCGTGTTCCTGGCGAACCTGCGCCTTTGCTTCTACCTCGGCGACTTGGTAGAGGCACTTCGACCAATTTGGCTAAGGCGCCGGCCAAGTAGCCAGGGTGGCTCGGCTACTTTGACCGAGCCACCTCGGCCGACTTGGCGAGGCACTTCGACCAATTTGGCCAAGGCACTTCGACCAAGTGGCAGGGTGGCTCGGCTACTGGCCGAGCCACCTCGGCCGACTTGGTAGAGGCACCTCGACCAAGGCCGTGGCGGCCTGAGACCCCTCCCGACTTGTATAAATAGGGGGTCTTCAGTCGGTGGGGAAGGAGATTTGGGGATTTTTAGAGAGCAAGGGACTTGGAGGAGATTTGGTGGGATTTTCAGGCCTTGGTTGAGGAGATCTTGAAGAATTCTTGCGAGATCCACGGCGTCGGCCTTGCGATTCAGAACACCGTGAGCACAAGTTGATGGGCGTCGATCTACAAGCGGAAGATGGCGAACTTCGGGTCGAACTCTGAATACCCTCTAGATTAAGCCGTCTTAATCTCGGGGATAGCTTGTGATTTCTCCTAGTAGATCTCACCGCTCGTGATCCTCTCGCCGTGAGTGTGATCCCCTCGGTACCGTTTCCTTCGTGGCGGGCCCCTCGTCTGTAGTTCGAACCGGGTCTCTACGGATCGAATTGCGGTGGTCCACGGACACAAAAGTCCCGACACGGGCAAAGAACCCATGGCGAGGACCTCGATATATGAGATCCCGTGTTTGTTCACTAATGAGAAAGTTGTAATTTTTCATTTTCATTTATGCATTGAAATAAAAGGCATTCTTTTGTTTGAATTTTGTTGTAGGCCAAAGAAGGCGTAAGCAAGTTCAAACAAAGCAATGAATAACAAACCGACTTTTCTGCGCGAACAAGGCGACCACGGTGGGAGCCACCGGCCTCGATCGGAGGTCGTGGTGCCTGGCCAGCGGATTCCTATCCGGTGGAGGAAGAGGTCGAGTTCGAGTTCGACCAAGAAGTTCGAGTACTTGTCCTCACCCTCTTCGAGATCCGGTTCCCCGCCGCTCAAGAAGGTCTCGGCTGCAGGAGAACCGGTGGGCCTCGAGGTAGAGCCCGGGATGGCGAGTCCAACCCGGCTGCCGCGGTGCGAAATCCCCCGGCCGAAGTCGGATGGCGCCGAGATGAGCGCCGATGATGCGCTGCGCTCTCAAGCGAAACCCGCCAAAGCGGCGACAAAGCATGGCGCAAAATGCCAAGGCCATGCAATCCGTGGATGGGGTCCTTCTGGCCGGATCTAAGATCGAACTTCACGAGAGGTTTCAACCTCAAGTGATCGGCAGTCTATCAAGCCGTCAACCAGCGAGTGGAGTCCGTGTCAAGCGGAACGCTCCACCGAGGCGCATCCGGAGCGCCAGCGCGCTCCTTCGCGAGCCGAGCTTTAGTCAGGCGAGCTCGTGAGTTGAAGAAGGAAGTGGAAAAGAAGCCACCAGCGTACCACGGGTTTGGAGGCCCAAGTCTAACGGTGCCCCAACCCGGTTGCCCACGTTCTGTCGACACCTAAAATTTGAAGGCTATAGGCGTTGCAAACTTCGGCCAAAGTCAAGTCGGCGAGCCTCAAGGTCAAAGGTGCACGCACTTTCGAACGGTGGTGAAACCAACCCGTCACCACCACCAAACCAACTATCAGGGATCGCTTGGGTCCTCTGAAGGGATCGCGGGTCACTCCCTGCACGGGGAGCGCACCCGTTCAGAAAGGACCGGAGATTCTGTAACCCCTGGCCGGATTAAAGATCGAAGTCAGGGTCCACGAAACTTCCGCTCACATAAGCGGAAGTCAAGGCGAGTTACTTTCGGTAGTTTTGGCCATTCGGAAGGAGGCGGCTCGTCGATGGCGGCGATGTTATACGGATCGTGCCAACACACGGAAGATTGCTCCGGTACACCGCAGCCAAACGGCGTATTACGTGCAAAGTGCGAAAATCTCGAAGGATTCCCCTAAATTGGCGGTCATGCTTGTGCTCCAAGCTCATCAAAACAATGCTCTCGGTGCAATTGCGGCAAGAAACTCGAGAAAAGAGTTTGGTCTTCCAAGACTTAGCAACACGCCAAGACCTAGGTCAAGGCGATTCCTTGAAGGAGGACATCAGAAGATGAATTGCTAGAGGTCACTAATAATATGACCGACAAAGAACCATCGTCACGGACAATTCGGCGCGCGCGCGGTTAACTTCGTTCGCGGTCGGGACTATCCGAGCGATCGAATCGACAAACTTCGAAAGGGATACGGAGGATGATGCCGGATATAGGCTCCATAATGCCTCGATCATCTTGTATCCGGCGAAGGAGCCCCAAGCGCTTATGATCGATGCAGATCAAGTGGCTAAAATGCTAGGCGAAGCGTTGAATAAGCAGCGGGAGAACTTCAAGTTAGAGATGGAGTTGGCCATCTGACGATGAAAATGCATGACCAACAGATCAAGCCTTGTCAAAACATCGGGTGAATCAGTCGGCGTATCAACGTCGATCAAGATGACAGCGATTCGGACCGGAGGAAATACAAGAGGATGATAACCCTCTGAACGGCGGCCAGGGAATAATGTAGTTGGCGAGAAGATCAAAGACCTGAGAGCAAAATCAATTCGATTTCCGCTCAAGTGAAGAAAACGGCATCCCTTGCCCATACCCAGGGAGTGGGAATCAATCCCATACGGCAAAGTTTAATTTAATAAACTTCACACCGTTTGGCGGAAGGGTTCCCGACCAGCGCGATTTACTTCAAGTCGCACAGGGGGTGATATCGGAAAGCGAGCCACGATGGTTCGGTCATTCGTTGGTACCCTTGATTGCCGATTGGTACACCCGTCTCAAGCCGAGCATTAGCGGTGGGGCGATATGGAATCTAGTTTCCTCACCAATTTCTTCGGCGGCGATACAGAAGTATCGATCGACGTTATTCACGAAGCGAAGGGCGGAGAAACTATGGATAACTTTGTCAAGCGATTACGGAATAAGGCAATGAAGCTGTCGGGATCAATAGCGAGAGAAGTTCATCCTCCGGACACCACGGCAACTTAATGGATAGGCGTGCTCGAGCAATGGGGCGGCAGCAGATCTATAGCGATGGAAGGACGAAGGTTCGTGGAAACAGGCGAAAAGGTTCCTCAAGAGGAAAAAGCGGAAAAGGTCGGTAAACCGGCGGAGCTCGAGCGTAACTTTGTCCAGCGGCAAAGGAAAAACCGAACAAGCGGCTGATTCGGCTCGCGTTCAACTCAACCCAGCAGCGGCAGCGGCTTAACAAAGCCGCCCGGAGCACAATCAACATGGCAACACAGGCAGCGAAAGCGAAGGCTCCAGGCCGAGATTCAGTCCTATTCCTTTAGGGGCGGCGAGATTCCGGTCTCTTCAAATATCTTGTCGAAAAATAACAAGATCAAGCTCCCTCAGATTCGGAATCAAGAGGAGGCGTGAGACGAGCGACCAAAATCTGCGGCGTATCCGGGGCAATTCATCACCCCACTAAATCTGTTTTGCCTTAAAGACAAAATCAGGCTTTAATTGGCGTAGGGGTCATCACTATGAAGATCAAAAGAAAGAGGTCGAACAAATCACGGTGTCCATAAGCTTTGGAGTCGATTGCCATTGACATGGTTTGAACCCAAAGGTAGTCAAAGTGCATAATGAAGGCGGTGAATGGCGACCCACAAACAACGCCGAAAGGACTTGTATCGTATCTGACCCAAATGGCAAAGTCTTGTGGGTCCACCGGTTTGCGAGGATGAACAATGGGTAGCTCCTTCCTCATCGAAGAAAAATCAAAGCGGAGGAGAAAGGCATGCCATACTACTTCCATGTTACGGAGGAAATGGCGAGCAGTGGTAACATTCGGTGTCAGAAGAACACGAAGCCGCGCCCAGGAGTGGACCACAGTACAAGTACAAGTGCAGGAAGTCCCGACCCAAATACCAAGGCATTTGTCGGTGGGGGTACCAACAACACCCTCACTTTCGCTGAAAAGGCGAAGACAAGCGACCCGCGAAGTTCAACTCGAAGCGAGTCTCGATTCGATCGCCCGATTGGAAGAAATAAGCAGGAACCGAACTCTCCATACGCTTTGATGTAATGGCACAATTGGCCAATATTCCCGCAAGGATCACTCTTGCGAGTTGTTGCGGTTATCAAAAGAGCGAAAAGCTCTTCAAAAATACGGCCGATTGAGAGTCTTCCTCACCCGGTCAGTAGAGTCGGAAGAATCGGCCCAAGAATCAACCTAGCATAAACACTTCCCTGCATCACTTTTACAAAGGAGGATATGCGGACAAGGAATTCAAACACGATAGGCGCTATACTTCACGGGTATATTGGTTCGGTGAAGTTAGCAGGATCAAGTCGATCAGGTTCATTTATGAGCATCATGCCCTACTCCTCATGTATCATCTCGAATTCACGCGATGGCTGGCGTCGGCGAACACAATGATTTATGGATTTAACACCGGTCTCGGCGCTTGGTAAGATCGGATAAAGTGCCAAATGGGGACTTAAAGTCGAAGTCACTGCTATGTGATTGTGCGGAGACTTCCTATAACTTATTGTTGATTGACCTTGGATCCAATAGCGTTATAGTCCGTCTACTCTTCATCGGTGTCTCAAATATGTAGACCGCGAATAATGAGTCAAGGCGGTGGTGGGACAAACAACCGTTTAAGAGGATGGAGAATTATTTCTTGATTCTCTCCTCTACGGTAATGAGTCAGCGAATCATTGGCCCAAGACACGAGCAGCGGTGGAGAAAGTCTAGAAGCGGGCTTGGTTATAGTGGTGGTTTTGTTTTAAATGACATTGTACCCCTTGTAATCAATCTTGGCGATGAAGAATGCGTCGGATGAACATTGTAATTGGCAAATTGCCGATGAATCAATAAATGGCGATTTAGAGTACCCTTTGTCTTTGAATGATGTGATGGCGGGTTTATACAACGATCGGAGTTGCACCTACCAATTGATCATCTTGCTTTACACAAAAGCGATTCGAGACTCCTTTGGGGCGGCACTCGTCATCCCGAAGATCGAGTAGTGAAAAGACTTGGTTTCACGGTAAAGGAGATCACGGTTCAGTAGCGAATCATTTCTTAGAAAATGGCGAAGACAACAATGGACCTATCCTCCACACATTGGATATAGTCGAAACAGGTATCATGAAGAAATGGGGGTATAACTTGACACAAGGAGAAGGTGCGTGTTTTGGGAGGTCCTCGAGTCCCTCGAGGCGGCATATGTCCCAAGAGGAAGCGGATAACTATGCGCATTGAGGCGGGGATTGGGATACAAATCCTCCTCGAGAAGAGCGAATGCTCATGGCGATTGATAATAATCCACCCGATGAGGTAGGCGGATATTCGTCGATTCTTGACTTGGGATTGACACCGGCCTGGAGAAGCTTTCAAGGCTTTAATGTCAAATATGGCTTGAGTTGATCACTACTTGTTGAGAGTGATGAAGACATGCCAACATGGGAAGACCCATGGATCCATCAACTCAAAGCGGTTTGGGGATAGGTTGAACAAAGAGAACCCCCACTAAGGATGAGGTAGTCGGTTAATATGGGGATGAAGAGCATCCTAAACTCATAAACATCGGCAATACTCTCCCCTCGGAAGAAAAGGAAGAGTTAGTTGCCTTGATCAGGGAGTATATCGATGTATTCGCATGGAGCTACGAGGACATGCCAGGACTCGACCCTAATGTGGCGACACATCGCCTCAACATCAAGATGGATGTCAAACCTGTCAAGCAACAGCAAAGACGGTTTCGTCCACAAATATTGCAAGCAATCGTTGACGAAGTAAAGAAACTCATAGAATCGGGATTCATCGAGGAAATTCAACATCCAGTTGGGTGGCGAATATAGTCGGTCATGAAGAAGAATGGTTCGATTAGGATGCAGTATGGACTCTGAGACACGAGCATTTGCTTGCCCAAGGATGATTTCCCTCTGCCAATCACCGGCGTCATAGTTGACAATACATGTGGATTGAGAGGATGTCCTTTATGGATGGCTTTTGAGATATAATCAAATCAAGATGCACCCGATGGCGCTAAATACGGCGTTGAACACCCATCGGGATATCTTGCTACCGTCATGCCGTTCGGCCTCAAAAATGCGGCAACATACCGGCGAGCAATGGCGGAGATTTTCGGGATCATCTTCGGAAAAGCGGTCGAATGCTACGTCGGCGACTTGAGTCGTAAAAGCGTGATAAAGAAGATCACATCAAAGATCTTAGAGCGGTATTGAACTCATGCGGACTCATCAACTAAAGATGAACCCGCAAATCCTTCCTTAGGATGTCGGTGGCAAGTTCCCGGCCGTCGTCACCGACAAAGGAATCCACGTCGATCGACAAAGTGAAGGCAATTCAAGAGTTGCAACCTCAGAAATGCAGAGAACTTCGGGGGTTACAAGAGGCGATTGGCGTACATCCGGCGGTTCATATCGAACCTATCGGGAAGTGCCAACCGTTCTCTAAGTTGAACAAGAAGGCGTGTCATATATTTGGGGCGGCCTTTGCCGAGAAACATTGAAGAGATCAAGTCTTATCTCGCTAAACCTCTGTTCTTGTTGCACGCGATGGAAAAGCGTTTTTGATCGTCAAGGCGGATCACTTTCGTTAAGCGCCTTACTGTCGCGGGGCGATGGCGGCCCGATCCGCGAGCGGTGTATTACAGGCGAACATTAGTCGGTCTTTGAGTCTCGATATCAATGGTGAAGCGATGCCTTGCATTAGTGTTCGCGATTCGTAAAATGCGGCACTATTTAGTGGACGGGGCGATTTATGTTATCTCGCGTAAATCGGTCCGGATATTTATAACCAGCCGGCCTCGATGAGTTGGCGTTTGGCGAAATGGGCCTTGCTCTTGTCCCAATATGACTTGTATTTCAAACAGAAGTCGGTCAAAGGACAAGCGATACGTGATCTCTTAGTACCCGGCCGACAATGGATGCGGTTGAGCTATATGATGACCTTCGGATGAAATTCAAGAAGTCAACACTACATCGCACCAACAAATATGGCGATTGTATTTTGTGAACCTCTCGAGCTACCAAAGTGGCAAGTACCCGGATGTTCTAAGATTTCCGCAGTCGGGGTTGTCTTAGTTTCCCAGGAATCATGTCATGCCCGTGCTTATTCACTCGAACCTTGCTCTAATAGCGTAGTGAATACAATGCGCTACTTATTGGACTTAGTCTGCCAAGAAAGGGGTCCGAATATCTCGAAGCGTCTGGCGATTCGCAATTGATAGTTAGCGGGTTAAGTGGTGACTACGAAGTCGAGAATCGGATCTAATCCCCTATCATCAGATAGCTGTTGAAATAGCGGACTCATTCGAAGAGTTTTTCATCGAATATATCCCGCGCCTCCAAAACGCTTATGCGGATGCACTGGCGGCGTTAGCTGTGTCGTTAGCACAACCTTCCGAGACCGAGCAATTAGTTACGGTCAGGACTCACCAGCTCTTCGTACCAATATATGATGGGGTACAAGAAGACAAAGGGATAGTTACCAAAGAGGTGAATGCAACCCAAACCAAGTTGGAGCCCCGAGATTGGCGCTTTCCTATCATCGATTACGTCTTACATGGTATTCTGCCAGAAGACGTGAAGGAGAGAGAGTCAATCCGGCGAAGAGCTCTAAGATTCTTTTACGACACGTAAAACCCGTGATGCTATATCGCCGGGTACGATGGTCTTTACTCCGATGCCTCTCAAACAAAGAGGCGTAAGAGATCCTTCGAAGCACACGAAGGTGAATGTGGTGCACTACCGGTCCCAAGCTCTACGATCGAATCAGAGAATGGGCTACTCGCCAACGATGATTAATGACGCAATGAGCACGCCGAAATGCCACGCGGTCGATTCACGCCAATTATATGCATCACCTCCCGAAAGCGCTTGCATCCTTCACCACATCCCGCCATTCGAGATATGGGGAATGGGCGTTGTAGGTCCCATTTTTCCTCCGTCGATCAAAGCGTCGGTTTATTCTAGCATTACCGACTACTTCTCCAAGTGGGTCAAGCAACCCGCTAAAAGAAGTAAAGGCGATCTTGTCGTCAAATTTATCAAACACCATGTCATTTACCGCACGGTGTCCCAAGACGGATCGTGCATGACAATGGTCCCCAATTCATCGGCAATTCCTTCATCGGGTTTTGCGAAATTCAAGATCTGGGGCGTCTCGTCAGCGACCTATAATCCGGTACCAAATGGATTAGCCGAGGCGCTCAACAAGACGATTATCAAGATCTTGTCGAAGCTTGTGAAGAATAACAAGCAGACCGAACGATAAACTCTGAGAAGCACTCGGCATATCGCACAACGCAGACGCGACGCCAACCGAGAGACCCCGTGATTCTCTCGGGTCACGGATGTGAAGCAGCTTCTCCGTTGGAGATCGAGATCCGTCGCCGTATCGCCCTTTCAGCGAGATGGCGGCCGAAGAAGAACAACATCGTAAACGCCTCAAGAGCTCGAGATGTTGGATGAAAAGCTCGAAGCTCAACAATGCATTGAGTTTTACCAAGCTAGGATGTCGAGCTTCAACAAGAAAGTGCGACAACGGAGTTTCAAAGAAGGAGATTTGGTCCCCGCCGCCGACGCACCAATAATCCTCACTTCCAAAAAGAAAGGTAAATTCAACCTAAATGGGAAGGTCCGCTTGTAATAGAAACGGTCTACTCTAATGGTGCATACCGCCTAATAACACAAAATGGCGACCGCAATTAATGCCGATAATGGGAAGTTCTAAGAAATACTACCCTTAGTATCTTCGTGATAACCCGCTTCAACGAAAGTTCCCCGTGGATGTTTCACCCACTTTTCTTGAGGATAACCCTAGATTTGTCCTCCATCATAATTTCACCCATCAAATTCCTTGACGGTAGGTCTACAAATTTTCTCGGTACATTACCAAAATCCCTCTTGATTCTTTCTATGAACAAGAGGCCCACTCAAAATTCCTTTTCACGGAGATAGAATATAAAATTCTTCCTCTCCAAGCCGAAGATCCTTTTCGTGACAAACGGAAGGGTTCTCGGCCCATCCTCTCCTAGGTAGCCGACCGAGGTATGCGCCGATTTTCGCACTGTGTTGTCCGATCAAGGTCACCCGAAGTCTCTTTCGGTTCTGAGTGGAGATCCCACTCTTAGTTCCATTCCCTTTCGGGTAGCCCGGTGAAGGTAAGCTGGAACTTTCCATCCTAGGTAGCCGACCGAGGTATGCGCCGATTTTCGCACTGTGTTGTCCGATCAAGGTCACCCGAGTCTCTTCGATTCTCGGTGGAGATCCCACTCTTAGTTCCATTTCTCTCCTAGGTAGCCGACCGAGGTATGCGCCGATTTTCGCACTGTGTTGTCCGATCAAGGTCACCCGAAGTCTCTTTCGGTTCTGAGTGGAGATCCCACTCTTAGTTCCATTTCTCTCCTAGGTAGCCGACCGAGGTATGCGCCGATTTTCGCACTGTGTTGTCCGATCAAGGTCACCCGAAGTCTCTTTCGGTTCTGAGTGGAGATCCCACTCTTAGTTCCATTCCCTTTCGGGTAGCCCGTGAAGGTAAGCTTTGGAACTTTCCATCCTAGGTAGCGTGAAGGTATCTTGTAGGGATTTTAGACCAGGTTGTCCGTGAAGGTCACTGAGTCTCTTCGATTCTCGGTGGAGATCCCACTCTTAGTTCCATCTCTCCTAGGTAGCGCCCATTGAAGGTATCGTGGGATTTTCGAACCGGGTTGTTAGCTGAAGGTCACTGAGTCTCTTCGGTTCTCGGTGGAGATCCCACTCTTAGTTCCATTTCTCTCCTAGGTAGCACCGGTGAAGGTATCTTGTAGGGATTTTAGACCAGTTGTCCGATCAAGGTCACCCGAGTCTCTTCGGTTCTCGGAGTGGAGATCCCACTCTTAGTTCCATTTTCTCCTAGGTAGCACCGATCAAGGTAAGCACCGAACTTTCCATCCTAGGTAGCGCCCGTGAAGGTATCTTGTAGGGATTTTAGACCAGTTGTCCGATCAAGGTCACCTGAGTCTCTTCGGTTCTCGGAGTGGAGATCCCACTCTTAGTTCCATCTCTCTCCTAGGTAGCGCCGATCAAGGTATGCGCCGGATTTTAGACCAGTTGTCCGATCAAGGTCACCCGAGTCTCTTCGGTTCTCGGAGTGGAGATCCCACTCTTAGTTCCATTTCTCTCCTAGGTAGCACCGATCAAGGTATGCGCCGGATTTTCGCACTGTGTTGTCCGATCAAGGTCACCCGAAGTCTCTTCGGTTCTCGGAGTGGACATCCCACTTTTAGTTCCACCTTTCATCTTAGGTAGCGCCGATCAAGGTATGCGCCGGGATTTTCGCACTGTGTTGTCCGATCAAGGTAACATGAGTCTTTTCGATTCCTACGGCAGGCCCCTGCTATTGGTTTCATTCTCAGAAACAAAACATAAAGTTCCTCCTCTCTCACCAATTTAATCCTATCAATCAAAACTCCTTAATCCAAGATTCTTCTTGGGGTATTTTATCCCAAGCCTAAGAAGGATAAAGCCAACGCCACACGCTGTCGGGCTTAGTCTTTCTCCGATTGAAGAAGACACCGTGAGTTCGACTCGGGTATTTTATCCCAAGCCTAAGAAGGGATAAAGCCAACGCCACACGCCGCCGGGTTAGCCTTCCCGCGAAAAAGACGGCTTCACGATTCAACATCGTAGCATTAAGTCTAAGAGAGTTTTATTCTTTTAGCACAACGCTATGTAGAACGGATTTAGATAATCTACATGCTAGCCCAACTCAAACGGTAGTTGGTAAAGGCCCATCAAACCCGCTGAGGGTCGGGGTTGGCCAATAACCCTAAAGCCAACGCCACACGCTGTCGGGCTTAGTCTTTCTCCGATCGAAGAAGACACCGTGAGTTCGACTCGGGTATTTTATCCCAAGCCTAAGAAGGGATAAAGCCGACGCCACACGCTGTCGGGCTTAGTCTTTCTCCGATTGAAGAAGACACCGTGAGTTCGACTCGGGTATTTTATCCCAAGCCTAAGAAGGATGAGTCTACGCTAACACGCTGTCGCGGTCTCTTGCCCGTAAAGAGTATGAAGCCTACATATTCAACATCGTAGCATTAAGTCTAAGAGAGTTTTATTCTTTTAGCACAACGCTATGTAGAACGGATTTAGATAATCTACATGCTAGCCCAACTCAAACGGTAGTTGGTAAAGGCCCATCAAACCCGCTGATGGTCGAGGGTTTGCCAAAATCCTATAAATAATGAAAGGAATAAATCTTATTCATTTGAAGCAAATATAAAAGGCTATTTGTTTAAACATCAAGTCTATGACAAAGGATCATTGTTGGTGAGACACTTCACCATTGTAAGCCCGGTGGAGTTCTTCACCTGTTGCTGACTCCTCATGATGTTGATGTCTTCGTGGTTGCCTCCTCGAGCTCGGCCAGTTTGTTTGACGGTCAGTTCCCTAGGCGCCAGCGGTGAGGGCTTCTTCCTTGTCATGCCTTGGCGACTCCAGCCCGGTCATCTTATCTTCCTCAAAGATGGAGCTCTCCCCGAAAGCAAGATATCCTTCTCCGCGACTCGCCACAATATCACCGATGTGGCTTAGGGAAGAATATCAAACGGCAACATTTCAGAGCTGATGGTAGCGGATCTCTTTGCATCTGGACTTGAGCCGGTAAAAGCGAACATCGGCGCCATGCCTCTAAACGCTGAAGTTGGTATGAGCAGCTATGTATGAGGAAGCCCTACCGCTTGTAGTTCTTGGTACCGCTTTCCTCCGTGATGGCCGAGGTCGCCAAACAATGGCTCGAGCCACCGGTAACCCATATCCCGTGATCAAAGCCATCCGGGATCAAGCAGCCCGAATCGATGAAGAGAAAGCCCGCCATGAAGGACCTTTTCGATCACAAGGTTCACCAAAGAAAAGAACGAAATGCATTTCCAAACAGATAATAAGATGGGATGGATCTTCATCCAAAGATCAACGCCTCACCGTGATCATGGAGTCGAGATGTAGGCTCGCACGTAAGAAAAGAGGACTTTAGAATTTTAGTAAAAATGGGCTAAAGCTTATTTGGCTAAGACCCTCCAATCTCGCCGGTTGTAGTTTGAGGAGAATAAGCGAGTCTACGAGCGTATCTATCAGCTGGGATCTCAACTGGTGAGCCCTCGGTGTGCTCATCTATCTCAGCGATTGTTTGTGGTAGGCTGATTCACGGCGGTGGAAGAGGAGTACCTGCATTGCATAAATGGAATGTCTCGGCCTCTTTTAATTATAGTGGTATTAGCCAAATGGTCGGTCCTATAATTAATACCTTCTTCGTGGATGGTAGCTTCAGTGAAATTTCACCAAGAGTATCACCACTCGTGTGACAGGCGTGAGTCATCCATGGAAGTGTTGCCATATAAACCAGCCTTCCACTAAATCTTCCACTGAGAAGTCTAAAAAAAGAAGGCATTAGGAAGGCTAATGCAATTAAGACTAACAATAGGTAAAGTTACTTACCTCCGCGTGGGTTAGCTTGCCTAGTCTCGGTTTGTGCATTTGTCTCCGCAATCTCTAAAAGAACAAAAAGCAAAGAGGCAATTAGTGGGGTACGTAATCCCGAAGTCGCTCAATTCTCGATTCGCCACCCGTAAGAGGAATTATCGATGTTAGATATACCCGGGTCCACCGAATCAGTCCTACATCGCCTCCTCCGCCATAGCTCCATACATTTGTTGAGTAAAACTTGGCTCGGCATGGCAGGCTAGCTCAATGAGAATTGTGGTGAGGAAAATCAAAACCGTAATCATAATCTCTAAAACCCCTCGCATGCAAACGAGAAATGTTAGTCTCCAAAAGCTAAAATTTCGTGTTACATCGCGCTAATTGTTACCTCCGTCCTTGCATTTGGATCATTCTTGGTCAAGTCTATATCAAGGGACCGAGGATTCACGCGATTCTTATGGGCTAACCTCTTTCGCTTAACCCCTTGAGAGGGTTGAAATTCTTCTTCTTCAACAGCTTTTCCAAAATTCTGCTGAATGAGAAATCCAATAGAGAGGATAAGAAAACGGCGGAAAAGGAGAGAGTACCGAGGTTCTTCTCATAAACCGCAGCCTTGATCCTTCCTAAAGTCCCAGCCAGATTGTGGAACTCCTCTTGATCTCGGGCGGATGAGAATGGCGGCAGCTTCCTCCGAGCTTGGCGGCATCTTGGAGTAGGCGCGCCGGCTGCACGCGATAACCGGCTACAATCTGAGATAGCCCTTCTGAGGGGAGGCTCGTTAGTACTAATAACCAACTACAATGGAGGAATGTCGATTCTAGTGACCTGATGCGAGCTCGAGGCTGAATCTAGCACGGTACATCCCATGACACTCCACAACCATGCTCGGGCCATCCACGAGTCCACGGAGGCATTTTTCGGCTCGGGTTCCCAACATAAAGTTGGTGCGTAACCAAATGGCGAGCAGCAGCGGAGGGGAAAATAAGGCTCAATGAAGCATTCTTCCTTTACTCGGAAAAGTGAGATACCCCGCCTAATGTTCTTTAGCCAATTGAAATAGCCAATGTCAAGTGAAGTGCATTGTCTTGGCACCTCCTCGTCGACCAGGACTCACCATATTGACCGAGAATCGAGGAAAACATCACGGAAAGATCCGCTTTATGAATGCATCTATTTCTTGATCTGTAAAAATACGCCCTTCCATCTGCAATCCTCTACCAACTTAAAAGAAAGGAGTAATGAATGTGGAACCAGTCTGCGACATCATGTGAGGCGATGAAGGACCGGCCAGGCCATCAAATAGGTATATGGGAGCTCTACACGGACGGAAGGAATGCGTGATGATGGCTCGTCTTTCTCTGGCGGGACTATATGTGCAATCCACAATGAATGTTGGCCACCATTACAGGAAGGAGAGTTCCTTCTTGTGGGCAAGGCTGAGCTACGGGGTAAAGGACCTCCGGAGGTAAAGCATCATCAGTTGATATGGAACCACACACTTCTTTGCTTGTTGTAAGATAGCGGCTAGAAGAGGAAGTCGGTTGGATAGGCTTTACCGCATGCCGCGAAAGGTTGCAAACTTGGTCACAGAGGGAAAACCATCTTCGTTGTGGCTGGTATAAGAGTTAGCCTCGGACCTCTCGATCAGTTCATTAACCTTCAAGGAGTGAGTGGTGACAGTCACATATTTCCTCGCCAGTTGTCCTCCAAATCTTGGAACAAGTAATGGCAAATTGCTTGGACTCACTGCGATTTCCTTTTGGCGCAAGGTTGATTGGGCGAGCTATATGATAATGACAAGTGAGATCCCACAAAATTTTGTGACGATCGGTGTGTGTTCTTATTACTTCGGTTCAGGTTGGAAGGGAAATACTCTTGATACATCTTCCCCATGGGTAAATCGAATCGATACATCTCATGTAGAGCAACCCAACTTCACTTCGTGTTTTATGAAAAATGTATTTGAATCACGGATTGTAGAGCTCAAATAAGGCGAAATGATTAGCGCTGATTGGAAGGCCATACATGGTGCGCGAATCGTGAATCTGAGACCCGCAAGCACGAAGTTCTCCATCCCATCGGTGAGGGCGTAGTTGGTCGGCGACCCCACCAATGTTTACGATGAGTGAACCCATAGGTAAAATCTATGACTAGATGGCGGCATCTCTGCCGTGTAGCGAGCAATTCTTGAGCGAGGCAAGAACAAAAGCTCATCAGGCGGTGTGTCCAGCCTACAACGGGGGTGAAGGCGATGTGATTCTGTTGGAACCAGGCTGGCTGGCGGGTAATAAATCCGCAATGAATATGATCCGCTCCTCGATCGGGCCTTGGAGGACATCTGGATGTCGCGGCATGGTAATGCGAAATCGATCAATGGTGGCTGAGAGATATCAGAGGAATATACAAGGGACCTCGTCGTCTTGGTTCAATAGCGCTTCGCTCTCAACAAAAGTATCAGGATCCTTAAGCGAGTCGTAGAATAGATAATTTGTTTTTAAAGGTTGATGAAGGCGGGTGTCCCTTCAGTGGCGCGTCGGTGACCAATGCGTGGGGAGCAAGGAACCCCCTCAAATCACTGGATTGTCTCGTGATGTCGCATAAATGTGAGATAAAATGCGGGATCATCACCGTGGAATAATAGTCACTATGGCGTCCATCGGCCGTGTAAGTTTGGAAAAGCTCGAGGAATAATCCGAAATCGAGAAAATATTCGGTTAGTAAATGGCGTTGAATTCATCTTACATAGATTGAGTCGACCTTATAGCAGGTATGGCGATTTCATCCGTATTGAATACCGAAGAGCGATAAATATAGTCATATAAACAAGCGGCAATACATCCCGTTCCACAGGGCAAAGTGCGGTATGAAATCGCTCCGTTAAAGACGGGTGAGCTTTGAAGCCTCAATCCTCCGCGAAGAAAGATTTAGACTCTTCTAAGCCTCACAAAGGAGGAGCGAAGCGGAGGTCGTAACAAGTGTACACAAACAGCCGATCCCCACAAAGGAGGATTTCGCTCTTCCCAATCGCCACGGCGAGAATGAAGCGGGGATACAACGATATATGTACGAATATGATGACGCCGCACCACCGAAAGAAGGAGGCGCAGCATTCACGCGCCGGGCGAAGTTGATCGACTTGAAGCGGATCTTCCGACGACATCGAAGCCGCAGTAAACATGATGAAAAGTCAAATATGCGCTTGAAAATCGATAAAAAGGCATCAAAGAAGACCCATCGCGCTCGTTTGGCCACAATCGGGTAACGCCGATCGGTTCGCGCCAGTAACTCACCGCCTTCCAATGACCGACGTTGCTTCCAGCGCTGCCCAGCGCCCAATATCGAGCCAGCGCCTGACGCTGCCCAGCGCTTCAAGAACGAGCGCCAGCGCCAACGCCACGCTTCACCAATTCGCCTGCCACGCCGCCTCGCGGGTCACCGCCGCCACCGGGCCATCCGCCAGCCGCCTGTATCGCTACCTATTCATGGCCATGACTGGTTTCTCCTCGCCCATGCATGCATGCAACAAAAAAGAGAGAAAAGAAAAGAAGAGGAGAAGAAATTTTACAAACCCTAGCTTTGTGCTCATACTGTAGTTGAGAGAGACGAGATGGCGCAAGACGGAAGGAAACACAAAGAAGGAGAGGGCCGCCTAGGTCGAGAAGGTGAGGAAACTATGGGTATTTATAACAACCCCATATGAACCCAATCCCTTTGAATAAGGAGTCCTATTTGGCGATGGGTAGGAATTCTAATTGAGCCCAATTGATATCTAAAAGGAATCCAAAACAGCCAATAATTTATCCATCCTCTTTCCTAAATATTTGGAAAGATTTTGGAGATGCTACCCGCTCAATTCTCCAAATATTCTCCCATGTGGTCCAATCCTACTCCAACAAGGATTACAGTATAAACCGCTTCCCAATTTGTCGAGAAGTTCCCGCAAGAATATATTCTTAGGGATAACTCGATCGTATGGATTGCATCGACGCATCAACGCCGCCTAATCCTACTCCAACAAGGATTACAGTATAAACCGCTTCCAATTTGTCGAGAAGTTCCGCAAGAATATATTCTTAGGATAACTCGATCGTATGGATTGCATCGACGCATCAACGCTACGCCTAATCTTACTCCAACAAGGATTACAGTATAAACCGCTTCCCAATTTGTCGAGAAGTTCCGCAAGAATATATTCTTAGGGATAACTCGATCGTATGGATTGCATCGACGCATCAACGCCGCCTAATCTTACTCCAACAAGGATTACGAGTATAAACCGCTTCCCAATTTGTCGAGAAGTTCCGCAAGAATATATTCTTAGGGATAACTTCGATCGTCGCGGATTGCATCGACATCAACGCTACGCCTAATCTTACTCCAACAAGGATTACGAGTATAAACCGTTTCCCAATTTGTCGAGAAGTTCCGCAAGAATATATTCTTAGGGATAACTCGATCGTATGGATTGCATCGACGCATCAACGCCGCCCAATCTTACTCCAACAAGGATTACAGTATAAACCGCTTCCCAATTTGTCGAAGTTCCCGCAAGAATATATTCTTAGGGATAACTCGATCGTATGGATTGCATCGACGCATCAACGCTACGCCCAATCTTACTCCAACAAGGATTACGAGTATAAACCGCTTCCAATTTGTCGGAAGTTCCCGCAAGAATATATTCTTAGGGATAACTCGATCGTATGGATTGCATCGACGCCGCATCAACGCTACGCCTAATCTTACTCCAACAAGGATTACGAGTATAAACCGCTTCCCAATTTGTCGGAAGTTCCCGCAAGAATATATTCTTAGGGATAACTCGATCGTATGGATTGCATCGACGCATCAACGCCGCCCAATCCTACTCCAACAAGGATTACGAGTATAAACCGCTTCCCAATTTGTCGAGAAGTTCCGCAAGAATATATTCTTAGGGATAACTCGATCGCGGCGGATTGCATCGACGCCGCATCAACGCTACGCCCAATCTTACTCCAACAAGGATTACAGTATAAACCGCTCCCCAATTTGTCGAGAAGTTCCTAAGAATGTTTTCAAAAAAATATTCTTCGATAACTCGATCGTATGATTGCATCGACGCATCAACGCCACCCAATCTTACTCCAACAAGGATTACAGTATAAAGCTGTTTCCCAATTTGTCGAGAAGTTCCGCAAGAATATATTCTTAGGATAACTGATCGTATGGATTGCATCGACATCAACGCTACGCCTAATCTTACTCCAACTAGGATTACGAGTATAAACCGCTTCCAATTTGTCGAAGTTCCCGCAAGAATATATTCTTAGGGATAACTCGATCGTATGATTGCATCGACGCATCAACGCTACGCCTAATCTTACTCCAACAAGGATTACAGTATAAAGCTGTTTCCCAATTTGTCGAGAAGTTCCCGCAAGAATATATTCTTAGGGATAACTCGATCGTATGATTGCATCGACGCATCAACGCCACCCAATCTTACTCCAACAAGGATTACAGTATAAAGCTGTTTCCCAATTTGTCGAAGTTCCCGCAAGAATATATTCTTAGGATAACTCGATCGTATGATTGCATCGACGCATCAACGCCGCCTAATCCTACTCCAACAAGGATTACAGTATAAACCGCTTCCAATTTGTCGAGAAGTTCCGCAAGAATATATTCTTAGGGATAACTGATCGTATGGATTGCATCGACGCATCAACGCTACCAATCCTACTCCAACAAGGATTACGCAGTATAAACCGCTTCCAATTTGTCGAGAAGTTCCTAAGAATGTTTTCAAAAAAATATTCTTCGATAACTCGATCGTATGATTGCATCGACGCATCAACGCCACCCAATCTTACTCCAACAAGGATTACAGTATAAACCGCTTCCAATTTGTCGAGAAGTTCCTAAGAATGTTTTCAAAAAAATATTCTTCGATAACTCGATCGTATGGATTGCATCGACATCAACGCTACGCCTAATCTTACTCCAACAAGGATTACAGTATAAACCGCTTCCAATTTGTCGAGAAGTTCCGCAAGAATATATTCTTAGGATAACTGATCGTATGGATTGCATCGACGCATCAACGCTACCAATCCTACTCCAACAAGGATTACAGTATAAACCGCTCCCCAATTTGTCGAAGTTCCCGCAAGAATATATTCTAGGGATAACTCGATCGTATGGATTGCATCGACGCATCAACGCCGCCTAATCCTACTCCAACAAGGATTACGAGTATAAACCGCTTCCCAATTTGTCGGAAGTTCCCGCAAGAATATATTCTTAGGATAACTCGATCGTATGATTGCATCGACGCATCAACGCCGCCTAATCCTACTCCAACAAGGATTACGAGTATAAACCGCTTCCAATTTGTCGAGAAGTTCCGCAAGAATATATTCTTAGGGATAACTCGATCGTATGGATTGCATCGACATCAACGCTACGCCCAATCCTACTCCAACAAGGATTACGAGTATAAACCGCTTCCCAATTTGTCGAAGTTCCCGCAAGAATATATTCTTAGGGATAACTCGATCGCGGCGGATTGCATCGACGCATCAACGCTACGCCCAATCCTACTCCAACAAGGATTACGCAGTATAAACCGCTCCCCAATTTGTCGAGAAGTTCCCGCAAGAATATATTCTTAGGGATAACTCGATCGTATGGATTGCATCGACATCAACGCTACGCCTAATCTTACTCCAACTAGGATTACGAGTATAAACCGCTTCCAATTTGTCGAGAAGTTCCCGCAAGAATATATTCTTAGGGATAACTCGATCGTATGGATTGCATCGACATCAACGCTACGCCTAATCTTACTCCAACTAGGATTACGAGTATAAACCGCTTCCAATTTGTCGAGAAGTTCCCGCAAGAATATATTCTTAGGGATAACTCGATCGTATGGATTGCATCGACATCAACGCTACGCCTAATCTTACTCCAACTAGGATTACGAGTATAAACCGCTTCCAATTTGTCGAGAAGTTCCCGCAAGAATATATTCTTAGGGATAACTCGATCGTATGGATTGCATCGACGCATCAACGCCGCCTAATCCTACTCCAACAAGGATTACAGTATAAACCGCTCCCCAATTTGTCGAGAAGTTCCCGCAAGAATATATTCTTAGGGATAACTCGATCGTATGGATTGCATCGACGCATCAACGCCGCCTAATCCTACTCCAACAAGGATTACGAGTATAAACCGCTCCCCAATTTGTCGAAGTTCCTAAGAATATTCTCACAAAAAATATTCTTCGATAACTCGATCGTATGGATTGCATCGACGCATCAACGCTACGCCTAATCTTACTCCAACTAGGATTACGAGTATAAACCGCTCCCCAATTTGTCGAAGTTCCCGCAAGAATATATTCTTAGGGATAACTTCGATCGTCGCGGATTGCATCGACGCATCAACGCTACGCCTAATCTTACTCCAACAAGGATTACAGTATAAACCGCTCCCCAATTTGTCGAGAAGTTCCTAAGAATGTTTTCAAAAAAATATTCTTAGGGATAACTTCGATCGTCGCGGATTGCATCGACGCATCAACGCCACCCAATCTTACTCCAACTAGGATTACGGTATAAAGCTGTTCCCCAATTTGTCGAAGTTCCTAAGAATATTCTCACAAAAAAAATATTCTTAGGGATAACTCGATAACCCTTAATTTCCTCCCACCATAATATCCAAGAGAGGAACAACCTGACGAGGCATGAAAGTCATGTTGACACCGGACAAAGTGTCCCGAAGAAACTTCTCCCACTGGGGATAATCATATCCCAACAACGGTCAAAGCGCCACACTCGCCGAACAAGGCCGCGATGATGGTTGAAGGCCAAGTGGTCTCCTGCTGCGACGAGGAATCCTCGGAGGACATCTCCATGAAAGATTAATCCTCCCGCTGTGGTTAAACTAACAACACACGGGATGATGGAAGAAATAGCCGATTGAGGGTTATGATATTCCATGTATACGACACAACCAACGTGTCGCCAACAAGGAGTTCGCCGATATACGGAGAAGTCCAAAAGTCTGATGGTTAGTCAAACAACGACCAACCGACACGAAGTTGCAAACAAAACTCACCCACCAATCAAGATTTCAACAAAGCGTCGACAATAAATGCAAAGACCGCGGATCTTATCGTAAATCTTACAAAGAACCGGATGATCCGAAGAATCAAGACTTGAAGCTAACTTTGGGACCCTCTCGGCGGGCGGGAACCATCATGTCCAAAGTATTCCGTGCTCGCCTATAAAACAACGAGATCAAACACTTTGGAGGGTATCTGTGGCGTTGAAAAAGGCTTACAAGATCCCGAAACCAACTTCGTGGCGGATTCGGCAAAATGACAACCCATCGAATGATACGGACGCCGACCGTTAAGAGGCTTAACCTCGCCATTTGGCGAGCCTCGTGTTCGTTTGGCGAACCTCGTCATTTGGCGAGCCTCGTGTTCGCTTGGCGAACCTCGCCATTTGGCGAGCCTGCGTGTTCGTTTGGCGAACCTCGTCATTTGGCGAGCCTCGTGTTCGCTTGGCGAACCTCGCCATTTGGCGAGCCTGCGTGTTCGTTTGGCGAACCTCGTCATTTGGCGAGCCTCGTGTTCGCTTGGCGAACCTCGTCATTTGGCGAGCCTGCGTGTTCGTTTGGCGAACCTCGTCATTTGGCGAGCCTCGTGTTCGCTTGGCGAACCTCGTCATTTGGCGAGCCTGCGTGTTCGTTTGGCGAACCTCGTCATTTGGCGAGCCTCGTGTTCGCTTGGCGAACCTCGTCATTTGGCGAGCCTGCGTGTTCGTTTGGCGAACCTCGTCATTTGGCGAGCCTCGTGTTCGCTTGGCGAACCTCGTCATTTGGCGAGCCTGCGTGTTCGTTTGGCGAACCTCGTCATTTGGCGAGCCTCGGTTCGTTTGGCGAACCTCGCCATTTGGCGAGCCTCGTGTTCGTTTGGCGAACCTCGTCATTTGGCGAGCCTGCGTGTTCGTTTGGCGAACCTGCGCCTTTGCTTCTACCTCTACCGACTTGGTCGAGGCACTGCTAATTTGGTTAAGCACTCGGCCAAGTAGCCGAGGTGGCTCTGGCTACTTTGACCAAGCCACCTCGGCCGACTTGGCGAGCACCCGACCAGGCCCGGCTGAAGGCCGGCCCAAGTGCCGGGTGGCTCGGCTGCTTTGTGAACCGCCGGCCAACTTGGCGAGCACCTCGACAAGGCGTGGCAGCCTGAGACCCTCCCGACTTGTATAAATAGGGGGTCTTCGGCCTACTGGGAAGGAGAGATTTCGGGATTTTTAGAGAGCAAGGGCTTCTGAGGAGATTTCAGGGATTTTCAGAGCTGGATTTCGTGAGATCTTCAAGAATTCTTATGAGATCCACGAAAGGCCGACGACGGTTCGAAAGCACCGGCAGCACAAGTTCGCTGGACGCCCGATCTACAAGCGAAGGTAATCAACTCGGTCGAACTACAGATACCCTCTAGATTAAGCTTCGCCTTAATCTCGTGGATAGCTGCGGATTTCTCCTAGTAGATCTCACCCGCCCGCGATCCTCTCCTTCTTGAGTGTGATCCCTCAGCGCTTCGCTTCTTCGGAACGGGCCCTCTACGCCTCAGAGTTCCGTAACCCTGTCCCTACCGGATCGAATTGCGCTGTGGTCCACGGACACAAAAGTCCCCAAGACAGCAAAGAACTCCATGCAAGCGGGACCTCGATATAACAGATCCTCGTGTTTGTTCACTAAGGAGAAAGTTGTAATTTTTCGCTTTCATTGTACTTGAAATAAAAGGCATTCTTTTGTTTGAATTTTTGTTGTAGGCCAAAGAAGCTGTAAGCAAGTTCAAACGAAGCAATGAATAACAAACCGACTTTTACCGCGAACAACCCCGGCAATGTGGTAGCCATGGCGGCAATCATCGCGGGTCTAGAAGGTGAGAAATTATCTAATTCTCTCATTATGCATCCCATGGCCAACTTTAACCAGCTCATGACCAGAGCTCGGTCACACATGGACTCAGAGGATAGCCGATCCCACAAGAAGGCGGTCTGACAAGAAGTCTCGGAAGCCAAGTCCTCTAAGGGAAGGAAGGGTGAAGACGACTGGCCTAAATGTAAGCTCAGATTTGGTCGAGTCGACTGACAAGACCAGAGGAAGGAGACGACGAGAAGACTAACACTTGCCCCCCTCAACACTCCACTTTCACAAGTGTTGCATTTAATCCAAAAGGAGGGGTATCTTACCAAGATCCCGCCTTGCATGAAGTCAAACCCTCAAATGAGGGACATTCGACAATAATGTCGATACCATCGGGATCATAGTCACAACACTAATGACTACCGAATCCTATAAAGAGATGTCGAGGACCTCATCCAGAGGGGTCTATTCAAAAAGTTCCTCGCCAATTGCGGCAAGGAGGAGCCAGCCCAAGAGAAATCAGAGAGGAGAAGATCTAGGTCAAGATCACCTTGTCTGCATCAATAAAATAATGCCCGATGAGCATCGGCAGTAACATCACCAGTGGTGGCTCTACAGCAAGGAGAATGTCAAACAATGCTTGGAAAAAGTATGCCCGACGAGCATTGGAGGTGAATCTCTGTGAAAAAGGCTCAAAGAAGATCAGCCCATCTCCTTCAATGACGCTGATCGAAAGGCATGATGATACCCCATGATGACCCCATCATCATCTCCGTGCAAATCAACGGATTTCGGGTCAAAAGGATCTTGGTGGACGCAGGAAGTTTTACAGATATCTTGTTCATGGATGCATTCAATCAGATGGGGGTTGACAAATCCAAGCTATAACCTTGCCCGAGTCTCCTTGTAGTCTTCTCGGGGCATTCGATTTGGCCGAAAGGATTGATCACCCTACCCATGGTAGTCAGTGACTACCATCACTAGTCCATAATTCAGGTCCAATTTATTGTGATGGATGTTAAATCAGCCAACAACGTCAGCCTTGGGAGGACTTCCTTGAACGACTTCCAAGTTGTTCCCTCCACCTACCACCAAATGATAAAGTTCCCGACCCCAGAAGGAATCGGACTTGTGGGAGCAACCAGCGAGAAGCTAGATTCTACTACTTGCTCTCCATGAAGGGTAAAGGGACTTTCAAAACTCTGCCAGTCGAGAGGACCCAAGCTCAGCTCGGCCCTAATGAAACAAAGAAGGTTAAAATCGGGCGGAGCTAACTGAGTCACAGCGAGGAGCAATCATTGCGTTCTTTCGGGCCAACACAGATGTTTTTGCCTGGGTACCTAAGGATATGGTAGAGATTGCCCCAGAAGTCATAACTCATGAGTTATCCATCAACTGACATAGCAAGCCAATCTGACAGAAGAAGAGACATCTCGGATCCGAGTGATAGCAGACGACAGTGGAAGAAATCGACCGACTGCTAAAAGCCAATTTCATGTGGGAAGTCCAGTACCCCGAGTGGCTATCTAATATAGTGCTGGCCAAGAAATCTAGCGGTAAATGGAGGATTTGTGTCGACCTCACTCACCTCAACAAAGCTTATCCCAGGACAGCTACCCCTTCCCCCAGATTGACCAGCTAGTTGATGAGAGTGCTGGCCATGAAATGCTCAGGTTCATGGATGCCTTCTCAGACTACAATCAGATAAAGATGACGGAAGATGATGAAGAGATGACCTCTTTCATTACGGATCAGGGTACCTTTTGTTACAATATGATGTCCTTTGGTTTCAAGAATGCAGGAGAAACCTATTAGAAGTTGATCGACATGATCTTTAAAGATCAATCTGGTCATAATGTGGAGGCCTATGTGGATGACATCCTGGTGAAGTCCAAACGAGCTAACTCCCTTGTTGAAGATCTCAAAGAAATCTTCTCTATTCTCTGCCGATACCAGATAAAGATCAACCCTGTGAAGTGTGCCTTCGGAGTTTAACCAGGTAAATTCCTCAATTTCATGATAACTCAACGAGGAATCGAAGTCAACCCAGGGAAGATAGCTACTATTAAAGGGTTGTCTGAGCCTCGCACAGTGAGGGACATCCAAAAATTAAATGGAAGAATAGTTCCCTTGAGCCATTTTCTCTCCAAGTCAGCTGAAAGGAGCGTTCCCTTCTTCAAAGTCTTAAGAGGGGCTAAAGGACCCAGAGACGACATCGAGTGGATGGCAGAGTGTAGCAACGCTGTCATAGAGCTTAAGAGGTATCTAACGTCCAAGCTCTTATTGAGCAAACCCATAGAAGGGGAGCCACTCTACCTCTACCTGGCCATCTCATCAGAGGCTGTGAGCTGGGTCCTGGTCCATGAAGAAGAGAATGTCCAGAAGGCAGTATACTATGTCAATTGTATCTTGAAGGTAACTGAACTTAATTACATTCTCATTGAGAGAGCCACCTTCGCTCTCATCACCACAGCCAGAAGACTATGTCTGTACTGTCAAGCACACATAGTGATAATGTGGACCAATCTACCTCTGAAAAAGGCACTCAGCAATCCTACCACTTCCGGATGAATGATTAATTGGTCCATTGAACTCAACGAGTATGATTTTTAGTTCAAGTCCAAGACAACCATAAAGGCCCAGGTCCTAGCTGACTTCCTGATTGAGTCATCTGATCCAGAAGACAGCCCACCAACCTAGAGATCGACTCCTCTCCCTGACGCTCCATGCTCGGTCCAGAAGCCGGTCAAGAGGGCCCCATCTTGGAAGAACAATGCTCCTGATATGATTTGCTAGAGTTTTCATCATGGTGGTTGCTAAAAGTCAACAGATATTCAGGAGAAAGTGGTAGTGGAACAGGAGTAGTTCTACATAGCCCAGAGGGATATATCCATGAGTATTCGATCTCCTTCATTTTTCCTATATCGAACAATGAAGCTGAATATGAAGCTCTCCTGACTGAACTCAGAGTCATCCTGGCAGTCAAGCCAAAGTCTATTTTTACTATTGCCGACTCTCAGCTTATAGCCTACCAAGTGCTGGGAGAATATGAAGCAAAAGATCCTAGGATGGCAAAATACATGGGGAAAGTCAAAGAGTTGCTGGGTAACTGAAGGAGATCAGAATTGAGTAGGTCCCAAGAGCCCATAACGCTCGCGCAGATGCCTTATCTAAACTAGGCTCCTTGAGCTCAGGGGTGGGTCAAGGGCCAGTGTACACAGACACCCTCAAACAGCCCAGCATTATTGAAGCAATGGTAGACTCGATCATGAAGAAAGGTCTCCATCGGAGACATGTTGGATGGATTCACTCATCCAATATCTAACAAATGGAACTCTACCTAAGAACCAAGCGGAAACCAAAAATCTGTCAAGGAATGCCTTGAAGTATCTAATGATCAAATATCAACTCAACCATCTTTCTTATACAAGTAGCAGTATGAAGCCTTATCTTCGGTGCCTCTGACGTGAAGAAGAGGACTGTGTCCTGAGGGAGATCCATGAGGGGGGATATGCGGGAACCACATAGGGGACAAAATCCTAGCACAGAAGGCCATCAGGCAGGGTTATTACTGTCCAACCATTTTGGCCGAGTCTAAAAAACTCACAACCCAATGCAAAGCCTGCTAACTTTTCTTAAACATCCCGCGAGCTCCAGCAACCGAGCTCACTCACCTCATCAACCCGGTCTCATTCACCCAGTGAGGCTTAGACTTGTTGGGACCATTTTTAATAGCAGCCAGACAGTAAAAATTCTTGATTGTAGCCATAGACTACTTCACCAAGTGGATAGAAGCCGAGCCGCTAGCAAAAATTAGGGAAAGCAATATCCGCAGTTTGTGTGGAAGTTGATCATTAGCTGATTCCGGGTGCTGATAGCTCTCATAATAGACAATGACAATCAATTCGATAGCAAGGGATTCCACAACTTTTGAGAAGAATGGAAAATCAAACTCAAATTCACCTCGGTGGCATACCCCCAGTGCAACGACCTAGCAAAAGCAGCAAATAACTGCTTATTGCAAGAATTGAAAAAGAGGATGGACGAAACATTAGGAGCCTAGGTCGAAGAAGTCCCTTATATTTTGTGGTCATAAAGAATGACCCACAAAAATTCCATAGGAAAAACTCCATTCAGACTAACATACCAAGCAAAAGCAGTCATTCCAGTAGAGGTCGGCATGCCTACTATGCGACTACAATACTTTGATGAAGAGGCCAATCAAATTGGTATGCGATGGGAACTCGACCTCATCAACGAAGTTAGAGAGCAAGTACTTCGATCACAATTCATTAGTCAGCAGTGCATCGCCCGACACTACAACAGCCGAGTTTGACCCCGAAGGTTCAAAATTAGAGATTTGGTTCTTTGAAAGGCCACTTTCAATAAAGAAATCAACTGTGGCAAGCTTGTCGCCAACTATGAGGGACCTTACAAAGCCATTAGAGAAGCTCACCCAGGAACTTACTGCTTGCAGAGTCAAGACGAGAAGGTCTTGAAGCATCCTTGAAGTATAAAATATCTCAAGAAATACTTCTAATAAATGTAATTGCATGGCCCCCATCTTAATGAAAAGCTATTGTTTCTCTCTACAAATCTGTTCAAAGCCCTTGCGACTCGGTCTTCACTGACTCGTCCAAGGTATTCAAAGCCCTCTATATCTATTTTCAGAGTAAACCCAAGGCATGAATAAAGTCCTTGTGACTTGGCCTTCACTGACTCGTCTAAGGCATCCAAAGACCTTGGTATCATTCTCATGAGTAAGCCCAAGGCATGGTGAAAAAGTCCTTGTGACTCGGTCTTCACCAACTCGTCCAAAGCATCGAAAGACTTTGGTATTATTTTCATGAGTAACACCAAGGCACAGTGAAAAAAGTCCTTGGGATTTGATCTTCACCAACTCATCTAAGGCATCCAAAGACCTTGGTATCATTCTCATGAAAAAGACCTTAGTTTCGGTTTTCAGAGAGTAAACCCAACGTAAAGACCTTGGTTTCGGTTTTCAGAGAGTAAACCCAAGGCATGATGATTGCCCTTATGGCTCGGTCCTTCCCAACTCATCCAAGGTATCCCAAAGACCTTAAGTATAAAACGCTAAGGCATCATTCGGTCCCTACCGACTCGTTCAAAATAGAAATACTTACGATATTTCAAAATAAAAGCACACAATGAGAAACAACTCAGAATAAAGCACAAAAAATTTGAGTCAACAAAATTAAGTCTTACAGGACTTTACATGACTCGATAAAAAATATATATACAAGCTCTTCAGCCGTGAGGAGCTCCTAAGTTAGAGCAGATCAAGCGGAGCCGAACGAAACCTGAAGAAGGAGTTGAAGAAGAACCCTGGGGCAAAAGCCAGAGTAGGAGCGGAACTTGTATCGGGAGCATCAGCGGGAGGGGTTCCTGGTCTGCTGGAGGAGGGGGATGAGCTGGCTTTATCACCGAAGCCTTCAGCCTCATCTTCATCTCACCTGCCAGTGCCTCCTTATCTTCCTCCACCAGTCCCAATCCTCCTCCTACCATCTCGATTCCCTTGAGGACTTTGAGACAGACGCTCACCCTAGAAGGATACTTGAATCTGTCAGAGTTGGTCTTGAGCTCGTGGAGAAGCTGCTACATTACGTAGTCAAACCCCGCAATGCAAGCACGAGCGACCTCCACCTTTTTGAGAGTATCATTATAATACATCTCGACTATTTTAATCCATTGGGCGTCCGACTCCAAGAAGGCCACTCGGTCCTGCAGCATCCGGACCTGAGCAAGAAGGGAGTTGCGTTATTGCTCGACCTCTTGAGCAATCTGGGTAGCTTCTTGTCGAAGATTCTCCTAAAGAATTGCCTCCTACTTCAGCATTGCCCTCAGCTCCTCTAAGTCGAGACGAGCCACTCGAGCCCAGTCATAAGCATCCTCCATCTCTCTCTTCTCAGCCTCGACTTTTGACTCGAGGTATTCAATCTTCTCCTTGGCAAGGCCCAAGTCATGATGGGGGAGGTTGAGATCCTCCTAGAGACCCTTTATCTCCTTCTGGGCCTTAGCAAGGTGGGCCGCTTGTTGTTGGGAAGCTTCAATAAGTGCCTTGATCTTCTCGTCCTAGCAAGTCAACTTGCATTTGACCTCAGCCTGACCCCTCTTGAGCTAATCCAGCTCATTCCCCTTGGTAGCGACCAGTAGCTCGACCACTTTTTAAGCCTCCCTATGAGTCGTTGCCTCCCGGAGCTTGAAGAAGAGGTCCCGAGATTGCTCATATCGGCTAAATAACTCAGTCTCTACAAGTACCCCTCTGATATGATAGCTCTAAAGAGCTTGATGAAGGCCGACATTAGGAACTCCTCTCAACAAAGTCTGATCTTCAGTGATGAGGAACTGCTCAATTGCTTTAGCCTGGTCTGACCTGAATTCTAGGACCGACCCCCTCGAGTCTAGCCGAGGGCCTGGGATGAAAATGTTCTCATCTGACGGCTCTTTGTCTTGGCAAGGGCGAGTCTTTATCACCCCTATCAGAGTCGCCCTCATCTTGTCCCACTCAGGAGGGGCGAGCTCACTGATATGGCTCTCCTAGAAGGCCAGGGGCCCTCTCTCGGCTTAGCTTGTGCACCAGCACCGGCCTCATCCCCGATTGGGGCCTTAACTCCTGTCGGCTCCAAGTCAAGAAGATCCCCTTCAACTACTTCCCACTCAACATCCGGCTGTGGGGACTCACCACCCACATCAATGACTTTGGGTGGGGGAACTGGGGGAGCCGGAGCCCCACTGGTCTACCTGGGAGCCGCCTCACTTTAGCCACCTCCTCTTCGAGGGCGAAGAGTCTCTCCATACTGCCTTCAGTTTGGCGATGACCCTTCGAGTTTGTCTTCTTCCTCTTTTTCTTCTCGGACCTCTCAGTCCGAGCTGTGGAGGAACCCGAGCCTAGGCCTAGTCGGGCCACAAGCTGCAGGGTCCTAGTGCAAAGCTTGGACCTCCTCTTCTGCCAGCTCAGCATGAAGACGTTTCCGAGGTCCCATAGAGGGGCCGGCATGGGGAACCTCTGTAGGCCGCTCTTCAAGGGCCAAAATAATAGCCCGAGATAAATCAACTTTGGTGTCCTGTGTATCAGAGATGCTGGCAGCTCAAGCATGGCATTGCCGAAGAGCTTCTCACAACAACGAGACCCTTTGTAGGTTCGGATCTTCTCCAGACCTAGCCTGTCTGCATCCAAGAGCTTCACCGCCTTCAAGCCCTTTTTCTTTATCTCTAGCCATGTGGAGAAAGCCAGAATCAGGTCGGCACCGAAGAGAAAAAATAATTTCTCCGCCTTCAAGCCCTCTTTCTTTATCTCTAGCCATGTGGAGCAAGCCAGAATTGGATCGGTGTCAAAGAGAAAAAAGGATTTTTTTTTCATCCATTGGAGACTAGTTGAAAGTCACGGACTGTCTATAGATAGAAGTGGTCATCGCCTTTATAGGCCTTGGCGCACAGCAGATGGCCCAAAATGCCTAATGTTGGCTCGATGTTCACCCAATGGCATTCGACGAGGAAGGCAACTAAAAAAGCAATGGAGTTGGACTTCAACTGCGCCGGCGATACCCCCAAAGCCCTGAAAACCCGCTGGAGGAACGGGTGCAGCAGCGACAGAGGCCAAAGTCAAAGTGGTGTCAGTATATCGGCACTAAATCACTGCTGTGATGATAGACGGCGTGATCCTTCGTCGGAACTGACAAGGTGAAGGCGCTAGGGATATCAAAGTCTTTGGTATACTATTCGAGATGGATCTGGAGAATCGTCGACTTGTACTTATGGAGAAGTGCAATTCTAGCCTCATTACGAACGGTGGAGGGTTAAGCGCTGGAGGCCATCGGGGTAGTCAAAGAAGATGATCAGAAGTAGCAGAAGTCTAAGAAAAAATGGCCAAAGTTTTCACTGATAAAACTCAAAAATTTTCTAGGGTTTGGAAAGTGAGAGAAGGCATTGAAGGGGGTGGATATATATAGGCGTGGGCAGATAACACGCTGCACAATCTCAACGGTCGGCTAGGTTTCCTAAAAAATCACTGATGGCTTTCAAAACCGAAGTGACCCCTCGTCAATCGAGGCATCGGCTTATCAACCGCAGCACCATATCTTCAAACTATTGTGCATGATCTGCACTAATGTTAGAATATCACATCGCAGCTGTCTTTCAAAAAAGGAGGCTCAGATCCCTGAGGCAACAAAAAGGTGGAATGATTTAGTTTCTCTCGAACTCGGCTTTCCAAATCCGAATGAAAGGGGCCAGTGTTGTATCCTAAAAATTACTAAGTCTAATAAATTCTTGAGAGTCGGCCATGTGTCATATTTAACTGGCCGAGTCCTATAAGTCTGAAGACCCGACTCGAATTTGAGCATCGCCGATCTCCCTGACAGCCCAAATTCGAGATGACATGCGCCTTCAAGTCGGGATCCGCTAGTAGAACCTGAGTCCGAGATGAAAGGCGTCTTCTACTTGGGCCCTCGCTAAGGAATGTCTCGAATGATGGGATGACCTATCAGCTTTAATAGCCATATTCAGTCGCCCAATCACCATCGCATTTAATGTTGGGTCAGAGTCATTTTGACTCTTCGAGTCAAAGTTATGACTCCTCGGGCGACGCCAGCACTTCACTCATTCTGTCAATATCGCATTAAACGCAAAGGTGACTCGTTCAATCGGCTGTCGGCACGTGTAAAGTGCGGTCTGATCAACCAACTGCACCGACCCAGTCAAATTACTAATGCACCCTTGCCAGCCCTCTATGAATAGTGGGCAATCTCTACTATTCTAAAGAATGCAAATATTGCTGTATAACACCATGAAACTAGATTCTGCAAACTTGCTTAATCTATTACTGACTTGAATGTCGGAGGACACGCCGAAGCAACAAACTCCGGCCCTCTAACGGGTGTTCTCTGTGCAGGAATCTACCTCCTTCTGATTGATCAGCTATCAATGAAGATTATCCTCTAAACATCCACTTACCTATACAATTAACTTTCTGACATAAACAAAAATGACATAATCTAGATATAGACTATGAGATATTACATATCAATGATGAAATAGTGCGTTGTGCTTGGTGGGTTTCGTCACAAAAAAAGGGGGGAAAAGAGATTTTACATGAGTGTTAGTTTATAAAATAGGGTTAATTGCAAATAGACCTCTTATAGTATTGACCGATTGCGTACAGACTCCATGTAGTTCTATTTGTACGGATAGACTATTTGGGTGAATTTTATTATTATTTTATTTTTTTAACTCTTAAAACGGTCAAGAAGGCTTTGAGGAGGCAATAGACCTTTTATAGTTCTATGTGAGAATAGATTCTTAATTCCCTTTTCTTTTCTTTTTGTTTTTTTTACTCATAAAAGAGACAAAAAATTTCACTGGGGTATTTGCAATTGGGCCAATACTACGGTGAGAGTCTATCGCACAAATAAAACTATAGGGTTAATTGTGAATAGACCTCCTATAGTATTAGTCGATTGTATAGACTCCATGTAGTTCTATTTGTACCTGATAGACTATTTGGGTGAATTTTTTGACTCTTAAAACATTCAAAAAGTTTTGAGGAGGTAGATAGACCTCTTATAGTATTGACCGACATGCATGCATCCATGTAGTTCTATTTGTACCTGATAGACTATTTGGGTGAATTTTTTGACTCTTAAAACATTCAAAAAGTTTTGAGGAGGTAGATAGACCTCTTATAGCTCTATTGGTGAGGATAGATCTCCAATCACTCTTTTCTTTTCTTTTTGTTTTTTACTCATAAAAGAGACAAAAATTTCACTGGGTATTTGCAATTGGGCCAATACTACAGGAGAGTCTATCCGCACAAATAAAACTATAGGGTTAATTGTGAATAGACCTCCTATAGTATTAGTCGATTGTGTATAGACTCCATGTAGTTCTATTTGTGCAGATAGATCCACTGGTGAATTTTTTGACTCTTAAAACATTCAAAAAGTTTTGAGGAGGTAGATAGACCTCTTATAGCTCTATTGGTGAGGATAGATCTCCAATCACTCTTTTCTTTTCTTTTTGTTTTTTACTCATAAAAGAGACAAAAATTTCCTTGAGGTATTTGCAATTGGGCCAATACTACGGTGAGAGTCTATCACACAAATAAAACTATAGGGTTAATTGTGAATAGACCTCCTATAGTATTAGTCGATTGTGTATAGACTCCATGTAGTTCTATTTGTACCTGATAGACTATTTGGGTGAATTTTTTGACTCTTAAAACATTCAAAAAGTTTTGAGGAGGTAGATAGACCTCTTATAGCTCTATTGGTGAGGATAGATCTCCAATCACTCTTTTCTTTTCTTTTTGTTTTTTACTCATAAAAGAGACAAAAATTTCCTTGAGGTATTTGCAATTGGGCCAATACTACGGTGAGAGTCTATCACACAAATAAAACTATAGGGTTAATTGTGAATAGACCTCCTATAGTATTGACCGATTGCGTACAGACTCCATGTAGTTCTATTTGTACGGATAGACTATTTGGGTGAATTTTATTATTATTTTATTATTATTTTTATTTTTTTTAACTCTTAAAACGGTCAAGAAGGCTTTGAGGAGGCAATAGACCTTTTATAGTTCTATGTGAGAATAGATTCTTAATTCCCTTTTCTTTTCTTTTTGTTTTTTTTACTCATAAAAGAGACAAAAAATTTCACTGGGGGTATTTGCAATTGGGCCAATACTACAGTGAGAGTCTATCCGCACAAATAAAACTATAGGGTTAATTGTGAATAGACCTCCTATAGTATTAGTCGATTGTGTATAGACTCCATGTAGTTCTATTTGTGCAGATAGATCCACTGGGTGAATTTTTTTGACTCTTAAAACATTCAAAAAAGTTTTGAGGAGGTAGATAGACCTCTTATAGCTCTATTGGTGAGGATAGATCTCCAATCACTCTTTTCTTTTTCTTTTTTTTTCTTTTTTTCTTTCTTTTTTTTTTTACTCGTAAAAGAGACGACAAAGTTCAAGGGGGTGCATTTGCACTTAGGCCAATACTGCAGGGGTTCTATCCGCACAAATAAAACTAAGGAGATGTCTACTCGTAATTGAATGATACTACAAGAAGTCTATTTGCAATTAACTCTATAAAATAAGACGATGAATGGCTGGAAATAATTTTATATATCAATGAACTATCATTTCCAGTAAGTCACATGTATACTATATGTTGAAGCCAAGCCCTCTTTTTGGCCCATGCATGTTAACCATATTCTTGGATTTTCGGGAATGTCCTCATATTTAGGTAAAAAAACGACAGAAATATCCACAAACTGGGGGGAAAATCAACATAAAAAAATCCCTTCAAACCCATGAAAATGCCCTCAAACGTGGCAAAAGTAGCAACCGAACAAACTGTATGATCCCTTTATAATTCAATTACGACCCTCATACACGTTCTACGTTTGTGTCCTAGAACATTAGTGATCACTTAAATGCACAACGTTAACAATACTTGTTTTGCCAGAAAAATTCACACTAGGCATTTATAATAAAATTAACAGTTATTAAAAAAAATAATGAAAGTTTGTGTTACGTATGTATATATATGAATCTTAATTAAGGGTACATGATACAACAAAACTTTATCATAAAAAGTTTTCATTTCTATGATAAAGTTTTCATTTCTATGAGCAAGTACTATCATAGAAAGTTTTCATTAATTAGATTTAAGAGTGATCCGACGAATATTCCTCCATCTTAATACCTACATTCAATGAATATTAAGGGATAATCCCCATGGAGAGGGTCCTATCCACCCACGTCATTACTAAACCAGTGGGTCCACTTGGGCCCCACGTTCTGATCTCATGTGGTCCCCACAAGAACCTACCCCACCACCCAACATCTCCAGCTGTCATTGTGGAGGCCAATTTCTCGTGCTGCCGGCTCAAGGACCACACGTGACTCACCCACTTCCTCATCCCGGCCCACAACCATCTCCCTCCCCACATATTTTCTGCCCACCTCTTTGGGCCCCACCATCAACACCCACAATATTGTTCAACTCTAGGGTTTTACACAAAACCTCTTTAGACTTTAGAAATTTCACTAAACCTCCTACTTATCAAGAGTTTCTCAAAGAATGTACCAAAATTAGCATAACAATGAATAGACGGGGAATCCGCGGACGTCCATTTTCTAAAAAGAAGTTGTTAAGCGACGATGATTCCCGCTTAAGTGAGAAAAAAAGTTATCATAGCGCGTTGCAGTGATTATGTTGGCCATCGCTGACGACACCTGAGAATGAGCATTTCATTCTATTCTATCTTAGCATATTCCCGAAATCCCGAGTATCAAATGAGACCTTAGAATTTGACCCTGTCGTTTAACGAAGAGAGATTAAGAAGAAAGATTAACCTACTTAGCCCATTTGTTTATCCGAATGACTAAATTAATTAACTCGTTAGCAAGATTTACTTTAATTCTTGTGACTCTTTTTTGTGTTCCGGAAACAAGGAGGATAAGTCCTTTTTATTATAAATAGTATTATTATTTCCAACTGTCTACAGTTAGATTAGTAAACCTCTTCTTTTAAGAGATTATTACTAACTTCCATTAACTACCATTAGAAAGTTACTTAATCCATCTGTAGTTTTTGCATTTGGCAAAAGAAGAGGCGTTAATTCAATTTATTTCCTATGTATAGTATTTTATTACTTGATAGGTTAAGGAGGGTCTCATTTAACCCTTATCTAATCCGTTGGCCAAGGACACCTCAAACATTACCAAGTAGTTAAACACTTTAGAACATATTAAGAACGTATGAACATGAGTATGTTGTTAGTTTTGTTAGTAATTTTTCTCAAAGTTCAGTGAAGTTTATGGGAACTCTCTAAATAAGAGGGGGTTTGTGGAATGTAAAAAGTTTAAGGGTCTTGTACAAAAAAAAACGGATAAAGATGTGGGGTTTCATGACTTTACGCAAAAGTTAATTCAAGGGAAAATAAAAAAGATAAATAAAAAATAAAAATTCAACAAACACCCTCACTAAAAAAACAACAATAAAATACAGATAAGGGAGGTTCTACAGTTTTACGAGAGGTCTTCGAGACCCCCAAAATTTGGGGAGGTAGCCAAAATCAAGAAGATCCACTAGAATCGTAAACAGATCATCTTCACTAAAACTACGGTTAAATTTCATAATAACAGTAGGAGAAATAAGGATTAGATCTCAATCAGTTAAAAAAAAAACCAAAAAGACAAAAAAAATTTAAAAAAAAACAAAAAGTTAACAAACCCTAATTCTCCGTACTACTATCAGACAACCTCTCCTCATCCTCCCCCTCCTCCTCCTCTTGCTCCGCCGCCTCCCCCATCAACCTCAGCTCCTCCTTCCCTCCCTCCGCCGCTTCCGACGGCGGCGACGGCTGAACCTCGCCGGAAAACATCGGCCTCATCGCCCCCAGGTTCACCACCTGCGGCCCCGCCGGAAACGTCCATATCACCTCCTGGCTCCCCGCCGCCGCAGCCGCTGCCGGAGGCGGTATCATCCACACCGCCGGCGGCCACATCGGCACCATCCCCTGCCCCATCGTCATCGGAGCCAACCCCGTCGACATCGGCACCGAGCTCACCGCCCTCGTCGGCTGCAGCTTCCTCCTCTTTCTGATACTCTCGTCCGTCGACGACGTCGACGGGGCGGAGCTCGGCGCCTGCGTCGGGATCCTCAGAGTCCCGTCGACCGTCGTCGCGATGGCCGGAACGGTGCCGGTTCCGGTAGCGGCGATGATCGCGGGCTCGGCGTGCTGGAGGAGCCAGCGGATGGTCTCGCCGTCGGACTTGTGGCCGAGCTCGCGCGTGAGCTGGAAGATCCGCGCGGCGCAGGCCGCCGGCATGCGAATCCGGCGGCCGCGGCCCTCGACCTTCGTATGCCGGTCCTTCGTCCTCGCCGGCGGCCGCTGCACGATCTGGAGGCCGCCCATCATGTCGACGGGCTCCGGCTTCGGGATTATGAGGCGGTGGTGCGTCGACGGAGCTATCGTCACCGCTCCGGCGGCGGTGACGTCATCGGCGATTCGGAGGTGAGTGCTTCGTCTCGCTTCGTCGTCTTGATCCTGAGAGTTTGAATCCATTAAAACCCTAGAAATCGATGGGGAGGGGGGGCCGTCTGTTTTTATCCTCGCTGGACCCCTTGATCCAACGGTGGGTCCGGGGTTTTTAGTTGGAACCGACCCCACCATGGATGATCTGAACCGTTGGATCGAGGTGGGGTTTGGAGGGTGGGGATTCGATGATGATAGGGGTTTTTTGAGAAGGTTGTGGGAAATTACTGATGTGAACTTTTGTTACCGGATATGCGCACCCGGTTATTCGCAACAACTCTTTCTCTTTGGTACAGTAGTGCTGGGTCCTTTTTGTGTGGGCCCGGCCCGTGTACTTTTAAGGAAACGTTTGGGGACCTGAAAAGGGACTAGCGATTTGACCGAAACCTTTTAAATGGGGAACTGACTTATGCCATGTGTGATGGCTACGGGTGGACTACGGTTCTATGTAGAGGTGAAAAAAAAATATGAGCATAGAAAATAACCATTAGGATATTGGTATTGATTATTAAAATCTATATCCCAAACCTATTTTAAATGCGATGTGTAATGAAATATTTAGATTCGCATTTGAAAAATCTGAATTTAGGTTAGTTATACAATTGTAACAGTTTTAGTCCTTAGATTAATAGATTTGAGGTTAATTTTGATGACCAAGAGATCTAATCTTAGCTTTTCAGATATAACGAACATGTTAATAAACTCTCTTTTATCATATGAACTATATTTTTTTCCTAATATTATCTAGTCCTCTTATATCCTTTTTGTATCTATATGTATACCTCCTTATAAATGAGCAAGCATATCCGTATCCATATTCAATTTTAGTGGATATGAATATGAATTTTCCTTATGGAGACATCCATATCCATGTATGTATTCATGATTGGTAAATTGATACATATATGATAAGTATCATATCTGAACCGTTTGCACCCCTATTTCCATGAGACACGAGAAAAGAAAATATTTTTAGTTAGCTTGATTCTCTAGCATTATACCGCTAATTAAAATATTTTAAACTAGTTGTAAAATTTATCTCTCTTGCCCTGAGAAAATAACAAATGATTGGATTTGCAATTGCAATTGCAAACAATTGTTCAACTTCTATTTACTATTTATAAGGATTTGAATGTAAGTCACAATTGCAACTATTTTAAATGCAAATGAGATCTAATTTTGTAATTTCATTGTGCAAATTGCAACAATAGCAAATAACTTCTGTAAAATAATAGAATTAAATTAAAGCCTGTGGCTACAACTACATATAAAAATAACATAAATGTTGTAATAACATGTATTGCAATTACAGTTGTTACAACTTCATAACTTTTTAATTGACATGGAATTGTAATATTTTAAGCAAAGTTTCGGCTGATAACTGTTTCATTATAACAAAATAAAGGAAAATTTGTGTCAATGCCCGGGAAATAAAATTTTGATGTGGCACAGCCCCATGTACTATTTTTCATGTGCTTTAGCCCTTAAAAAGTCCATATAATATGGCACAGCCCCTCCATCGCACAAAGTAATCAACTGGATACGTATTTTACCCAGGTTCCTCATTTTACCCCTCTTCTTATTCTCCACCAACCGAAAAGCTCCATCATCTCCCCATTCTCCCTTCCCACAAAATCCCAATCGCCGTTGTCTACTCCTCCTTCCTCTCCTCCTACTCTCTCTTAATCCTGACCATAACCCTCCTCCTCTTCTCCCTCTTTATCTTCCCCTCCAACCCGGCTGTCTCCTTTTCCTGCCTTCCCTTCCACCACCGCCGACCTTGAGTGCATCCTCAACTAGTTCGACTCCATTAGTGACGATACGATCTCTTTCTCCGAGCTCGCCGTCATCTTCTCCTCCCTTGACCATCCCCTTTCCTCCTCTAAGCTCTCTCGCACGATGGCCGAGACCGTCATCTCCTTTGTCGAACTCCCTCCCCCTCCCCTCTTTGTCGCCAACTCCACTGCTAATCTCCACACCAAGCAAACCCACATCCTTAAAAACTTCCTACGACCTCCTCTTCTCTCCCCTCCACTATTTCTCTCAAGTAAATCCCATGGTTAGATTATTATAATTTTACTTCTTAGTGGTGATTGAAGCTTGCCCAATTTATTTTTAATTGAAATGGATGAGTGAGATTTAGTTTCTTGGAGTAGCATGTTAAATGGGTATATGATATATGACAGTTTGGAGATTGCTTGTAAAGTGTTTGATGAAATGCCAAAGAGAGATATGTTTTCTTGGACAATGATAGTAACAGGTTATGTACAAAGAAAACGTCATGGAGACCTCGTCGTGTAGTTGTGTGTATGTAAATGTCAAAATTAAACAAACATATAATTGTATGGGTTGATTGTGAACTATGGAGTATTAACTGTGAATCTTACCTAGCTAATTTTAGCTTTACTCATTGTATGTTAACTTTATACAAATGAATATTAATTTTGAATGTTGAGTGTTAAGCTTACCCATTGGTCGTTAACTTTAGAGTATACGTATTAGGGTATTTTTGTAAAATTTTTAAAGGGTAATTTACCATTTCAGAAACTTTCAAGGGGAGGTTTGTAAAATTTAACAATTGTGCTATAAACTTGACATACCACGAGTAAATTCAACATCCAATTACTAGGATACATACCTTAAAATTTTAAAATTAAATGGAGTTCTTGATACCCCTAAAGTTGAGGGGAGGGGGGTGAGGGCGTGAGGAGGGGGAGGAGGTTTATGATATTTTGAAATTGATGGGAGGTTATTAGATAATTGTCCAAAGTTACGGGGGGTTTTCTAATAATGGCATGAGATAATTTATAAGTCCTACACTTTTTACTCCACTGACTTCTATCCACTATTCCTCCTTGTTCCTCATTATTTTGGGAAGAATAGAAATGAAATAGTGAGTTAGGATATCTATCAAATTTAACAAAAATAAGTTAATAATAGCTAAATATACTCTAAAAATTATCACTTTTACGCTTATAGTATAACCTTAACAAGTACACCATAACCTTAACAAGTACACCATAACCTTAACAAGTACACCATAACCTTAACAAGTATTTCATAACCTTAACAAGTATATGATAAGATTAACATGTATGTCGTAACCTTCGCATATATATTATAACATTAACATGTATGACATAACCTTAATAGATATATTAGACCCTTAACAAGTATTTCATAACCTTAACAATAAACATCAACTACGCTCACGACATCCAGCTTGCTAAGATTCATACCTTAAAATCTTAAAGTTAAATGAGGCTTTGTGATAAACCCTAAACTTGAAGGAAGGGGTTATGATATTTTGAAAGTTAGGAGGTTATTAGATAATCGCCCAAAGTTAAATGGGGTTTTGATAATAGAAAGAGATAATTTATAAGTCCTGCACTTTTACTCCGCTAACTTCTATCCACTATTCCTCCTTGTTCCTCATTATTTTGGGAAGAATAGAAATGAAATAGTGAGTTAGAAAAGCTATCAATTTAACAAAAATAAGTTAATAATAGCTAAATATACTCTAAAAATTATCACTTTTACGGTTATAGTATAACATTAACAAGTACACCATAACCTTAACATATATGCCATAACCTTAGTAGGTATAATGAATCTTAACAGTACATGATAAGATTAACATGTATGTCATAATCTTCACATAAATATTATAACCTTAACAGTACATTATAACCTTAATACATATATTAGATCCTTAACAAGTACATCATAGCCTTAACATGCATGTCATAACATCAACTACACTGTGAGATCTCCATGATATTTTCCTCTTCTTCTTACAAAATTATATATCCCCTTCCCCTCTTCATCTTCATGATGGCCAATTTTGAATTGTTAAATACTTAATCTCTTAAGGGATAGAATACCCGTCATTGATATCAGTAACGATCTGATCAGTCTAAATCCTAAAATCAAACCCAAAAATAAAAAAACTCATACTCATCATTCCAAACGTTAAAAATGAGAAACTCAAATTCTTAAAGTTATGGCGGCAAAATCCTCGGTGAGGAGGAGAGAGGAACATAATTTTGAGTTGGGTTTTGAAATTGGTCTAGTTACTTCGAAGAATTTTGTTGGGGTCAGAGATTGAGAGTGAAATTGAGGATAAAAATTTATGGGATTTTAAGAATCTGATGTCGTGAGCTTTGTTATTAGGAGCAATATATTGGAGGGTTGAGAGAGAGGAAGAGGATGAAGAGAAAGAAGAGGGAAGACATTGTTAAGAGTTGAGAGAGGAGGAGACGAATTTAATAATTTTTGTTAAATTTTATTAGTTGGTTTGATGAGGACGTATTTAATAATGATTGCGTTAGTTCTGGATGAGGATGATAGGTGTAGATTTCTTAATTGGAGGAAGGTTGGATTTCTTAATTGGAGGAAAGTAGTTAATTTTTGGATTTGGATGGAAATGCGGGGATGATGGAGGTTAAGTCGAGATAGGGAGACGGCAGGGGTCAGAGGGGAAGAGGAGGAAGAGGGAGAGAGGAGGAAGGTTAGGGTTAGGGTTTGGAGAGAGGTGGAGGAGAGGGAGGAGGAGCAGCAACATTAGCGGTGACATCGACAGTTGAGGTAGCGGAGGAGGATTTAGGGAGAGGGTTGAGTTGGGAGCGGAAAGAGAGGAGAAATTTTACCATTGTTGTGTACTCCATTGTAGGCATCAAAAATTGCTGAAGAACCTCAAATATGACTAAATCATGAGAAGATCGAAGGACAACGTCGTCGAAATCTCAAGAAGTCAACACATGAGAAGATTGTGTCTCGCCACGCTATGGACATGGTTTGTGCCTCGCCATGAGCGAGACACTTGCTTATGTCTCGCCGCTATGCAGATTTTCAGTGTGTCTCGCCACGAAGCGAGACATTTGATGTGTCTCGCTAATAGCGAGATTTGTTGTTGTGCCTCGCCATGAGCGAGACATTTGATGTGTCTCGCAACTAGCAGACACTTTATTTGTGCTCGCCAAAGGCGACACCCGTAATACTTGAAACGAGCTCTTGAAGGGTCTAAATCAATGCCGTGGGGCCCACTTGACTTTATCAGCAGAGACGCTCAAATACTTTAATGTGCGGTTATATCGCGAAGATACCACCAGGCGGATTCTAGGGCATTTAATCGCGCCTAAAAGCGGGGAAACCGCATAACAATGCCGAGGGATCTACATCGCCGCCAATACCGAGGTGGCAGCCTTCATAACCTTAACATATATGCCATAACCTTAGTAGGTATATGAGAATCTTAACAGTACATGATAAGATTAACATGTATGTCATAATCTTCACATAAATATTATAACCTTAACAGTACATTATAACCTTAATACATATATTAGATCCTTAACAAGTACACCATAACCTTAACAATAAACATCAACTACGCCACGACATCCAGTTGCTAAGATTCATACCTTAAAATCTTAAAGTTAAATGAGGCTTTGTGATAAACCCTAAACTTGAAGGAAGGGGGTTATGATATTTTGAAAGTTAGGAGGTTATTAGATAATCGCCCAAAGTTAAATGGGGTTTTGATAATAGAAAGAGATAATTTATAAGTCCCTGACTTTTACTCTCGCTAACTTCTATCCACTATTCCTCCTTGTTCCTCATTATTTTGGGAAGAATAGAAATGAAATAGTGAGTTAGAAAAGCTATCAATTTAACAAAAATAAGTTAATAATAGCTAAATATACTCTAAAATTATCACTTTTACGGTTATAGTATAACCTTAACAAGTACACCATAACCTTAACAAGTACACCATAACCTTAACAAGTACACCATAACCTTAACAAGTATATGATAAGATTAACATGTATGTCATAATCTTCACATAAATATTATAACCTTAACAAGTACACCATAACCTTAACAAGTACACCATAACCTTAACAAGTACATCATAGCCTTAACATGCATGTCATAACATCAACTACACCGTGAGATCTCCATGATATTTTCCTCTTCTTCTTACAAAATTATATATCCCTTCCCTCTTCATCTTCATGATGGCCAATTTTGAATTGTTAAATACTTAATCTCTTAAGGGATAGAATACCGTCATTGATATCGATAACGATCGATCGGTCTAAATCCTAAAATCAACCCAAAAATAAAAACTCATACTCATCATTCCAAACGTTAAAATGAGAAACTCAAATTCTTAAAGTTATGGCAAAATCCTCGGTGAGGAGGAGAGAGGAACATAATTTTGAGTTGGGTTTTGAAATTGGTCTAGTTACTTCGAAGAATTTTGTTGGGGTCAGAGATTGAGAGTGAAATTGAGGATAAAAATTTATGGGATTTTAAGAATCTGATGTCGTGAGCTTTGTTATTAGGAGCAATATATTGGAGGGGTTGAGAGAGAGAGGAAGAGGATGAAGAGAAAGAAGAGGGAAGACATTGTTAAGAGTTGAGAGAGGAGGAGACGAATTTAATAATTTTTGTTAAATTTTATTAGTTGGTTTGATGAGGACGTATTTAATAATGATTGCGTTAGTTCTGGATGAGGATGATAGGTGTAGATTTCTTAATTGGAGGAAGGTTGGATTTCTTAATTGGAGGAAAGTAGTTAATTTTTGGATTTGGATGGAAATGCGGGGATGATGGAGGTTAAGTCGAGATAGGGAGACGGCAGGGGTCAGAGGGGAAGAGGAGGAAGAGGGAGAGAGGAGGAAGGTTAGGGTTAGGGTTTGGAGAGAGGTGGAGGAGAGGGAGGAGGAGCAAAGAACATTAGCGTGACATCGACAGCTGAGGTAGCGGAGGAGGATTTAGGAGAGGGTTGAGTTGGGAGCGAAAGAGAGGAGAAATTTTACCATTGTTGTGTACTCCATTGTAGGCATCAAAATTGCCGAAGAACCTCAAATATGACTAAATCATGAGAAGATCGAAGGACAACGTCGTCGAAATCTCAAGAAGTCAACACATGAGAAGATTGTGTCTCGCTACAAAGGCGAGACATCGGTTTGTGCCTCGCCATGGCGAGACACTTGCTTATGTCTCGCCGTTAGCGAGACACTTGTTGGTGCCTCGCCACGAAGCGAGACATTTGATGTGTCTCGCAACTAGCGAGACACTTGTTGGTGCCTCGCCCGCGGCGAGACACCTTGATGTGTCTCGCAACTAGCGAGACACTTATTTGTGCTCGCCAAAGGCGACACCCGTAATACTTGAAACGAGCTCTTGAAGGGTCTAAATCAATGCTGGTGGGGCCCACTTGACTTTATCAGCAGAGACGCTCAAATACTTTAATGTCGGTTATCGCTGAAGATCGCCCACTAGGCGTGATTCTAGGCATTTAATCGTGCCTAAAAGCGAGGAAACCGTTACAACGGTGGAGGGGCGACAACGCCTCGCCGATCGGCGGCTGACCCATCTTACCTAGCGCTAGCGGCGACCTATACCTCGCCGGTTAGCGAGCGGCTTGGCTGAGCGGCTTCAGCTGCCGTAGCTACAAATATGGAGCACTTATGACATTTGTGTTTCTGAAGGGGGCACATTTCCCAAAGATTATAAATACCCTCCTACGTCCACTTGGGCAGGAGGTCGGCTATCAGAAAGGGGCAATCGAGATCCAAGCTTCCGGAGTTCAAGAACACGATCCACACGGAGATTCCTCGAGTTTAAGCTTTGACTTATTCTTGAGAAGAGTAGATATCTTACCTTGCTAAGATATTTCTGAAGTTCTTGTTTCCTTTGCGAAGCATCAACTAAACCCGTCGATTCGACGATCGCTTCGGTGGTCCACGGTTCTGGCGTCCCGACGAGGCAAAGTCCCACGAAAACAAGAGATCTACACTTGTAGCGTCTTTTGTTGAGTTTGTGAGAGAGTTATTTAATTTCTTTGTAGCGAGAACCAAAGTGTAATTTTTCTCAAGTTTTACAAATGGAAATAACTTTCGACCCAAACGATGGCGACCACGGTGGGAGCCAATGGTCTCGAGCGAGATCGTTGTGTCGCTGACCTTGCGGCGATCAAGCCAAGTTGAAGAATACCTCTCCTCTTCCTCATCGAAGTCCTCCTCACCCGTAAATATCGGAGGATATCATCCCCTAAGAGGAGGTTAGTTACGTTGTAATCTTAGCGATTCTCGTTAAACTGCGGCGGAGGTGATTTCCCCTCTCAACAACACCCCGGTGGATCTCAAAGCCGGGAGCTCTGCTCAAGTTGACTCCTTTCAGAAGAAGGAGTCATTTAACAAGATCTCAACCGCTCTGACGAAGAGGGCTCGTCAGAGACAACGTCAAAAGATGGCCCGACAATTTGCCAAGGCCCTGGAGTCGACGGATGGAGTTCATTATCAGGCGAACTCGTATAATCACAGGCATCAACAAACTGCAACCCCTCAATCCGTCAACACTTCTTTCAAGGAAGAATGGGTTCTCGTCAAAAGGACCCGATTGACAAGGAAGGAGCGCGCTCAAAAACGCCGTGCACGCTTTACTCGAGCACGTGCTGTTGTTCGCAAGGCACAAGAGTCAAAATCAACCCAGCAATCGGCTCAAAATCGCCAAGCATGGATCCCGAAGTCGACATCAAAATCGGCTCAAGACTACTTTCGGCAACATTCTTCGGTAGAGCATTTCGAGTTGCCTCAGCGTTAGCGAAACGGCCTAAAGCTGCCGCCCAGCAATGGCGGTGTAAAGTGTCTCAGCGTCGGCCGAGCGGCAATTGCCTCGCCAATGGCTGACCCTCATGCCTTAGCGTAAAATGGGCTTTTCGCCCCTTTCTTCGCTTTTAGGTGAGGTATCAGCCGTTAAGTCAGGAATCCGTCAACCGGTGTTGATCGCCTTGGTCCACAATTGAGAACCAAAGTCAAAACAGGTAATGGAGCGTTTGGGTCACCGATCCATAAACAACGACGGGTTGGGGCGTACCCAAATTCCAAGTGATGTTGAAATGTTCGAGCCATCGGCATCTCAAAGAAAGAGTTCCGTTCGTCTCGTTTGAGTATCCCTAAGGGGTCCAGAATGCGTTGATAAAGACAAAGCGAAGCGTGTGATTCGCAAAGTCACCAAAGGTGATCAAACGCTTGTTATTCATCTGAAGCAACGGATAGCGAAGCGGCGGAAGTTGTCTCTCAAGTCAAATGGCGGCGTCCCCAAAGAAGACGGTCCTCCACTAAGGACAACGCTACACTTAGGGTGAAAGGACAACCGCTGACAAGCCACATCAAGCTGTGTCATCGGTGGGGTAGCAACACACGAAAGAGGACGATCGACGAAATAGATTGTTCTTGCTCATGTGCAAAACCGATTAAGGCGTTATTATCGGGATGTGCATTACGAGTGAGCGCTCACCCACAAAGAGCTTCGGTATTGAGCGGCTTTCCACATTAGCGAGAAGATCTGAAGCCCGTCAAGGCGACATCGAAGAAGAAAGAGATCATCTATCCAATTTGATGAGTTTCGAAGTGACTATCAACATGGTGAACAAAGGGAAAGGACCGGCGGACGGATCGAGATCGACTTCACTCACGGAGGAAAGGTTGGATCTCGATTTCTCAAAGAATGTCGGTTACAATTGCGAGCTGCCCAACGCATCGACTATAGAAGGATGCATGAGGGAGAGTCATCGATGTGAAGCTTAGACATCAATTCGGCGATAGCTTCCGATGACACAATGTCAAGTGTTGGTCGCCATCCCGTAGAGGCTTTACCATTACTCGATGTCACGGCTCAAATGTTACAAGAAGCCTTAGCCAAGCAAAGAGAAGAGCTTAAGGCCGAAATGAGAACAGATGGAGCTAGCCATGCAGCGGATGAGGGAGTTGCAAACCCATACGGTTGCACAACAACACGGATCGATCAACATCACGAATCAGGTCAACAAGGTGGAGCTACTCACCATAACGCCCATAATGTCGAAGACAGCGATTGGAGATTGATGAACACATTTACCGATCAACCTCCAAAGAAAGCGCATCGAGGCTCAAGGTGGAAATGGTCCAATTCTTCCTATTGGAAGTAATCCAAAAGCAGGGGAGGATGATGGCGAAAGGATGAAAGAGCTTGAAGATAAAATCAATGCTTTGATGTCCACACAGAAGTCAAAAGGACTGGTATCCGTGTCCGTATCCTAGAGAGTGGGATTCAATTCCTTACCACCAAATTCAATTTGATTAATTTCACACCTTTTGGCGGGAGGGTTCAGCCTACCACGACACTTGATCTATTTCAAGTCTCATTTGGGGTGATCTCGGAAATGAGCCTTTGATGATTCGGTCATTCGTTGGAACCCTTGGCTGCCTTGATTGGTATCGAAGACTCAAGGCCGGTAGCATCAAGCTGTTGGAATGATATGGAAAGCTTGTTCCTCGGCAACTTCTTCGATGACGACACCGAGGTCTCGATTGGAACCCTCTTGGATGAAAAACGTAAGAATGGGGAGACAATTGACACTTCGTTAAGCGTTTCGTAATAAGGCCATAAACCGCAAAGATCCATTATCGAGGAATTCATATTGCGGACGTGCCACAATAATCTTTCCATTGATTTGTTGGAAGTCATGGGGTGATCCATGACTACATGGAAAGATCACGAAAATCTGAGGAGAACAAGCGAGCGTTTCCTCGGAAGGAAGAAAGCCGAAGAGGTAAAATGGCGGTGACCCCTCAGTAAATTTTTCCTCGTAATAGAGGAAAGGTTGGATCTCGATTTCTCAAAGAATGTCGGTTACAATTGCGAGCTGCCCAACGCATCGACTATAGAAGGATGCATGAGGGAGAGTCATCGATGGCGAAGCTTCGACATCAATTGGCGATAGCTTCGATGACACAATGTCAAGTGTTGGTCGCCATCCCGTAGAGGCTTTACCATTACTCGATGTCACGGCTCAAATGTTACAAGAAGCCTTAGCCAAGCAAAGAGAAGAGCTTAAGGTCAAATGAGAACAGATGGAGCTAGCCATGCAACAGATGAGGGAGTTGCAAACCCATACGGTTGCACAACAACACGGATCGATCAACATCACGAATCCGATCAACAAGGTGGAGCTACTCACCATAACGCCCATAATGTCGAAGACAGCGATTCGAGATTGATGAACACATTTACCGATCAACCTCCAAAGAAAGCGCATCGAGGCTCAAGGTGGAAATGGTCCAATTCTTCCTATTGGAAGTAATCCAAAAGCAGGGGAGGATGATGGCGAAAGGATGAAAGAGCTTGAAGATAAAATCAATGCTTTGATGTCCACACAGAAGTCAAAAGGACTGGTATCCGTGTCCGTATCCTAGAGAGTGGGATTCAATTCCTTACCACCAAATTCAATTTGATTAATTTCACACCTTTTGGCGGGAGGGTTAGCCTACGGCGATCTATTTCAAGTCTCATTTGGGGTGATCTCGGAAATGAGCCTTTGATGATTCGGTCATTCGTTGGAACCCTTGGTGCCCGATTGGTATCGAAGACTCAAGGCCGGTAGCATCAAGCTGTTGGAATGATATGGAAAGCTTGTTCCTCGACAACTTCTTCGATGGCGACACGAGGTCTCGATTGGAACCCTCTTGGATGAAAAACGAAGAATGGGGAGACAATTGACACTTCGTTAAGCGTTTCCGTAATAAGGCCATAAACCGCAAAGATCCATTATCGAGGAATTCATATTGCGGACGTGCCACAATAATCTTTCCATTGATTTGTTGGAAGTCATGGGGTCGTCCGCCAACTACATGGAAAGATCACGAAAATCTGAGGAGAACAAGCGAGCGTTTCCTCGGAAGGAAGAAAGGCGAAAGAGGTAAAATGGCGGTGACCCCTCGAGTAAATTTTTCCTCTCGTAATAGAGGAAAGGCGCTCAGGATCGCCGATAATCAAACGCTGCAACAACGACCCAAAAGCTTCTAAATCAGAATTCCAAAGGACATACTCTTTCAGAGACGAAGAAGTTCCGATCATCTTCAAATATCTCCTTGATAACAACAAAATCAAGTTGCCTCCGATTATAAATCAAGAGGAGGCTGACAAGACTTCGGACCCTAAATACTGTGCGTACCACAGAAGGATCCTCCATCCTACTAAGGATTGCTTAGCTCTCAAGGCCATCATCCAAGCCTTAGTCGAAGCCGGCGTCTTAACGCCGAAATAAGCCGAATGAGGACATCCTCCGATGAGTACAAGAGGTTAAACTGCTTCTCCTTCTTACTCCAATATGAATATGAGTATAAACTATTCTAAATGAATGCAGCCCAGTTTTGCAAAGAAAGCTGGGGGTGGATAATCCATGAACGAGAGGTCCACTTCCAAATTGAGCGATCAAACCTTCCGACAGTAAGGATCGTCTCCAAATTTCTATCATGGTCAAACCTTCCTCTGATTAGGACCATGGTCAAAATCCCTCTCGATTCCTTCCATGAACGAAGTCCACTTCTACATTGAGCGATCAAACCTTAGGCGGTTAGGATTGTCTCAAAATTCTGCTGGTCAAACCTTCCTCTGATTAGGACCATAATCAAAATCCTCTCGATTCCTTCCATGAACGAGAGGTCCACTTTCCAAATTGAGCGATCAAACCTTCCGACAGTAAGGATCGTCTCCAAATTTCTATCATGGTCAAACCTTCCTACAGTTAGGACCATGGTCAAAATCCCCTCTCGATTCCTTCCATGAACGAGAAGTCCACTTCTACATTGAGCGATCAAACCTTAGGCGGTTAGGATTGTCTCAAAATTCTGCTGGTCAAACCTTCCTACGCTTAGGACCATGGTCAAAATCTCCTCTCGATTCCTTCCATGAGCGAGAGGTCCACTTTTCAAGGTTGAGCGATCAAACCTTAGGCGGTAAGGATCGTCTCCAAATTTCTATCATGGTCAAACCTTCCTATAGTTAGGACCATGGTCAAAATCCCCTCTCGATTCCTTCCATGAACGAGAGGTCCACTTTTCAAGGTTGAGCGATCAAACCTTCCTACAGTTAGGATTGTCTCAAAATTCCTATCCTGGTCAAACCTTCCTACAGTTAGGACCATGGTCAAAATCTCCTCTCGATTCCTTTTATGAATGAGAGGTCTACTCCAGTAACGGGTTCGTTTTCGCCCCAAGAGAAGACACAATAGGGTTCGTTTTCGCCCCAAGAGAAAACACAAACAAGCTGCAATAGTCTCTGAATGATTCTCAAGGCATCTCAATTACAACCCAAGTGGTGACCTTCAAGATGAAGATGATTAGTCCAAAATCGACTTCGACATTTCAACCAATTCAAATACAAATGCAACAGTTATTGATCCCAAAGTATGGTTGACTGACGTCGTAGGATTCAAGCGAAGCAAAACATGGGCCTCTTCTACAAAGTTCAGCGTTGAGCGAAGCAAAGCATCTTATCCAAGTATTCGGACCCCTCGATAAAATACGAGAGAGTCGAAAACTTTGGAGGGTATCTGTAGGCATCAAAATTGTGAAGAACCTCAAATATGACTAAATCATGAGAAGATCGAAGGACAACGTCGTCGAAATCTCAAGAAGTCAACACATGAGAAGATTGTGTCTGCTTCTGATGCGAGACAGCGGTTTAATGCCTCGCCATGGCGAGACACTTGCTTATGTCTCGCCGTTAGCGAGACACTTGTTGGTGCCTCGCCCGCGGCGAGACACCTTGATGTGTCTCGCAACTAGCGAGACACTTGTTGGTGCCTCGCCCGCGGCGAGACACCTTGATGTGTCTCGCAACTAGCGAGACACTTATACTCGCCAAAGCGAGACACCCGTAATACTTGAAACGAGCTCTTGAAGGGTCTAAATCAATCTTTGGTGGGGCCCACTTGACTTTATCAGCAGAGACGCTCAAATACTTTAATGTCGCGGTTATCTGGCGAAGATCGCCCACTAGGCGTGATTCTAGGGCATTTAATCGTGCCTAAAAGCGAGGAAACCGTTACAACGGTGGAGGGGCGACAGCGCCGCTAGTCGGCCGGTACCCATACCGCCGCCGCTAGCAGGCGCTCTACACCGCCGCCAAGTAGCGAGGCAGCTAGCGCTGCAGGTACTGAGCCGCCTAACCGCAAATATGGAGCACTTATGACATTTGTGTTTACGAAGGGGCACATTTCCCAAAGATTATAAATACCCTCCTACGCCCACTTGGGCGTGAGGTCGGCTATCGAAAGGGCAATCGAGATCCAAGCTTTGGAGTTCAAGAACACGATCCACACGGAGATTCCTCGAGTTTAAGCTTTGACTTATTCTTGAGAAGAGTAGATATCTTACCTTGCTAAGATATTTGCTGAAGTTCTTGTTTCCTTTGCGAAGCATCAACTAAACCCCGTCGATTCGACGATCGCTGCTTGGTGGTCCACGGATTACGCGTCCCCGGCACAGGCAAAGTCCCACGAAAACAAGAGATCTACACTTGTAGCGTCTTTTGTTCGAGTTTGTGAGAGAGTTATTTAAATTCTTTGTAACTGAGAACCAAAAGTGTAATTTTCTCAAGTTTTACAAATGGAAATAACTTTCGACCCAAACATCCATGAGAGAGAGAGAGCAATTATGAGGGGGGTATTTTTGAAATCTTTTCGGTGCTGAGTCACTTTTTTTTCGGGCAATCATTCTCACTTTAAAAGTACGAGTTCGGAAAAAGCTTTTTCATGGTCAATATTACCCTTGACTATTTTAAATATTTTATTTAAATTTTAATCTATGATAATCATAATTATATCCTATCCTAATCCCATGTGAACTACCTACACTCAATAATTTTAAAAGTAATAAGATTAATACAATATATGAAAGCTTGACTCTACGGTATTAGTTTGTTAAGGTAAAGAACTAATATATATGAAGTATTACAAAACAACCCAAAAAGTTTTAACATTCGCACAAAATACCTTTAAAAGTTTAAAATTATACAAAATATCCGGATGTTTCAAAACTTAAAACAATAAACATGAAACCGAAATTAACAAAGACCTCAAGAATTTAATATTTGCAATTAACATCGCCAATATTTTAAAAACTATAGAAACACACTCAAAAATTTAAATAATAAAAGCACCTGAAATTTTAAAATTTCAAAACTTGCAAACAACAAAGATGAATTCAAGGATTACCATCGTGCACTAAAAATTTAAAATTTGTAAAAATAACCTCAAAGTTATAAAATTGTAAATAACTCCTTCAAAAGTTAAAAATCATAAAAATCCTAAAATTTAAAACTTATAACCAATACATATCAAATCTGAAAATTATCAACAGATCGCTAAAATTTTGAATTTTACAACAAACAATCCAAAGTTTTAATAATTATAAAAATACTCTCAAAATTTTAAAGTTGCAAGAAATATCTTGACATTTAAAACTTACCACCAACACATGAAACATGAAAATTACAAGTACCTAACTTCAAATTTAAAATTTTCAAAAACGCCTCAAAGTTTCAAAATTTGTAAGACACACCCTCTTCAAAATCACAAAAAGACTAAATTTCGAAACTTACCAAAGAAAAGAGTAGTTGTTTGATATTCTTTCATTAAGATATATAAATTTAACTTCTAATTTAAGGTTTTACTATCCTTTTTCAGCATCTGATGGGTAAATTTTGAGTGATTACCTTAGTTGCAAGTATACAACCTTTATCAAGTTATAGTATTTAAGATTATCGATCCCACGAGGAACGGGAAGTAGGTAGAGTTTTGTTCAAGTTTTGGTTCTCAAATTATGCGCGTGACAATTAGGAGTTATTCAAATAAAATGAAAGTAAGAAAATGGTGAAAGTGGTGGTGAAGAGGCTAGAGAGAGTGGTTGTGGATTATGTGCAAAAGAGGAGAAAATAAAGTTGAGAATGTGGTTGTGGTTATATGCACATAATAACAAAACTAGGTTTGAGATTATATGCACATGGAGGGAATATGAGATTGAGAGAGAAGTAAAAATCAATGAAATCAAGAATCAAGAATAAAGAAAAATAACAAATAAAATGAAAAGCAAGGATAAGAGGAAAATAAAGAAGGTAAAGTATGGAGGATTAATTAAAGATATGAGGAATCTAAAGTAGATCCACTTAGCTTATCTCAATCTCACAAGAATGAGTTGGATTTGTTAGCTAGTTTCAAACAATCTCTAGGGATCCCACAAATATTAGCTCCACACTTAGAAAAGGGTAATTCCCTAGAGGGTCTAGCCTCAAGGTGAATTAAAGAAAAGAAAAATCTATTCTAGAAAGTAAATACAAGAATTAAATACATTGCATGAAAGTAAATTGCATGAAAGTAAATTGCATGAAATTAAATTGCATAAAAGTAAATCTAAGCTACAAAGCAATTAAATGAACAAGAAAGAAAATGAAAAGAAATAAAATAGAAACCAACAACTCCTGATCTTAATCTAATTCTCCTTTTGGTCCTTGGATTAGAAGAAGAGAAAGGAAATTGAAGGGTGAAAAATTTCATTTATTGTGTAATAAAAGTTACAATTTTGGAAGGTCTTCAATTAAGAGTAACCCTCCTCTCCAAATGGAGTTTTACAAAATATTTCACACTCAAAACCCTCAAAGATTCACCCCTATTTATAGCCCAACGGAGTTGATGTGAACCATTGGATCAAACTTAGCCAAAAGGAAGAGAAATCCACCATTAATCTGAATTGCAAACCGACGGTTGGTCGACGGTTAGCCAATCGGTACCAACCGTTACAACCGGTTGGTCAACCGATTGGTTCCCAACTAATTTTGTCTTTTCTTGATATTTTTGCACGAATTCTTCTTGAATCCCTTTGGTATCTTGGGCCTTCGCTTGTCTTCGATTTGGGCTTCAAAATTGGTAGAAATTCGAGAATTTGAGTCATTTGGGCTTTTATTCATTAATACTTCATTAACCTCGTAAATTAAGATAAAAACGATTATTAGTGATATCTTTATTCAAATAAAATGAAAGTGAGAAAATGGTGAAAGTGGTGGTGAAGAGGCTAGAGAGAGTGGTTGTGGATTATGTGCAAAAGAGGAGAAAATAAAGTTGAGAATGTGGTTGTGGTTATATGCACATAATAACAAAACTAGGTTTGAGATTATATGCACATGGAGGGAATATGAGATTGAGAGAGAAGTAAAAATCAATGAAATCAAGAATCAAGAATAAAGAAAAATAACAAATAAATGAAAAGCAAGGATAAGAGGAAAATAAAGAAGGTAAAGTATGGAGGATTAATTAAAGATATGAGGAATCTAAAGTAGATCCACTTAGCTTATCTCAATCTCACAAGAATGAGTTGGATTTGTTAGCTAGTTTCAAACAATCTCTAGGGATCCCACAAATATTAGCTCCACACTTAGAAAAGGGTAATTCCCTAGAGGGTCTAGCCTCAAGGTGAATTAAAGAAAAGAAAATCTATTCTAGAAAGTAAATACAAGAATTAAATACATTGCATGAAAGTAAATTGCATGAAAGTAAATTGCATGAAATTAAATTGCATAAAAGTAAATCTAAGCTACAAAGCAATTAAATGAACAAGAAAGAAAATGAAAAGAAAATAAAATAGAAACCAACAACTCCTGATCTTAATCTAATTCTCCTTTTGGTCCTTGGATTAGAAGAAGAGAAAGGAAATTGAAGGGTGAAAAATTTCATTTATTGTGTAATAAAAGTTACAATTTTGGAAGGTCTTCAATTAAGAGTAACCCTCCTCTCCAAATAGAGTTTTACAAAATATTTCACACTCAAAACTCTCAAAGATTCACCCCTATTTATAGCCCAACGGAGTTGATGTGAACCATTGGATCAAACTTAGCCAAAAGGAAGAGAAATCCACCATTAACTGAATCTGCAAAACCATCTTCGTTGGTTAGATAATCGTTAGCCAACCGTTGGCCAACCGGTTGGTCAACCGATTGGTTCCCAACCAATTTGTCTTTTCTTGATTTTTCTTCATGAATTTCTCTTGGATCAATTTGGTATCTTGGGCCTTTGTTTGTCTTCGATTTGGGCTTCAAAATTGGTAGAAATTCAGAATTTGAGTCATTTGGGCTTTTATTCATTAATACTTCATTAACACGTAAATTAAGATAAAAACGATTATTAGTGATATCTTTATTCATATAAAATAGGTAATGAGGGTATAAAATGTAATTAAAATGTGATAATCAAATACCCCCACACCTAAACTTTTGCTAGTCCTCTAGCAAAGAAAATAAAAAGAAAATCTAACTCACTTTCGCAGAATCGCGGTTGTATTTAGCGATACAACAAGTCTTTAAACCCACAGGTTACCCGATTGGACGAGTTGTAGTCTCGTGAGGGTTTGCAGTGAATATACCCACAAAATTGATCAACTTGCCAATTTAAAGAAGTTAATAAAATAATTAACTCATTTGATATATTCAAACATTCCAATTGAAGTTGGTTAATGCTCAAGAAAGCGTTTTTATCATAACTCCAATGTAATTTTCTTAAGAAAATCCTTCCATTATAGTAATACAAAAACCAAGTTTAACTCAAAATTTTAATTTAAAAGTTTTGAAAAGAACATGCTAACTCTTTGTTTTAAACAACTTCAAGTCTTTTAATCCATTTAATTCTTCAAGAACATATACAAATATAACAATATATAAAAACATGGTTAGTATGATTTTTTAAATTTTTTAATTTTTTTTATTTACTCTTTATTCCTTGGTGGTTTTGTTCTTTTTAAACGGGCTTTCTAAGTGACCATTTAGCGAGTTTTGGGCCAATGAATCCCAACCCAATTGGGCTTAGGTCATTAAGCATAGAAATACTCCTCGGGCTTAATTACTCAGTCAACTTAGGCTTAGTAAAATAGAACCACCAATGATTTTAAGAGAAATTTTTCTTCTTTTTGTTAAGTTAGTATAATATATATATATGTGTATATGTATATACATTCTCAACAATATTTGGATCAAGACAACTTGAAAAATTATTTTCAACTCTAAGTTAGGCATGCAAAAATTTCATTACTTTAATTAAAAATCTAAGTTAAAACTTAAGTAAAGTATACTACTTTGAAAATCATTTCTTAAGAAATTTATTTGGAGTTATCATAAAAGGTAAACTTGAGTATAGAACTAACTAAGGATTAGAAGACTTCAATTCTATCAAATAGATCAATTATTAATCAACTCTATTAAGTTGGCAAGTGACTATTTTTTTTTATGAAAAGAGGAAAAATAAAAAATAAAAAGAAAAAATGGTAAGAAAAAGAGGAAAAATGACTAAGATAAAGATAAAAATAACTAATCCCCACCCCCACACCTAAATTTTGCATTGTCCACAATGCAAATTCTATTATGCACAAAGTAAAACAGATAATAATTGAAGCACTTACATTTGTTCGGCTAGCTTCGAACAATGATAAAAATTCTGCAAATACCTTCAAAATAAGGGGTGAAGCCAAAATTTATTCTCTTTTCTTTTTTGAAATAAAGAATAATAAGAAACTCTCACATGAGAGATGAATAAATTCTTTTATTATTATGAGACAAAAATAAAAATGTAGAATAAAAGATGATACATGAGAAGCTCACATTCTACATTAAATCCTACCTTATTGCTAAAAATTCTACCCCGAATTTAAAGAATTTTAATATGATATAATCAATGATGTTCTCATATTCTAAAAATTCCAAGGTTTTCAATGATTTTACAAAGAAATAAAGGTAGGTATTATTGGTGTTATGCATTTTGAACTTAGATTTTTGATTAATGAAAATTTGGCATTTTGATTCTTTGTTTCAAAATCTAAGCTCATCGAAAAGAGTTCTTCAAAAGTTAAATGACAAATGCATGTATTTGACACGGTTTCCTTGTTCTCAAAAATCAAACCCGAGGTCGCTAAAATTTGCGGCTCCTCACCAAAAATTTCCTCAAAACTCAGTCGATTCATTCTCTACTTACGTTGATCTTTCTTGGATGTAATTGATTTCAAAGACTGATTATCAATATTATTTCTGGATTGAAAATATTAAGTTCAAGAATGATTCCCAAAAGACAGCCTTCATGTGACCAGTTCTAAAGTTGATGAGAGCATTAGAAGTGGCTAAGAACGGTCTTCCTAAGATCAAGGGTATCGTCCTTTGGGATTGGAAACGGGTTGCGTTTCTAGGACTACGAAATCAACAGAAAAATAAAGTCTCCAACCTTTATCAATACATCGTTATTTCACCCATAGGGACCTTAACAGATCTATCACTAACTGAAGTGTGCATCTAGTTGGCTTGAGTTCCCGACACATAGTTGTTGGTAGATCGAATCTGAGGAAGCAAGTTGACACCGCCCCTAAGTCTAAAAGCCTTATCGATCTGAGTATTACCAATGATACATGGGATGGTAGGACAACTTGGATCCTTATGTTTCAATGGTACAGGACTTTGAGAGGACTTCAGCGATATTGGCGAGAAATACTTTCTTTGGAACATTTATTTGCCTCTTTTGGTACATAATTCCTTTAAAAATTTGGCATAAGAAGGAATTTGTTCAATGACATCTAAAGAGGAATGTTGACCTTAACTCGCTTGAAAGTCTCTAGAATTTTCTTCCCGAGAGGAGTGCTTCCTATGCCCGAGTCTATCCTGTAAGGAGCAACCGGTTTAAATTGATTAGACTCGGTTACAGTTCGGGTTAAGGTCATCGAAGTGTGTGATTTCGAGTAGAGATATCGAAGGAGAGATAATTTATTACGGTTCAAGGGTTTCACTTAGAGGCATTCTAACCGATTATCGACTGTCTACGACCGTAGTGAATGGATTGCATTCACTTCACTGTAGGTTGAACTTGATCCGTGTCCTTCGGGTTGGGCACGGGTTGACTCTAAAGTTCCTTTCTCTCTCTCACTCATGGCATTAGCTAGTTGACCAAGTTGGGTTTCTAACCTAGCTATGTCTTGAGTGTTAGAAGTGAGGATTTGTCGATTGATTGCATGAAGGAATTCAACGTGTTTGATGTTTGAGTCAACAAGTTAGGTAGTGCGTGTAGAGGTTTTAATCAAAGTTTCTAGACCCTTTTCGAGAACATTAAGGCGTTTATCATGATCGGCAATTTGAGGAGTGTGATTCTGATTGGTGATGAGGAGATTGATTTTGAATTGATGATTTGGTTGTTGAAAATTGAGAGGAACCGCATTGCCCTAGGGAATTGTTGGGTTGAAGAGGGAGTGAAATTTTAATTTCGGAGTAGTTTCCGGTTCCATGAAAATTGGATGATTTCTCCAACACGGATTGTAGGTTGGAGAAAATGGATCATTCTGGGACGGAATCACGGCGTTTATCGACCTAGTGGTGACCGGATCCTAAAAGGACATTCCTCTGAAACATGAGATGGAGATAGGCAGTTATGACAACCCGAGGCGAAACTTGGTTGATTTGAGCCGAGCTCGTTCTTTGACTTCTAAAGCTTCTAACCTATGCATGATTGTTGCCATCTTTGCTTGAGGCTATATTAGTTTCTAAGGAAAGACCAGCGATTTTGGGTTGGGAAACCGATGAAACACGGTCATCACAATGTTCCCCTTGCATGGTTTTCTCGGATAAACTCTCTAAAAGTCCCAAGCTTCATCGGCATTTTTTCATGAAATCCCCTTGACACATTGACTCTAAGGAAGTTTTGAAGAATAATCCAATCCTTCATAAATGATTTGGCATAATCGCCACTTTTCAAGACCATGGTGAGGACATTGGATAAGAAGATATTTGAATTTGTCAAAATACTTCCAAAATGTTCTCACAGGACAATTTTATAATTTTGAATCTTTGTTTCTAAGCTTGACCGTTTTGTGGATGGGAAAGAATTTTTCGAAAAACTTTTACAAATTCACCCTAAGTTGAGATGGAATCATGGGCAAGCTATCTGACCATTTTTGGCTTTGTCCTTAAGGGCAAATGGAATAAATCGGAGTTTGATCGCATCTTCAGTTAAGTCCCTCATCTTGATCATGAGGCAAACTTCTTCAAATTCGAGATGAAAATGTAAGCGCCTTCGGTTTCTACTCCTAGAATTTGGGAAGCATGTTAATAAAATGCGGTCTAAGTTTAAAATTTGCTCCATTGACCTCGGGGAGTTTTATGCAAGAGGGGATTGCATTTCTAGTGGGGTAACAAACATCTTGAAGAACAGGTGGGTTGGTATTGGCCATTTCGTTTGGTTCAAAAGATGGATCAAAACGAATTAAACGATTAGTATTATCCCTAACCCAAGGTTGCATACACCAAAATCAATTTTTTTATTATTTTTTTATTTTTATGAAAAAGGACAAGAGAAAAAAATTAAGAAGATGATGAGAAAAAAAAAAGAAAAAGGAAAAACTAACTAAAAGCAAATCAAGGCAATCATTTTTCAATCACCCTAACTCTAGGGTTAAGCCTAAACTTGACTTAGACCAGCTCCTAACCAAAAATTCCCTTAGTGAAAAGATCAAAGTTTACTCAGGTAATTAGCCAGGTAAGGATAGTACTAGAGGGAGATCAAAGATCAATTAAGTACCTCTTTCCTTTCGGAGCGCCTTACGCAACCCCTAAACCTTGCCTTAGACACCAATTAATCCAGATAAACTTGGACCGGTTCACTTAAGGATTTCTTATTCCTTAATGAGCTCGAATCCTTAGGGGCCAACGTCTAATCAAATTTTAAGAGGCTTGGGTAAGTATAGTGAGGAATTAGTGATTTTTGGGCTAAGGAAAGGGTGATGAAATCCCTCACCTTATCTTGATTAATGGGCTTTGCCCTTAAGATATTTTCAAATGTGTGCCAAATCAAGATGCTCAAATCACTTGGTGAATTCCTACTATTATATGAAATGCAACCCTAGGAATTAAAAGCAACTAAAAAGGATGCAAAAATAAAAAATCTTTTTATTTTTTATTATGGTCGACAATCAAAGAAATGAAGTTTATTAGGGTCGACAAGGGTAAAAAAAAATTTTTTAATTTTTTATTTTTATTTTTTTTATCCTAATTGTCTCTAATGTGAATGAACTATCTAAAGGGTGGAATTGAAAATACAAGAAAGAAGAGTTACCCACGCAATCGCTATCCAAAGCCTCGTTGGAGGCAATTCTTCAATCTTGATCTTCAACTCTTGATCTTCAAGCTCCAAGCTCCTTCTCAAAAGAAAACACACAAAATAAGGAACCAAAGTCAATAAAAATCCTACTTATGCACCGTTCCCCGGCAACGGCGCCAAAAACTTGATGGGTAAATTTTGAGTGATTACCTTAGTTGTAAGTATACAACCTTTATCAAGTTATAGTATTTAAGATTATCGATCCCACGAGGAACGGGAAGTAGGAAGAGTTTTGTTCAAGTTTTGGTTCTCAAATTATGCGCGTGACAATTAGGAGTTATTCAAATAAAATGAAAGTAAGAAAATGGTGAAAGTGGTGGTTAAGAGGCTAGAGAGAGTGGTTGTGGATTATGTGCAAAAGAGGAGAAAATAAAGTTGAGAATGTGGTTGTGGTTATATGCACATAATAACAAAACTAGGTTTGAGATTATATGCACATGGAGGGAATATGAGATTGAGAGAGAAGTAAAAATCAATGAAATCAAGAATCAAGAATAAAGAAAAATAACAAATAAATGAAAAGCAAGGATAAGAGGAAAATAAAGAAGGCAAAGTATGGAGGATTAATTAAAGATATGAGGAATCTAGAGTAGATCCACTTAGCTTATCTCAATCTCACAAGAATGAGTTGGATTTGTTAGCTAGTTTCAAACAATCTCTAGGGATCCCACAAATATTAGCTCCACACTTAGAAAGGGTAATTCCTAGAGGGTTCTAGCCTCAAGGTGAATTAAAGAAAAGAAAAATCTATTCTAGAAAGTAAATACAAGAATTAAATACATTGCATGAAAGTAAATTGCATGAAATTAAATTGCATGAAAGTAAATCTAAGCTACAAAGCAATTAAATGAACAAGAAAGAAAATGAAAAAGAAATAAAATAGAAACCAACAACTCCTCGATCTTAATCTAATCCTCCTTTTGGTCCTTGGATTAGAAGAAGAGAAAGGAAATTGAAGGGTGAAAAATTTCATTTATTGTGTAACAAAGTTATAATTTTGGAAGGTCTTCTCAATTAAGAGTAACCCTCCTCTCCAAATGGAGTTTTATAAAATATTTCACACTCAAAACCCTCAAAGATTCACCCCTATTATAGCCCAACGGAGTTGGTGTGAACCATTGGATCAAACTTAGCCAAAAGGAAGAGAAATCCACCATTAACTGAATCACAGAACCCGACGGTTACCGACGGTTAGCCAACCTGCTAGCCAACCGGTTGGTCAACCGATTGGTTCCCAACGGATTTTGTCTTTTCTTGATATTTTTGCACGAATTCTTCTTGGATCCCTTTGGTATCTTGGGCCTTCGTTTGTCTTCAGATTTGGGCTTCAAAAATTGGTAGAAATTCAGAGAATTTGAGTCATTTGGGCTTTTATTCATTAATACTTCATTAACACGTAAATTAAGATAAAAACGATTATTAGTGATATCTTTATTCGTATAAAATAGGTAATGAGGGTATAAAATGTAATTAAAATGTGATAATCAAGATCTAAAAGTAGTCTAATTTTATCGAAAAAGATAAAGGTGGAGAAGGATTGATGATGTCTCAATAAAAAATAAAACAGAGGGAATGAAAGACACTGCTTTTCTCAATATTTTATAGGATAGTTTATTTTTTGAGTAAATTAGGAATCTTTAGAAGGATTTTCATAAACTTTTTTAGTACTTTTATATGCTTATGTGAATGCTTTCATCATATAAAAATGTAATAGAGTTAACATTAATCTTTAGTTTATGATTGTTTTAAAGGCTATCAAGAATTAGGAACAAACTTCATATTCTCTTTTGTGTCATTTTAGCCACTTTTAACCAATCATCTTGTCTTATTAGCTTTAATTATTCATCTTCCTTTTATAACGCTATTTTTTGAAGTGTTTTTCACTTTTACAACGCTTATACTTTCTCGGGTTACACTTGGTTTCATGTCGGTCTCAATAACATGATAATTCAAATTGATTTCAGATTATATTTATTTCCTGTCAATTCAATTATCAACATGAAAATTTAAATTGGGTGTAGCTCATTTAAACGAACATTAAAGAAAATAAGTAATCGCAATGCTAAAGTTTAGAGATATAAGTAAGCAAAAACTATCAAAGTGGAACCGAGAAACAAATTTTAGTAAGGAAATAAACCAAATATACTTAATTATGGTATTTAAGCATGTGCATTGCACGTGCATAAAACCTAGTATAAAAAAAAGCTTAAGTCACAAAAGCTCATTATATTTGGGGTCAATATACAAGGCAAATAATACGTGGAACTGAGCCACATTAAGTTTTGATTTTTGAGGCATTTACACAATTTTCCCCAAATTAGATGCACTTGAACAGACTTAAGCTTGATTCTTACTTGTTTCCTAATGTGGCTTAAGTTGTAACTCCAATCACGACCAATTACAACTACATCATCAACCGTGAAAACAGTAGCACATCTAGAACGCAACTGATAAAAAAAGAAAAACAAACTTATTAAAATGGCCACTATGAACGCGACTCTTACCTAGAAAACGGCCCCCACAAGCGCGAAGTGCTGCAGGCTACCCGTTAGTAGGGACCACAAGAAAAGCATGGGTTCTTTTTCTCGGGTGTCGTTTCCAAGCACGATCCTCAAAGGTGAGTGGCCCCCACTCGAGCGATCACGCGGGTGAGGGATGCGGGCGAAGTGCGCGGGCTAGTGCCGGGCCCACAGCGCACGTGTCGAACGGCGACTGGTAGGGGCTTTAAAAATAAGTTGCGGGCCCTGCACTTGTGGGGCCTTCGCTTTTCGGTATCCGGGACTGCTAGCTGTAACACAACGAAGTGGGGGACCACCGTTGGGCTATTGGGCCCACAAATGGCCATGTGGGTGGATTTATTGGGAGTGGATAGTGATAAGATGGAGCAGTGGCTGAGTCTCGATGGAACAGGTCCAAAATCCCGTAGACTAGGAGCAGTATGAATTATTGTTAGTTTTGGAGCGGTTTGGTTCACCAAAATTTTTGTTATTTAGGACTCGTTGGGTATGAGGTTAAAAAAATTAGGTTTAAATTTTAACTAGAAAAATTAATGAAAAATATGTTCTTATGTTTGATATAAATTTTTAATAATAATAAAACTTAACTTTAGACGGATCTCTCCACTCTCAATTCAAAATATTCAAAAAATTTACAAAAACACCATCATAATTCATAACATACAAATAACACTAAAATTTCAAATCTTATAAATAGCCCCTAAAATTTTTAGAATTTACAGAAAATATCCTGAAATTTTTAAAATTGTAAAAAGACTTGAAAATTTAAAATTTACAAAAAAGCCTATCAAAACAAATATAGTACACTAAAAATCTAAGAATTACAAACAGCTCTCTAATTATTTTTAAATTTGTAAAAACACCTTAAAACTTTTAAAAGTTGAAAAAAACACCACTCAAAAATTTAAAACTTACAGAAACATATTCAAACCTACATATAGTAAATTGAAAACTAGGATTACAAATAGGCCCTCAAAAATTTTGGAATTTGTAAAAACCCTAAAATTTTTAAATTGCAAAAACACCTTCTAAATTCGAAATTTACAAAAATGCCATGAGAATTTAAAACCTACAACCTTTATCTTTGCAAATATAGGAATTACAAGCGACCACTAAAATTTTGACTTTGCAATAAACACCCTAAAAGTTTAAAATTGCTAAAACTACCTCAAAACTGAAATTACAAGAAAACACCTCTCTGTAAGTTTTATCTTTGAAGGTTCAAAATTTTTAGGGTATTTTTGCAATATTTGAAAGTTTTAGGGTGCTTTTGTAAATTTTGAAATTTTCAGTCAGAATCCTAGATTTTCAATTTACTGTTTGTAGATTAAAAATTTTTAAGGAGTTTCTAGAAAATTTTGCATATTAGGGTGTTTATTACAACTTTTGAATGTTTGAGGGTCTTTTTGCAAATTAAAATTTATAGGGGCTATTTGTAATTCTTAGTTTTTTATTGTACTGTTCTTGGTTTGATGTTTTCATGCTCTTTTTGCAAATTTTGAAAATTTGAGGGTGTTTAACCGTTGATTATAAACTTTAGAGCAAATATTGTCATTTTTTAATTTTTTGGATCTATACTCAGTGTTTGTTTAAAAAAAAGAATATTGAATCCCTAAAATGTAAAAAATAAGTTTTTTTAAAAAAAATTTGTCAAATCCTATCAATTGGAGAGGATTTGGTGTTTTATATATGATCACCCTTCCACGTCAGCAAACACCCCCTCACTCTCTCCCAAACATTTCCTCTTGTGAACTATTTTCACCGCTTCACTATTTCCACTGCCCTTATTTTCAACGCCTCACAATTTTCTCTCCCTCCTCGTTTACCTGCCTCCTCTAGTTGCCCATCTAAAATCCTAGCATTCTTCTTCCAAAATTAACAGTTTTTTGATCAAATCTGAGTCCTAAAATGGAGAATGATAGGGTTTTTACTGTAACTTCGGTTTGGAAGATGATCTAAAAGTGAAATCTTTGATTTGGGTGAAATTAATTTGGGGGTTTCTATTATTTTGGTGATCTTGCTATTCTTGAGCTGAAATCTACCTTGATCTGCAAGGGAGCATCCCGATTTCCCTTCGATTGGTTTCATTTTATTGATCGTCTCCGATCAGTCGTGACTTTTCCTATCTTCTTAGTTCTTCCGATCTTCTCTTCAGCATAACAAAGGTATAAATTTTTAACCTTTAATTTTTTTTCTTTTATTTTCTTGTGTGGAAACTTTGAATTTGAATGGATGAACTTTGGACTTTTGGTGCTCAGATTTACAATTTAACTTGGTAAAATTATGAAAACTATGCTTATTGAAAAATATGTTATCTCTAATGCTAGAAATAGGGTTTAATTGGTGAAAATATGGTTATAATTTATGTATAACCTTGCATGTAGATTTGTAATGCATGTAGTGTTTTTTATATATTTAGTTATAATTTGAAATAGTTAAAATATTAGAAAATTAAATAAGTTTCAGATAGATGTTGCAATTATTCTTCTGTTCATTAATGAAGTTTAAATTTTTATTTTGGGTATTTGTAAATTAATAGTTTAGTATGTTTTTGTGTATTTGTCACAAATATATGATTCTCATTAGGATAGATATATTTGCATGTTTAAGATTGACGCTTGGTATTTTGAGAATATATATATATTTTTATAACAACGTAGATGGACAATATTGATGAAGAAATGTTAATGAGGATGTCTGCTAATGCTACTATCTTTGCCGTCGTTAGCGTATTTGCTTGTTTAATGAGAATAAGTTGTAGACAGAAATCAATCTCTTATCATCCCAAGGAGGGGAAAAAAAGAGAAGATAAGTTCTAGAGATAGGCACACAAACCGTGTGTTCAATGGCAATAGTGAAAGTTGTAGGGATTATATTAGAATGAGGCTAGGTGCATTTGAACTTCTTATTAGAATTATGTGATATACCGGCCTACTAAAAGATTCACGAGATGTTAGAGTAGAAGAATAATTGATCATGTTTTTTAATATATTAGGCCATAAAAAAATAGAATTGTAAGATCACATATCATAAGATCAGGGAAAACAATTTTAAAATACTTCAACAAATACTTAGAAGTCATTGGTCGTTTAAGGGGGTGGTATATGAAGCAAACACCAAATGAAGTGCCACTAGAGAGTTGCCAACAACCTATTGTACTATCCTTATTTCAAGGTAATAACTCATTCATATAACATCATAAAAATATATAACTTAATTGTTCTATTAAATAATAACTATTTAATACATGATATAGGATTGCAATAGTATGATAGATGAAATCCATACCAACGCCATGCTCCCCGCTAGATCTGTTGCATGTTTTAGAGATCATAAAGGTGTAACTCAAATGTTTTAGCTGCAAGCACTCCAAATAAGCTATTTAATACATGATATAGGTCCGCAAATTATTATAGCCCTTTCTTAAGGAAACTGTAATTTCTAGAAGATTAGCAGACAAGCTCCCGCATTAAGGCGTTTAAAAGGAAAAAAAAGCAAATTACTCAACACCTAGGACTTCACTGCGCTGCGAGCTACACAAAAGGCCAGACGAGTCGATACGCCAATAATGGCAGTCCGAGAAGCATACCTTGGCGAGCACTTGCGAGGAGAGCCAAAACGCGTTACCTCTCATCCCGCAGCCTTCTCGGCCTCGCAGGCTTGGCGAGCACTTGCGAGGAGGGCCAAAATGCGGTACCTCTCATTCTGCAGCCTTCTCAGCCTCGCAGGCTTGGTGAGCACTTGCGAGGAGAGCCAAAACACGGTACCTCTCGTCCCGCAGCCACCTAGGACTAGAAGACGATGAAACATCTCTGAATTCCCACCACAAATAAGTCACCATCGCATTAAATGCTAAATCGGCGCTGTCAGTCTTCCATACCTGTAGATCATCATCACACATCATCTCGCAATAGTTCTCTGACTAAACCGTCGCCTCATGGTACTTCCCGGGATGATTCATCCTTCTCAACCAATGATCAGTCAACTCATGTCACCAATAACTATTTCAAGTGGCCAGCTCACTTTCAACGACAGTTACAAGAGTACCCCCAGCTACCTCTATAAATATAAGACCTATTCTCAAAATCGGGTGTTCTCAGATAAGCTAAGAATGAAGAACTAAAAGAAGAGAAGAATTAAATCTTTAAAACTTCCTCCCTACTCATATACTAACTTGATCATTGGAGGGATCACCGGGGAACTCAACCCCAACCTCTCACGAGTTGTTACCATGTGCAGATCGATTCGTGAAGCTATCATCCCAGATCTCTAAAGGGAAATAGTGGACCCTATCAGTCTAAATCTTCCATTTGATTGATTGTATGATTTAGATCATCAACAGTTTGGCACCCATCGTGGGGCCCTCTACTTCTCTTTGATCAAGATGTCTGGGAACGATCAGCACCTTGAGTCATCCTCACGATAGATCCCTGATGACCAACAAACTGGGCTCGTTACTCAGGCTCAGTTGGCAGAAGTTACCAAGCAGATTACCCTCTCAGTCCGGCAGCAGCTGGACACATTTTCTAGCAAGCTCGTTAATCAACTTGCTTCGCGGCAAGCTCGGGCGACATCCCCACATCAGAATCAGCAGTAGGCGCACCGCGATGACTACTCTTCTCCCCCATCGTGCTAGCAGGCGCATTTCGATGATCGTCCTTCACCTCGACGTCGTCAACAGAAGCATTACGATGATCGTCCCTCGCCCCGGCCGCGTCGGCAGGCGTCCTTTGATGATCGCCTCTCCTCTCAGCGTCACGAGCACACACCTTTCGACGACGACTATCTTCATCGACCTTCCCCTCGTAGAGACAGGAGAAGGAGTCCTAGCCCTGATCTAGATCGCCGAGAGCGCACTGGCAAAAGGACAGCTTACATACCTCCATCACGGTATTCCTCTCCCGATCAAGACATGGCCCCCGTTGCCTCCAGATATGATCGATACTATCAACCGATCACTGAAGCTCTGGGGAGAAGTACCCCCCTCACAGATAAGATCATGAAGGCCCATTGTGAGAAGTTCAAAATGCCTACAATGGACAAGTATAGAGGAGATGGCGAACCGGCCGAGCACATCCAGAACTACTACGACATGATGGTCGTATTTCATGCACCAGAAGAGACCATATGCAAGTGTTTCCCCATCACATTGGCGGATAGCTAGGCTTTAGTGGAATGGTCTGCCGAAGCAATCTATTGGCAACTTCGAGCAGCTGAGTCAGAAGTTTGTCCACCATTTCATGGCAGGTGCTAAACGGAAGCTCCCCCCACATGCGTTGATTCAGACCCGACAAGAGCAAGGGGAGAGCCTTCGAGACTACATTAAGAGATTCCAGATGAAGCGGCTGGAAGTAGAAGACCCTGGCAGTCAGGTGGCCATGGTAGCCATTGTAGCAGGTCTGCTCGATAATGAGCTAGCCGATTCTCTCGCTAAGAAGCATTATACTTCTTACGAATAGATGATGGCTAAGGCACATGGATACATGGACATGGAAGACGCCATAACTTACAAAGTTGCAGCCAGAGCAGTAGAGGCAGCGGCAGCTGCAGCATTGGCCGTGGCACCTCCCGCATCTCCGGTCGTCCAAGCGGCACAGCCCATTCCGCCAGTCAAACCGGCGCCAATCTACAGAAGAGAGTCTCCACCCAGCCTGCGGCCCAGATATGAGGCGCCAAGAGATCTCGCTGCACTCGGCTAACCGCCCAACAGGACAACCGGCGGAGCCTGTGAAACAACAAGCTCGGCGCCCGGCCTGCGATCCTCAACACTTCCCTGACGGACGCCCTCTACTTGGTACAGAAAGAAGGACTCCTCAATGGCCCTCCTCCACAGATGCGATCCAACCCTCAGGATCGGGATACCCGACAGTTTTGTCGGTATCATCAAGATCATGGACACCTCACCAATAATTGCAGGATCCTCTAAAGGGACATTGAAGACCTGATCAGTCAAGGTTATATGAAGAAGCTCACTACTCCACGAGACCGTAAGGACCCCCTCGAAGAGATGCCGGGAGGAAGTCTCGATCCAGATCGCCCCGACACCAGCAACCACAACAGCAGCGGTAGCAGCGAGCCACTCCCCCGCCAGTTGGCGGCAGCAACAAAGGGGTCATTATGACAATCAGCGGCGACCCTGTAGTAGGAGGGAATTCCAACAACGCTCGCAAACGGTACGCCAGACGAGCCTTGCAAATCGACAAGAACAATAAGAAGCCCAGGTCAGAAGAGTCAATCACCTTCAGCGACTCTGACCTAGAAGGCATCGAGACACCACATGAAGACCCAATCATCATCACTACCAAGATTGACGATTTTTTAGTCAAGCGGGTCATGGTCGACACCGGTAGCTCTGCCGACATCCTATACGTCAGTGCCTTTAACCAGCTGGGCATCGACCGGTCTGCCCTCTAGCCTTGCTTAGGACCCATCATTGGGTTCACAGGCCATGCCGTAGAACCGTTGGGGATCATCTCTCTCCCTCTAATGGTCGGCGAACCCCCCCGCCAATCGACGGTGTAGATGCAATTCCTGGCGATGAATATCCAGTCCGCATACAACGTTATTTTGGGCAGGGCAGCCCTTAATAACCTTCAGGCGATCCTTTCAACCTATCACCAGATAATCAAATTCTCGACCGCCATGGGGGTCGGAGTGGTTTGAAGCAACCAAAAGGAAGCCCGGACCTGTTATGCCCTCTCAATGAAGGGAAAGGGAGCCTCCGAAACCCTCCCCATCGAGAGGACGAGCCTTCATATGGAAAAGAAGCTGGAACGAGAGAGAACTACTCCTATCGAAGAGCTCCAGGAGATACCAATCGAGCAAGATGGAGCGAAGAGGATCAAGGTTGGGTCCAGCCTTGAAGAACCCCAACGAAATGCGATGTCGCATGCAAGGCGGCAACGGCGTATTAAGCAGGGACGAAGACATGCCTGGCATCCCTTCACAGGTTATATGCCACGAGTTGTCGGTAGATCGGCATGCCAAACCCGTTCGACAGAAGAAGAGGCATCTTGGAGCAGAGAGGTAGAAGGCAGCGACAGAAGAGGTTGACCGACTCTTGAGAGCCGGATTCATCCGAGAAGTCCAGTACCCAGATTGGCTGCCCAATGTGGTATTGGTGAAGAAGAAGCTGAACAAGTGGAGGATGTGCACTGACTTCACTGACCTCAACAAGGTCTGTCCTAAAGATAGCTACCCCCTCCCGCGGATTGATCAATTAGTGGACGACAGTGCGGGTCATGCACTGTTGAGCTTTATGGACACCTTCTCGGGGTACAACCAAATCCTCATAGCGGAGCATGATCAAGAGAAGACAGCCTTAATCACCAACCAGGGGACCTATTGTTTCAGAGTCATGCCTTTTGGACTAAAAAATGCAGGTGCTACCTATTAGAGGCTGGTCAACAAAATCTTCAAGTCCCAACTCGGCCGCAATGTCGAGGCGTATGTCGATGACATCCTGGTGAAGTCGAAGCAAGCGTCATCCCATGTAGCTGACTTGGAAGAAACCTTTGCTGTCCTCTGCAGATACCGCATGAAGCTCAATCCAACCAAATGTGCCTTCAGGGTGCAATCGGGAAAGTTCTTAGGGTTTATGATCACTCAAAGAGGCATCAAAATTAACCCAGAGAAGATAGCCGCCGTAGAGCAGCTGCCCGAGCCCCGCACTATGAAGGATGTCCAGCGGTTGAACGGAAAGATAGCCACATTGGGTCTGTTCCTCTCCAAATCAGCTGAGAGGAGCCTCCCATTTTTCAAGAGATTGAGAGGAAGCAAGGATGAGAAGAAGCGCCAAGGATGGACGGCCGAATGCAGCCGAGCCTTTGAAGAGCTCAAAACCTACTTGAGCACCAAGCCACTGCTGAGTTGCCCCCTCGAAGGAGAAACTTTACATCTTTATCTAGCCGTCTCACACGAAGCCGTCAGTTCAGTCTTGGTTTGAGAAGAAGAGAACACTCAGAAGCCGGTATATTATGTCAGCCGGATCTTAAGAGCAGGATAACTCAACTATCCTCTCATAGAGAAAGCCTTTTTCCTTCTCATCCTCACGTGAGGAGATTGCGGCCCTACTTCCAAGCTCATTCGATTATTATAAGGACAAATCTACCCTTGAAGAAAGCACTCAGTAGCCCAACGACCTCGGGAAGAATGGTTGCTTGGTCAGTTGAACTTAGTGAATATGATGTGCAGTTTGAACCAAGGAAGACCATCAAAGCCCAAGCCCTCGCTGACTTCCTCATCGAGTCAGCCCCAACTGAAGAAGAGCCACCAACCGTTGTGCTTCCCAAATCACTTGCTCCCTCAACACCACAAGCTGCCAAGACAACTCGTCCCACTTCCAGCCGACGTACTCTCGAACACAACTCCCCAGAATTTTACTCCTGGTGGTTGATGAAGGTGGACGGATATTTAGGAGAAGCTGGTAGTGGTGCAGGAGTCGTCTTACGAAGCCCTCAAGGATCGATGCATGAGCTATCCATTGCTTTTGCTTTCTCTGCTTCTAATAATGAAGCCGAGTATGAAGCTCTTTTGGCGGGCTTGCGGGCCGCCTTGGCGGCAAAGGTTGAGTGTATCTATATCTTAACAGACTCTCAACTGGTGGTTCGCCAAGTAAAGGGGGAGTATGCTGTAAGAGATCCTAGGATGGCTCTATACCTGAAGGCGGTGAAGGAACTCTTGGATCAATTCATCGAGTCAAAGCTTGTCCAAATCCCCCGTGATCTCAACATGCGGGCGGACGCGTTGTCTAAACTTGGGTCAACAAGTTCCGGGAGTAATTTGGGGCCCATCTATACCAACTCTCTAGAACACCCTAGCATTGCAGCGGAGCCCACACCAATCCTGCAGGTCGAAGCAGCCTCGGGACCCTGTTGGATGGACCCATTCGTCTAATATCTTACCAAGGGAGTCTTGCCAGAAAGCACTTTAGAGGCTCAAAGTTTACGCAGAAGTGCTCTCTGCTATCTCATGATAGACGGTCAGCTCTATCGAATGTCATAGTCTAGTACTGGCGTGGAACCTTACCTCCGGTGTCTTCGACCAAGTAAAGCCAGCTACGTCCTTAATGAGATTCACGAAGGGACTTGTGGCAATCATCCTGGTGCTAGGACTCTAGCCCAGAAAATTATCCGCCAAGGATACTACTGGCCAACCATCTTAGCTGAGTCAAGGAGACTCGTCTCCCGTTGCAAACAATGTCAGCTATTCGCAAGCATCCCCCAGACAGCCGCCACGGAGCTCACTCCTATCTTGAGTCCCTGGATTTACTGAGTCCTCTCCCCATCGCTTCAGGACAGTGGAGATTCCTGATTGTGGCAATAGATTACTTCACCAAGTGGATTGAAGCCGAGCCATTAGCCAAGATTGGTGAGAGCAACATTACCAACTTTGTCTGGAAATCTATTGTATGTCGATTTGGAGTCCCCCGTGCTTTCATCACCGACAATGGCACTCAATTTAACAGCCAGGGCTTCCAAAGTTTCTGCATGGAATGGAACATCCGACTCAAATTCGCTTCGGTAGCACACCCCAAGAGCAATGGATTAGCTGAAGCCGCCAACAAATGTGTTCTACAAGCTCTCAGAAAGAAGATCAAGAAGGCCGCAGGGAGTTGGGTAGATGAGTTGCTGAGTATCTTATGGTCCTATCTCACTACCCACAAGAGCTCAACGCGTGAAACCCCCTTCAGCTTGGCTTATGGAGCTAAAGCGGTTGCCCCGGTCGAGATAGGTGATAATCACAATTTTATTACAATTTTATATCCCTATTTCCTATTGAATATGAATAAATATCTTGCTAATAATTGTTTTTATCTTATATTGCAGGATAATGAAGTATTAATGAATAAAAGCCCAAATGACTCTAATTCTCTGATTTTCTACCTATTTTTATAGTCCACATATGAAGACAAACGAAGGCCCAAGATATCAAGAAGATCCAAGAAGGAAATCATGCAAAAGGCAAAACGACCAAAGTCGGTGCGAACCGTCGGTTGGCCAACCGGTTGGCTAACCGGTTGGCTAACCGTTGGTTTCGGTCGTTCACTCGCGTGATTCTTCTCCTATTTTGGCTTGGTTTGATCCAGCGGTTCACATTGATTGTGTTAGGGTATAAATATGGGTTGTATCGAGGGTTTAGAGGTGTGAAATATTTTGTAAAACTCCTTTTGGAGAGAAAGGGTTGCTCTTGTTTTAGAGTACCTTTCATTGTAATAATTTTTCCTCAATAAATAAATATTTTCGCCCTTCAATCCCATCTTCTTCTTCTTGTTCAAGGACCAAAAGGAGGATGAGTTGATGATGATGAGTTGCGTGTTTCTCTTTATTTCTCTTTATTATTTTTTTTCTTTCTTGTTATTTATTTGCTTTGTAGTTTAGATTTAATAGCTTTTGTAGTTTAGATTTAATTGCTTTGTAGTTAGAATAGTTTAGAATTTTTCTTTTCTTTTTATTTTCTTTTCTTTTTCTATTTGTTTGAATTTCCCAAGATGTTGAACTAAACTCTTGTGGGGATCTAGGTTGCATGAAACTAGTCTAATCTCTTTTGTGTTTATGAATCATCTCTCTTATGCTTAAAAGATCATGTTTAGGTTAATCAACTAGAGAACTAATCGATAGAAGAAGAATTTGATAGTTTATGCTTTCCTTAAGTGGTTTGATAGGCTATGCTTATGAATTCTAGGATTATTATCTTGTTATTACTCTCTTCATGAGTTTGAATTTCAATTAGGTGATAATTTGATAAGTTATGCTTTCCTTAAGTGGTTTGATATCTTATGCTTAATAAATCTAATATGAGATGTGATAAAAGAGAATTTTTCATAGATTATAATTTGAGTTAGCTAGTGGATTCAATTCTAGATTCCTTCATCTCTCTTATTGAATTCTCATCTTTTAATTGTGATTCCTTTCACACACAATCCAAATCCACTCTCTCATCACTTCATCATGCTTTCATACTATCTTGAATAAAACCCTAATTGTCACGCATAATTTGAGAACTGAACTTGAATCAAACACTTCCTATTTCCCGTTCCTCGTGGGATCGACAATCTTAAATACTATAACTTGACAATGGTTGTGCACTTGCGACTATAAAAGGTAAACACTCGTTTTTGCCCATCAATAGGCATGCCAACCATTCGATTGTGCCACTTTGATGAAGACTTAAACAGTGAAGGGTTGCGACTTGGACTCGACCTACTTGATGAAGTCAGGGAGAAAGCCCTCCGAGCTCAAATCCTCAACCAACAGCGCATTGCCAGACACTATAATGCTAAAGTTCAACCTCGTTGACTCAACGTAGGAGATCTTGTCTTACGACGAGCCATTTTTGACAAAGACACTCAACACAGCAAGTTGGCCGCCAACTGGGAAGGACCCTATACTGTTCTCGAGGAGGTGTACCCAGGTACGTATCACCTAAGAAGCTATGATGGAAGGATCTTGCAACACCCCTGGAATATCGAGCACCTCCGTCAATATCTTCAATAAATATTGTATGAAAGTCTTTCGAATATTTACTAAAATTTCCTTGCCTTGATATGATCTCAATTGGAATTTCTTAAAATTATGCGTGTCCAGATTGTTATTATTTGATTGATTATTAGTTTGCGGGATTATTAGCTTGCGAAATATATTCAACTACTATAACCTATGTTACCCTATCAATTTGGATGACTCAAAGCCCTTGGCACGCTAAGACCAAGGCATTTTGATCTTTTTGGCTACCATTACCATGATGTTCTTGGCACTATTCCATCAATAAAACCAAGATAGATACGATCAAGGCAAAGAATCGGCAAAAGTCGAGACGAGTCGCGCGACTCCTCGCTTGTATTCACCCCTCATGGACAAAATAATATAGAATTTCATCTCCAAAAATACCATACAAGTGACAAGTCTGACAAGGAGAAGATAGTTGAAAGTCTAACTTCTCAATTCATACTCTAAAAGTAGGAACGTAATACACGCCAGTTTTACAAAAAAAAATCTAAACTTTGTAGAAACCAAGTCTATGGAACCGGAGCCGACGCAGAGCCGTGGGATTGGTCACCAGCTTCTACAGTGGAAGCTTGTTGGGGAAGAGACGGTTCCAGGGCCTCTCCTTGGTCGTCCCCAACCACGGTGTTCTCGCCGCTATCAACTTCCAATGACACCCCTCCTCCAGCCGTCTCTACTTCCTTTATGATATCAAGACAAGCAAGGACGCGAGGAGGACAATCGCTGTCGGCAATAGGGCGTGATCCTGCAGGGTGTTGAGAGGTAAAGAAGTTAAAACCAGCCTTGCAGACAAGAGCCACCTCAAATTTGCCCAAGGGGCTCTCGCGATACTCCTTGACCACTTTGGCCCTATAGATTGGCGAGTCGAATGTGGCGAGATGAGCTTCTAGAGATTGGGCAGTGGCCTGGGCGGCTTCACGCAATGCTCGTTCCTCCAGGAGGTCGATCTTCGCATTATCAAATGCAATACGAGCATCCCGCGCCTCATCTTGAGCAATTTCCCTGTGACGTTTCTCGAGAGACACCTCCTCCTCTAAATATTTAATTCTATTCTCCCGTCGGTCAAGATCTCTCTCGAGACGTCCCACCTTATCCTCAAGCTCGCCGATCCTGGCCGTTTGCCGTTCCCTATGCTACCTTAAACCCCTCACTTGGGCATCGCGGATCTCAACCTCTCGCCGCCACTTCCCTTCGACTATACCTAGCTCAGATTGCAGAGCTGCAACCTTTTGCTCGACAGTCACTTTGGCTATCTTCTCACTAGCTAATGCCTTCTCGAAGTCAGCTGGAAGTTGATGTGCGAAGGCGAGATGAGAGTACAACTCCTGCTCAATAAGTGCCCCCCACACATAATAGCTATTAAGGGCCAAATGTAGACCCGCTGTAGGCGCCTCCCTCAAAAGCTTCTCGTCTTGAGGCAAAGAGAATTGCTCCACTGCACGAACATGGACTGTTTGGTGTAAAAATCTCTTCTCGGATTTGTATTGGTTGAATTATTTGTTACAAATTAAGAATCGCTTTTTATAACAGAATCCAAGGGAAGGCCCTTCTTGTTTAACGTGGGTTCATCGATAGCAATAGGATGCCTCCCTCGATGCTCGAGTCGAGTTTGCTTCCCTTGGACGATCCGATCGACGTTGCGGTAGAGCTTCAGTACGCAATAGAAGCTCGGAGGTGACTGAGTTCGATTCTACCCGAGCTTGCTTGTATAGGGCTACAATGTAAGAGTTTGCAAAGAGCTCGAGAGCCTCCAAATCTGAGGGTTCAGGTGGAGACTTTAAATTTGCCGAGCCTCTTGAAAGGTCAAGTCCTAAAGAAGGCTAAGACCAGGCATTTAGCTTGAGAGTCTTATAAACATAGCAAGCCTCTCAAAAATACTGACCCTCTTCTCATGTGGAGATGATGGCTTATAAATAGGCAAGGAGAGGCATGGCCACTTTCTTGATTTGTGGGATATGGCCATGCCCAGTTGAGGAGAGCCATACTCTCTATAGAATGTGACCACTGTGAGGGGAACCATGCTCTCTGTGGAATGTGACCACTATGGGATGTGACATCTCCCATGCTTTAAGTGGGCGGTCTTGGAAAGCCTGCGAGCGAGCTTGCCTTATGCAGGCGAGCTTCAAGCATGAGGGCAAGCTGGTGACACTGCAGGCGAGCTTGCTCTTTGGCGGGCTCTGGCATGCAGGCTAACCAAGGGTTTGCAGGCGAGCTAGGTATGGATGGCGAGCTCGAGTATTGGTGGCGAGCTCAAGCTACAATGTAGGCAAGCTCAAGCACAAGTTCGGGAGAGCTCAAGCTACAACACGAGCTCTTGGCCTTCAGGCGAGACTGTATCTTGCAGGCGAGGTTGGGGCTATCAGGCAAGCATGGTTCAGGTGAGCTTGGCCTTCAGGTGAGCTCATGCCTTCAGGCGAGCTCCAGTCTACAGGTGAGCTTGAGCTTCAAGCCTTCAGGCGAGCTTGCAGGTGAGCTTGTCTTGTGCAGACGAGCTCTAAGTGTGCAAGCAAGCTCTAGGTCTTCAGGTGAGCTTGCTTTTCAGGTGAGCTAAGCTCCTTTGCAAGCGAGCTTGCTCTACAGGCGAGCTCCAGAACATGCCACGAAGAACAGGTCATAACTTTCAATCCGTACGTCGGAATTGGACAAATTATATATAAAAATTGACTATCTCGACAAGACAGAGCCAACCAAACCCACTCGAAGGGCTCAATTTGCTCTGATCATTTTGCCAAATTCCTTTCGATTTGAGAGATATCAGCACTTTTGTCTATTTCGTAAAGTCAAGCATTCAGGTAAACTTAACCTTTAGGCGGGCCTGACTTTCCTCAGGTGGGTCTGACTTCACTCAGATGGACCCTTAAGCTCTTTTGCTTATTCCGAGTTGCTGTGCAGGGATTAAGGTAATTTTTATTGCCTACAAAACCCCCTCCAAAGTTTTCAGACCTAAATGTGGTTGAATGGAGTCTGGAATACTTTGGATATGAAGACTTGCAACATGATCACCATTCAAACGATGCGAGGAACCTTCCAACGAGCTCGGTAAACATGAATTCTTCACTCACATCTAATGATTGCCACTTAGGATTTTTAGCAAACCCCCAGCTATCAACGGATTTGGTGAGCCTTTACCGACTACCGTTTGAGTCGGGCTAGCATGTAGATTGTTTAAGTCTGTTCTAAATGTAACGTTATGCTAAAGAGTTAACTCTCTTAGCGCTACGATATTGAATACGTAGACTTTGTCTTTCTTATGAGAATAGACTACCCGGCTACGTGCGTTAGACGTAGACTTATCTCTAATAAGGGATCGAGATAAAGTCCCCTATGCCCGAGAGGCATAGATTCAGTTGCTGTTTGAGTTAACAATAACAACTGGCTACACATGTAGATTGGCTACACGTGTAGACTATGAATTTTGTCTTCTCTTGGGGGCAAAGATGAATCCCAAATAGCAGCACATCGCATGGCAGGCCACTATCAACGAACAACATCATTGGCGGAAATGATGGTGTCAGGGTAATCAATCGTTCAGGGACATCGGGTGTGACGATTGATCGGACAACGTCATTTACGGGAACGACGGTGTTGACTGTCAGAGGTAATCATTAACCTGATAGGATTGTCGTGATCGAGACGACTTTGAGGACTTACCATCCCATTGAAGAGGATTGGTAAGTTGATTTGTCAGAGGTGTAATATTAACACGACAGGATTATCGCGATCGGAGAGACTTTGAGGACTTACCATCCCATTGAAGAGGATTAGTAAGTTGATTTGCCAGGGGTGTAATGTTAACGTGACAGGATTGTCGCGATCGGAGCGACTTTGAGGACTTACCATCCCATTGAAGAGGATTGGTAAGTTGATTTGCCAGAGGTGTAATGTTAACGTGACAGTGGAAGTGGTCCCGTCATCCTATTGGAGAGGATCGACGGAGGAAATCTAGAGGGAACTATCAGAAGTGATTGTTAACATGTAGTTTTGGGGACCCGCCATCCTGTTGAGGCGGATTGGCGAGGAAATTTGGAAGAAATTAGTTATCAGATGTGACTGTTAACATGATAACTTAGTGGGAGTTTGAAAGAAGACTACGGGTAGTACTTCTTCAAGAATTTGCCGTCGGATGCTGATCCTCCGGCGATTGATGCATATAAGCTTCAACGATCATCTTTGGCCGATTGTAGCCAAGTCTTCACAGTCGGTCCCATAGCTTAGTTCCGAGTTGGCGAGCTCTGCAGAGGCCATCAGGGGATTATTTTGCTTTGAAGCACCGCCCCTCTGACTTGAAAAGAGTTTTGATGAGGAAGCGGTTGCCACCACCAAGGCATCTTGGTCGTCACCTCCTCGAAATTCAAATGGCTCTTCAACCTCCATACGCTTGAGCACGCTCTCGACTTGTTCTCCTTGCGGGTTAAGTCTTTCCACGAGTGAGCTACGACCGCACCCATGTTAGACAAAATGTTGATGGAGAGATTATTCCGGCACATCTCGACGAGAGTGATCTCGAAAATCTGATCCGGGCACGCAACGATCGGTTCCTGAATCTCTTGATAAAGTTGCTTACAGACTCTATCTTCCTCTGCTTTACAGCTAGCAGGGTTGCTATAGATACTCCTGTGTCATCGTCGAAGAATCTGGCTATGAAGAGCCTTTCCATGTCCTTCCAGCAAGTGATGGACCCAGGTTCTAATCTGCGAAACCATTCAAAAGCAACCCCTTGAGGGTGCCAATGAATAACTGAGTCATAATGGGATCGTTTTCCATTATGTATCCAGTTTGCGCCTAGAAGTAGTAAATGTGTTGGGTAGGAGAACCCTTGCCATCGAACTGCAGGAGGTTCAGTGGCTCGAACCTTGCCGGGTAGGAGACTGTATCCCATTCAATTGGATATAGTCAGGCCACTCCCAGCTTGTTCATGCTCTTCTGGAGCTTCAAGGGGTCGAGTTGACTTTGGAGCTCGTGAAGTCTTTTGTCTCTTGGATTATGACCCGAAGATGACGCTCCTCTAGATGACTCGGATGAGGAATCAGAAGATGTGTGAGGAGGAGTAGGCATCCGCTCTTTGCGCTTTGAGGATTTCCGCAAAGTCCGCGAAGTCCTCCTTTTCTTCTTCTTCTTCTCGTTATGAAGCTGCTCCAACATCTCTTTCATAGAGTTGATGGTTGCTTGTTACTCGTCGAATCTCCTGGATATTTCATCCGAGATGTCGGTCATGTGCACTTCCACGCTTCTGCCCTGAATAGATCTTGAAGTCCGAGATGTTGCCACTACCGAGTAATAGTCATTATCGTCGTCAGAGATGGGCACTGAGCGCGTGTATCCAAACGGAAAGGCCACCCCTGTCTGAGTGCGAGTGTGTTGGCGAGGTTTAGCCTGGTGAGGCTCACCTGTTGGGCGAGCTTGGTGCAGTGTGCCAGTCTGGCAAGCTGATGCTTTGCCTTTTTGGTGAAGTTCGGCTTGCGGACAAAGTTGGGCTGTTAGGCGAGCTTGGTGAAGTCCGCCTGTTTTATAAAACCCGTCTAAACTACAGAACCCCCTGTGTTTGCTCGGGCAGAGCTCTCAGGCATGGTTGCCTCCGTCACTAGGAGCTGGACCACAAGTGCGACTCTGTAGCACTTGCGAGATGCACTGCCGCTAGAGGAGGATGAAGATAAGTACTCCTCGAACTCGATCACGAGGGACTCGACTGTTGTCCCTTCTGCAATGTCATCGAATTGCGCCACCACCATCTCAGTTGAGGAAACGGTTTCTCCCACTGTGGTCGCCATCCTCTGTTTGGTGTAAAAATCTCTTCTTGGATTTGTATTGGTTGAATTGTTTGTTACAAATCAAGAATCACTTTTTACAACAGAAGCGAAGGGAAGGCCCTTCTTGTTTAACGTGGGTTCGTCGGTAGCGATAGGATGCCTCCCTCGATGCCCGAGTCGAGTTTACTTCTCTTAGACGATCTGATTGACGTTGCGATCGAGCTTCAATACGTAGTAGAAGCTCGGAGGTGACTAAGTTCGGTTCTACCCGAGCTTGCTTGGATAGGGCTACAATGCAAGAGTTTGCAAAGAGCTCGAGAGCCTCCAAATCTGAGAGTTCAGGTGGAGACTTTAAATTTGCCGAGCCTCTTGAAAGGTCAAGTCCTAAAGAAGGCTAAGACCAGGCGTTCAGCTTGAGAGTCTTAGAAACATAGCAAGCCTCTCAAAAATGCTGACCCTCTTCTCATGTGGAGATGGTGGCTTATAAATAGGCAAGGAGAGGCATGCCCACTTCCTTGATTTGTGGGATATGGCCATGCCCAGTTGAGGAGAGCCATACTCTCTATGGGATGTGACCACTGTGAGGGGAACCATGCTCTTTGTGGAATGTGACACCTATAGGATGTGACATCTCCCATGCTTCAAGTGGGCGGTCTTGGAAAGTCTGCGGGGGAGCTTGCCTTATGCAGCGAAGCTTGGTATGGATGGCGAGCTTCGAGCATTGGTGGCGAGCTCAAGCTACGGTGTAGGCAAGCTCAAGCACAAGTTGGCGAACTCAAGCTACAAAGACGAAGCTCTTGGTCTTCGTGAAACTAGATCATGCAGCGAGGTTGGGGCTATCGGGCAAGCATGGTTCAGCGAAGCTTGGTATGGATGGCGAGCTTCGAGCATTGGTGGCGAGCTCAAGCTACGGTGTAGGCAAGCTCAAGCACAAGTTGGCGAACTCAAGCTACAAAGACGAAGCTCTTGGTCTTGGTGAAACTAGATCATGCAGCGAGGTTGGGGCTATCAGCAAGCATGGTTCAGCGAAGCTTGGTATGGATGGCGAGCTTCGAGCATTGGTGGCGAGCTCAAGCTACGGTGTAGGCAAGCTCAAGCACAAGTTGGCGAACTCAAGCTACAAAGACGAAGCTCTTGGTCTTCGTGAAACTAGATCATGCAGCGAGGTTGGGGCTATCGGGCAAGCATGGTTCAGCGAAGCTTGGTATGGATGGCGAGCTCGAGCATTGGTGGCGAGCTCAAGCTACGGTGTAGGCAAGCTCAAGCACAAGTTGGCGAACTCAAGCTACAAAGACGAAGCTCTTGGTCTTGGTGAAACTAGATCATGCAGCGAGGTTGGGGCTATCAGCAAGCATGGTTCAGCGAAGCTTGGTATGGATGGCGAGCTCGAGCATTGGTGGCGAGCTCAAGCTACGGTGTAGGCAAGCTCAAGCACAAGTTGGCGAACTCAAGCTACAAAGACGAAGCTCTTGGTCTTGGTGAAACTAGATCATGCAGCGAGGTTGGGGCTATCAGCAAGCATGGTTCAGCGAAGCTTGGTCTTTGGCGGGCTCTGGCATGCAGGAAAACCAAGGGTCTGCAAGCGAGCTTGGTATGGATGGCGAGCTCGAGCATTGGTGACGAGCTCAAGCTACAGTGTAGGCAAGCTCAAGCACAAGTTCGAGCGAACTCAAGCTACAGCACGAGCTCTTGGTCTTCAGGTGAAACTAGATCATGCAGGCGAGGTTGGGGCTATCAGGCAAGCATGGTTCAGGCGAGCTTGGCCTTCAGTGAGCTTGCTCTTGGTGGGCTAAGCTCCTTTGCAGCGAGCACGCTCTGAGTGAGCTTGAGATTCAAGCCTTCAGGTGAGCTTGCGGGTGAGCATGTCTTGTGTAGGCGAGCTCTAAGCGTGCCGGTGAGCTCTAGGTCTTCAGGTGAGCTTGCTCTTCAGGTGGGCTAAGCTCCTTTGCAAGCGAGCCTGCTCTACAGGCGAGCTCCAGAACATGCCACGAAGAACAGGTCATAACTTTCAATCCGTACGTCGGAATTGGACGAATTATATATGAAAATCGACTACCTCGACAAGAAGGAGCCAACCAAACCCACCCTAAGGGCCTGATTTGCTTTGATCATTTTGCCAAATTCCTTCCGGTTTGAGAGATATCAGCACTTTTGTCTATTTTGTAAAGTCAACCATTCAGGTGAACTTAACTTTTAGGCGGGCCTGACTTTCCTCAGGTGGGCCTAACTTCACTCAGATGGACCCTTAAGCTCTTTTACTTGTTCTGAGTTGCTGTGCAGGGATTAAGGTAATTTTTATTGCCTACAAAACCCCCTCCAAAGTTTTCAGACCTAAATGTGGTTGAATGGAGTCTGGAACACTTTGGATATGAAGACTTGCAACATGATCACCATTCAAACGGTGCGAGGAACCTTCCAACGAGCTCGGTAAACATGAATTCTTTACTAACATCTAATGATTGCCACATAGGATTTTTAGCAAACCCCGGCTATCAGCAGTTTGGTGAGCCTTCTGGAGCTACCGTTTGAGTCGGGCTAGCATGTAGATTATTTAAGTCTGTTCTAAATGTAACGTTATGCTAAAGAGTTAACTCTCTTAGCGCTATGATATTGAATACGTAGACTTTGTCTTTCTTATGAGAATAGACTACCCGGCTACGTGCGTTAGACGTAGACTTATCTCTAATAAGGGATCGAGATAAAGTCCCCTATGCCCGAGAGGCATAGATTCAGTTGCTGTTTGAGTTAACAATAACAACTGGCTACACATGTAGATTGGCTACACGTGTAGACTATGAATTTTGTCTTCTCTTGGGGGCAAAGACGAATCCCAAATAGCAGCACATCGCATGGTAGGCCACTATCAACGAACAACGTCATTGGCGAGAATGACGGTGTCAGGGTAATCAATCATTCAGGGACATCGGGTGTGACGATTGATCGGACAACGTCATTTACGGGAACGACGGTGCTGACTGTTAGAGGTAATCATTAACCTGATAGGATTGTCGTGATCGGGATGACTTTGAGGACTTACCATCCCATTGAAGAGTATTAGTAAGTTGATTTGTCAGAGGTGTAATATTAACATGACAGGATTGTCGCTATCGGAGCAACTTTGAGGACTTACCATCCCATTGAAGAGGATTAGTAAGTTGATTTGTCAGAGGTGTAATATTAACATGACAGGATTGTCGCGATCGGAGCGACTTTGAGGACTTACCATCCCATTGAAGAGGATTGGTAAGTTGATTTGCCAGAGGTGTAATGTTAACGTGACAGTGAGAGTGGTCCCATCATCCTAATGGAGAGGATCGACGGAGGAAATCTGGAGGGAACTATTAGAGAAGATTGTTAACATGATAGTTTTGGGGACCCGCCATCCTGTTGAGGCGGATTGGCGAGGGAATTTAGAGAAAATTACTTATTAGATGTGACTGTTAATATGATAATTTAGTGGGAGTTTGAAAGAAGACTACGGGTAGTACTTCTTCAAGAATTTGATTCGGATGCTGGTCCTCCGGCGATTGATGCATATAAGCATCAACGATCATCTTTGGCCGATTGTAGCCAAGTCTTCACAGTCGGTCCCATAGCTTGGTTCCGAGTTGGTGAGCTCTGCAGATGCCATCAGGGGCTTATTTTGCTCTGAAGCACCGCCCCTCTGACTTGAAAAGAGTTTTGATGAGGAAGTGGTTGCCACCACAAGGGCATCTTGGTCGTCACCTCATCGAAATTCAAATGGCTCTTCAACCTCCATACGCTTGAGCACGCTCTCGACTTGTTCTCCTTGGCGGGTTAAGTCTTTCCACGAGTGAGCTACGACAGCACCCATGTTAGACAAAATGTTGATGGAGAGATTATTCCGGCACATCTCGACGAGAGTGATCTCGAAAATCTGATCACGGGCACACAACGATCGGTTACTGAATCTCTTGATAAAGTTGCTTACAGACTCTGTCTTCTTCTGCTTTGCAGCTAGCAGGGTTGCCATAGATACTCCTGTGTCATCGTCGAAGAATCTGGCTATGAAGAGCCTTTCCATGTCCTTCCAGCAAGTGATGGACCCAGGTTCCAATCTGCGAAACCTTTCAAAAGCAACCCCCTTGAGGATGCCAATGAATAATAGAGTCATAATGGGATTGTTTCCCATAATGTGTCCAATTTGCGCCTGGAAGTAGTAAATATGTTGGGTAGGAGAACCCTTACCATCGAACTGCAGGAGGTCCAGTGGCTCAAACTTTACCGGGTAGGAGACCGTATTCCATTCAATTGGATATAGTCTGGCCACTCCCAGCTTGTTGCTCTTCTGGAGCTTCAAGGCGTTGAGTTGACTTTGGAGCTCGTCAAATCTTTTGTCTCTTGGATTATGACCCGAAGATGATGCTCCTCTAGATGACTCGGATGAGGAATCAGAAGATGTGTGAGGAGGAGTAGGCATCCGCTCTTTGCGCTTTGAGGATTTCCACAAACTCCGCGAAGTCCTCCTTTTCTTCTTCTTCTTCTTGCTCAGAAGTTGCTCTAACATATCTTTCATAGAGTTGATGGTTGCTTGTTGCTCGTCGAATCTCCTAGATATTTCATCTGAGAAATCGGTCATGTGCACTTCCACGCTTCTGCCCTGGATAGAGCTTGAAGTCCGAGATGTTGCCACTACCGAGCAATAGTCATCATCATCATCAGAGATGGGCACTGAGCGCGTGTAACCAAACGGAAAGGCCACCCCTGTCTGAGTGCGAGTGTGTTGGCGAGGTTGACTGGTGAGGCTTCGCTGTTGAAGCAGATGCTGATCGGCCGATCTAGCGGTGATGCTTTGCCTTTTTGGCGAAGGTCAGCTTGTGGATGAAGTTGGGCTGTTAGGCGAGCGTGGTGAAGTCCGCCCGTTTTATGAATCCCGCCTGAACTACAGAGTTTGCTAGATTTATAAAGTTTGCCAGAATTAGGAACTTTGCCTGTATTGCTGAGCTCGCCAGATTTGTAAAGTTCGCCGGAATTGGAAACTTGGCTAATGGAGCGAAGCCCGCCTGAGTAGGTGGGCTCGCCTGATTTGCGCAGTTTGCCAGAATTGGGAACCTCGCACCCGTGCTTGGTCTGCTGGTCGGCCTCAACTGCCTTGGGGGGAACAGAACCCCCTTTGTTTGCTCGGGCAGAGCTCTCAGGCAAGGTTGCCTCCGTCACTTGAAATTTGGACCACCGTCGCGACTCTGCTGCGAGATGCACTGCCGCTAGAGGAGGATGAAGATAAGTACTCCTCGAACTCGATCACGAGGGACTCAACTATTGTCCCTTCCGCAATATCGTCGAATTGGGCCACCACCATCTCGGTTGAGGAAATGGTTTCTCCCACTGTGGTCGCCATCCTCTGTTTCGTGTAAAAATCTCTTCTCGGATTTGTATTTGTTGAATTGTTTGTTACAAATCAAGAATCGCTTTTTACAACAGAAGCAAAGAGAAGGCCCTTCTTATTTAATGTGAGTTTGTCAGTAGCGATAGGATGCCTCCCTCGATGCTCAAGTCGAGTTTGCTTCCCTTGGACGATCCGATCGATGTTGCGGTCGAGCTTCAGTACGCAGTAGACGCTCGGAGGTGACTAAGTTCGGTTCTACCCGAGCTTGCTTGGATAGGGCTACAATGTAAGAGTTTGTAAAGAGCTCGAGAGCCTCCAAATCTGAGGGTTCAGGTGGAGACTTTAAATTTGCCGAGCCTCTTGAAAGATCAAGTCCTAAAGAAGGCTAAGATCAGGCGTTCAGCTTGAGAGTCTTAGAAACATAGCAAGCCTCTCAAAAATGCTGACCCTCTTCTCATATGGAGATGGTGGCTTATAAATAGACAAGGAGAGGCATGGCCACTTCCTTGATTTGTGGGATATGGCCATGCCCAGTTAAGGAGAGCCATACTCTCTATGGGATGTGACCACTATGAGGGGAACCATGCTCTCTGTAGAATGTGACCACTATGGGGAACCATGCTCTCGTAGAATGTGACCACTATGAGGGGAACCATGCTCTCGTAGAATGTGACCACTATGAGGGGAACCATGCTCTCGTAGAATGTGACCACTATGAGGGGAACCATGCTCTCGTAGAATGTGACCACTATGAGGGGAACCATGCTCTCGTAGAATGTGACCACTATGAGGGGAACCATGCTCTCTGTAGAATGTGACCACTATGGGGTGTGACATCTCCCATGCTTCAAGTGGGCGGTCTTAGAAAGGCTGAGGCGAGCTAGGTATGGATGGCGAGCTCCAGCATTGGTGGCGAGCTCGAGCTATAGTGTAGGCAAGCTCAAGCACAAGTTTGGGTGAGCTCAAGCTACAGCGCGAGCTCTTGGTCTTCAGGCGAGATCGGATCATGCAGGCGAGGTTGGGGCTATCAGGCAAGCATGGTTCAGGCGAGCTTGGCCTTCAGGTGAGCTCATGCCTTCAGGCGAGCTCTAGCCTACAGGTGAGCTTGAGCTTCAAGCCTTCAGGCGAGCTTGCGGGTGAGCTTGTCTTGTGTAGGCGAGCTCTAGGTCTTCAGGTGAACTTGCTCTTCAGGTGAGCTAAGCTCCTTTGCAAGCGAGCTTGCTCTACAGGCGAGCTCCAGAACAAGCCACGAAGAACAGGTCATAACTTTCAATCCGTAAGTCAGAATTGGACGAATTATATATAAAAATTGACTATCTCGACAAGACGGAGCTAACCAAACCCACCTAAAGGGCCTGATTTGCTTCGATCATTTTACCAAATTCCTTCCGGTTTGAGAGATATCAGCACTTTTGTCTATTTTGTAAAGTCAAACATTCAGGCGAACTTAACCTTTAGGCGGGCCTGACTTTTCTCAGGTGGGCCTGACTTCACTCAGATGGACCCTTAAGCTCTTTTGCTTGTTTCGAGTTGCTGTGCAGGGATTAAGGCAATTTTTATTGCCTACAAAACCCCCTCCAAAGTTTTCAGACCTGAATGTGGTTGAATGGAGTCTGGAACACTTTGGATATGAAGACTTGCAACATGATCACCATTCAAACGGTGCGAGGAACCTTCCAACGAGCTCGGTAAATATGAATTCTTCACTCACATCTAATGATTGCCACTTAGGATTTTTAGCAAACCCCCAGCTATCAATAGATTTGGTGAGCCTTTACCGACTACCGTTTGAGTCGGGCTAGCATGTAGATTATTTAAGTCTGTTCTATATATAACATTACGCTAAAGAGTTAACTCTCTTAGCGCTACGATATTGAATACATAGACTTTGTCTTTCTTACGGGAATAGACTACCCGGCTACGTGTGTTAGACGTAGACTTATCTCTAATAAGGGATCGAGATAAAGTCCCTTATGCTCGAGAGGCATAGATTCAATTGCTGTTTGAGTCAACAATAACAACTGGCTACACATGTAGATTGGCTACACGTGGAGACTATGAATTTTATCTTCTCTTGGGGGGCAAAGACGAATCCCAAATAGCAGCACATTGCATGGTAGGCCACTATCAACGAACAACGTCATTGGCGGGAATGACGGTGTCAGGGTAATCAATCGTTCAGGGACATCGGGTGTGATGATTGATCGGACAACATCATTTACGAGAATGATGGTGCTGATTGTCAGAGGTAATCATTAACCTGATAGGATTGTCGTGATCGGGATGACTTTGAGGACTTTCCATCCCATTGAACAGGATTGGTAAGTTGATTTGTTAGAGGTGTAATATTAACATGACAGGATTGTCGCGATCGGAGCGACTTTGAGGACTTACCATCCCATTGAAGAGGAATAGTAAGTTGATTTGTCAGGGGTGTAATGTTAACGTGACAGGATTGCCGCGATCGGAGCGACTTTAAGGACTTACCATCCCATTGAAGAGGATTGGTAAGTTGATTTGCCAGTGGTGTAATATTAACGTGATAGTGGAAGTGGTCCCGTCATCCTATTGGAGAGGATCGACGGAGAAAATCTGGAGGGAACTATCAGAGGTGATTGTTAACATGATAGTTTTGGGGACCCGCCATCCTATTGAGGCGGATTGGCGAGGGAATTTAGAGGTAACTAGTTATCAGATGTGACTGTTAATATGATAACTTAGTGGGAGTTTAAAAGAAGACTACGGGTAGTACTTCTTCAAGAATTTGCCGTCGGATGCTGGTCCTCCGGCCATTGATGCATACAAGCATCAACGATCATCTTTGGCTGATTGTAGCCAAGTCTTCACAGTCGGTCCCATAGCTTGGTTCTGAGTTGGCGAGCTCTGCAGATGCCATCAGGGGCTTATTTTGCTCTGAAGCACCGCCCCTCTGACTTGAAAAGATTTTTGATGAGGGAGCGGTTGCCACCACAAGGGCATCTTGGTTGTCACCTCCTCGAAATTCAAATGGCTCTTCAACCTCCATACGCTTGAGCACGCTCTCGACTTGTTCTCCTTGGCGGGTTAAGTCTTTCCATGAGTGAGCTACGACAACACCCATGTTAGACAAAATGTTGATGGAGACATTATTTCGGCACATCTCGATGAGTGTGACCTCTGAAATCTGATCACGGGCGCACAGTGATCGGTTCCTGAATCTCTTGACAAAGTTGCTTAAAGACTCTGTCTTCCTCTGCTTTGCAGCTAGCAGGGTTGCCATAGATACTCCTGTATCATCATCGTAGAATCTGGCCATGAAGAGCCTTTCCATGTCCTTCCAGCAAGTGATGGACCCAGGTTCCAATCTGCGAAACCATTCAAAAGCAACCCTCTTGAGGGTGCCAATGAATAACCGAGTCATAATGGGATCGTTTCCCATAATGTGTCCAGTTTGCGCCTGGAAGTAGTAAATATGTTGGGTAGGAGAACCCTTGCCATTGAACTGCAGGAGGTCCAATGGCTCGAACTTTGCCGGGTAGGGGACCGTATCCCATTCAATTGGATATAGTCTGGCCACTCCCAGCTTGTTCATGCTCTTCTGGAGCTTCAAGGCGTTGAGTTGACTTTGGAGCTCGTCAAGTCTTTTGTCTCTTGGATTATGACCCGAAGATGACGCTCCTCCAGATGACTCGGATGAGGAATCAGAAGATGTGTGAGGAGGAGTAGGCATCCGCTCTTTGCGCTTTGAGGATTTCCACAAACTCCGCGAAGTCTTCTTTTTCTTCTTCTTCTTCTCGCTCACAAGCTGCTCCAACATCTCTTTCATAGAGTTGATGGTTGCTTGTTGCTCGTCGAATCTTCTAGATATTTCATCTAAGAAGTCGGTCATGTGCACTTCCACGCTTCTGCCCTGGATAGAGCTTGAAGTCCGAGATGTTGCCACTACCGAGCAATAGTCATCATCATCGTCAGAGATGGGCACTGAGCGCGTGTAACCAAACGGAAAGGCCACCCTTGTCTGAGTGCGAGTGTGTTGGTGAGGTTCAGCCTGGTGAGGCTCGCTCACATGAAGCTTGGTGCAAGCGCCACCGGGCGAGCCGATGCTTTGCCTTTTGGCGAAGGTCACTTGCGAACGGTTAATGTTAGGGCGAAGCTTGGTGAAGTCCGCCCGTTTTATGAAACCCTCCTGAACTACAAAGTTCGCTAGATTTATAAAGTTTGCCAGAATTAGGAACTTTTTCTGTATTGCTGAGCTCGCCAGATTTGCGAAGTTTGTCGGAATTGGAAACTTGGCTAATGGAACGAAGCCCGCCTGAGTAGGTGGGCTCACCGACGGCGCAGCTCACTGATTGGGAACCTCGCACTGCTTGGTCTGGTCGGCCTCAACTTCCTGGGGAACAACCCCCGTTTGCTTGGGCGAGCTCTCGTGCATGGTTGCCTCCGCCACTTGGGCCGACCACACGCGCGCTCAGAGCACTTGCGAGATGTACTGTCGCTAGAGGAGGATGAAGATAAGTACTCCTCGAACTCGATCACGAGGGACTCGACTATTGTCCCTTCTGCAATATCGTCGAATTGGGCCACCACCATCTCGGTTGAGGAAACGGTTTCTCCCACTGTGGTCGTCATCCTCTGTTTGGTATAAAAATCTCTTCTCAGATTTGTATTGGTTGAATTATTTGTTACAAATCAAGAATTGCTTTTTACAATAGAAGCGAAGGGAAGGGCCTTCTTGTTTAATGTGGGTTCGTCGGTAGCGATAGGATGCCTCCCTCGATGCTCGAGTCGAGTTTGCTTCCCTTGGACGATCCGACGACGCTAAGGCCGAAGCCAAGACGCAGAGAAGCTCGGAGGTGACTGAGTTTGGTTCTACCCGAGCTTGCTTGGATAGGGCTACAAAACAAGAGTTTGTAAATAGCTCGAGAGCCTCCAAATCTGAGGGTTCAGGTGGAGACTTTAAATTTGCCGAGCCTCTTGAAAGGTCAAGTTCTAAAGAAGGCTAAGATCAGACGTTCAGCTTGAGAGTCTTAGAAACATAGCAAGCCTCTCAAAAATGCTGACCCTCTTCTCATGTGAAGATGGTGGCTTATAAATAGGCAAGGAGAAGCATGGCCACTTCCTTGATTTGTGGGATATGGCCATGCCCAGTTGAGGAGAGCCATACTCTCTATGGGATGAGACCACTGTGAGGGGAACCATGCTCTCTGTGGAATGTGACCACTATGGGATGTGGCATCTCCCATGCTTCAAGTGGGCGGTCTTAGAAAGCCTGTGGGCAAGCTTGCCTTATGCAGATGAGCTTCAAGCATGCGGGCGAAGCCTGACTTGCAGCGAAGCTTGGTCTTTGGCTGCTCGCATGCAGCGAACGGCTGGTCCGCAGGGCGAAGCTAGGTATGGATGGCGAGCTCGAGCATTAGTGGCGAGCTCGAGCTATAGTGCAGGCAAGCTCAAGCACAAGTTTGGGTGAGCTCAAGCTACAGCGCGAGATCTTGGTCTTCAGGCGAGATCAGATCATGCAGGCGAGGTTGGGACTATCAGGCAAGCATGGTTCAGGCAAGCTTGGCCTTCAGGTGAGCTCATGCCTTCAGGTGAGCTCCAGCCTACAGGTGAGCTTGAGCTTCAAGCCTTCAGGCGAGCTTGCGGGTGAGCTTGTCTTGTGCAGGTGAGCTCTAAGCGTGCAGGCGAGCTCTAGGTCTTCAGGTGAGCTAAGCTCCTTTGCAAGCGGGCTTGCTCTACAAGCGAGCTCCAGAACATGCCACGAAGAACAGGTCATAACTTTCAATCCGTTCGTCGGAATTGGACGAATTATATATGAAAATCGACTATCTCGATAAGATGGAGCCAACTAATCCCACCGAAAGGGCTCAGTTTGCTTTGGTCATTTTGCCAAATTCCTTCCGGTTTGAGAGATATCAGCACTTTTGTCTATTTTGTAAAGTCCAGCATTCAGGTGAACTTAACCTTTAGGCGGGCCTGACTTTTCTCAGGTGGGCCTGACTTCACTCTGATGAACCCTTAAGCTCTTTTGCTTGTTCCGAGTTGCTGTGCAGGGATTAAGGCAATTTTTATTGTCTACATGGGCGATGCTCGATCCTAAGACCAAACACTCCTTGTCAAGGGGCCTCTCGGCAACAAATCTTCTCTCCTCGGGGATGGCCTCCTTGTAAGAGCCGAATTCCCCCGTCTCCCCCATCACCTTCATACGGAATTCGTCCCACCATTGTGATGATACTTCCGCGATACGATTGGGGAAAGGAATCCAATCGTCCCCCGCAAGCGAAGGAGTGGCGGTCTCACTGGAGGACCCTCTAGGTCGCGAATGTGTAGCTTCCGCCTCAATAGCGCTGGACGACTCGGCCGGCTGCTTGCCTAGCCTCCTTATTGGCTCAGGAGATACAGCCCTAACAACTAACCCTCAGGAGGCACCCCCTGGGGAAGCTGGCTTGGTACCTTCGGCCTCTTCATTTCGTATGGGAGAAGGAGTATCGACCAAATCCATAAACTCTTCATGAGGAGAGTCGGTTGGCGACTGGTCCTCGGAGTACTAGAACGTCCTGCTAGGGCCTCGTTTTTCAGACAACCTTCTCCTCTTCTCCCCTTCTGCCATAGCTTCACCCCCCAGACCACCAAAGGCTTCCACCACCTCGCTAGCCCTCTTCCTCAACCTTTCCAGTTCTCGGCTCGCCACGAACCCTCTAACACGCTTTGAAGGCCTCGCGACCGCTGTCGTATCGATTGAAGTCGTGACTGCCCCCTCTTGACTTGAATGCGATGACAAGGGAAGGGCAAGGAGAGACACCTTTATCTTATCAGCCTCGGAAGGCAAGAACATGGAAATACGAGCCACCCTGAGAGAGGCTGGGTTAAAAAGGTTATTTGACTCTTTTGACCTCGCATGATCTCTGACCTTTTGAAGCTGTCGATTCTCTTCCGCTGAGAGGACGCCTGGCCTCAAAGAGTCTCCCTTGACCTCTGGCTAGGTGGGGCACGCAAAGATTGGGTCGGCACCAATGACCCATATGTGTCGTTCCTTCCAGTACCTGTTTGACACAGGAGCGTTCGACACCACCTTGAAGCCTCCATAGCAGATAAAATAATAATGGGAGTCCTTCTTTGAGGCTCGAACGCTGGCCAAATTGCTGAACAAGCAAAAGCTTGGCTCCACTCCCACCCGATGGCAGATCATTAAAATCCTACCAAAACACCGATAGCATTGGGAGTCAACTGAGAGGGAGAAACTCCTAGAGCACCGCACACCTCCTTGATGAAGGGGTGGAGTGGCAAGCGAAGCCCAAATTCCAGGTGGGCGATATACAACGGGGCCTTGTTACCTCCATGGTCATATACGGCCTCACCTGAATCTGGAACAGCCAGAGTGACGGTGTTGGGGAGATCGTAGAGTGCATAATAATCTGCGGTCTTTTGAACACAGATCTTTGTACGGAGCATCTTTAGAGACTCGATCCTAGCTTCGTTGCGGTCTGAAGGAGAAAATTGGTCAGCCATGAAATCTAAATCAACTTTGAAGATAAGAAGTGAAAGAACTAGGGCTGGATAAAACTAAGGGTTTGAAGAACGCGAAGAAAAGCCCTATTTGGCTCCAGCGCGGTATTTATAGACCCCAAATCTGACATGTGGCGTGATCTTAGTGAAAAATTGATGTTCAAATGATCGGCTCTCAAGGACCTCAAAAAATGGGCGAGATCAGCGGAGATCGAGGCGCTGTCCTCTTTCCTCCACCCCTCTTTTCACAGAATTCGAGGCGCCAGAAACCCCTGGCACTCGATGATGTCATGTCAAGCCCAAGGGTACTCAAGCAACAGCTCACCTGCCTTAATGCAAACATTAATTATCGGATACTTTGACTGTTCGAATCTCACTCGACACCACCCACATAATTAAGCCATCTAGAGGCCATGTCGACTGCTCAAAAGCCAATTCGAAACAGCATGAGCATTCTACTCGACCTAAGAGCCTAAAATAAAGACGATCATTATTCATCATTTCTAGGAAAAACTTAGTCAAATAAATGGCATGGCGCCCAGATGAAAAATTGGTTATATATGAGTCTCCATCCGTCCTCTCGATTTATTCAGCGGGGACCTCTTCCTCTTCATCCTCTTCCTCAAGATTCAAAGTGCCGCCTTGCTTCTCAATGTCCTCAAGCACCTCGACACAGCCGGCTATTCGGGGAGGATAGTGAAAGCGGCTGCCATCACACTTCATCTCGACGGGAATCTGGGACCACAGATAGTCGAATCCCGCTTTGCAAGCAAGAGTGACTTCGGCTCTCCCGATGAGACCCAATCTGCATTCATCCACGACCTCCTTCCGCCATGTCGGTGACTCCAAGTAAGTGATTTGTGCATGAGCACGCTCCATAGCCTCCCCCAGACGAGTGGTCTCTGCTCGAGTTTTGTCATGAGCTATCCGCTCGTCTTCCAATTGTTGTTTAACAAATTGAGCAGCATGGCGCTCGACTTCAACCTGCACTAGAGCGCGATCTCTTTCGATCAGCACCACACTCGTCCCAATCTGCGGTTGCTCTATTTTCGCGACACTCCCTTGCGTCCTGCTTTGGAGCTTATCAAGCTCGACCGCCTTCTCAGCATTAGAGGCCTTCAAATCCTCAATCATCTTTTCTTTAGCCTCCAATTCATGTTTCCAAGTGATGAGCTCCTCCTCTTTGGACGACAACTCTAGGAGGACTCTCTCCAAATCCGCACTAACATCAGCCCCTGTACTGGAGGCTGCCGTCTGGAGCTTTCCATGGAGCTCCCTAACCTGACTCAAGCGTCGAAAGACCTCCTCTTCCACCAGAGCCCCTCGCACTAAATAACTCTGAAGAATCTGGTGAAGACCCACATCAGGAACGCCTGCTAAGATTTCTCAATCTTGCGGAGCCAAAATTGCTCAACCGCAGTCACCTGAGCCACGCGAGATTCAAGAACCGATGTTCTTCAATCAAGATAATGAGTGGGCACATACCTATCCTCCACCCACGGCTCTCGTTCTTGCCGAAGACCAGCTTTGGTCGACCCCATCAGCAATCGCCTCAATCGATCCCAAGTTTCTTCATCAAGATCATTAAGGCGATGCGGGAAAGGCCAGCGTAAATCTTCTGATGAACACTTCTCCCCAACAGAAGGGCCCCTCCCAGTACCCAGCTCTTTTCCATGCTGGTGAGTTACCCCCATAGAGGTTTCCCCTGTAGCCCCTTCGGCCGATACTTGGGTACCCATGGGAGGCGTCAGATGAGAAACCCTCTCGTCCTCCCTAGAGGATTCATCTAGAGTGACGTTCTCACCCCCAATATTCTCAATCGCTCCCCAGGGCCTCGACTCAACACCTTAGTGTGCTCTCTACACTCGGGAACAGAAGGCGATGCCCCCTGACCGACCGGCTGAATAGCAGCTGTTGTCGATAGTAACAGCACCCCTGATCCTCTCGCCGGTATCATGTGAGAGGAATCTTCACGAAGACGTTTGGGCGGCCTCGATGACGAACCTTCTTGGGCTTCCGGTCGAGCAGTCCTAAAGTCCCCAATGATGGCGTCCCTGCCCCAGATTAGCTTATTTGCCCTCTCACGATCCTTGGCTGAGGGCGCCACTGGTGAGATTCTTGCTACTTGCAAGACCGAGTTGTCAAAAATATCGTTAACCTTGCGGGAACTAGGAAACACTCTCACCTTTGCCAGTGCGTCCTTATCAGCAGGAGACAATGGTTTGGCCTTTAAGCCTTCCTTGATCACGTCTGGCCAGTGAGCACAGTACAGTCCCAAATCGTCACCTTCCACCCACACAAAGTACTCCTTCCAATCCTTATTAGAATCAGGAAGCCCTTTGACAAGCTTAAAGCTCGTCGTACTCTGAAAATGGTAGTGTCGCTCTTTTTTATACACTCTGACATCGATCTGATGGCTGAGCACCGCTAGAGATGGTTCAAGCCCCAGGCAATGGCAGATGACGATATACGCCATCAGAACAGCAATGGCGTTGGGCTTTAGTTGCATCGGAGATATCCCCAGAGCCGTACACACCTGTTCGATGAAGGGGTGGAGAGGCAACCGGAGCCCATATTCCAAGTGCTTAATGTATAAAGGATTCCGGCGCCCTTCATGTTGAAACACTACCTCAGACCTCGTCGGCCCCGTCAAAGTGTAGGACCTAAGAATGTCAAAGCGATCGGAGAGAGCTTTCAATTGAAGCTTCGTCACTTTGGAAAAGAGCGACGCCAGCACTTCCTGCCTGGAATTGAGCACTGGAACATCTGCCATCGGCGCACTCAGTTTGCTAGAGGAAGAAGAAGATAGGGGCTTACTTGGGGTAGAAGCAAGAGAATTTGAACAAACTTATTCGCTCCTTCTCCGTCTCCATTCATACGATGTAGACAGAGACAACTGTCAAAATCCTAGCGACCAACACAACCCACTTACAACGGCTCAGATTAAATTGTGAAATCCTAAGAGTTTCCCCCATGATCGAGACACTGTGCGACGCCTTGATTAGCCAACAATCGGGCACGAATTGCGAAGCTTTCGCAATAAAAAATTGAAAGATGACGTCAGCCATGTCTTATCTAAAAGACGCTAGACATCCATTCTCATTAATGCGCCTCGCGATAAACAGGAACAGTGGTGATTTCACTCGGACTAGCCCATAGGCCGCTCCAAGTGAAAGGGGCCAGTGTTATAGCCCTTTCTTAAGGAAACTGTAATTTCTAGAAGATTAGCAGACAAGCTCCCGCATTAAGGCATTTAAAAGAAAAAAAAAGCAAATTACTCAACACCTAGGACTTCACTGCGCTGCGAGCTACACAAAAGGCCAGACGAGTCGATACGCCAATAATGGCAGTCCGAGAAGCATACCTTGGCGAGCACTTACGAGGAGAGTCAAAACGCGGTACCTCTCGTCCCGCAGCCTTCTCGGCCTCGCAGGCTTGGCGAGCAATTACGAGGAGGGTTAAAATGTGGTACCTCTCGTCCCGCAGCCTTCTCGGCCTCACAGGCTTGGCGAGCAGTTGCGAGGAGAGATAAAATGCGGTACCTCTCATCCCGCAGCCTTCTCGGCCTTGCAGGCTTGGCGAGCACTTGCGAGGAGAGCCAAAACACGATACCTCTCCTCCCGCAGCCACCTAGGACTAGAAGACGATGAAACATCTCCGAATTCCCACCACAAATAAGTCACCATCGCATTAAATGCTAAATCGGCGCTGTCAGTCTCCCATACCTGTAGATCATCATCACACATCATCTCGCAATAGTTCTCTGACTAAACCATCACCTCATGGTACTTCCTGGGATGATTCATCCTTCTCAACCAATGATTAGTGAACTCATGTCACCAATCACTATTTCAAGTGGCCAGCTCACTTTCAACGATAGTTACAAGAGTACCCCCAGCTACCTCTATAAATATAAGACCTGTTCTCAAATCGGGGGGGGGGATTCTCAGATAAGCTAAGAACGTAGAACTAAAAGAAGAGAAGAATTAAGTCTTTAAAACTTCCTCCCTACTCATATACTAACTTGATCGTCGGAGGGATCACCGGGGAACTCAACCCCAACCTCTCACGAGTTGTTACCATGTGCAGAGCGATTCGCGGAGTTATCATCCCAGATCTCTAAAGGCAATTAGCGGACCCTATCCGTCCAAATCTTCCATTTGATTGATTTTGTGATTTAGATCATCAACACAAATGATCATAGATTTTTGCAAGACGCACTACCTAGACCACAACCTCATGGATTGAGAGTCTACGATGATAATAAACCATTCAAATGAATTATGTCTATTTAATTAAACTTTATAAAATAATTTACTACTTTCTTTTGTTAATAATTATAAGGAAATATTATTTGTGTGATGTGGGCTACACTACCATGATTGGCTTTATCTCCCCATATCTCGGTGTGCGTTATCATTTAAATGAGCACAGGGGTAGGCCAATAAATAATAGATAATAATTGTTCAATTTAAGACATTCATCTTTAAGGTCTAAAATTGAATCAACTTTTAGAATATTGAAGAATCATTTCAAAATCCTATTTGCAAAACCACATTACCCTTTTCCAACCCAAGTTGATATGGTTATTGCCTGTACTACACTTCAAGACTATATTGTCATAGAAGATCTGAGTGATGAGTTGTTGCATGAGGATAATTCTGTTAAAGAGGATGGTTAAGAAATAGTTAATGAGGGTAAAGATGGAGTTGTTGACTTTATTCAAACTATGACATGACGATAGGAAAGAGATTCAAGGAATGAATGGAGAGCAAAGAGCGATCAAATTGCATTTTAAACGTGGGAATATTATTGTAATAAATATCATGGTGGAGACACAATCAAGATTGGGATATAATTTAGCTATTAGTTTTTTATACTTTATTGTACTACTGTGATGTATAGGCTACTATGTTTGTGTAAGGTAGAACATGTTTTATCGTAATAAATAATATGGTTGTTTTTTGCATACTTTATTGTACTAATAGGAGGTTTGAATTTTTTGTTTACATATTTTTATTTGTAACAACTAGGCATGGCAGATTTTGATGACAGTGATAAAAGCAAGGATCTCCTTCACCTATAACACTCAATTATCCATACTATACATCTCCTCCACCTCTCATTACTCTACCCTTCCCTCCTACCCAATACCTTGCTCCTCCACCTCCCTTTCCATCTTACAATCCTTATGATATCAACTGTTCATTTATGATTCAACAACCTATGTCATATGTAAATATGCTTAATAGTGGCCACCTACTTATCCATACTTCTCCCGACCCATATTGCAGTGGTACCGACTCAGGAAAGACTTATTCTTTAAAGAGAACAATAGATGTTAAAGATGAAGCTACTTCACCAAGCAAAAGAAAGAAGCAGGTAGTTGCTAAAAGGAAAATTTAACCAAAAGTCTTAAATAAGAAAGAGAACACAAGAGGTGTGCCTAATGCTAACTGGTGTGCAAATCACAATGATGTGTTAGTCCCCTTTCTTGCTCATATGGTGAAGGATGGTCTCAAAGTTGACAAAAACTTTAAGATTCAAGCATATAGAAAAGCTGCAGAAAAGTCAACAAGAAGTGTGGATCTAAATTCACCAAAGAGAATGTGGCGAATCATGTCAAGTGCTTGAATCTAAATTTTTTGATATGCGTACTATCATGAATATGAGTGGGGCTGGTTATGATCCAGAGACTAAAATTATCACCATGAATCTAGATTCTTATGATAGGTGGACACATGTATATTTATCTTAGATTAGTTATCTTGCATTATTTCTTTTTGAGTATATTTATTTTGCATTATTTATCTTGCATTCTTTCATTATATAGGGTAAATAATACAATAGCTCTAAGTTGATGGAGTACTTGCACACTCCTCTCACACACTATGATGATTTATATGATATCACGGGAGATGACCAAGCAAAGGGCAATTTTGCTAGAGATATGACTGTGAAGATTGGCTCTTTTCATCATGTTTAAGTTGATAAGGATCATATAGATCTTAGTGAAAATGAGGTTCATTTATCCTCTAACACACATTTTGAGCCTGAGTTACCAAGTGGGCTAAACATCAACACTTAGTCTCAAAATTTGAAGCCTTCTAGTGGGGTAACTCCTACATCAAATGAAAAATCTCATTCTAAAAAGAAGGGTAGCAAGGCTAAAGAGGATGATTCACTTATACGTGGTTTTATTAAATTAACATTCTACTCAATTTAAAATCAACACATTCTACATTGGAGTGAGAGCATGGCGAATGCCCTATAATGAGGCTAATTTTTTGGAAGAGACATTGGATAGAGTTTTTTATTACTTATATGAACATGAATCAGAAGCTAGGAGATTGATCATCAAAACTAAAAATGCTCAAAAGCATTTTATAGAGAAGATTATCAAGGACCAATGATTTGGGAGCAATGAATGATGGTTGACAAATAGGTTATTTTGTTTGAGCTTGCTTTCGGTTTGAGCTTGCTTTCGGTTTGAGCTTGCTTTCGGTTTGAGCTTGCTTTCGGTTTGAGCTTGCTTTCGGTTTGAGCTTGCTTTCGGTTTGAGCTTGCTTTCGGTTTGAGCTTGCTTTCGGTTTGAGCTTGCTTTCGGTTTGAGCTTGCTTTCGGTTTGAGCTTGCTTTCGGTTTGAGCTTGCTTTCGGTTTGAGCTTGCTTTCGGTTTGAGCTTGCTTTCGGTTTGAGCTTGCTTTCGGTTTGAGCTTGCTTTCGGTTTGAGCTTGCTTTCGGTTTGAGCTTGCTTTCGGTTTGAGCTTGCTTTCGGTTTGAGCTTGCTTTCGGTTTGAGCTTGCTTTCGGTTTGAGCTTGCTTTCGGTTTGAGCTTGCTTTCGGTTTGAGCTTGCTTTCGGTTTGAGCTTGCTTTCGGTTTGAGCTTGCTTTCGGTTTGAGCTTGCTTTCGGTTTGAGCTTGCTTTCGGTTTGAGCTTGCTTTCGGTTTGAGCTTGCTTTCGGTTTGAGCTTGCTTTCGGTTTGAGCTTGCTTTCGGTTTGAGCTTGCTTTCGGTTTGAGCTTGCTTTCGGTTTGAGCTTGCTTTCGGTTTGAGCTTGCTTTCGGTTTGAGCTTGCTTTCGGTTTGAGCTTGCTTTCGGTTTGAGCTTGCTTTCGGTTTGAGCTTGCTTTCGGTTTGAGCTTGCTTTCGGTTTGAGCTTGCTTTCGGTTTGAGCTTGCTTTCGGTTTGAGCTTGCTTTCGGTTTGAGCTTGCTTTCGGTTTGAGCTTGCTTTCGGTTTGAGCTTGCTTTCGGTTTGAGCTTGCTTTCGGTTTGAGCTTGCTTTCGGTTTGAGCTTGCTTTCGGTTTGAGCTTGCTTTCGGTTTGAGCTTGCTTTCGGTTTGAGCTTGCTTTCGGTTTGAGCTTGCTTTCGGTTTGAGCTTGCTTTCGGTTTGAGCTTGCTTTCGGTTTGAGCTTGCTTTCGGTTTGAGCTTGCTTTCGGTTTGAGCTTGCTTTCGGTTTGAGCTTGCTTTCGGTTTGAGCTTGCTTTCGGTTTGAGCTTGCTTTCGGTTTGAGCTTGCTTTCGGTTTGAGCTTGCTTTCGGTTTGAGCTTGCTTTCGGTTTGAGCTTGCTTTCGGTTTGAGCTTGCTTTCGGTTTGAGCTTGCTTTCGGTTTGAGCTTGCTTTCGGTTTGAGCTTGCTTTCGGTTTGAGCTTGCTTTCGGTTTGAGCTTGCTTTCGGTTTGAGCTTGCTTTCGGTTTGAGCTTGCTTTCGGTTTGAGCTTGCTTTCGGTTTGAGCTTGCTTTCGGTTTGAGCTTGCTTTCGGTTTGAGCTTGCTTTCGGTTTGAGCTTGCTTTCGGTTTGAGCTTGCTTTCGGTTTGAGCTTGCTTTCGGTTTGAGCTTGCTTTCGGTTTGAGCTTGCTTTCGGTTTGAGCTTGCTTTCGGTTTGAGCTTGCTTTCGGTTTGAGCTTGCTTTCGGTTTGAGCTTGCTTTCGGTTTGAGCTTGCTTTCGGTTTGAGCTTGCTTTCGGTTTGAGCTTGCTTTCGGTTTGAGCTTGCTTTCGGTTTGAGCTTGCTTTCGGTTTGAGCTTGCTTTCGGTTTGAGCTTGCTTTCGGTTTGAGCTTGCTTTCGGTTTGAGCTTGCTTTCGGTTTGAGCTTGCTTTCGGTTTGAGCTTGCTTTCGGTTTGAGCTTGCTTTCGGTTTGAGCTTGCTTTCGGTTTGAGCTTGCTTTCGGTTTGAGCTTGCTTTCGGTTTGAGCTTGCTTTCGGTTTGAGCTTGCTTTCGGTTTGAGCTTGCTTTCGGTTTGAGCTTGCTTTCGGTTTGAGCTTGCTTTCGGTTTGAGCTTGCTTTCGGTTTGAGCTTGCTTTCGGTTTGAGCTTGCTTTCGGTTTGAGCTTGCTTTCGGTTTGAGCTTGCTTTCGGTTTGAGCTTGCTTTCGGTTTGAGCTTGCTTTCGGTTTGAGCTTGCTTTCGGTTTGAGCTTGCTTTCGGTTTGAGCTTGCTTTCGGTTTGAGCTTGCTTTCGGTTTGAGCTTGCTTTCGGTTTGAGCTTGCTTTCGGTTTGAGCTTGCTTTCGGTTTGAGCTTGCTGGTTGCTTTTACTATGTATAAATTGATATGAGTCAGTTTTATTTTTGAGCTTCTTTGGTTGATTTTACTTTGTACAAATGGACATGATTTAGATTCTGTTTTTGAACTTTCTGGTTGCTTTTATGAGGGTTTACTTGGTATGGCAATAATGATTGGTTGAATTTTGATAATGCAACCTATAATGTTATTTTGTTATTTATAGGAGGCATTCAATAATGAGAATATAATCTAGATTGCATTTGCAATTTTTGGATGCAACAACCAATTATTTGATTTCAATCTACAGTGCAATTACACTATATAGGTAATATATTCTACGTTGGTAAAATGACCATTATCGAACCTTATACACTATCATTTATCTTGCATTTTATTTTACATTGTCTCAAAATTGAGTTTGTTTTGGAATTTTAAAATTGATAGACAAAAACTTCCATTTCAGATTCAATACATTTTGTAAGTACAAGACATAAAACATAGAAATACACCAAAAAAGCACACCCATTTTCCAAATTATAATTTATCGTTCTGCAGCTTTCAATTCTGACTTCAATTTCTTAGTTTTTAGTTTTTCAACTACTTCACTGTTGCTTTCGTTTATACTCTTCATGCAATCGCCATTGTCATGAGCCCATTGAAAGAAATTATATTCTTTCTTTGGATACTTAGCACGACCCTAACGGTAACGGCCAATGTTTTTGCCATTTTTGCATTACTTCAAGGGTGTTGGGAGTTTATGGTTGCACTATTTTTGCATCTCCATGGTGGAATGGAGTAATATTTGTATCCATTGCAAAAATATAACCATTTATAGCTATTGGAGTTTAAATTTTAATGGGTATGATTACCCCAATTGCAATACCATTGTATTGTTCTCTTGTGTGAGCTAAGTTTCAAGGTAACCATATTCACCTCCTTCTTTTTTCAGATTTGAAAAAATAATAGATTACAAATTCTAGAATTTGCTTTCCTACTATTTTGGGTTTGAACCAAACAAGAGGTTATAAATTTTAGGATTTGCTTTGCTTAATGATTTTGAACCAAACAAAATATTAGAAATTTCAAGGCATGTATAAAAACATGGATTTGAAATTCTTGATGAGATTCTAAATCCTATAATTTTAGGATTTGAACCAAACAACCCTTAACCACTATTAAGAATGTATTTGACTGTAATTATAGAGGCTGTTTGGATGTTTGACTGGTATTTTGGATTTATGACAATGTTTTTAAACTATTTTGAATTTCTACATTTTCTTGAATTCTTTAATTTTTTTGGATTTCAAATATATGTTCTATATTTATAAGAGTCAGTCGAATCCATGTTGTACAAATCTTCTCTATGAATCCCTTCGTTTTGTTTAAATTTTTTTTACTGTAGTAACAAGTACAATCTATCCTAGCCGGTATGCGTTACTTCACTTTCCAAATTTTCGAAACTAAACAGAAATTGATCATTGGATTTACTTTTAACAAATTATCTCTGTTTTGCCTGCTTTTTGACAGCCAAATTTGTTGAAACAAACAACTCCTGTGAAATTTGATTTGAATTAATTGAATTTACTATGAATAACAATCAATTTATTTTCTTTAAAATATAACTCATATAAATAAAAGTGTGATAAAAAATGACTTATATATAGATGAGAGACTCCTATATGAAACTTTAAAGCTTTTGACCTATATTCATATTTTCCAGAACTCCTGTACGTGGGTTTATTTTTCTTCTCGCTGATTTTTCTTTTTAAGAATTTTACATACATTTTCTGACAGTAGTTTAATGTGACTCCTTGATTTTTTGTTAAAAAATATATTTGATATATCGTTCCATATTCTATTAATACAATTCATTTTTTGTTACAACAATATTTCCATGATCATTACATAACCTAGGATTGGAGGGAGAGACAGAGAGGTGTGTGGGTGGGTGGGGGTGTTGGTTTCGACATTACTTTGGACAGAGAGATCAGAGGTGGTTCAGAAAGTAAACGACATTCCTAAAAAAGAGCTAAATGGCACTTAAATACCATAAAGTTTCCCAAGTGTGGCACTTAAATACCGCAAGTTGTAAAAGGTAGCACAAAAATACCACAAGTTTCATAAAAGTGGCACGTTACTACCATCCGTTACTCAAACATTGGAATATTCCAAAGAATATTCCCATGTGCCTCTCACATGATATATCTAAGTAGTTGTTTACCTCATTCATTGCCTTATTTATTGTCTCTTCCTACTCCTCTTCTTTTTAAAAACTTCTCTCAACTTAAACCCTAATTCCCAAATTTTCTTAACTTTCTCTGAGTGCAGTGCAGGAATTATGAAATCGACCTCTAGGGTTTCAAGTTCTACTTCAAGCTATAGTTTGGATGGAGAGAAGGAGACCAGAGTTTGCTATTGCAAGGCAATTTTAAGCATGGAGACGGCGTGGACGGTGGAGAACTAAGGGAGACAGTTTTTCAGTTGTCCCAACTATCGTACGACAGCAAAATGCCAATTTTTTTGAGTGGAAAGACAAGCCCTTCCCTCCCCAAGCTCAAATGGTGATCAGAAAGTTGTTACTTGAAAATGATGTATCGAAGGAAGAGGTGGCCAATGTCGACCAAGAGAAATTGAGGATATTGGAATTTAAATTGAGAGAGAAGAAGATGAGTTTGAGAGAGAGAGAGAGAGAGAGAGAGAGAGAGAGAGAGAGAGAGAGAGAGAGAAAATTAGATGCTAATGAAAGCATTATTAGAGATAGAGAAAGAGAAATTTTGAGATTAGAGGCTCATTTGAGAAAGATAGAAGAAGATGTGAAGGGGAAACAATTTGGCAGTGGCATAATTCAAAAGCTTGTGTTTATAATATTTGTTGTAATTTTTTTTTCTTTTTTTGCACTCAAATCTTGAAGAGATTATGTGTATGAAAGGGAAGTTGTATTAACTGTCATGGAGTTAGATTATGGTTAGATTATGTTTCTGTTTTGTACAAAGGGAATTTGTATTAACTGTCATGGGTATCACCTGTCATGTGTATGTTAATAAAAGTTATTTGTAAATGAAATGGTGTTATGTTTGTTATGTTATCACCGTTATGGGTATGTATACAACATGCTAATATATACACAATTGGTGAGTATCAACAAATCACACGAATATGCACATAATCTGTTACAAATATGTATAGACCAATAGATCAATTGAACATTCCAAAATCTATAATTAAACACCAAAATCTGTAAGTAAACACCAAAATCTGCTATTATATTCCATAGTTTACCAAAATATGCCAATTTCAGGTTCAGTATAGACCTTCATACACCCCATGCCATTGATGTACATCCATCATACAGCAACATCCATCATATAGAATGAGCCACAATGAATCCTTCACATATATTACAAACAAAAAACAGAATTTACATTGAGCATTCACCAAAACTCATCCATCTACCAAAATTGTTTCAAAGTAATAAGTTTATACTCTAGTATCCCTCTTTCTTGCCATAGCTAGTTGCTCATCTATGGCTTCAAGTATTGTTTTAGTTAAAGCCTCAAACCTATGAGTTGTTTCAGTTGAGCTTTCAGTTGAGCTTTGGATTCCTGTTTTAGTTGAGCTTTGGGTTCTTAGCTGCAATCGAGTCCTTGAAATTGGTTGCTTTCTGATTGGCAATTTCTTTCTCTGCATCTCCATCTCTAGTTTAACAGGAACAAACACAGGAGTTGGTGCAGCTTGTGATGGAGGAGTTGGTGCAGCTGGTGATGGATGAAATGGAGGAAATGGAGCAGCTGGTGATGGATAAAATGGAGGAAATGGAATAGCTGGTGGCACTAGATGTTGTGAAGCTTGTGATCGTGGAAATGGAGCGGTGGTGATGGATGAAATGGAGGAAATGGAGCGGTGGTGATGGATGAAATGGAGGAAATGGAGCGACTAGTGGTGTTGAGCACTTTGGAATTAGCCTGTTACCTGACATATACATTGTCTCTTTGCCCAAAAATCCCCTGCCTCTAAAGCCTCCTGGTGCTATTACACTTGGCCCCATGACAAAGCTTCTGGGTTGTTGGGTAGCTGTTGGAGTACTGGTAGCCTGTTGGTGCATATAATGAAATTAAGCAAAGCAACAAATTAGGAGAAAAGCAAATTTAGTAAAAAAAAATAACCTGTTGTGAAGATGTTCCTATATACCTTGAAGGTACAACTTTCATCTTTGTTTTTCTTATTGCCCATTTCTTTCTTGGAGATTGTACTTGTCCTATATAAAAATGCACGTAAAATCTTGATATATGTATATAACACTTAGTATAAGTTTCTTATACATGTACATACCTGATACTGATACATGTGCATGTGTATCTATTATACTTTCACTTCCTCCACCTACTTGTGCATGTGCATCTTCAACTGAAAGCAATATGTCATTACACTCAAGCATAATAAATATAATTTTAGTTTGCATCTTTCAACTAAAGCTAGCAAAATTTAAACTCAATCATAACCTGATGCAATGTGGATTTTCACTAACCTGATGTATGTGACACTGAAGATTGAGTGGGAGGACCTTGTGAAGCAATAGGTGATTGTTGCACTATAACTTGTGGAGGAGTACCATGTACATTATCCTCAACTGAAGCTAGCAAAATTTAAACTCAATCATAATAAATACAAGTCTAGAAAAAGAAATCAAGTTAAGTGTTTATACCTGAAGCTCTTGTTGTATGCCTTGGTCTTGTGTTTTCACACCTTTGCCTACTTTCTTGTGCACCTCTTGTTGCATCATCATGTATTTGACCACCTCAACTCCAAATCCTTATGTTTGAGTTGTTTCATGAGTAGTTAAACTTGTTGTATTAGCTATTTTTGATGGCCTTCCCCTTTTCTTCTTTGGTCTTGTTATCTCTACTCTCTCATTAGTACAACTCCTTACACTATGTCCAGTTTTCTTACACTTTGAACATGTGTTGACTTGACCAAACCTCCTTATTTGATCTTGATTTTTTAGCTCATGTGCAGCCTTTCTTCTCTTCTTCTTTGGTCTACCAGTCTTCTTTCTTAAATCAGAGTGTATAACTGGTTCAGATCTAGTCTTCTACCAGAATCTTGAATCAGGAACTGGAGATATATTTCCTGCACAAGCAGCCATATAGGATGACTTTTTGAAATAATCATCTACTATATCACAGGCTTTGATTCTCGCATGCCTCAAGCATTGGTATGCATGAATACAAGGCATTCCACATAAATCCCACTTTCTACAATCACATGATTTCTTCTCTATATTCACAGTCATATAACCCAAACCATCCCCTACTTCATAGTCACTTCCCCCATCCACTGTGCAGAAGTCTTCTCCCTTGATAATCTATCCCTTGATTCAAGTCTCTCTGCAATTCTTGGACACATACCTTCTGACCAATTTGATGCCATTGTCTTCTTCTTTAGAAACCTAGTTTGCATCAATCTCCTAATCATTTCCAACATGGTGATTATTGGTTTATCACTTGCCTCCAATATGAATTTATTGAAGGCTTCACTAATATTGTTGCAAATTAAATCACACTTTACATCTATTTGGAAATGTGATCTTGTCCAAGTTTCTTTGTCAAGCTTGTTTAAGTATTCATAAGCCTCCTTGTTCAACTTTTTCATACTCTCCATGGCAGTCTCATGTTCATGCAGTGTATATGCTCTTGCAGCATTCCAAAGCAAATTCCTTATGTCTTAACCTTTAAATTTTTCTTTGAAATTGACATCTAGATGCCTAACACAAAATCTGTGTCTAGCTTGAGGAACCAATTTTTTAAATGTCTCCAATAACCCCTGCATACATTAATAAAAAAGTTCACAATATTAGTACAAAATATAATTGCTACTAATGCATATGAGTTCAAATTGCATAAACTGAAATAACAAATGCCAATTTACATGCATACTCACCTTTTGTCTATCACTGATATAAACCCATTCATTTTGATTTTGATCCCCCATTGCCTCAAGTAGAGTCTCCACAAACCATGACCATGTGTCTTCACATTCATTTTGAACCACAGCCACTGCTAGAGGAAACATCTGGTTGTTACCATCCCTGCTAACAGCTAATAAAAGTACACCACCAGCAGGCCCCTTTAAGAAGCAACCATCTAGCCCAATGACTGGCCTACAACCAAATCTGAAATCATCTATGCATGCCTTATAAGCAACAAAGAAGCCAAAGAATCTGTTAGGGTCTAAAAGTTGCCTCCTTGTGGTCTTCACCCTCACTACACTGTTAGGATTCTTTTTCATAAGCATGTTGGCATAATCCCAAAGGAGATTGTATTGCAATTTATAGCTCCCCTCTATAATTTTTCTTGCTTTCTTTCTTATTCTATAGACTTTATAATCATTTAACTCCAAATCATAATCTTTTTTAATAGTTTTCTTTAGTGAATCAAGTTTTCAATTAGGGTTGTCATTAATTTCCATCAAATACACATTTGCAAGCCAAGTAGAAGTGGTTTGAGAATTTTTAAGAACTCTTGCACAATCATGACTATCATGTAGGGATTTAATTTGCTATTTTGTTTTAGTAGAATTCCATGCTCCATAACACCTCCATGGATATGTTTCATCTTTGCATGTCACTATAATTCTACCACCCTCATTCTTCTCATAACATACATCAAAACCCCTTATCACAGACCAAAACGTACCATCTTTGTACCACAATCCCAAATCACAGCCCAAATTTGAAAAAAAACCTAACAATAGATCAAATGACATTACCTCAAACTACACCGAGACCAAATCCACTGCAGATCTCCTGTCATGGCCACGAACCACGTTCTCCAAGTTCCCAGATTGAGAGTTCTTCTTGATCCTTGGTCGAGATCCAAGATCCAAATCTAGGGCATGGTAATTTTGTTAAGTTCGGTAAAATTGATGGAGATTTGAGATTTTTAATCAGCTTTTAACCGTTAAGGGTAATAAAGTAAGTGTAGGGTCAAAATTGTCTATCTAAATTAGTTGCGTACAAGCGCATCCAATTAAGATAGATAACTTTGTCTTGTATATCGATCCCGTCAAATTCACCCTACGGGAGAGAGTTTTATTTTTATGTGGGTTCATGGTTCCCAATAGACTCAAGAGTCTACTGTTAATTATCCTTACTGATGAAAGGAACCTTCGATTAAGAGTCAAATAAAAATCGTCAAGATAAGAGAAAACTCACAAAACAAGAAAATATAATAATATTATTTTTTATTTCTTTAAATGATCATATACATGGCTTAACCAAGGGCATACTGTTGAAGGGGATTAAAGTTTTTTTTAATTGTAATTAAAGAATTGTGGATTTAGTCTAACCATGATTTCAATTACAAATTCACCCATGATTCTCTATTCCGTATCTAATCAGGCTGATTACGAAGAAAATCAATCAAGAAAATTGAGAGGGATTACGTCTGTAGATTCTCAAATCTCACAAGATATGAATCCTTAAAAGATTTAAGGGAAAGTATGGAAATACACATAATTATAGAAAAGTATATCCAAAAAAAGATCCTCTAATCTTTTATTGCCTAAATTATTCATGGTCTCATATCACCTATAAAAGGAGTTACATAAAAAGAGAGGACCGAAATTTTTCCCAGCCCCCAAACCGAAGTTCCCCAGACCAAAAAAATTCCCAAGAAAAAAAAAAAAAAAGAAGGGAAAACGGTGAATAAAAGAGGTGAAGACGTCGCTGCCATTTTCCCGATTCCTCTTGTTCCTCTAACAAGAAAAAAAAGCCAAGAAGAGGTTAAACCCAAACCTCCGACCCCGCCTCAGCCCATCAACCACCAGCTCCCCCCTTTATCAAATTCCATGCGTATTTTGTCATCCTCAAAAGCTTCCGACCCTGCCACGGCCCACTAACCACCAGCCACTGATTATCACATTTTAATTACATTTTTATACCCTTATTACCTATGTTATATGAATAACGATATTACTAATAATTACTTTTATCTTATTTTGCAGGCTAATAAAGAAATAATGAATAAAAGCCCAAATGACTCAAATTCTCTGAATTTCTACCAATTTTTGAAGCCCAAATCTGAAGACAAACAAAGGCCCAAGATACCAAATTGATCCAAGAGAAATTCGTGAAGAAAAATCAAGAAAAGACAAATTCGGTTGGTTAACCGATCGGCCAACCGATCAGTTCCCAACAGATTTCAGATTAATGGCTGATTTCTCTTCCTTTTTGGCCAAGTTTGATCCAATGGTTCACATCAACTCCGTTGGGCTATAAATAGGGGTGAATGCTGAGGGTTTTGAGTGTGAAATATTTTGTAAAACTCCATTTGGAGAGGGTTACTCTTAATTGAGAAGACCTTCCAAAATTATAACTTTGTTACACAATAAATAAAATTTTTCACCCTTCAATTTCCTTTCTCTTCTCTTTGTCCAAGGACCAAAAGGAGGATGAAGATGAATTAGGAATTGTGGGTTTCTCTTTATTTCTTTTCTCTTCTTTATTTTCTTGTTTGTAGAATAGATTTACTTTCATGCAATTTACTTTCTTGCAATTTACTTTCATGCAATTTACTTTCATGCAATTTACTTTCATGTCTTGTCTTTAATTCATAGAGTAGATTTACTTTCCTTGCTATTAGTTTAGATTTTCTTTTCTTTCTTTCTTTGCTTTTATTTTTTTCTTTTCTTTTGTAATTAGTTGAATTCTCATTCTCCTCCTCTTACTCTCATCTTTATTTCTTTCTTTTATTTTCTAATGATGTGGAACTAAACCTCTTGTGGGGATCTAGTTTTGCATGAAACTAGTCTAATTTCTCTCTTATATTTGTGAATCACTCTCTTGTGCTTAAAATAATCATGCTTAGGATAATCAACTAGAGAACTAATTGATAGAAGAAGTATTGGATAATCTATGCTTGCCTTAAAAGTGGTAGGATAGAGTATGCTAATGAATTCTAGGATTACTATCTTGTTGTTATTTTTCTCATGAGTTTTAATTTTACTTGGATGAACTTTAGGATAGGCTATGCTTGCCTTAAAAGTGGTAGGATAGGCTATACCCATTAAATCTATAGTAAAATGTGATTAAAAGAGAATACTTCATGAATTCATAAATGAGATTAGCTAGTGGATTCAATTCTAGATTCCTCAATATCTTTAATTGAATTCTCCATCTTTTATTTTCTTATTTTGCCTCTTTGTTCTTGATTTTGTTTTCTTGATTTTTCCTTCTTGATTTGATTTTCCTTTAGTCTCCCTCTCTCTATCTTGCTTTCTTTTATTTTGTACTTATTTTCTCTCACTCTCTATCTCTCCATTTTCACTTTCATTTTGATTTATTAGCACTTTGTCACAATCACACTCTTAATCTCTCCACACACATTTTCTTCCTCGATTTCTTTTTATTTTCTAATGATGTGGAACTAAACCTCTTGTGGGGATCTAGTTTTGCATGAAACTAGTCTAATTTCTCTCTTATATTTGTGAATCACTCTCTTGTGCTTAAAATAATCATGCTTAGGATAATCAACTAGAGAACTAATTGATAGAAGAAGTATTGGATAATCTATGCTTGCCTTAAAAGTGGTAGGATAGAGTATGCTAATGAATTCTAGGATTACTATCTTGTTGTTATTTTTCTCATGAGTTTTAATTTTACTTGGATGAACTTTAGGATAGGCTATACCCATTAAATCTATAGTAAAATGTGATTAAAAGAGAATACTTCATGAATTCATAAATGAGATTAGCTAGTGGATTCAATTCTAGATTCCTCAATATCTTTAATTGAATTCTCCATCTTTTATTTTCTAATGATGTGGAACTAAACCTCTTGTGGGGATCTAGTTTTGCATGAAACTAGTCTAATTTCTCTCTTATATTTGTGAATCACTCTCTTGTGCTTAAAATAATCATGCTTAGGATAATCAACTAGAGAACTAATTGATAGAAGAAGTATTGGATAATCTATGCTTGCCTTAAAAGTGGTAGGATAGAGTATGCTAATGAATTCTAGGATTACTATCTTGTTGTTATTTTTCTCATGAGTTTTAATTTTACTTGGATGAACTTTAGGATAGGCTATGCTTGCCTTAAAAGTGGTAGGATAGGCTATGCTTGCCTTAAAAGTGGTAGGATAGGCTATACCCATTAAATCTATAGTAAAATGTGATTAAAAGAGAATACTTCATGAATTCATAAATGAGATTAGCTAGTGGATTCAATTCTAGATTCCTCAATATCTTTAATTGAATTCTCCATCTTTTATTTTCTAATGATGTGGAACTAAACCTCTTGTGGGGATCTAGTTTTGCATGAAACTAGTCTAATTTCTCTCTTATATTTGTGAATCACTCTCTTGTGCTTAAAATAATCATGCTTAGGATAATCAACTAGAGAACTAATTGATAGAAGAAGTATTGGATAATCTATGCTTGCCTTAAAAGTGGTAGGATAGAGTATGCTAATGAATTCTAGGATTACTATCTTGTTGTTATTTTTCTCATGAGTTTTAATTTTACTTGGATGAACTTTAGGATAGGCTATGCTTGCCTTAAAAGTGGTAGGATAGGCTATACCCATTAAATCTATAGTAAAATGTGATTAAAAGAGAATACTTCATGAATTCATAAATGAGATTAGCTAGTGGATTCAATTCTAGATTCCTCAATATCTTTAATTGAATTCTCCATCTTTTATTTTCTTATTTTGCCTCTTTGTTCTTGATTTTGTTTTCTTGATTTTTTCCTTCTTGATTTGATTTTCCTTTAGTCTCCCTCTCTCTATCTTGCTTTCTTTTATTTTGTACTTATTTTCTCTCACTCTCTATCTCTCCATTTTCACTTTCATTTTGATTTATTCAGCACTTTGTCACAATCACACTCTTAATCTCTCCACACACATTTTCTTCCTCGATTTCCTTTTTATTTGCACATAATCCACATCCACTCTCTAATCTTTTCATGACCACTTTCACATGTACATAAACTCCTAATTGTCTTGCGCATAATTTGAGAACCAAAACTTGAACAAAACTCTTCCTACTTCCCGTTCCTCGTGGGATCGATAATCTTTTATACTATAACTTGATAAAGGTTGTATACTTGCAACTTAGGAGGTAATCATGTATTTCCCATCAGCCACCTTCATCAAACTTGCATATTTTATCATCCTGAGCAGTTAATTCATTCTCCCTTTAAAAGAGGGAGTACTAGAAAAACTTTCTCTACCCCAAAATGCCCTTCATCTTTCATAAATTTAACAAAGTTAACCTTTTTTTTTTACGTTACTCAGAAATCGGAAATTCTAAATCCCTAAACCTTTGTTCCTTTCCTTCTCCCTTCCATCGGTTATCCTTCTCCGTTCCATCGGTTACGACTTTGCTCCAGCAATGCAGTCGCACTCTATCTCCCTCATCAATTGGCAATTATCATATTTCAAAGATGCTTATTATTATCCTCATCATCACCAAACCTTCTCTGCCATCTTCTCCTCAAATATTAGATTTTAGGCATCAAGAAGGATCAGGAAGAAAACAAATTGAGCAAGCTTTTTATTAGAGAAACTATTCGGGTATGATTTGATCTATTTCTAAATTTTAATTTTGATTTTGAAAGTTCTTAGTCTCTGCAATATTTTTCTGAAATTTTGCAGTGTATGGTGTTTGGTAAATCGTATGCTGATTGGTTAAAAATCCTGTCAAATCTTACTTTCTTTTTAGTAAATCGTATGCCCATTGCTTAAAAAATGGAATTTTTTGAACATTGGCATGTTCTGAATGTCACAAAAAATGTATGCATATAGTTGAGAATAATCAATCTTGAATGTACTATAATTTTTGGATCGGGATGGTGATATTTTGTTTGGGAACTTAAAACCTATAATTTATCCCTAGGCATTGCCTAAGCCATACAGACTATTCATTCAATTTGTGTAATGTATTTGTTGTAATTTGAATGTACGTCCGAACTATGTTAGCAGACGCATTTCTACCGCACAAAACCAATTATTATTAATGATTCAGATTTCGGATACAACTTTTTGTTTGGAGAAGAATTATGACTTGAGCTTGAGAAGTTTTGGATATGTGAATGAATTTCATTCGAAAATTTCAAATTAAGCCTAACAACAACCTAATTTTTTTCTCAAGCAATTTATGTTCTATGCATTAGAATTTAGTTTCTTTTCTTGCACTACAATTACTTTTATGGCAATTGATATTTTTCTAATTTATTCAATTTTCATGCATTATTTACAGGATTAATAATTTGGCGGTTGCTGATTCTCCCATCTATCAAGGTAAATCTTAATATTTTATATTATTTTAATTTGGGTTTATTTGATTATATATTTTATTTGATTGAATTGAAATAGAAAGCAGATACCTTCTTCTTTTACTATGCATGCTTTTATTTAGTTTCAATTTCTATTTTTATGTAGACTAAAACACATAAAAAGCTAGGTATGATATTTATATATGTGAATGTTCTTAGATTTCAAATAAAATTAGGTATGATATTTGGATATGTGAATGACTTTCATTCTGAATTTTTGCATATAGCCCCATTAATTTAATCAACTTGTCGTGTGAGTAAAGAGAAGTTTGTGGTTGTTGGGTTGGGTTTGTTAGAAGTTATTTGTTACTAAAAATAATATTTTATTGTTGTAGGTACTGTAAGTGCAAGATGACATATAATAAGGATGATATTTGTTGTAATTTGAATGTACGTCCGAACTATGTTAGCAGACGATTTCTACCGCACAAAACCAATTATTATTAATGATTCAGATTTGGATACAACTTTTGTTTGGAGAAGAATTATGACTTGAGCTTGAGAAGTTTTGGATATGTGAATGAATTTCATTCGAAAATTTCAAATTAAGCCTAACAACAACCTAATTTTTTTCTCAAGCAATTTATGTTCTATGCATTAGAATTTAGTTTCTTTTCTTGCACTACAATTACTTTTATGGCAATTGATATTTTTCTAATTTATTCAATTTTCATGCATTATTTACAGGATTAATAATTTGGCGGTTGTTGATTCTCCCATCTATCAAGGTAAATCTTAATATTTTATATTATTTTAATTTGGGTTTATTTGATTATATATTTTATTTGATTGAATTGAAATAGAAAGCAGATACCTTCTTCTTTTACTATGCATGCTTTTATTTAGTTTCAATTTCTATTTTTATGTAGACTAAAACACATAAAAAGCTAGGTATGATATTTATATATGTGAATGTTCTTAGATTTCAAATAAAATTAGGTATGATATTTGGATATGTGAATGACTTTCATTCTGAATTTTTTGCATATAGCCCCATTAATTTAATCAACTTGCTGTGTGAGTAAAGAGAAGTTTGTGGTTGTTGGGTTGGGTTTGTTAGAAGTTATTTGTTACTAAAAATAATATTTTATTGTTGTAGGTACTGTAAGTGCAAGATGACATATAATAAGGATGATATTAGCTATAATGTGAGGGAAGCAAATACCGGTGAGTTGTTATTACTTTCTTGTTCTGTAGCATAATCATGCCTAATTCTTCATCAAAGTTGTTATTGTTAATTGTTAAGGAATTTGAGAGGGAAAGAATTTTTTGCTCGCAGTGAGAATTTTTAAGAATATGATGTTTAATGGACTTGTACACAATTGGTTTTAGTGGGAATGGTCTTGTATGTTTTAGACAGCCATGGCGTAGCTTAGTTCTTCTACTGGAGCAATTTTTCCTTGTGAAAAAAAATCCTAGCAATCTGTCACAAATTCTCTATATACAAAAATATCAAACTAACATAATACATACCATTAAATATTTACAAAATAAATAATAAAATAAAAAAGAATTTCCAAAGGAAGCAAATCTTGACATTGAATCGAGAGTTGAATGAGAAATGATAGGTTGGGAGATTGGATGATGGAGTAGGTTTTCTCTGATGTGCAATCGAACTGTAATAGGAGGATCAAGCGAGATCACGTTCACAAGGGTTTTTACCGGGTATAGGCTTGTTAACTGTTAAGCTAAGAAGGAATATTTTCTTAAACTTTGTTGCTTGATTTAATTTTGGCTATGGCTATGACACATGAAATAATTTGTTTCAACTGCTTTACTTTTAGCAAAGGTTTTTGAAAGAACTGTTTCTTCATTCAGGTTTGTCTTCTCTCCGAAATTATAAATTTGATGATATTTTAAATATTAGAAATCAGGATATTTCTACTGAATAATTCTCCTGTTGATTATTTACCTTTAAATTTTATTCACAAGCAAATAGTTTTTTATTGATCGAAAATATTAACATGTTGATGGTTATTCAGTTTATAAGCAGGGAGTTACATTTAATTTTTTCAAGCTATCACTATTGTCCATGTTGGAATTGATCAGCGGCAACTGATTGATGTTGATGGTTTAAATGTTGGATATTTGGATCAGTTATATACTCCCTTGAGGAGCCTTGTGGTTCTGTTGACATAACATTGAGTTTGATGGTTATATGTTAGTTTCTCAGGTTTTAAACTAAAGGGAGAAGTTATATCATCTGGAACTCCCTTGTAAGTAGATAGTGTTCACGGGAAAAGTTGGTTTCTCGATCTTCATCGCCGAACTCATTATAGCTTTATGCTTTTACAAATGAATTCGAAAAAAGTTTGCCTTTTTATAAGGCTACAACGAAAATCAAAGAAAAGAAAAATTACAACTTTTCTCCTTAAACAAACACGGGATCCGTTTATCGAATCCTCGTTTGCGTGGGTGTCTTTGCCTGTGCCGGGGTTTATCCATGGACCGCCGTGTGATCGTAATCCGAAGTTAGATCTACACAATCGAGAGAATTATTTCACGAAGGAAATAATCGCCTAAGTAAGTGAAATCGACCAAGCGAGATCACTACTCTTCTCGGGATCAAAACAAGATTTGATCTCGAGGAATCACGTGTAGATCTTACCTAGAATCTCTCGAACTCCTTTGTTTTACGTCGTCGGGTTCGCCAAAATCCTAGATCTGGTCGTCAGATCGCCTCCCCTTCTTTCTTCAAGTCTAGATCTGTGCAAAAATTCAGATCTTGATCCGGCAGAGCTTCGGCTTCTTTCAAAAATTCCGGATCCCTCAAAATGAGCCCCCCCTCTCCCATTTATAGCCTTTTTTAAAGCAGATAACGGGTCAGATCTGGGCGAAAAGGCCCGCCTAGCCACCTCTTAGTGGCTCGGCTTTGGCCGAGCTACCTTGGGGTAGCTTCGGCCAAGGTGATTTGATTGCCTAAAGAGCCACGGAACTTTTTTTCGCCGTTTCAGTGTTGAGTCTAGTTTGGCTGATCTTGTTGATATTCGCTGATCCGAAGCTTTAGAAATAAGTTTATTCCACCGCTCGCATGTGATTCGTCGCTTCTTTGACTTGCACGCTTCGTCGACTCGCTTCATCGTTATCTTTGTCGACTTCGCCACGACTTGACGCCTCATCGACTCGCTTTATGCGTTTCGTCGACTCGCTTCATGCGTTGGTATCGCGTTGTGTTGTCAACGGTTCGTCGCTACGTCGTCGGATGGTTCATCGATTGTCAACTCATTGTTACGAGCTAGGTTCGGGGACTTATAGGCAATTTTCAACGCCTACAAATAGCTGCTAATTGTATGTAAAAGAGCATTGCATATGAGGCATATTTTTTTAACTTCTTGTTTACAACAAGGTCTGCAAGTGAGTCTGTTTGGATTTTAATTTCTTAACCGACAATTATTTCGATTATAAGAAAATAGTCGTCTTTCTTTGCTCTTGAAATTGAACATAGTTTTGAGTGTTGACCTGGTGTCTTGTTTTGTGTTTGCAGGTGTTAAATCTGTCAACCTGCATGATGAAGGGAATGTTGAATTTTGGGACTTATCTAGCAACTTATATTTCTCGGAAGATGATGTAGGCAAGAACCGAGCTCATGCTTGTCTCCTGAAGCTGCAAGAACTTAATAGTGCAGTCCTTCTTTCTTTTTTTTTTTTTTACTTTTCCCAATTTCTTGATAAACTCAAATGATTTCTTAAACGTTGATATTCTTCTATTTGTTCACATACATAGCACCTGAGCAAGTCCCAGTTCAATGTAGTAGCCTGAGTGAGGAGAATAAAAATAATTTCTTAAACGTTGATATTCTTCAGCAAGTCCCAGTTCAATATAGTAGCTGAGTGAGGAGAATAACAATGATTTCTTAAACGTTGATATTCTTAAATGTTCAATATATATAGCAACTTTCTTTTTTTTTTTTTTTACTTTTCCCAATTTCTTGATAAACTCAAATGATTTCTTAAACGTTGATATTCTTTTATTTGTTCACATACATAGCACCTGAGCAAGTCCCAGTTCAATATAGTAGCCTGAGTGACGAGAATAAAAATGATTTCACCAATGCCGATGTTGTTACTTGAGTTTATAATCAATCATACAAGCAAGCATGCCATTCAGATTCCGGCTACAGGGGTGAAGAACAACTCTTATTTTTTTTAATAATTTTATTTTTGGGTTAATTGTTAATAGATTTTTAAACTATTGCCAAATTCAAATAACTATTTCCATAGTTCTATTATTGTGGATTGCCAAATTGAAATTACCAATTCAATAGTTCTATTATTGTGGATAGAACCTCTGAAAGTGTTCCATTGTTGCAGATAGGCCCTTTGAGTGAAAGTCTATGGTTGCAGATAGAATCCCTAGAAAGGGTCAAAAAATTTTCAATCAAGGGTCTATCTGCAAAAATGGAACTACAAGGATAGTAAGTTTAATTTGGGATCAAAACAAGATTTGATCTCGAGGAATCACGTAGATCTTACCTAGAATCTCTCGAACTCCTTTGTTTTACGCCGTCGGGTTCGCCAAAATCCTAGATCCGTCGCCGACGCCTCCCCTTCTTTCTTCAAGTCTAGATCTGCGCAAAAATTCAGATCTTGATCCGGCAGAGCTTCGGCTTCTTTCAAAAATTCCGGATCCCTCAAAATGAGCCCCCCCTCTCCCATTTATAGCCTTTTTAAAGCGGATAACCGGTCTGGCGAAAAGGCCGCTAGCCACCTCTTAGTGGCTCGGCTTTGGCCGAGCTACCTTGGGGTAGCTCGGCCAAAGGTGGTTTGATTTTCGCCGAGCCCCTAAGGGCGCTTCTGGAACCTGTTTTCGCCGTTTTCTGGTGTTCTGAGTCTAGTTTGGCTGATCTTGTTGATATTCGCTGATCCGAAGCTTTAGAAATAAGTTTATTCCACCGCTCGCATGTGATTCGTCGCTTCTTTGACTTGCACGCTTCGTCGACTCGCTTCATGCGTATGCTGTCGACTCGCTTCGCTGACTTGGACGCCTCATCGACTCGCTTTATGCGTTTCGTCGACTCGCTTCATGCGTTGGTATCGCGTTGTGTTGTCAACGGTTCGTCGCTACGTCGTCGGATGGTTCATCGATTGTCAACTCATTGTTACGAGCTAGGTTCGGGGACTTATAGGCAATTTTCAACGCCTACAAATAGCTGCTAATTGTATGTAAAAGAGCATTGCATATGAGGCATATTTTTTTAACTTCTTGTTTACAACAAGGTCTGCAAGTGAGTCTGTTTGGATTTTAATTTCTTAACCGACAATTATTTCGATTATAAGAAAATAGTCGTCTTTCTTTGCTCTTGAAATTGAACATAGTTTTGAGTGTTGACCTGGTGTCTTGTTTTGTGCTTGCAGGTGTTAAATCTGTCAACCTGCATGATGAAGGGAATGTTGAATTTTGGGACTTATCTAGCAACTTATATTTCTCGGAAGATGATGTAGGCAAGAACCGAGCTCATGCTTGTCTCCTGAAGCTGCAAGAACTTAATAGTGCAGTCCTTCTTTTTTTTTTTTACTTTTCCCAATTTCTTGATAAACTCAAATGATTTCTTAAACGTTGATATTCTTCTATTTGTTCACATACATAGCACCTGAGCAAGTCCCAGTTCAATGTAGTAGCCTGAGTGAGGAGAATAAAAATGATTTCTTAAACGTTGATATTCTTCAGCAAGTCCCAGTTCAATATAGTAGCTGAGTGAGGAGAATAACAATGATTTCTTAAACGTTGATATTCTTAAATGTTCAATATATATAGCAACTTTCTTTTTTTTACTTTTCCCAATTTCTTGATAAACTCAAATGATTTCTTAAACGTTGATATTCTTTTATTTGTTCACATACATAGCACCCGAGCAAGTCCCAGTTCAATATAGTAGCCGAGTGACGAGAATAAAAATGATTTCACCAATGCCGATGTTGTTACTTGAGTTTATAATCAATCATACAAGCAAGCATGCCATTCGATTCGGCCTGTGGGTGAAGAACAACTCTTATTTTTTTAATAATTTTATTTTTGGGTTAATTGTTAATAGATTTTTAAACTATTGCCAAATTCAAATAACTATTTCCATAGTTCTATTATTGTGGATTGCCAAATTGAAATTACCAATTCAATAGTTCTATTATTGTGGATAGAACCTCTGAAAGTGTTCCATTGTTGCAGATAGGCCCTTTGAGTGAAAGTCTATGGTTGCAGATAGAATCCCTAGAAAGGGTCAAAAAATTTTCAATCAAGGGTCTATCTGCAAAAATGGAACTACAAGGATAGTAAGTTTAATTTGGCGATAGTAAAAGTAGTTTATCCGCAACTAATCCTTCATTAATTTGTATTACATACTGAGCATAGTTTTATGACAATCTTTAAATTTGTTTTACAATTTTATAACAGGGGAGCACTGTTATCTAGGAATTCCATGTTATTGGTTGGGAAGTGGCTTACAATGCTAAGTTTGCACAAACTACAAAGTTTGGATACACTGTGATCATTTAAAAGACGAGAAAATTAGTCCCAACCGTTGAACCCTATGTGAAGAACAAATTCAAGATCCATGAGCTAGGGATAGTAGTCCTCAACATTGATAATGCCCAAATCTAAGAAGAAGAAGCTTCTCTACAGATACAAGAAAAAGACTTCGACTAAATCCACTTGAATCGGAAAAATGAGACTTCATATGATTTGGGTTTTATTCTAGAGCGAAAAAAGGATAAATTTTTGGGTTTATGTTCTTTCTCTGTAAAATTGGTGATCAATTGTTAATTTAATGCTTATTCATATTTGTTGAAACAATTAAAGTACATTGGTTATGTTGGAGTGGAGGGATAGGAGGAGCTATGCTACTTTGATATTACCCTGTAGATTTTGTGTTATGAGTTAATTTTATATTTGTTATATGGGATTTTTCTTGTAATAAACTTTGATCATGGAAAGTATATAGCCTGCGTATTACTTTTCTATGATGTGCAATCGAACTTGCAATAAAAAACCTAGATAGCATTGTTCAACAAGCCATTTAAGCAGGGTATGTAAACTGCAAGGTCTGTCTTCAATCAAGTTTAAACGTAATGCTAAAATATTACAATGTTTTCATGTTTAGCTATATTTTAAATTAAAATTTAAAAAATTTAAACAAAGTGCATTGCACATGCATTATAACTAATTGATCCATAAATGTAATTTAATTGTTTAAACATTGTGAATTTTTAGCTTTTGTCCATATGTTTGTTTCATTGTTTAAATTCAATAAATTTTTAACAAATCATTCCCTTAAATAAAATTAAAAACTAAAAATAAAAATAAAATTTTTACCACGTGCATTACACGTGCAATCCAACTAGTAAAAAGAAAAGAGTGAACAAAGAAACCCATCCATTTTTTGTGAATTGCAATTACACCCCTGTTGTTTTCTCTACTTTGCAATAACAAAGTCAATTGGATCCAAAATAACATTATAATAATAATAATAATAATAATAAAAGAAGAAAGTTGTGCATAAGGGCGCGCTTAATAATAATATCATTACAGAGTCTCTGCACTCTTTTTCGGAGTCCCTGCACTCCTTTTGACAGAGTCCCTGCACTCTTTTTTCGGAGTTCCTGCACTCCTTTTGACAAAGTCCCTGCATTTTTTTTCGGAGTCCCTACACTCCATTTGACTGAGTCCCTGCACTCAACTATAGAGTCTCTGCACTCTTTTGGAGTCCATGTACATCCCCCCAAATCTGAGTCTCTGCACTCATTTTAGAGTCTCTGCACTCTTTCCGAGTCTTTGTACTCTTCCCCGAGTTTTCGTACTCATTTGGAGTCTCAGTACTCCCCTATACGCATTAATTTTCTTTTTTGAGTTGATCTTATGTTGCCATAACAATTGTTTGGACCCAAAAAATAAAGATAAAATCAATGCACATTCCGACGTTGGGTCGTTACGTAAATATCAACAAAGTAGTTGGACTAAAAAGAAAAAGGGAAAAAGAACGGAAAAAACAAAACAAAAAAATAAAAATAAAAAAATAATAAACAAAACACTGAAAAAAGCCTTGACCGCCATTGCCCATGAGCTCAAGACTTCATTTATTATTAGTTTTTTATAAAAGCCTAAATTTGCGTTCTAGTCCCTAAAAGAAACCAAAACACTTCAAAACAATACCAATTTGTTGTTTGCACCCCAATAAAACGGTAAAAGTTACAGTTCAGTCCCTAGCAATTCTAGAAACTGTAAAACAGTCCAGAATTTACAGAATAACCCCTGATCTGTCCAGAATTTGCAGAAAACCTTCTGATCACTCCAGAATTTGCAGAAAACCCCCTAATCTGCCCAGTTTTTGCAAAACAGTCTGAATTTTGCAGTTTACTCCCTGAAAAAGCTGCAAGAATTGTAAAACAGCCCAGATTTACAGTTTACTCCCTGAAATAACTGCAGAAATTGCATTTAAAGTCCAGAAACTACAAAACAACTCAGAATTTGCAGCTTACACCCTAGAAAAAAATGTAAAAATTGTACTTCAACCCAGTTTTGCAATCTAGTTCAGAAATCGCAGTTGGGTCCCTCAAAATGTTGAAAAACACAGAGACAAATTCAAGAAAAATAAGAAAGTCACCAAACTCGACACAGACCTCTACGTCCTTAAATCGGGTGAAATAATATTTTGTAAAAAGAAATACACTCGAAATAACCAGGTGTAAAAACATGCGCCAATAAGTATAAGATCAAAAGGTTCAGTTGCGTCAACCCCTAAGTCGTTAAACTAGCTACATATACTCAATTTGAGCAATAAAAATCAAATCTGACCTCTACGTCGTTAAACTAGACCCCAAACCAAACTCGACCTCTACGTCGATAAACTGGTCAAAATACCAAAATTGACCTCTATGTCGTTAAACTGGATAAAAATCTAAAATCGACCTCCACATCACTAAACTGGGTCAAATCAAATTTGACTTCCATGTCACTAAATTGAGCCAAACTCAAAATCGACCGCTAAGTCATTAAACTAGTCCAAATACACAAACTGGACAAAAATCCAAATTCGACCTCTACGACGATAAACTAGTCAAAATGCTAAGCTCGACCTCCATGTCATTAAACTAGATCTCAAATTCCAAATTTGACCCCTAAGTCTTTAAACTGGATAAATTTTCAAATTCGACCTCTACGCCGTTAAACTAGAATAAATTTTAAATTTGACCTCTACGCCGATAAACCGTCAAAATACCAAAATTGACCTCTATGTCGTTAAACCGATAAAAATCTAAAATCGACCTCCACATCACTAAACTGGGTCAAATCAAATTTGACTTCCATGTCACTAAATTGAGCCAAACTCAAAATCGACCGCTAAGTCATTAAACTAGTCCAAATACACAAACTGGACAAAAATCCAAATTCGACCTCTACGACGATAAACTAGTCAAAATGCTAAGCTCGACCTCCATGTCATTAAACTAGATCTCAAATTCCAAATTTGACCCCTAAGTCTTTAAACTGGATAAATTTTCAAATTCGACCTCTACGTCGTTAAACTAGAATAAATTTTAAATTTGACCTCTAAGTCGTTAAACCGATAAAAATCTAAAATCGACCTCCACATCACTAAATGGGTCAAATCAAATTTGACTTCCATGTCACTAAATTGAGCCAAACTCAAAATCGACCGCTAAGTCATTAAACTAGTCCAAATACACAAACTGGACAAAAATCCAAATTCGACCTCTACGACGATAAACTAGTCAAAATGCTAAGCTCGACCTCCATGTCATTAAACTAGATCTCAAATTCCAAATTTGACCCCTAAGTCTTTAAACTGGATAAATTTTCAAATTCGACCTCTACGTCGTTAAACTAGAATAAATTTTAAATTTGACCTCTAAGTCGTTAAACTGGATAAAATGCCAAATTTGACCTCTACGTCTTTAAAACTGGACCAAATCAAGTTTGACCTCCACGTCGCTAAACTAGGTACAAAAATTCAAGTTCTATTTCATTTCTCCTAGTCAAACCCGAACCCAAATTTCAGTCGTCACATCTCTAGTCTAAGATTTTACATGAAAATTTGTACACTGGGGGTATGCCCCTGGTTAAGCCATGTATATGATCATTAAAAAATATAATATTATTGTCTTTTCTTGCTTTGTGAGTTTTCTCTTATTTTTTTGATGATTTTTATTGACTCTTAATCGAAGGTTTCTTTCACTAATAAGGGTAATTAATAATAAACTCTTGAGTCTATCAGAAACCATGAACCCACATAAAAATAAAACCCTCTCCCGTAGGGTAAATTTAACGGGATTGATATATAAGACAAAGTTATCTATCTTAATTGGATGCATTTATCTGCAGCTAGTTGAGATAGACAATTTTGACCCCACACATACCCCCAATGTTTAAATTTTGTATAAAGTCCTAGACTAGAGATGTGGGAAATTTGGGTTTAACTTGGAGACGTGAAATGAGATTTGGATTTTGAACTCAGTTTAGAGACGTGAAGGTCAAGTTTAGAATTCGGCCCAGTTTAACGACATAGAGGTCAATTTTGGTATTTGGCCCAGTTTAATGACGTAGAGGTCGAATTTTTTATTTTGCTCTAGTTTAATGATATAGAGGTCAAATTTAGAATTTCATCCAGTTTAACGACTTAGAGGTCAAGTTTGGGATTTTATCCAGTTTAAACTACATAGTGGTCAAATTTGAAATTTTGTTCCAGTTTAAACGACATAGTGGTCAAATTTGATTTTTACCCAGTTTAGTGACGTAGAGGTCGATTTTGATAGTTTATCCAGTTTAACGACGTAGAGGTCAATTTTGAAATTTTGTCTGTTTATCGACATAGAGGTCTAATTTAGAATTTTCTCCAGTTTAACGACGTAGAGGTCGAATTTGGAATTTTGTCCAGTTTATCGACATAGAGGTCGAATTTTGGTGTTTTCCAGTTTAACAATATAGAGGTCAAATTTGAAATTTATTCCAGTTTTACGACATAGAGGTCAAATTTGGAAATTTGTTATAGTTTTACGATGTAGAGGTCGAAATTGGAATTTTGTTCGCATTGTGTATTTGGGCTAGTTTAATGACTTAGGGGTCGATACAATTGAACTTTTTAATCTTTCGAGTGCATCGCTTTTCACACAAAAATATTCTTTCATCCGGTTTAACGACGAGAGGTCTAATTTGGAATTTTGTCCGGTTTATCGACATAGAGGTCTAATTTGGAATTTTGTCCGGTTTATCGACATAGAGGTCTAATTTTTATTTTGCTCTAGTTTAATGATATAGAGGTCAAATTTAGAATTTCATCCAGCTTTAACGACTTAGAGGTCAAGTTTGGGATTTTATCCATTTAAACTACATAGTGGTCAAATTTGAAATTTTGTTCCGGTTTAAACGACATAGTGGTCAAATTTGATTTTTACCCAGTTTAGTGACGTAGAGGTCGATTTTGATAGTTTATCCAGTTTAACGACGTAGAGGTCAATTTTGAAATTTTGTCTGTTTATCGACATAGAGGTCTAATTTAGAATTTTCTCCAGTTTAACGACGTAGAGGTCGAATTTGGAATTTTGTCCAGTTTATCGACATAGAGGTCGAATTTTGGTGTTTTCCAGTTTAACAATATAGAGGTCAAATTTGAAATTTATTCCAGTTTTACGACATAGAGGTCAAATTTGGAAATTTGTTATAGTTTTACGATGTAGAGGTCGAAATTGGAATTTTGTTCGCATTGTGTATTTGGGCTAGTTTAATGACTTAGGGGTCGATACAATTGAACTTTTTTAATCTTTCGAGTGCATCGCCTTTTCACACAAAAATATTCTTTCATCCAGTTTAGGGACGTGGGGTTCTATTGCAAGTTTGGTGACTTTCACATCTTTTTGAATTTGTCTTTGTATTTTCAACATTTTGAGGGACCCAACTGCGATTTCTGGACTAGATTGCAAAACTGGGTTGAAATACAATTTCTGTGTTTTTTCTAGGGTGCAAACTGTATATTTTGAGTTGTTTTGAAGTTTCTGGGCCTAAATGCAATTTTTGCAATTATTTCAGGGTGAAAACTATAAATATTCGGACTGTTTTGCAAAACTGGACAGATCAGGGGGTTTTCTGCAAATTCTGTACTGTTTTGCAAAACTGGGCAGATCAGGGGGGTTTTTTGCAAATTCTGGACTGTTCAGGGGGTTATCTGCAAATTCTAGAATTTTCAGGGACTGAACAGTAATTTCTGCAGTTTATCAGGGATTAAACTGCAAATTTCCTTTGGGGGGTCTAAGCGGCAAATTTTATAATTCTCTGAAGACTGGATTGCAACTTGTTTTCCTTGGATGTTTTAGGGTCTCTTTATAATACATTTAAAGATGAGAGGGTTATTTTGTCATGTGAAAATTGGGATGTTATTATATGATCAGAGACGTGGCTTAGTACGGTGAAGGGGCTACGTTGTAAACAAGTATTCTTCGTTGCATCTTTCCAGCAAGTTATGTTCTTTTAGGAATTCTCATGTAAAAAGAAAACGTAGGGATTAACCACTCAAATTTATTTACAAATTTATCCCATAACTGGATTAGAATTTCCCATCAAATTCCAATTCTTCTCTCGTTCAAATTCTTACAAGGCTCTATAAATTAGCAATATGGTCATATGCCTGGATATTGAGAATTGACGTTGCATTGGAGATAAACGGGATTCGCTTGGTGGAAATCATAAGAAGTTGACGAGATTGCCACCTGAAGGTATACATAATCCCCCTTATTATTTGTCGGACCGTGATAACGTGAATCCCTAAATTCATCGTTTTTTTTCTCATTTTTGCCTCTTGCTGTTAGTATGCGCATTTAGAGATAATCCGTTCTTTTATCTATTATGTTTTTAATTAAGAAAAAGAACTCTCTCTTTTTTTTTTGCCGTAAGAAAACATTTTGCTCATGGTTCATCCTTATCTTTGAAAATAGACTCGAAGTTCAATTACAGATCTTCATAGCAATATAAACTTGAAGTTCCAGTTTTCCGTAATCATGGCGGGGAGATAAAAAAAAAATCAGGAATTGTCATCAACTCTGCCGTTCCCCATCTATTAAAAAAAATGATTAACTTAGTTGCACACCATATATTTCGGAGATGCGCATTGATTTTTATTTCTCTTTTATTTCTCTTTTTTTCTTTTTGATCACGTGAAGCCATGCAAAATTCTTCTTTTTTTTGTTTTGTTGATCACGTGAAGCCATGCAAAATTCTAATCTTTTTTCTTCTTTTTTTTTTATTATCTGTTGAACTCATGCAAAGATCCAATTATAAAAAGGAATATGTTGATCTCGGGTGAGGACGGTGCCTCGGGTTGAGCACGGTGGCTCGGGGTTGAGCACGGTGTTTCGGGTGAGGACGGTACCTCGGGTTGAGCACGGTGGCTCGGGGTTGAGCACGATGGCTCGGGTGAGGACGGTGCCTCAGATGAGGACGGTGCCTCAGGTGAGTACTGTGACTCGTGTTGAATTGTGATTTTTTTTTGTCTCATGGGAAGTGGTACGGCATGTCGCCTTTTTTTCTTGTTAGCGAACAGATGAAGAATACCTAGGTTTTGGTCAAAGTAGAGAGAGATTAAGAGAAGGACGGCAGCTTTTTTTCTTCCCGGGAATCGTTTTTTTGCTCAGGTTTTGGTCTAGGGATTGTATAGAATGTATGATGTAGGTGGTGATTGGATTAGATAACTAGGCATTTGATAGGATATGGTTTGTTAGGCTTTGAATCTCAAATATCTCACCTCTTTGTTTATCTTGTCCAACTAATCTTTCTTCTTTATATATATATATATATATATATATATATATATATATATATATATATATATATATTCACCTGACAACACGTTTGATGATAGGAGCAAGGTTTTGATATTTTCTTTGCTTTTTTGGAACTAGCTTTTAAATTGTGTTCTATGTATATCATTGCTTATGCGGTGGTTGGTGATAGTGATAATAACATTAAATCCAACTTGACCAAATTCCAAACTTCTACCCTATCCTCCTTGGTAAGTTCACTTGATAGAATAGTCCTTAGCAGCAAAGGTTCGGATGATATTTCTTTTGGAAAATAATTAACCATGATAAGCCATATTAGGTCTTATATTTATGGACTCTCTTTTGTCAGGTGAGGTTAGAACGTTGTTTGTTCATATACATACTCTGCCATGCATTATTATCCCTCACTAAAATTCCAACATGATTTAAGTTCTTTAACTTAATTTACTCGAGGCGATTCAGTATAGACCAAATTACAATACCCCTTTGTATCATTTATCATTATATTTTTTAAATTAGCTTCAATAGTAAGGTGAGGGCATTTTCGTCACAGCGCCCAGAAATTAACTCCGTGATCAGTTTTTTAACGGTGGACAACTTGTGGTATTTTTATGCTACCTTTTACAACTTGTGGTATTTAAGTGTCACACTTGGGAAACTTTATGGTATTTAAGTGCCATTTAGCCTAAAAAAAAGAGTAAAGATAAAAAAAAATTTTATTTCGCTTACTCCATTTGAGAATTAACGGTGTGAAACGAGGGCACAAATAAATCAATAAGAACTGTAAAGATAAATTAACAAATAATCTGCAAATGAAGTATTTTGCAGCATCTCGTTACTATACTCCAAATATATGAAAACGGATTTCAATATTCTATTGAACTTCATCTACTCTTAAATACTTTTATTTGTATAATGTTATATCTTTAACCGACACAAAGCAAAAATGTTTGAACTGTTTGGAGTGCATGTATCCATGGAGAAAGAAAATATAACATGCCGGTGTGCTTTAGCCAAACCAATAAGAGGGATTGATCAGGGAAATGAAGGAGATGCCTATGTTAATTCGGGGGTATATTTGCACAAAACTATCACTAAAATATATTTTTCTATTATCATCAGAAAAATATTTTTATTAGAGAAAATTATCATGAATTCTTGAAGCAGCAGAAACAGTATCTCATATTATTAACAACGTATATGTATATGGTCGTTATTTGAAAGTAACGCTTGGTTTCTAATAGATTTGGATCACTCTCCAATTAAGTGGTAATTAGAGAGTATCTAATTCTTTCAATTATCACCCTCAATCTCAATTTCAAAGGATAAGATATCACCAAGTAGGATTGTAACAATCAAGCTAGTGATTTTCCAAATACCACTATAATTTTGGTGAATATAATTTTATTGATTATAATGGCAAATATCTCTAAAACTAATTTTAAAATTTTGAAATAATTATTTTCTAATTCATCAAATTTTTATCGAACATGTCAGTTCTCCTCTTCATATATTACTTTCATCGATAAGTTGAAATATATATTATTTTTATCAGTATATATTTCTTAGTACAAGATTTAGTTATATATGATTAGAAGTGAAATTTGAAAATGGGAGAAGAGTTAATTATTTGTCACCTAGTTGGAGAGATTTTTTTCTAATTAATTTTATTATAAGTATATAATTTTTGTCATAAATAAAATTATAGTAATATTTGCAAAACAACTAGCTTCATAGATCAAAAAATAAAAATAAAATAAAATTAAAAAAACCTATGTGGCAACGTTTTACCCTTTAGAATTGATATTGAGGGTGATAATTGAAAGAATTGGATACTCTCCAATTATCACCCAATTGAAAAGGATCTGAATCCGTTTCATATTATGTATAGTAATTCTATATGAATATTAACTATAACTAATAAAGTATGTACGAAAGTTCGTGGTATTTAATTCATCGTACTTTGTGTGTGTGTATGTGTGGATATCTTATGATAGTTTGCTTAACGATAATTTATGATAGTCTTCTACAAAATTCTTATTAATAGTTCAGGATGGTTTCATGACATTTATCCTTAAAACCATAGTGTGTGACCCAATCTCAGTAGTTGCTGTTCTACTAGGGCCTAGTTAGGGGCCTCAAACGTTACTTCATCGTTGACACTCATCCGTAGAGCCCATGATCAAAATTCTTCCCTTCCCTTTAATAGAAAAATATGGAATGAGATGTCTATCCAAAAATAAAATAAAATAAAATAAAATAAAATAAAATAAAATAAAAATAAAATAAAATTAAAAAAACCTATGTGGCAACGTTTTACCCTTTAGAATTGATATTGAGGGTGATAATTGAAAGAATTGGATACTCTCCAATTATCACCCAATTGAAAAGGATCGAATCCGTTTCATATTATGTATAGTAATTCTATATGAATATTAACTATAACTAATAAAGTATGTACGAAAGTTCGTGGTATTTAATTCATCGTACTTTGTGTGTGTGTATGTGTGGATATCTTATGATAGTTTGCTTAACGATAATTTATGATAGTCTTCTACAAAATTCTTATTAATAGTTCAGGATGGTTTCATGACATTTATCCTTAAAACCATAGTGTGTGACCCAATCTCAGTAGTTGCTGTTCTACTAGGGCCTAGTTAGGGGCCTCAAACGTTACTTCATCGTTGACACTCATCCGTAGAGCCCATGATCAAAATTCTTCCCTTCCCTTTAATAGAAAAATATGGAATGAGATGTCTATCCAAAAATAAAATAAAATAAAATAAAATAAAATAAAATAAAAAAAAAAAATAGAACATTGTACTGTCAATCTTACCTTTAAGAATCCAATCTAAAACACATCAACTTTTTTGAGCCATCTAAAAACACATTTGATTCAAGAAAATGATAAGTATAGATAGATTTGAAGAACTTGATGATCTTATTTATCACATTACAAGAGAAAGTAGAGAGGTTCTAATAACCTAAGTGATATGGGACTAAAAAAAAGCAAGGTAAGATAATCTAACTATATTGTTTAACACCCCCTCTCAAACTGTATTTGGGTTCCAAAGGCAATTTGCCGAGAATGAGTACGCATAGATTCTCTCTCTCACATTCTCTCTCCTCTTTCTCTCCCCCCTAGGGGCAATACTTGCCCAGCCCCACCCACCCTAGCTTGTCCCCCTCTTAGGGCTGTCGGAGCCTCCCTCCGGCGTCCATGTGAGCATGGTGGACCCCCATGGCCCCGTTCCTAACCCCTTCCCCTCGTCTTCGTCAGCTCAGCCCCAGATCCCCCCTTCCAAAAATCCCCAAATCCCTCCTCTCATCCCTATTTCCACCACTCGCCGTGGCAAATCTCATCCCTCCATCCCTCCCACGGTCGCCCCATTCACCCCAGGAGCCGCCGCAGCTCCATCATTCCCCCCACGGGGATCGTACTCCGCTGTTAGCGGAGCGAGGACATCAGCCCAACCCGTTGCTCCAGGGTCGGCAGCAGCTCCAGTTGCCCCCCAAGCAGCTCAGGCGACTAAGGGAGGAGCTAAACCCTCCTATGCCAACATAGTTAGAGACGCATCAGGGCCTAGCTTTATAAGAGCCCACACTAAAGCTGCAGAGGCGTTTGGCGCCATTCCAGACATTGTGGCGGAGCCCCGAATCTCATCAATTGGGGGTGAACCAGCTTTTAATTTTACTCCTGAGGAGTTGCAAGCTGCTGAAGAAATCTTCAAAGATGCAGTTGTCATTAAATTTTTCGGGCAGACCATCATGGGATGTATGCCATTCCACAGTTAATTCATGGGGGCTCACTCGAGAATTTATCATGGGTCCTTTGGACTCGAGATCGATTCTTCTTAGATTCAGAGCCTATAGCAATATGCTCAGTGTTGGCTCGAGAATCAACTTACATAAATGGATTCCCATATAGAGCCTACAGATGGAATCGTTTGTATAATGTGAAGGAGGACGCAGCCTTTGCTCCAGTTTGGGTGTCATTCCCTCGCCTCCCTGTCCCCTTCTACGTTCCTTCCATGCTTAGGGGAATAGCTAAAAGTATCGGCAATGTCCTATGCTTTGATCGCTCAACAGCCTTAATGACTCGAGCGAGTGCTGCAAGAGTATGTATAGAAGTGGATCTAAGGAAAAAACTTTCATCTCATGTTTAGATTAGAGTTCATGGTAAATTTCACCAGCCCATCATATATGAGAAGCTCTCGAAATTCTGTAATTTTTGTAAAGTGCAAGGGCACGATGTTGATGAGTGCAAGTGTATTCCTATTGATAAATCCAACCCTATCAATCATGGGGTATATGAGCCCCTCATGCACATTGGAAACGCTGTATCTATGGCCATCCCCCTCAATAAAGATTTTGTTGCTAATCCCACTGACCAGGACGACACCTTGATAGTGTCAGAGCTCATTCCTCCTCCAAATCCTGATACAGGACACCGCCCCCCAGCTCCGACAGAGGATTCTCATCCCACAGGAGTGCAGGAACACTTGGATGCTAACCTTCGTGATCGATGAAATGCCGCAGCACTGTCTGGCCATCCTCGTCATAGAGCTGCTCCACCCAAGCATTCTGAGAAAATAATATGTAACCACCCTATAGGGATTGTTGTGGATGGTACGAATGTGTGTATGACTGATTCTATGAATTAGCACCCCCCAGGTCCCCCACGGCACCATCGCGAGTGGCTATGGGTGCATGCATACCAAGTGTTCGACAGAATACCGAAGCGAGCAATCCAGTGGCTGTCAGTCACCCGGTAGTCACTGAGCATTCAAACATCGATAGTCCAGTCCCTCCTCCCCATTCTATGATCCCCGTGGCTGGTTAGAAGCTCTGTATAGTTGAGGAGAAGCAGCGACAGCACAAGATAGCCAAAGCTCTGTCCATCATGCAACAACTGAATGTAGATGATGACGACCAGTTCTGGACGCTGGTACATAACCAAGCTACAGCTCTAGAACAGTCAAAGCGTAATGCTAAAGACATTAATACGCAGGACAGCAATGACGAGACCTCTGAATCTGAGTGTCCTGCACAGAAAAAAGGCAAAGAGCTCAAAATTACACCTATGGGTACTAGCTCAACAAACTCATTTGCGGCTCTGCAGGAGGGTTAAGGTGAGGATGATGATTGCTCAGTCACTATTGAGTCATGTGATTCAGACACCGATGAGGACCACATTGAACCCCTAGATATGGGGCATCATTCTGCAGATGAACGCTCCTCTCCTTTGTATCACAAACACAACAAATCCCACAAGGAGTCCCCTGGATCTAAAATCAACAAGCGCCACCCCAGGATTCCCCTGAATGTTAGGCTTCAAGCTAGGAAGGGTCCCTCCCCTTCAACCCCCTAATCACCATGACTACAGTCCACAATAATGTAAATATCATTTTTTAGAATGCACGAGGCGTTGAAAATCCTAATACTTTTGGTTTTTGTAGACAACTAATTTCAGCACATAGGCCTTCGATGTTTATAATATCGAAGCCTATTGTGAAAGCTAAATACATTAGAAAATTTCATTTCTTTTGTAATGAGAACAACTGGATCTCAAATGAAGACATGGATGGAAAGATTTGGATTCTATGGAGGAATGACGTATTAGTGTCTCTCCTCCACAAGACTATACAGTGCATTACAGTTTTAGCTACAATAGCGGGGTCTTCTTTTACGTTATCGGCTGTTTATGGGAAATATCCTATTCAGGGAAGGAGGGAATTGTGGAGTCACCTTCAACACATCTCTTCTTTCATTCAAGGGGCTTGGCTTTGGGGAGGAGACTTCAACACCATTAGATTTATTAAGGAAAAAAATAGGGGGTGCTCATCCTCAACCTCTGGCGATGGAGGAGTTTAACTCCTGCATTGACGATTGCAATATGGTCTCAGTTCCTTCCTCTGGTGGTTGCTTCACTTGGTGTAATGATTTTGAAGGCCCTAGGAGAATTTGTCAGGTTCTCGACAGAGTGCTCTAGTCTCATGACCTTCTTGCCTCGAACAGACTAACAGCTCAACTCTTACCAAGGGAGTTCTCTGACCACTATCCTATTCTTCTTTCCTATAACATGAATGTGCACACAGGTCCTAAACTTTGGCAATTTCAGCGCATGTGGACCTCCCACCCAGATTTCAAAGACATAGTGCACAAAGTTTGGGCTCAGTCTTTCAATGCTTCTCCACTGTTGGACCTTCACTTCAACTGAAGCTCCTCAGATCCCACCTCAAGGCATGGAACAAATCATCCTTTGGTAATATATTTCAGCGGCTATCTTCTCTTGAAGCTGAAATCAACTCTCTTGAATCCCAACTGCAACATCAATGGGACATTGATACCTGTGAGGCTTTAAAAGATAAACAAGCGCAATGGCGACTGGCTTGCATTCAGGAGGAGATTTTCTGGAAGCAAAAATCCCGCATCAAATGGCTTAAAGAAGGAGACTCCAATTCCAAATTTTTCCATGGAATCATTAGAAGCAAATATTCCCAAGCGGCAATATCTACTCTGGTCGACTCCCAAGGGAATACCATTCAGGGCAATGAGGCTATACATAATGCGGCAATTGAGTACATGGCTGAGCTTCTATCTTCTGAACCTCACTGTGTGGATAGTGAATATATCCAGTTGATCCCAAAATGCATTTCTGAGGAGACTAACATCATGCTTCTTAAACCATTTGAGGAGGAGGAGATTAAACTTGCTACTTACTCGATTCCTCAGGATAGCGCAGCGGGAATAGATGGCTATTCATCTGCTTTCTTCATATCCATGTGCGAAACTGTGGCTCCTTCTATTAGAGCAGCGACAAATGAGTTTCTTCAGCTCAAAAATCTTTCGAAGTCCTTCTCTCACTCAGTGATTATCCTCATTCCTAAAATTAGTTCTCCTAAGTCTTTCCAAGACTACAGACCAATTAGCCTATGCACCACTATCTACAAAATCATAGCGAAGGCTTTATGCAACAGATTAGCCCAAGTTCTTCCCCAGATTATATCTCCCAATCAAGGAGCCTTCATTAATGGTGCATATCTGATAACATAGTGATTATCACATTTTAATTACATTTTTATACCCTTATTACCTATGTTATATGAATAACGATATTACTAATAATCATTTTTATCTTATTTTGCAGGCTAATAAAGAAATAATGAATAAAAGCCCAAATGACTCAAATTCTCTGAATTTCTACCAATATTGGAAGCCCAAATCTGAAGACAAACCAAGGCCCAAGATACCAAATTGATCCAAGAGAAATTCGTGAAGAAAAATCAAGAAAAGACAAAACCGGTTGGCTAACCGATCGGCCAACCGATCGGTTCCCAACAGATTCCAGATTAATGGTGGATTTCTCTTCCTTTTTGGCTAGGTTTGATCCAATGGTTCACATCAACTCCGTTGGGCTATAAATAGGGGTGAAGGCTGAGTGTTTTGAGTGTGAAATATTTTGTAAAAACTCCATTTGGAGAGGAGGGTCACTCTTAATTGAGAAGACCTTCCAAAATTGTAACTTTTGTTACACAATAAATGAAATTTTTCACCCCTTCAATTTCCTTTCTCTTCTTCTAATCCAAGGACCAAAAGGAGGATTAGATTAAGATCAGGAGTTGTTGGTTTCTATTTTATTTCTTTTTCATTTTCTTTCTTGTTCATTTATTGCTTTGTAGCTTAGATTTACTTTCATGCAATTTAATTTCATGCAATTTACTTTCATGCAATTTACTTTCATGCAATGTATTTAATTCTTGTATTTACTTTCTAGAATAGATTTTCCTTTTCTTTAATTCACCTTGAGGCTAGAACCCTCTAGGGAATTACCTTTTTCTAAGTGTGGAGCTAATATTCGTGGGATCCCTAGAGATTGTTTGAAACTAGCTAACAAATCCAACTCATTTTCATGAGATTGAGATAAGCTAAGTGGATCTACTCTAGATTCCTCATATCTTTAATTAATCCTCCATACTTTACATTCTTGATTTTGCACTTATCCTTGTTTTCCATTTGTTTGTTATTTTCCTTTATTCTTGATTTTGATTTTCCTTTCCTCTCTCTCAATCTTGCTTTCTTTTATTTTGCACTTATTTTCTCTCAATCTCATTTTCCTCCATGTGCATATAATCTCAAACCTAGTTTTGTTATTATGTGCATATAACCACAACCACATTTTCAACTTTATTTTCTCCTCCTTTGCACATAATCCACATCCACTCTCTCTTATCTCTCCACATCCACATTCACCATTTTATTACTTTCATTTTATTTGAATAAACTCCTAATTGTCACGCGCATAATTTGAGAACCAAAACTTGAGCAAAACTCTTCCTACTTCCCGTTCCTCGTGGGATCGATAATCTTTTATACTATAACTTGAAAAGGGTTGTATACTTGCAACTTAGGAGGTAATCGTTTATTTCCCATCAAGTTTTGGCCGTTCTTGGTGACGGTGCATAAGTAGGATTTTCATTAAGTTTGGTTTTTATTTTGTGTGTTTTCTTTTGTGTAGGAACTTGGAGCTTGAAGATCAAGAGTTGAAGATTCAAGATTGAAGAATTGCCTCCAACGAGGCTTTGCATTGCTTTTGCGTGGGTAACTTCTCTATCTAGTATTTTCAATTCCACCCTTTAGATAGTTCATATACATTAGAGACAATTAGGATAAAAAAATAAAAAAAAATATAAGGATTTTTTCCTTAATAAACCTAATAAACTTCATTTTTATTGTCGACCATAATAAAAATAAAAAGATTTTTATTTTTTTGCATCATTTTAATTACATTTTATACCCTTATTACCTATGTTATATGAATAACGATATTACTAATAATCATTTTTATCTTATTTTGCGGGCTAATAAAGAAATAATGAATAAAAGCCCAAATGACTCAAATTCTCAATTTCTACCAATATTGGAAGCCCAAATCTGAAGACAAACCAAGGCCCAAGATACCAAATTGATCCAAGAGAAATTCGTGAAGAAAAATCAAGAAAAGACAAAACCGGTTGGCTAACCGATCGGCCAACCGACGTTCCCAACAGATTCCGATTAATGGTGGATTTCTCTTCCTTTTGGCTAGGTTTGATCCAATGGTTCACATCAACTCCGTTGGGCTATAAATAGGGGTGAAGGTGAGTGTTTTGAGTGTGAAATATTTTGTAAAACTCCATTTGGAGAGGAGGGTCACTCTTAATTGAGAAGACCTTCCAAAATTGTAACTTTTGTTACACAATAAATGAAATTTTCACCTTCAATTTCCTTTCTCTTCTTCTAATCCAAGGACCAAAGGAGGATTAGATTAAGATCGAGTTGTTGGTTTCTATTTTATTTCTTTTTCATTTTCTTTCTTGTTCATTTATTGCTTTGTAGCTTAGATTTACTTTCATGCAATTTACTTTCATGCAATTTACTTTCATGCAATTTACTTTCATGCAATGTATTTAATTCTTGTATTTACTTTCTAGAATAGATTTTCCTTTTCTTTAATTCACCTTGAGGCTAGAACCCTCTAGGAATTACCTTTTTCTAAGTGTGGAGCTAATATTAGTGGGATCCCTAGAGATTGTTTGAAACTAGCTAACAAATCCAACTCATTTTCATGAGATTGAGATAAGCTAAGTGGATCTACTCTAGATTCCTCATATCTTTAATTAATCCTCCATACTTTACATTCTTGATTTTGCACTTATCCTTGTTTTCCATTTGTTTGTTATTTTCCTTTATTCTTGATTTTGATTTTCCTTTCCTCTCTCTCAATCTTGCTTTCTTTTATTTTGCACTTATTTTCTCTCAATCTCATTTTCCCTCCATGTGCATATAATCTCAAACCTAGTTTTGTTATTATGTGCATATAACCACAACCACATTTTCAACTTTATTTTCTCCTCCTTTGCACATAATCCACATCCACTCTCTCTTATCTCTCCACATCCACATTCACCATTTTATTACTTTCATTTTATTTGAATAAACTCCTAATTGTCACGCGCATAATTTGAGAACCAAAACTTGAGCAAAACTCTTCCTACTTCCCGTTCCTCGTGGGATCGATAATCTTTTATACTATAACTTGAAAAGGGTTGTATACTTGCAACTTAGGAGGTAATCGTTTATTTCCCATCAAGTTTTTGGCGCCGTTGCCGGGGAACGGTGCATAAGTAGGATTTTCATTAAGTTTGGTTTTTATTTTGTGTGTTTTCTTTTGTGTAGGAACTTGGAGCTTGAAGATCAAGAGTTGAAGATTCAAGATTGAAGAATTGCCTCCAACGAGGCTTTGCATTGCTTTTATGGGTAACTTCTCTATCTAGTATTTTCAATTCCACCCTTTAGATAGTTCATATACATTAGAGACAATTAGGATAAAAAAATAAAAAAAAATATAAGGATTTTTTCCTTGTCTAATCTCTAATAAACTTCATTTTTATTGTCGACCATAATAAAAATAAAAAGATTTTTATTTTTTGCATCCTTTTAGTTGCTTTTAATTCTTAGGGTTGCATTTCATATAATAGTAGGAATTCACCAAGTGATTTGAGCATCTTGATTTGGCACACACTTGAAAATATCTTAAGGGCAAAACCCATTAATCAAGATAAGGTGAGGGATTTCATCACCCTTTCCTTTGCACATAATCCACATCCACTCTCTTATCTCTCCACATCCACATTCACCATTTTATTACTTTCATTTTATTTGAATAAACTCCTAATTGTCACATAATTTGAGAACCAAAACTTGAGCAAAACTCTTCCTACTTCCGTTCCTCGTGGGATCGATAATCTTTATACTATAACTTGAAAAGGGTTGTATACTTGCAACTTAGGAGGTAATCGTTTATTTCCCATCAAGTTTTGGCGCCGTTGTGAATGCATAAGTAGGATTTTCATTAAGTTTGGTTTTTATTTTGTGTGTTTTCTTTTGTGTAGGAACTTGGAGCTTGAAGATCAAGAGTTGAAGATTCAAGATTGAAGAATTGCCTCCAACGAGGCTTTGCATTGCTTTTATGTGGGTAACTTCTCTATCTAGTATTTTCAATTCCACCCTTTAGATAGTTCATATACATTAGAGACAATTAGGATAAAAATAAAAAAAAATATAAGGATTTTTTCCTTGTCGACCCTAATAAACTTCATTTTTATTGTCGACCATAATAAAAATAAAAAGATTTTTATTTTTTGCATCCTTTTAGTTGCTTTTAATTCTTAGGGTTGCATTTCATATAATAGTAGGAATTCACCAAGTGATTTGAGCATCTTGATTTGGCACACTTGAAAATATCTTAAGGGCAAAACCCATTAATCAAGATAAGGTGAGGGATTTCATCACCCTTTCCTTAGCCCAAAATCACTAATTCCTCACTACACATACCCAAGCCTCTTAAAATTGATTAGGCGTTGGCCCCTAAGGATTTGAGCTCATTAAGGAACAAGAAATCCTTAAGTGAACCGGTCCAAGTTTATTTGGATTAATTGGTGTCTAAGGCAAGGTTTAGGGGTTGCGTGAAGCTCAGAAAGGAAAGAGGTACTTAATTGATCTTTGATCTCCCTCTAGTACTATCCTTACCTGGCTAATTACCCAAGTAAACTTTGATCTTTTCACTAAGGGAATTTTTGGTTAGGAGCTGGTCTAAGTCAAGTTTAGGCTTAACCCTAGAGTTAGGGTGATTGGAAAGTGATTGCCTTGATTTATTTTTAGTTAGTTTTTCCTTATTTTTTCCTCATCATCTTCTTAATTTTTTCTCTTATCCTTTTTCAAATAAAAAAAAAAAATTTTTTGATCTTGGTGTATGCAAACTTGGGTTAGGGATAATACTAATCGTTTAATTCGTTTTGATTCATCTCTTGAACCAAACGAAATGGCTTATACCAACCCACTGTTCTTCAAGATGTTTGTTACCCCACTAGAAATGCAATCCCTCTTGCATAAAACTCCCCGAGGTAAATGGAACCAATTTTGAACTTAGACCGCATTTTATTAACATGCTTCCCAAATTCCTAGGAGTAGAAACCGAAGGCGCTTACATTTTCATCTCGAATTTGAAGAAGTTTGCCTCATGATTAAGATGAGGGACTTAGCGAAGATGCGATCAAACTCGATTTATTCCATTTGCCCTTAAGGACAAAGCCAAAAATGGTCGTATAGCTTGCCCAGATTCCATCTCAACTTGGGGTGAATTTGTAGCAGTTTTTCGAAAAAATTCTTTCCTATCCACAAAACAATCAAGCTTAGAAACAGCATTCAAAATTTTAAAATTGTCCGGAGAACCTTTTGGAAGTATTTTGACAAATTCAAAGATCTTCTTATCCAATGTCCTCACCATGGTCTTGAAAAGTGGCGATTATGCCAAATCATTTATGAAGGATTGGATTATTCTTCAAAACTTCCTTAGAGTCAATGTGTCAAGGGAATTTCATGAAGAAAAATGCCGATGAAGCTTGGGACTTTTAGAGAGTTTATCCAGAAAACCATGCGATGGGAACATTGTGATGACCGTGTTTCATCGGTTCCCAACCCAAAACCGATGGTTCGTCCTTAGAAGCGAACATAGCCTCTGAAGCAAAGATGGCGACAATCATGCGTAGGTTAGAAGCTTTAGAAGTCAAAGAACGAGCTCGGCTAAAATCAACCAAGTTTCTACCTCGGGTTGTCATAGCTGTCTGTCTCCATCTCATGTTTGAGGAATGTCCTCTTTTAGGATCCGGTCACCACTAGGTCGGATAAATTTGCATTTCGTCCGGTGAATGATCCATTTTCTCCAACCTACAATCCGGGTTGGAGAAATCATCAAATTTTGCATGGAACGTGGAAACTACTCCTAAATCAAAATTTCACTCCCTCTTGAACCAAACGAAATGGCTTATACCAACCCACCTGTTCTTCAAGATGTTTGTTACCCCACTAGAAATGCAATCCCTCTTGCATAAAACTCCCCGAGGTAAATGGAACCAATTTTGAACTTAGACCGCATTTTATTAACATGCTTCCCAAATTCCTAGGAGTAGAAACCAAGACGCTTACATTTTCATCTCCGAATTTGAAGAAGTTTGCCTCATGATTAAGATGAGGGACTTAACGAAGATGCGATCAAACTCCGATTTATTCCATTTGCCCTTAAGGACAAAGCCAAAAATGGTCAGATAGCTTGCCCACGATTCCATCTCAACTTGGGGTGAATTTGTAGCAGTTTTTCGAAAAAATTCTTTCCTATCCACAAAACAATCAAGCTTAGAAACAAGATTCAAAATTTTAAAATTGTCCGGAGAACCTTTTGGAAGTATTTTGACAAATTCAAAGATCTTCTTATCCAATGTCCTCACCATGGTCTTGAAAAGTGGCGATTATGCCAAATCATTTATGAAGGATTGGATTATTCTTCAAAACTTCCTTAGAGTCAATGTGTCAAGGGAATTTCATGAAGAAAAATGCCGATGAAGCTTGGGACTTTTAGAGAGTTTATCCAGAAAACCATGCAAGGGGAACATTGTGATGACCGTGTTTCATCAGCTTCCCAACCCAAAACCAAAGGGTCGTCCTAGAAACGAACATAGCCTCTCAAGCAAAGATGGCGACAATCATCGTAGGTTAGAAGCTTTAGAAGTCAAAGAACGAGCTCCGGCTAAAATCAACCAAGTTTCTACCTCAGGTTGTCATAGCTGTCTGTCTCCATCTCATGTTTCAGAGGAATGTCCTCTTTTAGGATCCGGTCACCACTAGGTCGATAAATGATTTCATTTGTCCCTGAATGATCCATTTTCTCCAACCTACAATCCGTGTTGGAGAAATCATCCAAATTTTGCATGGAACGTGGAAACTACTCCTAAATCAAAATTTCACTCCTCTTCAACCCAACAATTCTCTAGGGCAATAGTTCCTCTCAATTTTCAACAATCAAATCTGTCATTTCAAAATCAGTCTCCTCATCACCAATCAAATCACACTCCTCAAATTGCGGATCATGATAAACGCCTTAATGTTCGAAAAGGGTCTAGATACTTTGATTAAAACCTCTACACGCACTACCTAACTTATTTACTCAAACATCAAACACGCCAATTCCTTCATGCAATCAACCGCAAATCCTCACCTCCAACACTCAAGCCATAGCTAGGTTAGAAACCCAACTTGGTCAACTAGCTAATGCCATGAGTGAGAGAGAGAGAAAGGAACTTTTCGAGTCAACCCGTGCCCAACCCGAAGGACACGGATCAAGTTCAACCTACCAAGCTGAAGTGAATGCAATCCATTCACTACGGTCGTAGACAGTTGATAATCGGTTAGAATGCCTCTAAGTGAAACCCACGAACGAGAACAAATTCTCTCTCCTTAGAAATCACACCCTTCGATGACCTTAACCCGAACCGTAACCGAGTCTAATCAATTTAAACCGGTTGCTCCTTACAGGATAGACTCGGGCCTAGGAAGCACTCCTCTCGTGAGGAGAAAATTCTAGAGACTTTCAAGGTGTTAAGGTCAACATTCCTCTTTAGATGTCATTGAACAAATTCCTTCTTATGCCAAATTTTAAAGGAATTATGTACCAAAAAGAGGCAAATAAATGTTCCAAAGAAAGTCTTTCTTGCCGCCAATATCAGTGAAGTCCTCTCAAAGTCTGTACCATTGAAACATAAGGATCCAGGTTGTCCTACCATCCCATGTATCATTGGTAATACTCATATCGATAAGGCGCTTTTAGACTTAGGGGCCAGTGTCAACTTGCTTCCGTATTCGATCTACCAACAACTAGGTGTCGGGGAACTCAAGCCAACTAGATGCACACTTCAGTTAGTGATAGATCATTAAGGTCCCTATGGGTGAAATAACAGATGTATTGATAAAGGTTGGAGACTTCATTTTTCCTGTTGATTTCGTAGTCCTGGAAACACAACCCGTTTCCAATCCCAAAGGACAGATACCCGTGATCTTAGGAAGACCGTTCTTAGCCACTTCTAATGCTCTCATCAACTGTAGAACTGGTCACATGAAGTCGTTTTTGGGAATCGATCGCTGAACTTAATATTTTCAATCCAGAAATAATATTGATAAGCGACCTTTGAAATCAATTACATCCAAGAAAGTTTAAGTAGAGAATGAATCGACATTAGTTTTGAGGAAATCTTTCATGAGGAACTGGAAATTTTAAAAATTCGTGTTTTATTTTTCAAAATGAGGAAGCGTGTTGAATACATGCCTCTTGAATGCAACATTCAAGAACTCTTTTCGATGAGCTTAGATTTTTGGAAGAGCAACCAAAATGTCAAATTTTATTAATCAAAATCTAAGTTCAAAATGCATAACACCATAAGACCTACCTTAATTTGTCGCAAAACACATTGCAAACCTTGGAATTTTCGAATTTGAGAACATCATTGATTATATCATCTTGAAATTCTTTAAATTTCGGGTAGAATTTTCAGCAATAAGGTAGGATTTAATGTAGAATATGAGCTTCTCATGTTTTATCTTTTATTCTACATTTTTATTTTTGTCCCACAATAATAATAAAAGAATTTATTCTTCTCTCATGTGAGAGTTTCTTGTTCTTTTCAAAAAAAAAAAGAAAAAAAGAAAAAAGAAAAAAAGAAAAAGGAGAGAATAAATTTTGACTCCACCTTCTCATACCAAAGGTAATTACAGACTTTTATCATTGTTCAAGTCTAATCAACAAATGTAAGTGCTTCCATGCTTATCTGTTTTACTTTGTGCATAATAGAATTTGCATTGAGGACAATGCAAAATTTAGGTGTGGGGTGGGAATTAGTCATTTTGCTCTTTATCTTAGTCATTTTTCCTCTTCTTACCATTTTCTTTCTTTTTATGTCATTTTTTCCTCTTTTCATAAAAAAAAAAGAGTCACTTGCCAACTTAATAGAGTTGATTAATAATTGATCAATTTGATAGAATTTAAGTCTTCTAATCCTTAGTTGGTTCTATACTCAAGTTTACCTTTTATGATAACTCCAAATAAATTTTTAAGAAATGATTTTCAAAGTAATATACTTTACTTAAGTTGTAACTTAGATTTTAATTAAAGTAATGAAATTTTGCATGCCTAACTTAGAGTTGAAAATTATTTTCAACTCTAAGTTAGGCATGCAAAATTTCATTACTTTAATTAAAATCTAAGTTACAACTTAAGTAAAGTATATTACTTTGAAAATCATTTCTTAAGAAATTTATTTGGAGTTATCATAAAAGGTAAACTTGAGTATAGAACCAACTAAGGATTAGAAGACTTAAATTCTATCAAATTGATCAATTATTAATCAACTCTATTAAGTTGGCAAGTGACTCTTTTTTTTTTATGAAAAGAGGAAAAATGACATAAAAAGAAAGAAAATGGTAAGAAGAGGAAAAATGACTAAGATAAAGAGCAAAATGACTAATTCCCACCCCACACCTAAATTTTGCATTGTCCTCAATGCAAATTCTAATATGCACAAAAGTAAAGCAGGATAAGCATGGAAGCACTTACATTTGTTGATTAGACTTGAACAATGATAAAAAGTCTGTAATTACCTTTGGTATGAGAAGGTGAGTCAAAAATTATTCTCTCCTTTTCTTTTTTTTTTCTTTTTCTTTTTTGAGAACAAGAAACTCACATGAGAGAAGAATAAATTCTTTTATTATTATTGTGGGACAAAAATAAAAATGTAGAATAAAAGATAAAACATGAGAAGCTCATATTCTACATTAAATCCTACCTTATTCTGAAAATTCTACCCAGAAATTTAAAGAATTTCAAGATGATATAATCAATGATGTTCTCAAATTACGAAAATTCCAAGGTTTGCAATGTGTTTTGCGACAAATTAAGGTAGGTCTTATTAGTGTTATGCATTTTGAACTTAGATTTTTGATTAATAAAAATTTGACATTTTGGTTGCTCTTCCAAAAATCTAAGCTCATCGGAAAAGAGTTCTTGAATGTTGCATTCAAGGCATGTATTCAACGGTTTCCTCATTTTGAAAAATAAAACACGATTTTTAAAATTTCCGTTCCTCATGAAAGATTTCCTCAAAACTAATGTCGATTCATTCTCTATACATTAAACTTTCTTGGATGTAATTGATTTGAAAGTACTTATCAATATTATTTCACGGATTGAAAATATTAAGTTCAGTGATCGATTCCCAAAAACGACTTCATGTGACCAGTTCTACAGTTGATGAGAGCATTAGAAGTGGCTAAACGGTCTTCCTAAGATCACGGGTATCTGTCCTTTGGGATTGGAAGCGGGTTGTGTTTCGGGACTCTGAAATCAACGGGAAAAATGAAGTCTCAACCTTTATCAATACATCATTATTTCACCCATAGGGACCTTAGCGGATCTATCGTGCTTGAAGTGTGCATCTAGTTGGCTTGAGTTCCCGACACCTAGTTGTTGGTAGATCGAATCTGAGAAGCAAGTTGACCTGGCCCCTAAGTCTAAAAGCGCCTTATCGATATGAGTATTACCATGATACATGGGATGGTAGGACAACACGGATCCTTATGTTTCAATGGTACAGGACTTTGAGAGGACTTCAGCGATATTGGCGACGAGAAAGACTTTCTTTGGAACATTTATTTGCCTCTTTTTGGTACATAATTCCTTTAAAATTTGGCATAAGAAGGAATTTGTTCAATGACATCTAAAAGAGGAATGTTGACCTAACAACGCTTGAAAGTCTCTAGAATTTTCTCCTCACGAGAGGAGTGCTTCCTAGGCACGAGTCTATCGGGTAGAGAACGGTTTAAATTGATTAGACTCACGGTTACAGTTCGGGGTTAGGGTCAAATGAGAGTGTGATTTCCGGAGAAGGAATTTGTTACGGTTCGGGGTTTCACTTAGAGGCATTCTAACTGATTATCGAACTGTCTACGACGTAGTGAATGGATTGCATTCACTTGCTTAGTAGGTTGAACTTGATCCGTGTCCCGGGTTGGACGCAGGTTGACTTCGGAAAAAGTTCCTTTCTCTCTCTCACTCATGGCATTAGCTAGTTGACCAAGTTGGGTTTCTAACCTAGCTATGGCTTGAGTGTTGGAAGTGAGGATTTGCGGTTGATTGCATGAAGGAATTGGCGTGTTTGATGTTTGAGTCAATAAGTTAAGTGAGTGCGTGTAGAGGTTTTAATCAAAGTATCTAGACCCTTTTCGAGAACATTAGGCGTTTATCATGATCAGCAATTTGAGGAGTGTGATTTGGTGGTGATGAGGTGATTTTGAAATGGCAGTTTGATTGTTGAAAATTGAGAGGAGCTGTATTGCCCTAGAAATTGTTGGGTTGAAGAGGAGTGAAATTTTGATTTCGAGTAGTTTCCTGGTTCCATGCAAAATTTGGATGATTTCTCCTTGGATTGTAGGTTGGAAAATGGATCATTCAGGACGGCGAAATCACGGCGTTTATCGACCTAGTGGTGACCGGATCCTAAAAGAGATTCCTCTGAAACATGAGATGGAGACAGAGCGATTATGACAACTGAGGTAGAAACTTGGTTGATTTTAGGTGGAGCTCGTTCTTTGACTTCTAAAGCTTCTAACCTACGCATGATTGTGCCATCTTTGCTTGGAGGCTATGTTAGTTTCTAAGAGACGGACCAGCGGTTTTGGGTTGGGAAGCTGATGAAACACGGTCATCACAATGTTCCCCTTTGCATGGTTTTCTCGGATAAACTCTCTAAAAGTCCCAAGCTTCATCGGCATTTTTCTTCATGAAATTCCCTTGACACATTGACTCTAAGGAAGTTTTGAAGAATAATCCAATCCTTCATAAATGATTTGGCATAATCGCCACTTTTCAAGACCATGGTGAGGACATTGGATAAGAAGATCTTTGAATTTGTCAAAATACTTCCAAAAGGTTCTCCGGGACAATTTTAAAATTTTGAATCTTTGTTTCTAAGCTTGATTGTTTTGTGGATAGGAAAGAATTTTTGAGAAAAGCTGTTACAAATTCACCCCAAGTTGAGATGGAATCGTGGGCAAGCTATCTGACCATTTTTGGCTTTGTCCTTAAGGGCAAATGGAATAAATCGGAGTTTGATCGCATCTTAGGTTAAGTCCCTCATCTTAATCATGAGGCAAACTTCTTCAAATTCGGAGATGAAAATGTAAGCGTCTTGGTTTCTACTCCTAGGAATTTGGGAAGCATGTTAATAAAATCGGTCTAAGTTCAAAATTGGTTCCATTTACCTCGGGGAGTTTTATGCAAGAGGGATTGCATTTCTAGTGGGGTAACAAACATCTTGAAGAACGAGGTGGGTTGGTATTAGCCATTTCGTTTGGTTCAAGAGATGAATCAAAGCAATTAAGCGATTAGTATTATCCTAACCCAAGTTTGCATACACCAAAATCAAAAATTTTTTTTTATTTGAAAAAGGATAAGAGAAAAATTAAGAAGATGATGAGGAAAAAATAAGGAAAAACTAACTAAAAATAAATCAAGGCAATCACTTTCCAATCACCCTAACTCTAGGGTTAAGCCTAAACTTGACTTAGACCGACTCCTAACCAAAAATTCCCTTAGTGAAAAGATCAAAGTTTACTTGGGTAATTAGCGAGTAAGGATAGTACTAGAGGAGATCAAAGATCAATTAAGTACCTCTTTCCTTTGGATATACATAACCCTAAACCTTGCCTTAGACACCAATTAATCCAAATAAACTTGGACCGGTTCACTTAAGGATTTCTTGTTCCTTAATGAGCTCAAATCCTTAGGGGCCAAGCGTCTAATCAATTTTAAGAGGCTTGGGTATGTGTAGTGAGGAATTAGTGATTTTGGGCTAAGGAAGGGTGATGAAATCCCTCACCTTATCTTGATTAATGGGTTTTGCCCTTAAGATATTTTCAAGTGTGTGCCAAATCAAGATGCTCAAATCACTTGGTGAATTCCTACTATTATATGAAATGCAACCCTAAGAATTAAAAGCAACTAAAAGGATGCAAAAAATAAAAATCTTTTTATTTTTATTATAGTCGACAATAAAAAAATGAAGTTTATTAGAGATTGACAAGGGAAAAAATCCTTATATTTTTTTTTTTATTTTTATCCTAATTGTCTCTAATGTATATGAACTATCTAAAGGGTGGAATTGAAAATACTAGATAGAGATTACCCGCAATCTGCAATAAGTTGGAGGCAATTCTTCAATCTTGAATCTTCAACTCTTGATCTTCAAGCTCCAAGTTCCTACACAAAAGAAAACACACAAAATAAAAACCAAACTTAATGAAAATCCTACTTATGCACCGTTCCCGACAGCAATCAAAAAACGATGGGAAATAGCGATTACCTCCTAAGTTGCAAGTATACAACCCTTTTCAAGTTATAGTATAAAAATTATCGATCCCACGAGGCAGAGTAGGAAGAGTTTTGCTCAAGTTTTGGTTCTCAAATTATCTGTGACAATTAGGAGTTTATTCAAATAAAATGAAAGTAATAAAATGGTGAAAGTGGATGTGGAGAGATAAAAGAGAGTGGATGTGGATTATGTGCAAAGGAGGAGAAAATAAAGTTGAAAATGTGGTTGTGGTTATATGCACATAATAACAAAACTAGGTTTGAGATTATATGCACATGGAGGAAAAATGAGATTGAGAAAATAAGTGCAAAATAAAAGCAAGATTGAGAGAGAGGAAAGGAAAATCAAAATCAAGAATAAAGGAAAATAACAAACAAATGGAAAACAAGGATAAGTGCAAAATCAAGAATGTAAAGTATGGAGGATTAATTAAAGATATGAGGAATCTAGAGTAGATCCACTTGCTTATCTCAATCTCATGAAAATGAGTTGGATTTGTTAGCTAGTTTCAAACAATCTCTAGGGATCCCAGAATAGCTCCACTTAGAAAAAGGTAATTCCTAGAGGGTTCTAGCCTCAAGGTGAATTAAAAGAAAGAAAATCTATTCTAGAAAGTAAATACAAGAATTAAATACATTGCATGAAAGTAAATTGCATGAAAGTAAATTGCATGAAATTAAATTGCATGAAAGTAAATCTAAGCTACAAAGCAATAAATGAACAAGAAAGAAAATGAAAAGAAATAAAATAGAAACCAACAACTCCATCTTAATCTAATCCTCCTTTTGGTCCTTGGATTAGAAGAAGAAAGGAAATTGAAGAATGAAAATTTCATTTATTGTGTAACAAAAGTTACAATTTTGGAAGGTCTTCTCAATTAAAGTGACCCTCCTCTCCAAATGGAGTTTTACAAAATATTTCACACTCAAAACACTCGGCCTTCACTATTTATAGCCAGAGGAGTTGATGTGAACCATTGGATCAAACCTAGCCAAAGGAAGAAATCCACCATTGTCTTGGAATGTTGGGAGTAGGTCGGTTGGTAGATCGGTTAATAACCGGTTTTTGTCTTTTCTTGATTTTTCTTCACGAATTTCTCTTGGATCAATTTGGTATCTTGGGCCTTGGTTTGTCTTCAATTTGGGCTTCAAATATTGGTAGAAATTCAGAGAATTTGAGTCATTTGGGCTTTTATTCATTATTTCTTTATTAGCACGCAAAATAAGATAAAATGATTATTAGTAATATCGTTATTCATATAACATAGGTAATAAGGGTATAAAATGTAATTAAAATGTGATAATCACTATGTTATCAGATATGCACCATTAATGAAGGCTCCTTGATTGGGAGATATAATGCTGAAAGAGGGAGAAAGAACTTGGGCTAATCATTTATAAAGCCTTAGCTATGATTTTGTAGATAGTGGTGCATAGGCTAATTGAGTGCGTAGTCTTGGAAAGACTTAGGAGAACTAATTTTAGGAATGAGGATAATCGAGTGAGAGAAAAGGACTTGAAAGAAAGATTTTTTGAGAATTTGAAGAAACTCATTTGTCGGCGCTCTAATAGAAGGGCCGCAGGTTTAAGCACATGGATATGAAGAAGCGGATGAATAGCCATCTATTCCCACGACTGCGCTATCTGAGGAGTCGAGTAAGTAGCAAGTTTAATCTCCTCCTCCTCAAATGGTTTAGAAGCATGATGTTAGTCTCCTCGAAATGCATTTTGGGATCAAGCGGATATTCACTATCCACCCGGTGAGGTTCGAAGATAGAAGCTCGACCATGTACTCAATTGCCGCATTATGTAGCCTCATTACCTGAATGGTATTCCCTTGAAAGTCGACCCGAATATTGCGGCTTGGAATATTTGCTTCTAATGATTCCATGGAAAAATTTGGAATTGGAGTCTCCTTCTTTAAGCCATTTGATCTTGGGATTTTTGCTTCGGAAAAAATCTCCTCTGAATGCAAACGATTCGCCATTGGCAGCTTGTTTATCTTTTAAAGCCTCCACGGTATCAATATCCCATTGATGTGCGATTAAGGATTCAAGAGAGTTGATTTCAGCTTCCAGAGAGATAGCGCTGAAATATATTACCAAGGATGATTTGTTCCATGCCTTGAGTGGGATCACGAGGAGCTTGATTGAAGTGAAAGGTCAGGTGGAGAAGCATTGAAAGTGAGCCCAAACTTTGTGCACTATGTCTTTGAAATGCAGGTGGGAGGTCCACATCTTATTTGAAATTACTTGAAGTTTAGGACTTTTGTGTGCACATTCATGTTATAGGAAAGAAAGAATAGGATAGTGAATTGGGAGAACTCCTTGGTAAGGAGTTGAGGCATTGAGTGTTGAGGCAAGAAGGTCATGAGACTAGAAGAGCTTTCTGTCGAGAACACGACAAGATTCTCCTGAGGGCCTTCAAAAATCATTACACCAAATTGAAGCAACCACGAGGAGGAAGGGAGGCTGAGACCATATTGCAATCGTCAATCACGGGGAGTTAAACTCCTCCATCGCCTTGAGAGGTTGAGGATTACAATATGGTCTCAGTTCCTTCCTCTGGTGGTTGCTTCACTTGGTGTAATGATTTTGAAGGCCCTAGGAGAATTTGTCCAGGTTCAGGCGAGTGCTCTAGTCTCACTTGACCTTCTTGCCTCGAACAATTACTTGACTCAACTCTTACAGGGAGTTCTCGGCCGCTATCTATTCTTCTTTCCTATAACATGAATGTGCACCACGAGTCCTAAGCTTTTAATTCCGGCGCTTGTGTGACCTCCATTACGATTTCAAGACATAGTGCACAAAGTTTGGGCTCGGTCTTTCAATGCTTCTCCCGCTGTTGGACCTTCATGTGAAGCTCCTCGAGATCCACCTCAAGGCATGGAACAAATCATCGCTTTGAAATATATTTGGTACGGCTATCTTCTCTTGAAGCTGCAATCAACTCTCTTGAATCCCAATATCAATGGGACATTGATACACCGTGAGCTTTAAGATTAAACAAAGCAATGGCGGTAGCTTGCATTAGGGAGGAGATTTTACGGAAACAAAATCCCGCATCAAATGCTTAAAGAAAGACTCAATTGCAATTTTTCCATGGAATCATTAGAAGCAAATATTCCCAAGCGGCAATATCTACTGCAGTGGAGCTCGAGGGAATACCATTGGAGGCAGTAGGCTATACATGAAACTTGTTGGAGTACATGGCTTCTATCTCCCCGAACCTCGCTTTGTGTGGATAGTGAATATCGATTCGATCCCAAAATGCATTCTGAGACTAACATCATGCTTCTTATGGCCATTTGAGGAGGAGGAGATTAAACTTATACTTACTAGATTCCTGGGATGGCCTTGTGAGGAATAGATAATTTTATTCATACGCTTTCTTCATATCCGTAATGCTGAAGCTGTGGCTCCTTCTATTAGAGGCGGCGACAAATGAGGTTTCTTGACTCCAAAATCTTTAGAAGTCCTTCTCACTCCATCCTCGTTCCTAAAATTAGTTCTCCTAAGTCTTTTCGAACTCTGAGACCCGGTGCTTTATGCACGTATCTACAAAATCATAGCGAAACTTTATGTGATTAGCCCAGGATTCTTCCCGATTATATCTCCCAATCAAGGAGCCTTCATTAATGGTACATATCGATAACATAGTGATTATCACATTTTATTACATTTTGCCCTTATTACATGTTATATGAATAGCGATACCTAATAATCATTTTTATCTTATTTTTTGAGGCTAATAAAGAAATAATGAATAAAATGACTCAAATTCTCTGAATTTCTACCAATTGGAAGCCCAAATCTGAAGACAAACCAAGGCCCAGATACCAAATTGATCCAAGAGAAATTAGTGAAGAAAAAATCGAAAGACAAAAGCAGGTTGTAACCCGATCATTGACGATCGGTTCCCTGATTCAGTTAATGGTGGATTTCTCTTCCTTTTGGCTAGGTTTGATCAATGGTTCACATCAACTCCGTTGGGCTATAAATAGGGGTGAAGAAATGAGTGTTTTGAGTGTGAAATATTTTGTAAAACTCCATTTGGAGAGGAGGGTCACTCTTAATTGAAGACCTTCCAAAATTGTAACTTTTGTTACACAATAAATGAAATTTTTCACCTTCAATTTCCTTTCTCTTCTAATCCAAGGACCAAAAGGAGGATTAGATTAAGATCGAGGAGTTGTTGGTTTCTATTTTATTTCTTTTTCATTTTCTTTCTTGTTCATTTATTGCTTTGTAGCTTAGATTTACTTTCATGCAATTTAATTTCATGCAATTTACTTTCATGCAATTTTCACATGCAATGTATTTAATTCTTGTATTTACTTTCTAGAATAGATTTTTCTTCTTTAATTCACCTTGAGGCTAGAACCCTCTGAGGGAATTACTTTTTCTAAGTGTGGAGTAATATTTGTGGGATCCTAGAGATTGTTTGAAACTAGCTAACAAATCCAACTCATTTTCATGAGATTGAGATAAGCTAAGTGGATCTACTCTAGATTCCTCATATCTTTAATTAATCCTCCATACTTTACATTCTTGATTTTGCACTTATCCTTGTTTTCCATTTGTTTGTTATTTTCCTTTATTCTTGATTTTGATTTTCCTTCCTCTCTCTCTCAATCTTGCTTTCTTTTATTTTGCACTTATTTTCTCTCAATCTCATTTTCCTCCATGTGCATATAATCTCAAACCTAGTTTTGTTATTATGTGCATATAACCACAACCATTTTCAACTTTATTTTCTCCTCTTTGCATAATCCATCCACTCTCTTATCTCTCCATCCACATTCACCATTTTATTACTTTCATTTTATTTGAATAAACTCTAATTGTCGCATAGCATAATTTGAGAACCAAAACTTGACAAAACTCTTCCTACTTCCGTTCCTCGTGGGATCGATAATCTTTATACTATAACTTGAAAGGGTTGTATACTTGCAACTTAGGAGTGTCATTTATTTCCCATCAAGTTTTGGCGCCGTTCTTGAGAGGCAGTGCATAAGTAGGATTTTCATTAAGTTTGGTTTTATTTTGTGTGTTTTCTTTTGTGTGGAACTTGGACTTGAAGATCAAGAGTTGAAGATTCAATTGAAGAATTGCCTCCAGCGAGGCTTTGCATTTTTTGCGTGGGTAACTTCTCTCATCTAGTATTTTCAATTCCACCCTTTAGATAGTTCATATACATTAGAGACAATTAGGATAAAAAAAAAAAATATAAGGATTTTTTTTTCCCTTGTCGACCCTAATAAACTTCATTTTTATTGTCGATATAATAAAAATAAAAGATTTTATTTTTTGCATCCTTTTAGTTGCTTTTAATTCTTAGGGTTGCATTTCATATAATAGTAGGAATTCACCAAGTGATTTGAGCATCTTGATTTGGCACACACTTGAAAATATCTTAAGGGCAAAACCATTAATCAAGATAAGGTGAGGGATTTCATCACCCTTTCCTTAGCAAAATCACTAATTCCTCACTACACATACCCAAGCCTCTTAAAATTGATTAGGCGTTGGCCCCAGGATTTGAGCTCATTAAGGAACAAGAAATCCTTAAGTGAACCGGTCCAAGTTTATTTGGATTAATTGGTGTCTAAGGCAAGGTTTAGGGGTTCGCGTGGAACAGAAGGAAAGAGGTACTTAATTGATCTTTGATCTCCCTCTAGTACTATCCTTACGGCTAATTACCAAGTAAACTTTGATCTTTTCACTAAAGGGAATTTTTGGTTAGGGCCTAAGTCAAGTTTAGCAACCCAGAGTTAGGGTGATTGGAAAGTGATTGCCTTGATTTATTTTTAGTTAGTTTTCCTTATTTTTCCTCATCATCTTCTTAATTTTTTCTCTTATCCTTTTCAAATAAAAATTTTTGATTTTGGTGTATGCAAACTTGGGTTAGGGATAATACTAATCGTTTAATTCGTTTTGATTCATCTCTTGAACCAAGCGAAATGGAAATACCTCCCACCTTTCTTCAAGATGTTTGTTACCCCACTAGAAATGCAATCCCCTCTTGCATAAAACTCGGGTAAATGGAACCAATTTTGAACTTAGACGCATTTTATTAACATGCTTCCCATTCCTGAATTGAGAAAGCGAAGGCGCTTACATTTTCATCTCGAATTTGAAGAAGTTTGCCTCATGATTAAGATGGGGACTTAGCGAAGATCGATCAAACTCAGATTTATTCCATTTGCCCTTAAGGACAAAGCCAAAACTTGCCAGATTCCATCTCAACTTGGGGTGAATTTGTAGCAGTTTTTTCAGAAAAAATTCTTTCCTATCCACAAAACAATCAAGCTTAAACGACATTCAAAATTTTAAAATTGTCAGGAGAACCTTTTTGGAAGTATTTTGACAAATTCAAGATCTTCTTATCAATGTCCTCACCATGGTCTTGAAAAGTGGCGATGCCAAATCATTTATGAAGGATTGGATTATTCTTCAAAACTTCCTTAGAGTCAATGTCAAAGGAATTTCATGAAGAAAAATCTTGATGAAGCTTGGGACTTTTAGAGAGTTTATCAGAAAACCATGCGATTAGGGAACATTGTGATGACCGTGTTTCATCACAACCCAAAACCAGGTGGTTACGTCCTTGAAAGCGAACATAGCCTCTGAAGCAAGATGGCTACAATCATGCGTAGGTTAGAAGCTTTAGAAGTCAAAGAGCGAGCTCATTCAAATCAACCAAGTTTCTACCTCGGGGTTGTCATAGCTCATGCTCCATCTCATGTTTTGAGAGGAATGTCCTCTTTTAGGATCCGTCGACCACTAGGTCGGATAATGTGCATTTCGGTCAGGTGAATGATCCATTTTCTCCAACCTACAATCGGGTTGGAGAAATCATCAAATTCATGGAACCAGGGAAACTACTCGAATCAAAATTCTCCTCTCTTCAACCCACAATTCTCTAGGGGGCATCTGATTCCTCTCAATTTTCAACAACCAAATCTGTCATTTCAAAATCAGGTCTCCTCATCACTGTCTACCATCACTCCTCAAATTGCGGATCATGATAGCGTCTTAATGTTACGGAAAGGGTCTAGAAACTTTGATTAAAACCTCTACGGACCACGAACTTATTGACTCAAACATCAAACAGCTGAATTCCTTCATGCAATCAATAGGGCAAATCCTCACCTCCAACACTCAAGCCATAGCTAGGTTAGAAACCCAACTTGGTCAACTAGCTAATGCCATGGTGAGAGAGAGAAGAAAGGAACTTTTAGAGTCAACCGTGCCCAACCCGAAGGACACGGGATCAAGTTCAACCTACAGTGAAGTGAATGCAATCCATTCACTACGGTCGAGGTAAACAGTTGATGTCGAGGTTAGAATGCCTCTAAGTGAAACCCACGAACCAGAACAAATTCTCTCTCATACATCACACCCTTGATGACCCGAACTGAGACGGGAACCAGTCTAATCAATTTAAACCAGTTTGCTCCTTACAGGATAGACTCGAGCTAGGAAGCACTCCTCTCGGGAGGAGAAAATTCTAGAGACTTTCAAGCGAGGTTAAGGTCAACATTCCTCTTTAGATGTCATTGAACAAATTCCTTCTTATGCCAAATTTTTAAAGGAATTATGTACCAAAAGAGCAAATAAATGTTCAAAGAAAGTCTTTCTTCGCCAATATCGGTGAAGTCCTCTCAAAGTGCGTACCATTGAAACATAAGGATCGGGTTGTCCTACCATCCCATGTATCATTGGTAATACTCTCGATAAAGCTTTTAGACTTAGGGGCCGGTGTCAACTTGCTTCAGTATTGATCTACCAACAACTAGGTGTCGAGGGAACTCAAGCCTGACTAGATGCACATGAGTTAGGCGATAGATCACATTAAGGTCCCATGGGTGAAATAGAGATGTATTGATAAAGGTTGGAGACTTCATTTTCCATTGATTTAGTAGTCACGGAAACACAACCCGTTCCAATCCCAAGAGACGAGATACATTGATCTTAGGAAGACCGTTCTTAGCCACTTCTAATGCTCTCATCAAAATGTAAATTTGGTCATGAAGTCTTTTGGGAATCATTGCTGAACTTAATATTTTCAATCCGGAAATAATATTGATAGCGACCTTCGAAATCAATTACATCAAGAAAGTTTAGCAGTAAGAAGAATCGACATTAGTTTTGAGAAATCTTTCATGAGAGCGGAAATTTTAAAAATTGGTTTATTTTTCAAAATGAGAAGCGTGTTGAATACATGCCTCTTGAATGCAACATTGAAGAACTCTTTTACGATGAGCTTAGATTTTTGGAAAACAACCAAAATGTCAAATTTTCATTAATCAAAATCTAAGTTCAAAATGCATAACATAATAAGACCTACCTTAATTTCTTTAAAACACATTGCAAACCTTGGAATTTTAATTTGAGAACATCATTGATTATATCATCTTGAAATTCTTTAAATTTGAGGTAGAATTTTCAGCAATAAGGTAGGATTTAATGTAGAAATGGAGCTTCTCATGTTTTATCTTTTATTCTACATTTTTATTTTTGTCCTAATAATAAAAGAATTTATTCTTCTCTCATGTGAGTTTCTTGTTCTTTTCAAAAAAAAGAAAAAAGAAAAAAAAAGAAAAAGGAGAGAATAAATTTTGACTCCACCTTCTCATACCAAAGGTAATTAGGACTTTTATCATTGTTCGAAGTCGTAGAACAAATGTAAGTGCTTCCATTCTTATCTGTTTTACTTTGTGCATAGAATTTGCATTGAGGACAATGCAAAATTTAGGTGTGGGGTGGGAATTAGTCATTTTGCTCTTTATCTTAGTCATTTTTCCTCTTCATTTTTCTTTCTTTTTTGTCATTTTTTTTCCTCTTTTCATAAAAAAAAAAGAGTCACTTGCCAACTTAATAGAGTTGATTAATAATTGATCAATTTGATAGAATTTAAGTCTTCTAATCCTTAGTTGGTTCTATACTCAAGTTTACCTTTTATGATAACTCCAAATAAATTTTTTAAAATGATTTTCAAAGTAATATACTTTACTTAAGTTTTAACTTAGATTTTTAATTAAAGTAATGAAATTTTGCATGCCTAACTTAGAGTTGAAAATAATTTTTCAAGTTGTCTTGATCAAATATTGTTGAATATATATACATATACACATATATATACTAACTTAATAAATGGAAAAATTTCTCTTAAAATCATTGGTGGTTCTATTTTACTAAGCCTAAGTTGGTGAGTAATTAAGCTAGAAGTATTTATGCTTAATGACCTAAGATTGGGTTGGGATTCATTATTTAAAACTTCGCTAAATGGTCACTTAGAAGCCGATTAAAAGAACAAAACCACCAGGAATAAAGAGTAAAAAAAATCATACTAACCATGTTTTTATATATATATATTTGTATATGTTCTTGAAAAATAAAATGGATTAAAAGACTTGAAGTTGTTTAAAACAAAGGGTTAGCATGTTCTTTCAAAACTTTTAAATTAAATTTTGAGTTAAACTTGGTTTTGTATAACTATAATGAAAAGATTTTCTTAAGAAAATTACATTGGAGTTATGATAAAACGTTTTCTTGAGTATTAACCAACTTCAATTGGAATGTTTGAAGATATCAAATGAATTAATTATTTTATTAACTTCTTTAAATTCAAGTTATTAATTTTGTGGGTATATTCTTTGCAAACCCTCACGAGACTACAACTCGTCCACTAGGGTAACCTAGGGGTTTAAAGGCTTGTTGTTGTATAAATACATGCAGCGATTCTGCGAGTGAGTTAGGTTTTCTTTTTATTTTCTTTGCTAGAGGACTAGCAAAAGCTTAGGTAATGGGGGTATTTGATTATCACATTTTAATTACATTTTTATACCCTTATTACATGTTATATGAATACGATATTACTAATAATCATTTTTATCTTATTTTGAGGCTAATAAAGAAATAATGAATAAAAGCCCAAATGACTCAAATTCTGAATTTCTACCAATATTTGGCCCAAATCGAGAAAACCAAGAAGATACCAAATTGATCGAAAGAGAATTGAAGAAAAATCAAAAAAGACAAAACCGGTTGAAATTTGCCGTCGGCCAACCGTCGGTTCTTGATTCAGATTAATGGTGGATTTCTCTTCCTTTTGGCTAGATTTGATCCATGGTTCACATCAACTCCATTGGGCTATAAATAGGGGTGAAGGTGAGTGTTTTGAGTGTGAAATATTTTGTAAAACTCCATTTGGAGAGGAGGGTCACTCTTAATTGAGAGACCTTCCAAAATTGTAACTTTTGTTACACAATAAATGAAATTTTTCACCTTCAATTTCCTTTCTCTTCTTCTAATCCAGGACCAAAAGGAGGATTAGATTAAGATCGAGTTGTTGGTTTCTATTTTATTTCTTTTTCATTTTCTTTCTTGTTCATTTATTGCTTTGTAGCTTAGATTTACTTTCATGCAATTTAATTTCATGCAATTTACTTTCATGCAATTTACTTTCATGCAATGTATTTAATTTTGTATTTACTTTCTAGAATAGATTTTCCTTTTCTTTAATTCACCTTGAGGCTAGAACCCTCTAGGGAATTACCCTTTTCTAAGTGTGGAGCTAATATTCGTGGGATCCCTAGAGATTGTTTGAAACTAGCTAACAAATCCAACTCATTTTCATGAGATTGAGATAAGCTAAGTGGATCTACTCTAGATTCCTCATATCTTTAATTAATCCTCCATACTTTACATTCTTGATTTTGCACTTATCCTTGTTTTCCATTTGTTTGTTATTTTCCTTTATTCTTGATTTTGATTTTCCTTTCCTCTCTCTCTCAATCTTGCTTTCTTTTATTTTGCACTTATTTTCTCTCAAACTCATTTTCCTCCATGTGCATATAATCTCAAACCTAGTTTTGTTATTATGTGCATATAACCACAACCACATTTTCAACTTTATTTTCTCCTCCTTTGCACATAATCCACATCCACTCTCTCTTATCTCTCCACATCCACATTCACCATTTTATTACTTTCATTTTATTTGAATAAACTCCTAATTGTCACGCGCATAATTTGAGAACCAAAACTTGAGCAAAACTCTTCCTACTTCCGTTCCTCGTGGGATCGATAATCTTTTATACTATAACTTGAAAGGGTTGTATACTTGCAACTTAGGAGGTAATCGCTTATTTCCCATCACATAGTTTTGGCCCAAGAGATCGTGAGGAGATTGACAAAAAGCAAGCACCCTAATATCATTCTTAACCTAGATATGTTAAAGGCTTACGATCGTCTTGAATGGGACTTTCTGTTGGCGGTTCTAAAGCAATTTGGCTTCGCGGAAGATTGGATCCATATTATCCAAGCATGCATATGTGCAAGCTCATTTTCGGTGGTGTTTCAAGGCATATATAAAGGGAACTTCCACTCATCTCGAGGCCTTAGACAGGGAGATCCCTTATCTCCAAGCCTCTTTATCATTACGGAGGAAATTTTATCTCTGAGTTTCTCTTCACACTTACAAGAGTCAGCTCTATAAACCACAACTATTGCTCGGTGCCCATTTCACTTGCTCTTTGCTGATGATATAATCATTTTTGCCAATGCGGTGAGACGTTCTCTTCGAAAAATCATGGAGATATTGGAATCCTATCAGCAGAACTCAGGTCAAAGTTAAACCTCTCCAAGAGCAAATTTTATCTTCCTCTCAAAGCTTCTACATCGCGGGTGAGGAATGTCTCCAGGACCCTACTATTTTCCAGAGGCAACTTCCCAATCAAGTACCTGGGAGCCCCTATTGGTCCAGGTTGGAAGAAAATGTGTTTCTTCCAACCCCTCATTGATAAAATTTCTCAAAGGGTCCAAGGGTGGCAATCTAAGCTTCTAAGAGCCACTGGCAAGCTGATTTTGATTAGGCACGTATTGTGCAGTATGCCCATTCATATTATTTCTTGCATTTCTATGCCTAAAGGAGTCTACAAAGCCATTGAAGCTATTCTAGCAAGATTTCTATGGGGGTCTTTGGAGTTTGGAGCTCGTAGACATTGGATAGCTTGGAATAAAATTTATCGTCTTACATATGAAGGGGGTCTTGGCATTAGGAGATTGGAAGATATCAAAAGAGCCTTTATTTTGAATCAATGTTGGCACCTTTGTGAGTCCAATTCCATATGGTCCTCATTCACGAGGGCTAAATACAAAGCTAACATTTCATTAGTTGCTTGGACAGGCCCTATGCGGTGTTCAGTTGAATGGAAAGATATTTTGCATATGAAACTTTCATTCTCGGAACGATGTGCTTGGACTGTTGGAACTGGTGACGTTTCCTTTTGGTGTGATAATTGGAATAGTAAGCTTGGAATTATTAACATGCATGCACCACAAAGTGCCTCAAGGACTTTTATTTTGAAGGTGTGTGGAATTTTGACTCACTTATCCCTCCGATGGGCACGGATTTTATCCACTCCCTCCACCAATCTACTCCTCGCCTATCGAAAAATGATGATATTAAGCATTGGACGCCTGATCCGGCGGGCATTTTCTCGGTTAAATTGGCATGGGAATCCATCCGCAACCACTCCTCTCCATGTAACATCTCCAAACATATATGGGACACTGTTATGCCAGTGACTGCGAAGTTGGTATGTTGGCGTATTCTCCACAACTCTCTTCTTGTTGACCAGCTAGTCAAAAATAGGGGAATTGCTTTAGCCTCGAAATGTATCTGCTACAAAGCCCCCAACATAGAAACTCTGAATCACTTATTCATCTCGAGTGACTTAGCTCAATCATTGTGGGTATTTTTCAGCACCATCTTCGCAGTCCCGTACTTTCCTCAACAATCAATTCATTCTAGGCTCAGGTGGTGGTTTTTGAAATGCAAAGGAAAGTCCCACTCTCGATGGTTGGAAGACTGGCCTGCATCGCTATATGTAGGCAAATATGGAGCTTTCATAATAATTGCATATATGGAGGGAGAATGAAGGATTTGTCTCATGCGCGATTGGTTGTCATTGATACCCTTCAACACGTTGAAGGCATGCTCAAGCTGATGATGAAATCTTGTACATTTGGTGTAGACTCCCTCCAGATGATTGGTATTTCTCCCCGCTACCCCACTGCTTCTAAATCTTTTCTATGCTCTTTGCAACCCCCCTCAGCTAACCGCTTCGCCCTTAATGTCGACGGCTCATGTCAAAGTACCCACTAGCGGTAAGGTGGTGATCGAGATTGTAGAGGAGATTTTGTGTGTGTATTTGCTGGCCCTGCGGGACAGGGTCCTAGTCTTCAAGGCAAAATCATAGCCCTTCATTCTGGAGCGGAGCTGGTGTCTTCTATGGGCATACAAGCCGATGCCTACTCTGATTCCAAAAGCCTAGTCCAACTAATTGGTAAAAAAATCTCCTTTATGGCAATTGCATAAAACTTGGGAGGATATGCATTATTATTTGAGGGATGCGGCTTTAAAAGTTACTCACTGCTACAGAAAAGCTAATCAAGTGGCAAAATTTTTATCGAAATTGGGTCACAACTTGTTGGAAATTCAATATTTCTTGGATTATATTGATCTTCCCAACCAGGCCCGTTACCTCTTATGGCTAGATAAAATGGGCTTCAAGTTTAGGAGGGGTTGCTAACTTTCTTTTTGGGTGATAGATTATATTTTGTAGATTGGTGTGTAACTTTTATGTGTGTGTTTTTTTGGATACTCAGCGTAATTGTCTCGAGTATCATCTTTTATAATCATTCGTCTTATATATGATATGATGCTAGTGGATGGCCCCTCCAATCTCGGAGGCTTTTGATTAAAAAAAAAGAGTACGCATGATGATTTGCCGTGGATAGGAAATGTTGCGATGCTATCTGGTGAGAGCTTGGATAGAGGAAGCTTGGCTATAGGGAGCTTGGCTGGTGGTGCTTGGTCGGGGGTGCTGGCCAAGGGAAAGCTTGATCGGGAGTGCTGGCTGAGGGAAAGCATGGTCAGGGGTACTGGCATAGGGAAAGCGTGATCGGGTGTACTGGCCTGGGAAGAGCATGGCCGAAGGTGCTGGTTAGAGGAGAGCTTGGTCAAGGGTAGCTTGGCCGGGAAGGGGGGGTGCTTGGCCGAGGGGAGCTTAGATGAGATAGATGCTTGGCTAGGAGGGCAAGATGGTGAGGAATGTCACTCAGGCATTACATCAAACGTCTCGTGTGCATGACAGCTGATGAGCATTGAGTGGGATCTAGGGTTTGACTATTGCGGATTGTAGCGGTGGGTGAGATTTACATCGGTGAGGCCTAGAGTTCCCTAGGAGGCAGCGATGCTTGTAGATTGTAGTGGTAGCCTTGGTTTGTAGCGTACCAGCAACGTCATTGGTCAGATCTAGGGTCCTAGTAGGTTGATGCCACATGGAAATTCGCAGTGTTGGTGACATCAAGAGTCAGTTTTGTAGTGTCCATAACTTGGGTTTTGTTGTTGTAGATGAGAGAGGAAGTTGGACTGGTTGTGTACACTTGAAGGCAATGTTTGAGGCTTGTCATGGCTTACTGGCATTTAGCCAAATAGTTTGTGTGCATTGTGATTGGCTGGTTCTACAGGGGACGAGATAGTGGCAAGAGGGCAAAGGCGGTGGTGGCGCTAGGAGGTCATGAGCAGCTGACTAGGGTTTGCTTATGAAGGGGACGCTAGTGGGGGTGTTGGGAAGGGGTGTTTCACAGCAACCACTCCTCTCCATGTAACATCTCCAAACATATATGGGACACGTTATGCTGATCTGCTAAGTTGGTATGTTGGCGTATTCTCCACAACTCTCTCTTGTTGACCACTAGTCAAAATAGGGAATTGCTAGCTCGAAATGTATCTACAAAGCCCCCAACATAGAAACTCGAATCACTTATTCATCTCGAGTGACTTAGCTCAATCATTGTGGGTATTTTTCAGCACCATCTTCGCAGTCCCGTACTTTCCTCAACAATCAATTCATTCTAGGCTCAGGTGGTGGTTTTTGAAATGCAAAGGAAAGTCCCACTCTCGATGGTTGGAAGACTGGCCTGCATCGCTATATGTAGGCAAATATGGAGCTTTCATAATAATTGCATATATGGAGGGAGAATGAAGGATTTGTCTCATGCGCGATTGGTTGTCATTGATACCCTTCAACACGTTGAAGGCATGCTCAAGCTGATGATGAAATCTTGTACATTTGGTGTAGACTCCCTCCAGATGATTGGTATTTCTCCCCGCTACCCCACTGCTTCTAAATCTTTTCTATGCTCTTTGCAACCCCCCTCAGCTAACCGCTTCGCCCTTAATGTCGACGGCTCATGTCAAAGTACCCAGCCTAGCGGTAAGGGTGATCGAGATTGTAGAGGAGATTTTGTGTGTGTGCTATTGACCTCATGATGTGGTCCTAGTCTTCAAGGCAAAATCATAGCCCTTCATTTCGAGCTGAGTGGTGTCTTCTATGGGCATACAAGCCGATGCCTACTCGATTCCAAAAGCCTAGTCCAACTAATTGGTAAAAAAATCTCCTTTATGGCAATTGCATAAAACTTGGGAGGATATGCATTATTATTTGAGGGATGCGGCTTTAAAAGTTACTCACTGCTACAGAAAAGCTAATCAAGTGGCAAAATTTTTATCGAATTGGTCACAACTTGTTGGAAATTCAATATTTCTTGGATTATATTGATCTTCCCAACCAGGCCCGTTACCTCTTATGGCTAGATAAAATGGGCTTCAAGTTTAGGAGGGGTTGCTAACTTTCTTTTTGGGTGATAGATTATATTTTGTAGATTGGTGTGTAACTTTTATGTGTGTGTTTTTTTGGATACTCAGCGTAATTGTCTCGAGTATCATCTTTTATAATCATTCGTCTTATATATGATATGATGCTAGTGGATGGCCCCTCCAATCTCGGAGGCTTTTGATTAAAAAAAAAGAGTACGCATGATGATTTGCCGTGGATAGGAAATGTTGCGATGCTATCCGGTGAGAGCTTGGATAGAGGAAGCTTGGCTATAGGAGCTTGGGCGGTGGTGCTTGGTCGGGTGCCGCCAAGGAAAGCTTGATCGGAGTGCCGGCCGAGGGAAAGCATGGTCGTGGGTACCGCATAGGAAAGCGTGATCGGGTGTATCGGCCCGGGAAGAGCATGGCCGGTCTTTGGTTAGAGGAGAGCTTGGTCAAGGGTAGCTTGGCCGGAAGAGGTGCTTGGCCAGGGAGCTTAGATGAGATAGATGCTTGGCTAGGAGGGCAAGATGGTGAGGAATGTCACTGCATTACATCAAACGCCTCGTGTGCATGACGGTGATGAGCATTGAGTGGGATCTAGGGTTTGACTATTGCGGATTGTAGCGGTGGGTGAGATTTACATCGGTGAGGCCTAGAGTTCCCTAGGAGGCGCCGATGCTTGTAGATTGTAGTGGTAGCCTTGGTTTGTAGCGCACAAAGAACGCCATTGGTCGATCTAGGGTCCTAGTAGGTTGATGCCACATGGAAATTGCAGTGTTGGTGACATCAAGAGTCAGTTTTGTAGTGTCCATAACTTGGTTTTGTTGTTGTAGATGAGAGAGGAAGTTGGACTGGTTGTGTACACTTGAAGGCAATGTTTGAGGCTTGTCATGGCTTACTGGCATTTAGCCAAATAGTTTGTGTGCATTGTGATTGGTGGTTCTCTGAGGGGCGAGATAGTGGCAAGAGGGCAAAGGCGGTGGTGGCGCTAGGAGGTCATGAGCAGCTGACTAGGGTTTGCTTATGAAGGGGACGCTAGTGGGGGTGTTGGGAAGGGGGTGTTTCTGCTGAGCACAGTTCATGGGCTGAGGTTAGGCGTGAATTCATGGCCGGAGGTGGATTAGTTTTGCATAGGCAACACTAGCGGCATGTGAGTGCTTGCTAAGGTGAGGGGCTACCTACGGTGAGAAACTATAGAAAGGAAGGTGAATGCCCAAGGAGATGGTGTTCCTGGAGGTTTTTGAGATCTAAGCCACTAAGGAGAATTCAGTGATGAAGCTTATGACAAAGACCCCTCAGCGGATATGAGATTGAGGAAGAAGAAAGTGGTCCCTGAAGAAGATGGCTTTGGTACCATGATAACTATTGAGAGATTTGAGAGAACTTGACGATCTCATTCATTACATTGAGGTGTTTAAATACAAGAGAAAGTAGAGAGGTTCTAATAACCTAAGTGATGTGGGATTGAAACAAAGCAAGATAAGATAACCTAACTATATTATTTAACAGAAACAATTCATCCAGTTACAGTTTTGTAAGAAGTTTTTCAAAACATGGGCTAAGTTTCAAACTACATATATATTATAGTATATATTTTTATAATAAAAATACATTATCACCCAGTGGTTAAAATCTATTTGAACAAATCATAGGTCGTGGGTTTAAGGTTCTCGAAGGCAAGCCTCAACTTATTTAATCTAATAATTCTCCGTAAGTTTAATCATGGACTTGGCCTTAGACTCTGGTTCGGGTCGTGGATCAAGGTTAATCGGACTGAGGTGCTATGGGGTTCTTTGTAGCTGCACTTTGCACTTAGCATAGCATGTTGGCATCGGTGCGCAAAGGTGGCGCACCATTAGCAGCAACGTTGGCCGCACCGCAGGCTACTTCATAGCATTCTTTGGGCTAGCTATAGAGAGACTATTTGGCTTCTATCCTGATGAGATTAATTGGTCAAGTGTGACCTTTGGGCTTCTGAACTGACCTATTTAATGGGCTCATTAAATAGACCAATTAATGATGTAGTGGGCTGAGTGGGTGTCACTGATCTGACCTTTGGGTTGTTCTCATTAATGGGTTGACAACTCTTAGGCTAGGTTAGAGACCTATATAAAACCATCTACTCAACATCAGAAGACAAAAACTCTCTCACCTATCCTCTAGAAATTCAAGTGCCCATTCCTGAAAGCAATTCGCTTTGGGACCCTTGAACCAGAGTAAGCCGAATCTTGCTTTAAGTTTAGTATTTTAGGACGCACCGCGACTCGAACTAGTTTTGACAGTAAGTATTTCAGAAAGGTTCACATTTCCTGTATTGATATTTTCTCCTTTGTTCTAACATTCTTAAAGCAAGATTTTCGGTCTCATAATGGATCATGCAAGAACTATGGGAATCAACTTCCTGAAACTTGAGAGCTTTTACAGAACTAACTTTAATACATGGCGACGCAAGTGATCTTTCAGATGCAACTCCTAAATATTTATTATGTTGTCTCAGAAGATAAAACGATGTTCAAGGAGGATGACACAACGGGCAAAGCAAACTAGGACCATGACCATACCTTTTGTAGAAGTTATTTCCTCAATTGTCCTGTTGACTACCTTGCATATGTTTACACACTAAGCCTCTGCGAAGGACATCTGGAGTGCATTAGAGCAGCAGTACAAAGATGAGAAGAAGCTTTTCAAAACACAACTCATCGACAAGTTCCTCAACCTCAAGTTTGAAGATGACAAAGAGGTTTTACCTCAAGTCAAGGAGCTTGAAAAACTAGTCATGAAGTTAAAAGATGAGAAGATCGAGCTCTGCGACACCTTCATTGCTGGTGCCATTGTCAACAAACTCTCTCCGTCATGCATGTCTTTCTCAAGAGACATTCATAGGAAGAAGACACAAGTTTTCTAAGTAGACTTGAAGAAATTTATCTGGATTGAGGATGAAGTTAGGACTCGCACTAAAAGCGAGTTGCTCATTAAGCAAAAAGGCATCAGCTAACATGGTATCTGCCAAACCTATCCACAATTTCAAAGCAAAAAGGCATCAACTAACATGGTATCTGCCAAACCTATCCACAATTTCAACAACAATAAAAAGAAGAATTTTAAGAAGAAGTCCACTTCTCCAAAGAATCTCAATGTGCAAAAGAAGGAGTTCAAGAAGAATGATCAGTGCTTCAGTTGCAGAAAGAAGGACCACTTTGCAAGGGCATGTAAAGCACCAAAGAAGAATGCAAACAATGTCAACTATGTTTCTAAAGTCAACATGTTGGAGAAGTTCAGAACTTCGTGGCTATGATTTTTCAAGTGATAAATTCTCCTAAAGCTTCTGAATCGTGGTTAGACACTGGTGCTACATATCATGTTTACACCGACAGGAATCCATTTTACTTCTTATATTGCTACTAGTGAGAATATATCAATGGATAATTGCTCTGCTGCTAGAGTCATTAGAACTAGGATAGTAATAATAACACGTACTTCTGGGAAGACTCTTACTCTCAATAATATGAAGGATGTTCCATCCATTGCAAAGAACCTGGTGTCTAGAAGTCTCCTTGATGATGCTGGAATGTGGCTGGATATCCATGGAGAAAAAATTGCTCTATCTTATTAGATAGTTTATTTTGGGAATGCTTATCGCATGGATGGAATGTATAAGATAAGTACTATAAGCTTTGCCTCAGCTATCAATGAAATTTCTATTTTTGCATACTCCTCTTCTATTTGGACTCATAGACTTATTCATGTTAATTATAGAGAAATATTTAACATGAGTAAATCAGGACTTCTATCTAACTGTGGTGGTGATAAACCAAGTCAATGTGAAGTTTGTGTTCAAGCCAAGATCACTAGAAAACATTTTCATAGTGTCACAAGAGGTACACAATTACTAGAGTTGATTCTCTCCCACAATTGTGACTTCATAAATTTTACTTCTAGAGAGGCATGAAATATTTTATCACTTTTATTGATGATAACTCTCAATATTATCATGTTTACTTACTAAAATTAAAAGATGAAGCCTTTAGTAAGTTTATTGAGTTCAAGACTCGTGTATATAAATAACTTGGTCACCCAAGAAAGAAAATTAGGAGTGATAGAGGAGGAGAGTATCGATCCAAGAAAGTAGAAGCTTATGTTAGAGTATATGGGATAGTTGTTGAGACAACGGTTCCTATTCACCACAATCTAATAGGATTGCAAAGAGGAAATATCACTCTAACAAAGATGATAAACTCAATGCTTAATACCTCCGGTCTTTCAATTTGCTCTTGGGAGAGGCATTATTACTAACAATTGGATCTTAAATCGGTATCATATTCTAAATCGATATAACACCATATCAATACTAAGTTGGTTATCCTACTCCTTTAGATAATCTTAAAGTGTGGGGGTGTCTTGCCTATGTTAGAATACCTGATACCAGAAGATCAAAGCTAGGACCAAAGGCAAATAAATGCATCTTTCTAAGGTTTGCCAAAGATAGTGATGCAAGCACGTTGTTGGATCTCGACACCAACTCAATTATTGAAGCTCAAGATGCAAAATGTTTTGAGGATAAGTTTGTCAAAGACAAAACTTATCACTAAAATATATACTAGAAAACCTCAAGTTGACTCGGCTACACAATTACTAGAGTTGATTCTCTCCGACAATTGTGACTTCATAAATTTTACTTCTAGAGAAGGCATGAAATATTTTATCACTTTTATTGATGATAACTCTCAATATTATCATGTTTACTTACTAAAATTAAAAGATGAAGCCTTTAGTAAGTTTATTGAGTTCAAGACTCGTGTATATAAATAACTTGGTCACCCAAGAAAGAAAATTAGGAGTGATAGAGGAGGAGAGTATCGATCCAAGAAAGTAGAAGCTTATGTTAGAGTATATGGGATAGTTGTTGAGACAACGGTTCCCTATTCACCACAATCTAATAGGATTGCAAAGAGGAAATATCACTCTAACAAAGATGATAAACTCAATGCTTAATACCTCTGGTCTTTCAATTTGCTACTGGGGAGAGGCATTATTACTAACGAATTGGATCTTAAATCAGGTATCATATTCTAAATCCGATATAACACCATATCAATACTAAGTTGGTTATCCTACTCCTTTAGATAATCTTAAAGTGTGGGGGTGTCTTGCCTATGTTAGAATACCTGATACCAGAAGATCAAAGCTAGGACCAAAGGCAAATAAATGCATCTTTCTAAGGTTTGCCAAAGATAGTGATGCAAGCACGTTGTTGGATCTCGACACCAACTCAATTATTGAAGCTCAAGATGCAAAATGTTTTGAGGATAAGTTTGTCAAAGACAAAAACTTATCACTAAAATATATACTAGAAAACCTCAAGTTGACTCCGGCTACACCATAAGAACTAGCTACTCTGAAAGAATCTACTCAAGATGGAGATACTATTCTAGAGGAAGATCCAGACCCTTCTGCCAAGAGGGTGGGGAATATAAAAGATTTTTGTGATGACTTCTTTATGTATAATGTAAAAGATGATTCTTTAACCTTTCATGATGCTATGAGATCTAAAGATGCATTATTATGGAAATAAGCTGCAGAAGATGATATGAATTCTCTTCTTCAAAATCACACTTGGGAGTTATATGATCTTCCAGAAGGAGCAAGACCTATCAAGTGCAAACAGATCTTCAAATGGAAGATTCATACTGACGGTACCATTGAGCAGTATAAAGTAAGGCTAATAGCTAAAGGTTTCTCTCAGAAGGAAGGCATCAACTTCTTTGACCTCTTTGCACTAGTTTATCACCATTAGAGTGCCTATTGCTTGGGCTACAATTTAGAAGCTTATTGTGCACAATATGGATGCGAAGATGGCGTTCTTAAATGGAGATCTAACTAAAAAAATCTATATAGAGCAACCAGAAAGCTACATTGTTGATAGCATGAACAACAAAATATGCAAATTAATCAAGTCTCTTTATGGACTGAAGCAAGCTCCTAAACTCTGGCATGAGAAGTTCGACAATATCGCTCATGGAGATGAGTTTCAAGTCGATGAGTCGACAAATGCATCTACATCAAAACATTAGAGAGAAGGTAATTTTTATCAGTTAATATGTAGATGATAGGCTTATCATTGGTATTGATCTATAAATAATCACATCCACAAAGAAATTTCTATCAACTCGGGTCAGTATGAAAGATCTTGTAGATGCTGATGTAATTCTTGGGGTCAATATCGTTCTGTCAAAGAATGAGATTGGCCTAACTCAGTCTTTTACATTGAGAATATGTTGAAGAAATATGGATATTTCCATCTTTCAGAGATTTCGATACCATATGACTACAACAAGAAGCTTCAACCCAACTAAGGAAGATTGGTGAAATAATTGGAGTACTCAAGGATCATCGAAAGTCTTATGTGCACTATGAGCTGCACAAGACCAGATATAGCTTTTACCGTTTAGATGCTTAGCAGGTTTACAAGCAGTCCTGAAAAGTCTCAATGGGATGTTATTGAAAGAATACTGAGGCACTAAAAAGGAACGATGAATCTGGATTTGTTCTTTCTCGGATATCCTGCAACTATAGAAGGCTTCTCAGATGCTAGTTGGTGCTCAAAATCAGATGAGTGCAGATCTACAGGAGGATTTGTATTTACTATGGGCGGTACAACAATCTCTTAGATATCTAAGAAGCAGCGATCATTATAGCAGGAGATGAGGCTGAGTTGCTCAGAAACCTCATCAGAGACCTTCTGTTGAAAGAACTACAAGAAGTGGTGATTACTATCTATTGTGATAATAAGGCAACGAGTGTTGTGGCAGCAAACCTGTTATTCAATGGAAAGAAGCAGACAATTTGTCTGAAGCATGGTTACCTAATGAGTTAATCACCATAGACTCATCTCAATGATCGACGCCCATTCTCCGTGAGAATGTTGTTGATACTATGATGAAAGATCTAAAGAAGGATTCGATGGAGAAAATTACGCTCAAATAGGTCTTAAAGCTATGTAAGTTTCATTTTATTTTCTATGTAATCAAGTTATTTGTTTAAAGCTTAGTTACTAATAATAAGACATAGGTTAAAAAATAAGAATGAAATTTGTGTTTATCCTACTATGTGGTGATTAAAAACAATGAGCCCAAGATATTTGGATGTGGGTTGTAAGTAGGAACATACCCAAAGGACTCACCTATGTTAGGATGGAAGTCTGGTTTCCATGAAGGCCTAAGGAAAGATTTTAAAATTCTAATTAAAACTAAGAAAGGGCACATTGCCTTAAGCGTGCTAATTATTAGGCAAAGATAAGTAGTTCAAGGTGTTATCCATAACTATTTAGTTTTATCTATGTGTGATCACTAAATTATATTTAAGTCTTTGGTTCAAGACTTAGTTCACCATGCACTTAACTAACTTTTAGGTGATCTAAAAGATTTAAGTGCATCGACATCTTCTTTATGCACATTGGTTAAAATAATGATAGTTTGAAACTTGTGGGGAATTGTTAGAGTTTTTATAAAAGTTTTTCAAAACATGGGCTAAGTTTCAAACTACATATATATTATAGTATATATTTTATAATAAAAATACATTATCACCCTGGTTAAAATCTATTTGAACAAATCATAGGTCGGGTTTAAGGTTCTCGGCGCAAGCCTCAACTTATTTAATCTAATAATTCTCCGTAGTTTAATCATGGACTTGGCCTTAGACTCGTTCGGTCGTGGATCAAGGTTAATCGGACTGAGGTGCTGGGTTCTTTGTAGTCTGACTTTGCACTTAGCATAGCATGTTGGCATCAAAGCAGTGGCGGCGACCATTAGCAAAGAACGCTGGTCGCGACCGGCAGCTACTTCATAGCATTCGCTAGCTATAGAGAGACTATTTGGCTTCTATCCCGATGAGATTAATTGGTCAAGTGTGACCTTTGGGCTTCGAACTGACCTATTTAATGGGCTCATTAAATAGACCAATTAATGATGTAATGTGGGTGTCACTGATCCGACCTTTGGGTTGTTCTCATTAATGGGTTGACAACTTAGGCTAGGTTAGAGACCTATATAAAACCATCTACTCAACATCGAAGAAAAACTCTCTCACCTATCCTCTAGAAATTCAAGTGCTCATTCCCAAAGCACTGCCTGGGACCCTTGAACCAGAGTGTCAATCTTGCTTTAAGTTTAGTATTTTAGACGATCATGAATTTAACTAGTTTTGACAAGTAAGTATTCGTAAAGGTTCACATTTCGTATTGATATTTTCTCCTTTGTTCTAACATTCTTAAAGCAAGATTTTCGGTCTCATAATGGATCATGCAAGAACTATGGGAATCAACTTCCGAAACTTGAGAGCTTTTACAACTAACTTTAATACATGGCGACGCAAGTGATCTTCTCGATGCAACTCCTAAATATTTATTATGTTGTCTCGTAAGATAAAACGATGTTCAAGGAGGATGACACAACGGCAAAGCAAACTAGGACCATGACCATACCTTTTGTAGAAGTTATTTCCTCAATTGTCCCTGCTGACTACCTTGCATATGTTTACACACTAAGCCCTCGCAAGGACATCCGAGTGCATTAGAGCAAAGAAGACAAAGATGAGAAGAAGCTTTTCAAAACACAACTCATCGACAAGTTCCTCAACCTCAAGTTTGAAGATGACAAAGAGGTTTTACCTCAAGTCAAGGAGCTTGAAAACTAGTCATGAAGTTAAAAGATGAGAAGATCGAGCTCACGACACCTTCATTGTCGGTGCCATTGTCAACAAACTTCTCCCCATGCATGTCTTTCAAGAGACATTCATAGGAAGAAGACACAAGTTTTCTAAGTAGACTTGAAGAAATTTATCCGATTGAGGATGAAGTTAGGACTCGCGACTAAAAGCGAAGTTGCTCATTAAGCAAAAGGCATCAGCCTAACATGGTATCCGCCAAACCTATCCACAATTTCAAAGCAAAAAGGCATCAACTAACATGGTATCTCGCCAAACCTATCCACAATTTCAACAACAATAAAAGAAGAATTTTAAGAAGAAGTCCACTTCTCCAAAGAATCTCAATGTGCAAAAGAAGGAGTTCAAGAAGAATGATCGCTTCAAAGTAAAGAAGGACCACTTTGCAAGGGCATGTAAAGCACCAAAGAAGAATGCAAACAATGTCAACTATGTTTCTAAAGTCAACATGTTGGAGAAGTTCAACTTCGGGCTATGATTTTTCAAGTGATAAATTCTCCTAAAGCTTCAATCGTTAGACACCTGCTACATATCATGTTTACACCGACAGAATCCATTTTACTTCTTATATTGCTACTAGTGAGAATATATCAATGGATAATTGCTCACCGCTAGAGTCATTAGAACTAGGATAGTAATAATAACACGTGACTTCGGGAAGACTCTTACTCAATAATATGAAGGATGTTCCATCCATTGCAAAGAACTCCGTGTCTAGAAGTCTCCTTGATGATGCCGAATGTGGCCGGATATCCATGGAGAAAAAATTGCTCTATCTTATTAGATAGTTTATTTTGGGAATGCTTATCGCATGGATGGAATGTATAAGATAAGTACTATAAGCTTTGCCTCACCTATCAATGAAATTTCTATTTTGCATACTCCTCTTCTATTTGGACTCATAGACTTATTCATGTTAATTATAGAGAAATATTTAACATGAGTAAATCAGACTTCTATCTAACTGTGGTGGTGATAAACCAAGTCAATGTGAAGTTTGTGTTCAAGCCAAGATCACTAGAAAACATTTTCATAGTGTCACAAGAGGTACACAATTACTAGAGTTGATTCTCTCCACAATTGTGACTTCATAAATTTTACTTCTAGAGAAGGCATGAAATATTTTATCACTTTTATTGATGATAACTCTCAATATTATCATGTTTACTTACTAAAATTAAAAGATGAAGCCTTTAGTAAGTTTATTGAGTTCAAGACTCGTGTATATAAATAACTTGGTCACCCAAGAAAGAAAATTAGGAGTGATAGAGGAGGAGAGTATCGATCCAAGAAAGTAGAAGCTTATGTTAGAGTATATGGGATAGTTGTTGAGACAACGGTTCCCTATTCACCACAATCTAATAGGATTGCAAAGAGGAAATATCACTCTAACAAAGATGATAAACTCAATGCTTAATACCTCCGGTCTTTCAATTTGCACCGGGAGAGGCATTATTACTAACTAATTGGATCTTAAATCGTATCATATTCTAAACTGATATAACACCATATCAATACTAAGTTGGTTATCCTACTCCTTTAGATAATCTTAAAGTGTGGGGTGTCTTGCCTATGTTAGAATACCCGATACCGTAAGATCAAAGCTAGGACCAAAGGCAAATAAATGCATCTTTCTAAGGTTTGCCAAAGATAGTGATGCAAGCACGCTTGTTGATCTCGACACCAACTCAATTATTGAAGCTCAAGATGCAATGTTTTGAGGATAAGTTTGTCAAAGACAAAACTTATCACTAAAATATATACTAGAAAACCTCAAGTTGACTCTGCTACACCATAAGAACTAGCTACTCCGAAAGAATCTACTCAAGATGGAGATACTATTCTAGAGGAAGATCCGCACTCTTCGCCAAGAGGGTGGGGAATATAAAAGATTTTTGTGATGACTTCTTTATGTATAATGTAAAAGATGATTCTTTAACCTTTCATGATGCTATGAGATCTAAAGATGCATTATTATGGAAATAAGTCCGCAGAAGATGATATGAATTCTCTTCTTCAAAATCACACTTGGGAGTTATATGATCTTCCGTATGAGCAAGACCTATCAAGTGCAAACAGATCTTCAAATGGAAGATTCATAACCGACGGTACCATTGAGCAAGATAAAGTAAGGCTAATAGCTAAAGGTTTCTCTCAAGGAAGGCATCAACTTCTTTGACCTCTTTGCACTAGTTTATCACCATTAGAGTGCCTATTGCTTGGGCCAATTTAGAAGCTTATTGTGCACAATATGGATGCTAAGATGCGCTCTTAAATGGAGATCTAACTAAAAAATCTATATAGAGCAAACTGTAAAGCTACATTGTTGATAGCATGAACAACAAAATATGCAAATTAATCAAGTCTCTTTATGGACTCAAGCTCCTAAACTCGCATGAGAAGTTCGACAATATCGCTCATGGAGATGAGTTTCAAGTCGCTGAGTCCGACAAATGCATCTACATCAAAACATTAGAGAGAAGGTAATTTTATCTCTAATATGTAGATGATAGCTTATCATTGGTATTGATCTATAAATAATCACATCCACAAAGAAATTTCTATCAACTCGGTCAAGATGAAAGATCTTGTAGATGCCGATGTAATTTTGGGGTCAATATCGCTCACAAAGAATGAGATTGGCCTAACGCCTTTTACATTGAGAATATGTTGAAGAAATATGGATATTTCCATCTTTCGAGATTTCATACCATATGACTACAACAAGAAGCTTCAACCCAACTAAGGAAGATTGGTGAAATAATTGAGTACTAAGGATCATCGAAAGTCTTATGTGCACTATGAGCCGCACAAGACCGTGATATAGCTTTTACCGCTTAGATGCTTAGCAGTTTACAAGCAACCCGAAAAGTCTCAATGGGATGTTATTGAAAGAATACCGAGGCACTAAAAGGAACGATGAATCGGATTTGTTCTTTCTGATATCCCGCAACTATAGAAGGCTTCTCGATGCTAGTTGGTGCTCAAAATCGATGAGTGCGATCTACAGGAGGATTTGTATTTACTATGGCTACAACAATCTCTTAGATATCTAAGAAGCAACGATCATTATAGCAGGAGATGAGGCCGAAGTTGCTCAAACTCATCAGACCTTCGTTGAAAGAACTACAAGAAGTGGTGATTACTATCTATTGTGATAATAAGGCAACGAAAAGTTGTGGCAAAGAAACCCGTTATTCAATGGAAAGAAGCGCATAATTTGTCCAAGCATGGTTACCTAATGAGTTAATCACCATAGACTCATCTCAATGATCGACGCCCATTCTCCGAGAATGTTGTTGATACTATGATGAAAGATCTAAAGAAGGATTCGATGGAGAAAATTTCTGCTCAAATAGGTCTTAAAGCTATGTAAGTTTCATTTTTATTTTCTATGTAATCAAGTTATTTGTTTAAAGCTTAGTTACTAATAATAAGACATAGGTTAAAAAATAAGAATGAAATTTGTGTTTATCCTACTATGTGGAGGCTGATTAAAAAAACTTAATGAGCCCAAGATATTTCGGATGTGGGTTGTAAGTAGGAACATACCCAAAGGACTCACCTATGTTAGGATGGAAGTCTGGCCATTTCCATGAAGGCCTAAGGAAAGATTTTAAAATTCTAATTAAAACTAAGAAAGGGCACATTGCCTTAAACGTGCTAATTATTAGGCAAAGATAAGTAGTTCAAGGTGTTATCCATAACTATTTAGTTTTATCTATGTGTGATCACTAAATTATATTTAAGTGCTGGTTCAAGACTTAGTTCACCATGCACTTAACTAACTTTTAGGTGATCTAAAAGAGGATTTAAGTGCATACGACATCTTCTTTATGCACATTGGTTAAAATAATGATAGTTTGAAACTTGTGGGGAATTGTTAGAGTTTTTATAAAAGTTTTTCAAAACACGGGCTAAGTTTCAAACTACACATATATTATAGTATATATTTTATAACAAAATACACTATAGCCCAGTGGTTAAATATTTTCGAACAAATCATAGGTCATGGGTTCAAGGCTTCTCGAAGGCAAGCCTCGACTCATTTAATCTAATAATTCTTCATAAGTTTAATATTGGACTTGGACTCGGATTCGGATTTGGGTTCGGGTTCGGGTCATGGATCAGGGCTAATCGGGCTGACGTGTTATGATGGTGCAATGAGTGCTTTGTAGGTGTACTTTGCACTTAGTACGTTGGCATCAGTGTGCAAAGGCGGCATACCATTGGCAGCAACATTGGCCACACCGCAGGCTACTTTGAAGCACTCTTTCGATTAGATATAGAGAGACTATTGGGCTTCTAACTTGACCATATTAACTGCTCAAGTGTGACTTTTGGGCTTCTAAACTAATCTATTTAATGGGCTCATTAATTAGATTAATTAATGCTGCAGTAGGTTAAGTGGGTGTAACTAATCTGACTTTTGGTTTGCACTGATGAATAGGCTGGCAACTCTAAAGCTGGGTCAGAGAGCTATATAATGCCCTCTACTCAACACCAGAAGGCACAAGTTCTCTCACAGATCCTCTAGAAATTATAGTGCCCGTTTGAGTTTGATTTTGTTCTAGATCGAGGAGGTCATCGTTCGAAGTCAGACCGAGGAGGTTACCTATGCTTGAACTTGATCAAGGTGATCATGAAGGGTCTGATTGGTGCATACCAGTACACTCAAGTTGTTGTTTGTGGAAGTAATTTGGCTTTGGGATCCTTGCACCGGAGTGAACTAAATCTTGCTTTAAGTTTAGCATTTTAGAGCGCTGCTTGACTCAAACGGTTTGACATCAAGTATTTTAGGAAAGTTCACATTTCCTCTCTTGATTTTTCCTTTTTGTTCTAACACATCCAACCCCCTAGTCCATGTGATCTTTTGAAGAATCCTAAAAATACCCTCTCCTTCTTTATTTTCCCCCTCCTTTTTATCCATCTTTTTTTCCTTCTCATTTATCCATGAACCGAAGAACTTCTTTGTTGATGGGGAAAGTTAGTGTATAGTTTAGGAGAGGTAAGGATGATCGTGGTGTCCTTAATCTCCTTTGATGACTGATTGTTTTAAATGGTATGTTGAACTGCAGCTCCTTGCATAGAGTAATAGAGGTTAGAGACTCGGAGATTGTTTCCTTTGGTGTACCCTCCGACGCCAAGTCGGTGACTAGTCGATGAAGAAAATCGAGAATATAGATTTTAGTGTTTTTTACATGTACCTTGAATAGCAAAGATGATGCTATTTATAGGAATTTTGAGAGGGTATTTTGGTGACCTGACTGACTAGTAGATCTGACACTATGCCGTCACTTTACATGTTTTTGCAGCTAATTGGTTAGAGGCAGAGAACTGTACCCATCGCATTTAATACGATGGTGACAAGATGGTGGGAAAGCGGGTGTTGTGTGAGGAGTCACTATGATGCCTAGCCATGCAATAAATGCGATGGTGACTAGGTGGCAAAGTATGAGCGCTGAACTATTCTGCATTAAATGCAAACACTGTTGACGAGACCACTGGTTATTCCTTGCTTCGGACATTCCCCTACTGAATCCAACCCGATGCCTTTTGACTCAACCGGGAATCAACTGGTAGATCTTGACTTGAAGACATCCTTCATCTCGAACTCATAACACACAGATGAGTCAGCCAGCTTACAGCTTAGACCCGGGTTGGACACATTAGCCACATGTTTCGTCCTACTAAGTATGCCATGTGGCCAATTTAAGGACATAGTAATTTTTAGGGTATAATATTGGCCCCATTTCGCTTGGACTAGGGAGCCGAGTGCAAAAGAAATTGAACCGTTGATAATCACATTTTTATAATATTTTTATACCCTCATTATCTATTTTATATCAATAAATATACCACTAATAATATGTTTTATCTTAATTTACAGGTTAATAAAGAATTAATGAATAAAAGCTCAAAAGACTCAAACTCCCTGATTTTCTATCATTTATTGAAGCCCAAATATGAAGACAAAAGAAGGTCCAAGAAAGTTCAAGGATCCATGAAGAAATCGGGTCAAGAAATCACAAAAAAACTAAATCTGTGCAAACCAATTGGTCGGCCAACCGATTGGTTAACCGATTGATCTAAAACAGAATTGGTTTTATGGCTAAGATTCAATCGTTGATCTCCAAGTTTCATCCAAGGGTTCTCATTCATTGCTATAGGCTATAAATAGGGGTAGATAATGAGGGATTTGAGTGTGAAAAATTTTGTAATAACTCTATTTGGAGAGGAAAGTTACTCTTAATTGAGAAGACCTTCCAAAATTATAATTTTTATTACAATTAATAAAAGAATTTTTTACCTCTTCATATTTTTTCTCTTTATTTAATCATGAAGATGAAGATGAAAATCAAGATGAAGATTTGCCTTCATCAAGAGGCTAGAACTCTCTTGGAATGTAAGTTTTCTCTTTTATCTTTTATTTTTTATAATATTTTATTTTCTTATTTTAGATATTCAAGAGGCTAGAACCCTCTTGTTTTAGATTTATTGCTTTGTAGAGTAGATTTACTTTCATGTCTTTATTTTCTTGTATTATTTGCTTGCATTTATTTTGTAGTATAGATTTATTTTCTTGCATTATTTTCAAGAGGCTAGAACCCTCTTTGTAATTAGTTTTTATTTTCATATTCTCACTTAGAGGGTAGATCCATCTTTGGAGTTTATTTTTATTTTTATTTTCACTCTCTCAAAGAGGCTAGAACCCACTTTGAGTTAGTCTTTATTTTCTTTTCTCACTTAGAGGATGGAACCCTCTTTGATATAGTTTTTATTTTTATTTTCTTTCTCTCTCAAAGAGGCTAGAACCCTCTTTGGAGTTAATTTTCATTTTATTCTCTTCCTTTTATTTCTTTTTTTGTTTTATTTTCTAAGATGTGGAACTAATTCTTGTAGGAATTCTAGAATTGTATGAAACTAGTTTGATCTCTTTTATAATTTGTTGATTATTCACTTGTGCTTAAAATGATCATGTTTAGGATAATCAACTAGAGAACTAATTGGTAAAAGAAGAATTTGATAATCTATACTTATCTTGATTGGTTTGATAGGTTATGCTTATGAATTCTAGAATTACTATCTAGTTGTTGTTCTTTTCATGAGTATTAATTTTACTTTAATGATAATTTGATAGATTATACTTTCCTTAAGTGGTTTGATAGTCTATGCTTAATAAATCTAAAATAAAATGTGATAAAAGGAGAATGGTTTATAATTTATATGTGAAATTGGCTAGTGGATTCAATTCTAGATTCCTCATATCTAGAATTGAATCCACTAATAATTCACATATAAATTATAAACCATTCTCCTTTTTATCACATTTTATTTTAGATTTATTAAGCATAGACTATCAAACCACTTAAGGAAAGTATAATCTATCAAATTATCATTAAAGTAAAATTAATACTCATGAAAAGAACAACAACTAGATAGTAATTCTAGAATTCATAAGCATAACCTATCAAACCAATCAAGATAAGTATAGATTATCAAATTCTTCTTTTACCAATTAGTTCTCTAGTTGATTATCCTAAACATGATCATTTTAAGCACAAGTGAATAATCAACAAATTATAAAAGAGATCAAACTAGTTTCATACAATTCTAGAATTCCTACAAGAATTAGTTCCACATCTTAGAAAATAAAAACAAAAAATAAAAGGAAGAGAGATAAAAATGAAAATTAACTCCAAAGGGTTCTAGCCTCTTTGAGAGAAAAGAAAATAAAATAAAAACTATATCAAAGAGGGTTCCATCCTCTAAGTGAGAAAAAAGAAAATAAAGACTAACTCCAAAGTGGGTTCTAGCCTCTTTGAGAGAGAGTGAAAATAAAATAAAAATAAACTCAAAGATGGATCTACCCTCTAAGTGAGAATATGAAAATAAAACTAATTACAAAGAGGGTTCTAGCCTCTTGAAAATAATGCAAGAAAATAAATCTATACTACAAAATAAATGCAAACAAATAATACAAGAAAATAAAGACATGAAAGTAAATCTAAGCTACAAAGCAATAAATCTAAAACAAGAGGGTTCTAGCCTCTTGAATATCTAAAATAAGAAAATAAAATATTATAAAAATAAAAGATAAAAGAAAACTTACATTCCAAAGAGTTCTAGCCTCTTGATGAAGGCAAATCTTCATCTTGATTTTCATCTTCATCTTCATGATTAAATAAAGAGAAAAAAATATGAGGTAAAAAAATTCTTTTATTAATTGTAATAAAAATTATAATTTTGGAAGGTCTTCTCAATTAAGAGTAACTTTCCTCTCCAAATAGAGTTATTACAAAATTTTTCACACTCAAATCCCTCATTATCTACCCTATTTATAGCCTATAGCAATGAATGAGAACCCTTGGATGAAACTTGGAGATCAACGATTGAATCTTAGCCATAAAACCAATTACGTTTTAGATCAATCGGTTAACCAATCGGTTGGCCGACCAATTGGTTTTACTGATTTAGTTTTTGTGATTTCTTGACCCGATTTCTTCATGGATCCTTGAACTTTCTTGGACCTTCTTTTGTCTTCATATTTGGGCTTCAATAAATGATAGAAAATCGGGGAGTTTGAGTCTTTTGAGCTTTTATTCATTAATTCTTTATTAACACGTAAATTAAGATAAAACATATTATTAGTGGTATATTTATTGATATAAAATAGATAATGAGGGTATAAAAATATTATAAAAATGTGATTATCAGCGGTTCAATTTCTTTTGCACTTTCGGCTCCTAGTCCAAGCGAAATGGGGCCAATATTATACCCTAAAATTACTATGTCCTTAAATTGGCCACATGGCATACTTAGTAGGGCCGAAACATGTGGCTAATGTGTCCAACCAGTCTAAAGGCTGTGGTAGTGACTCATCGTGTGTTATGAGTTGAGATGAAGGATGTCTTCAAGTCAAGATCTACCAGTTGATTCGGTTGAGTCAAAAGGCATCGGGTTGGATTGATGGGGAATGTCGAGAAGCAAGGAATAACCGTGGTCGTCAGCGGTGTTTGCATTTAATGCGAGAATAGTTCGCTCATACTTTGCCACCTAGTCACCATCGCATTTATTGCATGGCTAGGCATCATAGTGACTCCTCACACAACACCGCTTTCCCACCATCTTGTCACCATCATATTAAATCACGATGGAGTGCGGTTCTCTGCCTCTAACCAATTAGGCGCAAAAACATGTAAAGTGGCGGCATAGTGAATCTACTAGTCGGTCGGGTCACCAAAATACCCTCTCAAAATTCCTATAAATAGCATCATCTTTGCTATTGAAGGTACATGTAAAAAAACACTAAAATCTATATTCGATTTTCTCTTCATCGAGACTAGTCAGCGACTTGGCGTCGGAGGGTACACCAAAACAATCTCGAGTCTCTAACCTCTATTACTCTATGCAAGGACTGAGTTCAACATACCATTTAAAACAATCAGTCATCAAAGGAGATTAAGGGACACCACGATCATCCTTACCTCTCCTAAACTATACACTAACTTTCCCCCATCAACAAAGAAGTTCTTCGGTTCATGGATAAATGAGAAGGAAAAAAAGATGGATAAAAAGGAGGGGGAAAATAAAGAAGGAGAGGGTATTTTTAGGATTCTTCAAAAGATCACATGGACTAGGGGTTGGATGTGTTAGAACAAAAGGAAAAATCAAGAGAGAAATGTGAACTTTCCTAAAATACTTGATGTCGGCTGGTTTGAGTCGTTGTGCGTTCTAAAATGCTAAACTTAAAGCAAGATTTAGTTCACTCGGTGCAAGGATCCCAAAGCCAAATTACTTCCACAAACAACAACTTGAGTGTCTTGGTATGCACCAATCAGGACCCTTCATGATCACCTTGATCAAGTTCAAGCATAGGTAACCTCCTCGATGGACTTGACGATGACCTCCTCGATCTAGAACAAAATCAAACTCAAGCGGGCACTATAATTTCTAGAGGATGCGTGAGAGAACTTGTATACGGTGTTGAGTAGAGGGCATTATATAGCTCTCGACCCGGCTTTAGAGTTGCCGGCCTATTCATCGATGCAAACCAAAGTCAGTTAGTTACACCCCAACCTCTTGCGGCATTAATTAATCTAATTAATGAGCCCATTAAATAGATTAGTTTAGAAGCCCAAAAGTCACACTTGGCAGGTTAATATGGTCAAGTTAGAAGCCAATAGTCTCTATATCTAATCGAAAGAGTGCTTCAAAGTAGCTGCGGTGTGGCCAATGTTCTCGCCAATGGTATGCGCCTTTGCTGCCCGATGCCAGCGTACTAAGTGCAAAGTACACCTACAAAGCACTCATTGCACCATCATAACATTCGGCCCGATTATACGATCCATGACCGAACCCGAACCCAAATCGAATCGAGTCCAAGTCCAATATTAAACTTATGAAGAATTATTAGATTAAATGAGTGAGGCTTGCCTTGAGAAGCCTTGAACCCATGACCTATGATTTGTTGAAAATATTTAACCTTTGGGCTATAGTGTATTTTGTTATAAAATATATACTATAATATATGTGTAGTTTGAAACTTAGCGGGTTTTGAAAAACTTTTATAAAAACTCTAACAATTCCCCACAAGTTTCAAACTATCATTATTTTAACCAATGTGCATAAAGAAGATGTCGTATGCACTTAAATCCTCTTTTAGATCACCTAAAAGTTAGTTAAGTGCATGGTGAACTAAGTCTTGAACCGGCACTTAAATATAATTTAGTGATCACACATAGATAAAACTAAATAGTTATGGATAACACCTTGAACTACTTATCTTTGCCTAATAATTAGCGTTTAAGGCAATGTGCCCTTTCTTAGTTTTAATTAGAATTTTAAAATCTTTCCTTAGGCCTTCATGGAAATGGCCAGACTTCCATCCTAACATAGGTGAGTCCTTTGGGTATGTTCCTACTTACCCACATCCAGAAATATCTTGGGCTCATTAAGTTTTTAATCGACCTCCACATAGTAGGATAAACACAAATTTCATTCTTATTTTTTAACCTATGTCTTATTATTAGTAAGCTTTAAACAAATAACTTGATTACATAGAAAATAAAAATGAAACTTACATAGCTTTAAGACCTATTTGAGTGAAATTTTCTCCATCGAATCCTTCTTTAGATCTTTCATCATAGTATCAACAACATTCTCGGAGAATGGGCGTCGATCATTGAGATGAGTCTATGGTGATTAACTCATTAGGTAACCATGCTTGGACAAATTATGCGCTTCTTTCCATTGAATAACGGGTTTCTTTGCCACAACTTTTCGTTGCCTTATTATCACAATAGATAGTAATCACCACTTCTTGTAGTTCTTTCAACGAAGGTCTGATGAGTTTGAGCAACTTCGGCCTCATCTCTGCTATAATGATCGTTGCTTCTTAGATATCTAAGAGATTGTTGTAGCCATAGTAAATACAAATCCTCCTGTAGATCGCACTCATCGATTTTGAGCACCAACTAGCATCGAGAAGCCTTCTATAGTTGCGGGATATCAGAAAGAACAAATCCGATTCATCGTTCCTTTTAGTGCCTCGGTATTCTTTCAATAACATCCCATTGAGACTTTTCGGGTTGCTTGTAAACTGCTAAGCATCTAAGCGGTAAAAGCTATATCACGGTCTTGTGCGGCTCATAGTGCACATAAGACTTTCGATGATCCTTAGTACTCAATTATTTCACCAATCTTCCTTAGTTGGGTTGAAGCTTCTTGTTGTAGTCATATGGTATGAAATCTCGAAAGATGGAAATATCCATATTTCTTCAACATATTCTCAATGTAAAAGGCGTTAGGCCAATCTCATTCTTTGTGAGCGATATTGACCCCAAATTACATCGGCATCTACAAGATCTTTCATCTTGACCGAGTTGATAGAAATTTCTTTGTGGATGTGATTATTTATAGATCAATACCAATGATAAGCTATCATCTACATATTAGAGATAAAAATTACCTTCTCTCTAATGTTTTGATGTAGATGCATTTGTCGGACTCAGCGACTTGAAACTCATCTCCATGAGCGATATTGTCGAACTTCTCATGCGAGTTTAGGAGCTTGAGTCCATAAAGAGACTTGATTAATTTGCATATTTTGTTGTTCATGCTATCAACAATGTAGCTTTACAGTTTGCTCTATATAGATTTTTTAGTTAGATCTCCATTTAAGAGCGCATCTTAGCATCCATATTGTGCACAATAAGCTTCTAAATTGTAGCCCAAGCAATAGGCACTCTAATGGTGATAAACTAGTGCAAAGAGGTCAAAGAAGTTGATGCCTTCCTTGAGAGAAACCTTTAGCTATTAGCCTTACTTTATCTTGCTCAATGGTACCGTCGGTTATGAATCTTCCATTTGAAGATCTGTTTGCACTTGATAGGTCTTGCTCATACGGAAGATCATATAACTCCCAAGTGTGATTTTGAAGAAGAGAATTCATATCATCTTCTGCGGACTTATTTCCATAATAATGCATCTTTAGATCTCATAGCATCATGAAAGGTTAAAGAATCATCTTTTACATTATACATAAAGAAGTCATCACAAAATCTTTTATATTCCCCACCCTCTTGGCGAAGAGTGCGGATCTTCCTCTAGAATAGTATCTCCATCTTGAGTAGATTCTTTCGGAGTAGCTAGTTCTTATGGTGTAGCAGAGTCAACTTGAGGTTTTCTAGTATATATTTTAGTGATAAGTTTTGTCTTTGACAAACTTATCCTCAAAACATTGCATCTTGAGCTTCAATAATTGAGTTGGTGTCGAGATCAACAAGCGTGCTTGCATCACTATCTTTGGCAAACCTTAGAAAGATGCATTTATTTGCCTTTGGTCCTAGCTTTGATCTTACGGTATCGGGTATTCTAACATAGGCAAGACACCCCACACTTTAAGATTATCTAAAGGAGTAGGATAACCAACTTAGTATTGATATGGTGTTATATCAGTTTAGAATATGATACGATTTAAGATCCAATTAGTTAGTAATAATGCCTCTCCCGGTGCAAATTGAAAGACCGGAGGTATTAAGCATTGAGTTTATCATCTTTGTTAGAGTGATATTTCCTCTTTGCAATCCTATTAGATTGTGGTGAATAGGGAACCGTTGTCTCAACAACTATCCCATATACTCTAACATAAGCTTCTACTTTCTTGGATCGATACTCTCCTCCTCTATCACTCCTAATTTTCTTTACTGGGTGACCAAGTTATTTATATACACGAGTCTTGAACTCAATAAACTTACTAAAGGCTTCATCTTTTAATTTTAGTAAGTAAACATGATAATATTGAGAGTTATCATCAATAAAAGTGATAAAATATTTCATGCCTTCTCTAGAAGTAAAATTTATGAAGTCACAATTGTCGGAGAGAATCAACTCTAGTAATTGTGTACCTCTTGTGACACTATGAAAATGTTTTCTAGTGATCTTGGCTTGAACACAAACTTCACATTGACTTGGTTTATCACCACCACGCAGTTAGATAGAAGTCTGATTTACTCATGTTAAATATTTCTCTATAATTAACATGAATAAGTCTATGAGTCCAAATAGAAGAGGAGTATGCAAAATAGAAATTTCATTGATAGGTGAGGCAAAGCTTATAGTACTTATCTTATACATTCCATCCATGCGATAAGCATTCCCAAAATAAACTATCTAATAAGATAGAGCAATTTTTCTCCATGGATATCCGGCCACATTCGGCATCATCAAGGAGACTTCTAGACACGGAGTTCTTTGCAATGGATGGAACATCCTTCATATTATTGAGTAAGAGTCTTCCCGAAGTCACGTGTTATTATTACTATCCTAGTTCTAATGACTCTAGCGGTGAGCAATTATCCATTGATATATTCTCACTAGTAGCAATATAAGAAGTAAAATGGATTCTGTCGGTGTAAACATGATATGTAGCAGGTGTCTAACGATTGAAGCTTTAGGAGAATTTATCACTTGAAAAATCATAGCCCGAAGTTGAACTTCTCCAACATGTTGACTTTAGAAACATAGTTGACATTGTTTGCATTCTTCTTTGGTGCTTTACATGCCCTTGCAAAGTGGTCCTTCTTTCTGCAACTGAAGCACTGATCATTCTTCTTGAACTCCTTCTTTTGCACATTGAGATTCTTTGGAGAAGTGGACTTCTTCTTAAAATTCTTCTTTTATTGTTGTTGAAATTGTGGATAGGTTTGGCGGATACCATGTTAGTTGATGCCTTTTGCTTTGAAATTGTGGATAGGTTTGGCGGATACCATGTTAGCTGATGCCTTTTGCTTAATGAGCAACTTCGCTTTTAGTCGCGAGTCCTAACTTCATCCTCAATCGGATAAATTTCTTCAAGTCTACTTAGAAAACTTGTGTCTTCTTCCTATGAATGTCTCTTGAGAAAGACATGCATGGGGAGAAGTTTGTTGACAATGGCACCGACAATGAAGGTGTCGTGAGCTCGATCTTCTCATCTTTTAACTTCATGACTAGTTTTCAAGCTCCTTGACTTGAGGTAAAACCTCTTTGTCATCTTCAAACTTGAGGTTGAGGAACTTGTCGATGAGTTGTGTTTTGAAAAGCTTCTTCTCATCTTTGTCTTCTTTGCTCTAATGCACTCGGATGTCCTTGCGAGGGCTTAGTGTGTAAACATATGCAAGGTAGTCAGCAGGGACAATTGAGGAAATAACTTCTACAAAAGGTATGGTCATGGTCCTAGTTTGCTTTGCCGTTGTGTCATCCTCCTTGAACATCGTTTTATCTTACGAGACAACATAATAAATATTTAGGAGTTGCATCGAGAAGATCACTTGCGTCGCCATGTATTAAAGTTAGTTGTAAAAGCTCTCAAGTTTCGGAAGTTGATTCCCATAGTTCTTGCATGATCCATTATGAGACCGAAAATCTTGCTTTAAGAATGTTAGAACAAAGGAGAAAATATCAATACGAAATGTGAACCTTTACGAATACTTACTTGTCAAAACTAGTTAAATTCATGATCGTCTAAAATACTAAACTTAAAGCAAGATTGACACTCTGGTTCAAGGGTCCCAGGCAGTGCTTTGGGAATGAGCACTTGAATTTCTAGAGGATAGGTGAGAGAGTTTTTCTTCGATGTTGAGTAGATGGTTTTATATAGGTCTCTAACCTAGCCTAAGAGTTGTCAACCCATTAATGAGAACAACCCAAAGGTCGGATCAGTGACACCCACATTACATCATTAATTGGTCTATTTAATGAGCCCATTAAATAGGTCAGTTCGAAGCCCAAAGGTCACACTTGACCAATTAATCTCATCGGGATAGAAGCCAAATAGTCTCTCTATAGCTAGCGAATGCTATGAAGTAGCTGCCGGTCGCGACCAGCGTTCTTGCTAATGGTCGCCGCCACTGCTTTGATGCCAACATGCTATGCTAAGTGCAAAGTGCAGCTACAAAGAACCCAGCACCTCAGTCCGATTAACCTTGATCCACGACCGAACGAGTCTAAGGCCAAGTCCATGATTAAACTACGGAGAATTATTAGATTAAATAAGTTGAGGCTTGCGCCGAGAACCTTAAACCCACGACCTATGATTTGTTCAAATAGATTTTAACCAGGGTGATAATGTATTTTTATTATAAAAATATATACTATAATATATATGTAGTTTGAAACTTAGCCCATGTTTTGAAAAACTTCTTACAAAAGCATGCGGGATGAATTGTTTTACGTTAAATAATATAGTTAGGTTATCTTATCTTGCTTTGTTTCAATCCCACATCACTTAGGTTATTAGAACCTCTCTACTTTCTCTTGTATTTAAACACCTCAATGTAATGAATGAGATCGTCAAGTTCTCTCAAATCTCTCAATAGTTATCATGGTACCAAAGCCATCTTCTTGAGGGGACCACTTTCTTCTTCCTCAATCTCATATCCATTGAGGGGTCTTTGTCATAAGCTTCATCTTGAATTCTCCTTAGTGGCTTAGATCTCAAAACCTCCGAACACCATCTCCTTGGGCATTCACCTTCCTTTCTATAGTTTCTCACAGTAGGTAGCCCTCACCTTAGCAAGCACTCACATGCAGCTAGTGTTGCCTATGCAAAACTAATCCACCTCAGGCCATGAATTCCGCCTAACCTCACCCATGGCGTGCTCGTGAAACACCCCTTCCCAACACCCCACTAGCGTCCCTTCATAAGCAAACCCTAGTCGGTGCTCATGACCTCCTAAGCGCCACCGCCTTTGCCCTCTTGCCACTATCTAGTCCCACAGAGAACCGGACCAATCACAATGCACACAAACTATTTGGCTAAATGCCCGATAAGCCATGACAAGCCTCAAACATTGCCTTCAAGTGTACACAACGTTCCAACTTCCTCTCTCATCTACAACAACAAAACCAAGTTATGGACACTACAAAGCTGACTCTTGATGTCACCAACGCTGCGAATTTCCATGTGGCATCAACCTACTAGGACCCTAGATCGACCAATGCGTTCTTTGATGCGCTACAAACCAAGGCTACCACTACAATCTACAAGCATCGGCGCCTCTAGGGAACTCTAGGCCTCACCGATGTAAATCTCACCCACAGCTACAATCCGCAATAGTCAAACCCTAGATCCCACTCAATGCTCATCGGTTGTCATGCACGAGGCGTTTGATGTAATGCACAGTGACATTCCTCACCATCTTGCCCTCCTAGCCAAGCATCTATCTCATCTAAGCTCCCTCGACCCGGCACCTTCGGCCAAGCTACCCTTGACCAAGCTCTCCTCTAACCCGGCCTTGCCCATGCTCTTCCCAGGCCGATTACCCGATCCGCTTTCCCTATGCGGTGCCCACGACCATGCTTTCCCTCGGCCGGCCTCCCGATCAAGCTTTCCTTGGCGGCACCCAGACCAAGCACCACGGCCAAGCTCCCTATAGCCAAGCTTCCTCTATCAAGCTCTCACCCGGATAGCATGCAACATTTCCTATCCACGGCAAATCATCATGCGTACTCTTTTTTAATCAAAAGCCTCCGAGATTGGAGGGCCATCCACTAGCATCATATCATATATAAGGCGAATGATTATAAAGATGATACTTTCGAGACAATTCTGTTGAGTATCCAAAAACACACATAAAAGTTACACACCAATCTACAAAATATAATCTATCACCCAAAAGAAGTTAGCAACCCCTCCTAAACTTGAAGCCCATTTTATCTAGCCATAAGAATTAGGGCCTGGTTGGGAAGATCAATATAATCCAAGAAATATTGAATTTCCAACAAGTTGTGACCCAATTCGATAAAAATTTTGCCACTTGATTAGCTTTTACGTAGCGGTGAGTAACTTTTAAAGCGCATCCCTCAAATAATAATGCATATCCTCCCAAGTTTTATGCAATTGCCATAAAGGAGATTTTTACCAATTAGTTGGACTAGGCTTTGGAATCGAGTAGGCATCGGCTTGTATGCCCATAGAAGACACCGACTCAGCTCGGAATGAAGGGCTATGATTTTGCCTTGAAGACTAGGACCATCGCCGAGTCAATAAATACACACAAAATCTCCTCTACAATCTCGATCACCACCACCGCTAATTTGGGTACTTTGACATGAGCCGTCGACATTAAGAGGCGGTTAGTTGAGGGGTTGCAAAGAGCATAGAAAAGATTTAGAAGCGATGGGGTGGCGGAGAAATACCAATCATCACGGAGGAGTCTACACCAAATGTACAAGATTTCATCATCGGCTTGAGCATGCCTTCCAGCGTGTTGAAGGGTATCAATGACAACCAATCGGCGCATGAGACAAATCCTTCATTCTCCCTCCATATATGCAATTATTATGAAAGCTCCATATTTGCCTACATATAGCGATCTGAGCCGGTCTTCCAACCATGAGAGTGGGACTTTCCTTTGCATTTCAAAACCACCACGAGCCTAGAATGAATTGATTGTTGAGGAATGCGGGGCTGCGAAGATGGTCGAAAAATACCACAATGATTGAGCTAAGTCACTTTCGAGATGAATAAGTGATTGAGTTTCTATGTTGGGGCTTTGTAGAGATACATTTGAGGCTAAAGCAATTCCCTATTTTTGACTAGGCGGTCAACAAGAAGAGAGTTGTGGAGAATACGCCAACATACCAACCCGGATCAGCAGCGGCATAACGTGTCCCATATATGTTTGGAGATGTTACATGGAGAGGTGGTTGGGATGGATTCCCATGCCAATTTAAGAAAATGCCGGCCGGATCAGGATCCAATGCTTAATATCATCATTTTTCGATGAAGGTAGATTGGTGGAGGAGTGGATAAAATCCGTGCCCATCAGGAGGGATAAGTGAGTCAAAATTCCACACACCTTCAAAATAAAAGTCCTTGAAGCACTTTGTAGTGCATGCATGTTAATAATTCCAAGCTTACTATTCCAATTATCACACCAAAGGCGTCACCGGTTCAACGGTCCAAGCACATCGTTCAGGAATGAAAGTTTCATATGCAAAATATCTTTCCATTCGCTGAACAGCATAGGGCTGTCAAGCAACTAATGAAATGTTAGCTTTGTATTTAGCCCTCGTGAATGAGGACCATATGGAATTGGACTCACAAAGGTGCAACATTGATTCAAAATAAAGGCTCTTTTGATATCTTCCAATCTCCTAATGCCAAGACCCTTCATATGTAAGGCGATAAATTTTATTCCAAGCTATCCAATGTCTCTGAGCTCCAAACTCCAAAGACCCCCATCTTTTAGAATAGCTTCAATGGCTTTGTAGACTCCTTTAGGCATAGAAATGCAAGAAATAATATGAATGGGCATCTTGCTGTCACGTGCCTAATCAAAATCGACTTGCGGTGGCTCTTAGAAGCTTAGATTGCCACCCTTGGACCCTTTGAAATTTTATCAATGAGGGTTGGAAGAAACACATTTTCCAACTTGGATAATAAGGGCTCCAGTACTTGATTGGGAAGTTGCCTCTGGAAAATAGTAGGGTCAGACATTCCTCACCACTGATGTAGAAGCTTTGAGAGGAAGATAAAATTTGCTCTTGGAGGTTTAACTTTGACTGAGTTACTGCATAGGATTCCAATATCTCCATGATTTTTGAAGAAGAGCGTCTCACCGCATGGCAAAATGATTATATCATCGGCAAAGAGCAAGTGAAATGGGCACCGAGCAATAGTTGTGGTTTATAAGTGACTCTTGTAAGTGTGAAGAAACTTCGAGAGATAAAATTTCCTCGAAGTAATGATAAAGAGGCTTGGAGATAGGGATCTCCACTGTCTAAGACCTCGAGATAGTGGAAGTTCCCATATATGCCTTGAAACACCACAATGAGCTTGCATATGCATGCTTGGATAATATGGATCAATCTTCCTTGAAAGCCAAATTGCTTTAGAACCGCCAGCAGAAAGTCCCATTCAAGGCGATCGTAAGCCTTTAACATATCTAGGTTAAGAATGATATTAGGGTGCTTGCTTTTTGTCAATCTCCTAGCGATCTCTTGGGCCAAAACTATGTGATGGGAAATAAACGATTACCTCCTAAGTTGCAAGTATACAACCCTTTTCAAGTTATAGTATAAAAGATTATCGATCCACGAGGCGGAAGTAGGAAGAGTTTTGCTCAAGTTTTGGTTCTCAAATTATGCGGCGTGACAATTAGGAGTTTATTCAAATAAAATGAAAGTAATAAAATGGTGAATGTGGATGTGGAGAGATAAGAGAGTGGATGTGGATTATGTGCAAGGAGGAGAAAATAAAGTTGAAAATGTGGTTGTGGTTATATGCACATAATAACAAAACTAGGTTTGAGATTATATGCACATGGAGGAAAATGAGTTTGAGAGAAAATAAGTGCAAAATAAAAGAAAGCAAGATTGAGAGAGAGGAAAGGAAAATCAAAATCAAGAATAAAGGAAAATAACAAACAAATGGAAAACAAGGATAAGTGCAAAATCAAGAATGTAAAGTATGGAGGATTAATTAAAGATATGAGGAATCTAGAGTAGATCCACTTAGCTTATCTCAATCTCATGAAAATGAGTTGGATTTGTTAGCTAGTTTCAAACAATCTCTAGGGATCCCACGAATATTAGCTCCACACTTAGAAAGGGTAATTCCCTAGAGGGTTCTAGCCTCAAGGTGAATTAAAGAAAGGAAAATCTATTCTAGAAAGTAAATACAAGAATTAAATACATTGCATGAAAGTAAATTGCATGAAAGTAAATTGCATGAAATTAAATTGCATGAAAGTAAATCTAAGCTACAAAGCAATAAATGAACAAGAAAGAAAATGAAAAAGAAAATAAAATAGAAACCAACAACTCGATCTTAATCTAATCCTCCTTTTGGTCCTTGGATTAGAAGAAGAAAGAGAAATTGAAGGGTGAAAATTTCATTTATTGTGTAACAAAGTTACAATTTTGGAAGGTCTTCTCAATTAAGAGTGACCCTCCTCTCCAAATGGAGTTTTACAAAATATTTCACACTCAAAACACTCGGCCTTCACTATTTATAGCCCAATGGAGTTGATGTGAACCATTGGATCAAACCTAGCCAAAAGGAAGAGAAATCCACCATTAATCGGAATGCATTTGGGAGGCAGAGTCGGTTGGCCGTCGGTTATGTTTCCAGTTTTGTCTTTTCTTGATTTTTCTTCACGAATTTCTCTTGGATCAATTTGGTATCTTGGGCCTTGGTTTGTCTTCAGATTTGGGCTTCAAATATTGGTAGAAATTCAGAGAATTTGAGTCATTTGGGCTTTTATTCATTATTTCTTTATTAGCACGCAAAATAAGATAAAAATGATTATTAGTAATATCGTTATTCATATAACATAGGTAATAAGGGTATAAAAATGTAATTAAAATGTGATAATCAAATACCCCCACACCTAAGCTTTTGCTAGTCCTCTAGCAAAGAAAATAAAAGAAAACCTAACTCACTTTGCGAGGAATGTGGTTGTATTTAGCGCATACAACAAGCCTTTAAACCCTAGGTTACCCTAGTGGGACGAGTTGTAGTCGTGAGGGTTTTGAGTGAATATACCCACAAAATTCAGTCAACTTGCCAATTTAAAGAAGTTAATAAAATAATTAATTCATTTGATATCTTCAAACATTTCAATTGAAGTTGGTTAATACTCAAAGCGTTTTATCATAACTCCAATGTAATTTTCTTAAGAAAATCTTTTCATTATAGTTATACAAAACCAAGTTTAACTCAAAATTTAATTTAAAAGTTTTGAAAGCGGACATGCTAACCCTTTGTTTTAAACAACTTCAAGTCTTTTAATCCATTTTATTTTTCAAGAACATATACAAATATAACTATATACAAAAACATGGTTAGTATGATTTTTTTTTTTTTACTCTTTATTCCTTGGTGGTTTTGTTCTTTTTAATCGGGCTTTCTAAGTGACCATTTAGCGAGTTTTGGGCCAATGAATCCCCAATTGGGCTTAGGTCATTAAGCATAGAAATACTCGGGCTTAATTACTCAGTCAACTTAGGCTTAGTAAAATAGAACCACCAATGATTTTAAGAGAAATTTTTCTTCTATTTATTAAGTTAGTATATATGTGTGTATATGTATATATATTGAACAATATTTGGATCAAGACAACTTGAAAAATTATTTTCAACTCTAAGTTAGGCATGCAAAATTTCATTACTTTAATTAAAATCTAAGTTACAACTTAAGTAAAGTATATTACTTTGAAAATCATTTCTTAAAAATTTATTTGGAGTTATCATAAAAGGTAAACTTGAGTATAGAACCAACTAAGGATTAGAAGACTTAAATTCTATCAAATTGATCAATTATTAATCAACTCTATTAAGTTGGCAAGTGACTCTTTTTTTTTTATGAAAAGAGGAAAAATGACATAAAAAGAAAGAAAATGGTAAGAAGAGGAAAAATGACTAAGATAAAGAGCAAAATGACTAATTCCCACCCCACACCTAAATTTTGCATTGTCCTCAATGCAAATTCTAATATGCACAAAAGTAAAGCAGGATAAGCATGGAAGCACTTACATTTGTTGATTAGACTTGAACAATGATAAAAAGTCTGTAATTACCTTTGGTATGAGAAGGTGGAGTCAAAATTTATTCTCTCCTTTTCTTTTTTTTTTTTTTTTTTTTTTTAAAGAACAAGAAACTCACATGAGAGAAGAATAAATTCTTTTATTATTATTGTGGGACAAAAATAAAAATGTAGAATAAAAGATAAAACATGAGAAGCTCATATTCTACATTAAATCCTACCTTATTGTGAAAATTCTACCCAGAAATTTAAAGAATTTCAAGATGATATAATCAATGATGTTCTCAAATTACGAAAATTCCAAGGTTTGCAATGTGTTTTGCGACAAATTAAGGTAGGTCTTATTAGTGTTATGCATTTTGAACTTAGATTTTTGATTAATAAAAATTTGACATTTTGGTTGCTCTTCCAAAAATCTAAGCTCATCGAAAAAGAGTTCTTGAATGTTGCATTCAAGAGGCATGTATTCAACGGTTTCCTCATTTTGAAAAATAAAACACGATTTTTAAAATTTCCGTTCCTCATGAAAGATTTCCTCAAAACTAATGTCGATTCATTCTCTATACATTAAACTTTCTTGGATGTAATTGATTTGAAAGTACTTATCAATATTATTTCACGGATTGAAAATATTAAGTTCAGTGATCGATTCCCAAAAACGACTTCATGTGACCAGTTCTACAGTTGATGAGAGCATTAGAAGTGGCTAAACGGTCTTCCTAAGATCACGGGTATCTGTCCTTTGGGATTGGAAGCGGGTTGTGTTTCGGGACTCTGAAATCAACGGGAAAAATGAAGTCTCAACCTTTATCAATACATCATTATTTCACCCATAGGGACCTTAGCGGATCTATCGTGCTTGAAGTGTGCATCTAGTTGGCTTGAGTTCCCGACACCTAGTTGTTGGTAGATCGAATCTGAGAAGCAAGTTGACCTGGCCCCTAAGTCTAAAAGCGCCTTATCGATATGAGTATTACCATGATACATGGGATGGTAGGACAACACGGATCCTTATGTTTCAATGGTACAGGACTTTGAGAGGACTTCAGCGATATTGGCGACGAGAAAGACTTTCTTTGGAACATTTATTTGCCTCTTTTTGGTACATAATTCCTTTAAAATTTGGCATAAGAAGGAATTTGTTCAATGACATCTAAAGAGGAATGTTGACCTTAACACCTTGAAAGTCTCTAGAATTTTCTCCTCACGAGAGGAGTGCTTCCTAGGCACGAGTCTATCGGGTAGAGAACGGTTTAAATTGATTAGACTCACGGTTACAGTTCGGGGTTAGGGTCAAATGAGAGTGTGATTTCCGGAGAAGGAATTTGTTACGGTTCGGGGTTTCACTTAGAGGCATTCTAACTGATTATCGAACTGTCTACGACGTAGTGAATGGATTGCATTCACTTGCTTAGTAGGTTGAACTTGATCCGTGTCCCGGGTTGGACGCAGGTTGACTTCGGAAAAAGTTCCTTTCTCTCTCTCACTCATGGCATTAGCTAGTTGACCAAGTTGGGTTTCTAACCTAGCTATGGCTTGAGTGTTGGAAGTGAGGATTTGCGGTTGATTGCATGAAGGAATTGGCGTGTTTGATGTTTGAGTCAATAAGTTAAGTGAGTGCGTGTAGAGGTTTTAATCAAAGTATCTAGACCCTTTTCGAGAACATTAGGCGTTTATCATGATCAGCAATTTGAGGAGTGTGATTTGGTGGTGATGAGGTGATTTTGAAATGGCAGTTTGATTGTTGAAAATTGAGAGGAGCTGTATTGCCCTAGAAATTGTTGGGTTGAAGAGGAGTGAAATTTTGATTTCGAGTAGTTTCCTGGTTCCATGCAAAATTTGGATGATTTCTCCTTGGATTGTAGGTTGGAAAATGGATCATTCAGGACGGCGAAATCACGGCGTTTATCGACCTAGTGGTGACCGGATCCTAAAAGAGATTCCTCTGAAACATGAGATGGAGACAGAGCGATTATGACAACTGAGGTAGAAACTTGGTTGATTTTAGGTGGAGCTCGTTCTTTGACTTCTAAAGCTTCTAACCTACGCATGATTGTGCCATCTTTGCTTGGAGGCTATGTTAGTTTCTAAGAGACGGACCAGCGGTTTTGGGTTGGGAAGCTGATGAAACACGGTCATCACAATGTTCCCCTTTGCATGGTTTTCTCGGATAAACTCTCTAAAAGTCCCAAGCTTCATCGGCATTTTTCTTCATGAAATTCCCTTGACACATTGACTCTAAGGAAGTTTTGAAGAATAATCCAATCCTTCATAAATGATTTGGCATAATCGCCACTTTTCAAGACCATGGTGAGGACATTGGATAAGAAGATCTTTGAATTTGTCAAAATACTTCCAAAAGGTTCTCCGGGACAATTTTAAAATTTTGAATCTTGTTTCTAAGCTTGATTGTTTTGTGGATAGGAAAGAATTTTTGAGAAAAGCTGTTACAAATTCACCCCAAGTTGAGATGGAATCGTGGGCAAGCTATCTGACCATTTTTGGCTTTGTCCTTAAGGGCAAATGGAATAAATCGGAGTTTGATCGCATCTTAGGTTAAGTCCCTCATCTTAATCATGAGGCAAACTTCTTCAAATTCGGAGATGAAAATGTAAGCGTCTTGGTTTCTACTCCTAGGAATTTGGGAAGCATGTTAATAAAATCGGTCTAAGTTCAAAATTGGTTCCATTTACCTCGGGGAGTTTTATGCAAGAGGGATTGCATTTCTAGTGGGGTAACAAACATCTTGAAGAACGAGGTGGGTTGGTATTAGCCATTTCGTTTGGTTCAAGAGATGAATCAAAGCAATTAAGCGATTAGTATTATCCTAACCCAAGTTTGCATACACCAAAATCAAAAATTTTTTTTTATTTGAAAAAGGATAAGAGAAAAATTAAGAAGATGATGAGGAAAAAATAAGGAAAAACTAACTAAAAATAAATCAAGGCAATCACTTTCCAATCACCCTAACTCTAGGGTTAAGCCTAAACTTGACTTAGACCGACTCCTAACCAAAAATTCCCTTAGTGAAAAGATCAAAGTTTACTTGGGTAATTAGCGAGTAAGGATAGTACTAGAGGGAGATCAAAGATCAATTAAGTACCTCTTTCCTTTGGATATACATAACCCTAAACCTTGCCTTAGACACCAATTAATCCAAATAAACTTGGACCGGTTCACTTAAGGATTTCTTGTTCCTTAATGAGCTCAAATCCTTAGGGGCCAAGCGTCTAATCAATTTTAAGAGGCTTGGGTATGTGTAGTGAGGAATTAGTGATTTTGGGCTAAGGAAAGGGTGATGAAATCCCTCACCTTATCTTGATTAATGGGTTTTGCCCTTAAGATATTTTCAAGTGTGTGCCAAATCAAGATGCTCAAATCACTTGGTGAATTCCTACTATTATATGAAATGCAACCCTAAGAATTAAAAGCAACTAAAAGGATGCAAAAAAATAAAAATCTTTTTATTTTTATTATGGTCGACAATAAAAAAATGAAGTTTATTAGAGATTGACAAGGGAAAAAATCCTTATATTTTTTTTTTTATTTTTTATCCTAATTGTCTCTAATGTATATGAACTATCTAAAGGGTGGAATTGAAAATACTAGATAGAGATTACCCGCAATCTGCAATAAGTTGGAGGCAATTCTTCAATCTTGAATCTTCAACTCTTGATCTTCAAGCTCCAAGTTCCTACACAAAGAAAACACACAAAATAAAAACCAAACTTAATGAAAATCCTACTTATGCACCGTTCCCGACAGCAATCAAAAAACGATGGGAAATAGCGATTACCTCCTAAGTTGCAAGTATACAACCCTTTTCAAGTTATAGTATAAAAGATTATCGATCCCACGAGGCAGAGTAGGAAGAGTTTTGCTCAAGTTTTGGTTCTCAAATTATCTGTGACAATTAGGAGTTTATTCAAATAAAATGAAAGTAATAAAATGGTGAATGTGGATGTGGAGAGATAAGAGAGAGTGGATGTGGATTATGTGCAAGGAGGAGAAAATAAAGTTGAAAATGTGGTTGTGGTTATATGCACATAATAACAAAACTAGGTTTGAGATTATATGCACATGGAGGAAAATGAGATTGAGAGAAAATAAGTGCAAAATAAAAGCAAGATTGAGAGAGAGAAAGGAAAATCAAAATCAAGAATAAAGGAAAATAACAAACAAATGGAAAACAAGGATAAGTGCAAAATCAAGAATGTAAAGTATGGAGGATTAATTAAAGATATGAGGAATCTAGAGTAGATCCACTTAGCTTATCTCAATCTCATGAAAATGAGTTGGATTTGTTAGCTAGTTTCAAACAATCTCTAGGGATCCCAGAATATTAGCTCCACACTTAGAAAAAGGTAATTCCTAGAGGGTTCTAGCCTCAAGGTGAATTAAAGAAAAGGAAAATCTATTCTAGAAAGTAAATACAAAATTAAATACATTGCATGAAAGTAAATTGCATGAAAGTAAATTGCATGAAATTAAATTGCATGAAAGTAAATCTAAGCTACAAAGCAATAAATGAACAAGAAAGAAAATGAAAAAGAAATAAAATAGAAACCAACAACTCGATCTTAATCTAATCCTCCTTTTGGTCCTTGGATTAGAAGAAGAAAGGAAATTGAAGAATGAAAATTTCATTTATTGTGTAACAAAAGTTACAATTTTGGAAGGTCTTCTCAATTAAGAGTGACCCTCCTCTCCAAATGGAGTTTTACAAAATATTTCACACTCAAAACACTCGGCCTTCACTATTTATAGCCCAATGGAGTTGATGTGAACCATTGGATCAAACCTAGCCAAAAGGAAGAAATCCACCATTGTCTTGGAATGTTGGGAGTAGGTCGGTTGGTAGATCGGTTAATAACCGGTTTTTGTCTTTTCTTGATTTTTCTTCCGAATTTCTCTTGGATCAATTTGGTATCTTGGGCCTTGGTTTGTCTTCAGATTTGGGCTTCAATATTGGTAGAAATTCAGAGAATTTGAGTCATTTGGGCTTTTATTCATTATTTCTTTATTAGCACGCAAAATAAGATAAAAATGATTATTAGTAATATCGTTATTCATATAACATAGGTAATAAGGGTATAAAAATGTAATTAAAATGTGATAATCACTATGTTATCAGATATGCACCATTAATGAAGGCTCCTTGATTGGGAGATATAATGCTGAAAGAGGGAGAAAGAACTTGGGCTAATCATTTATAAAGCCTTAGCTATGATTTTGTAGATAGTGGTGCATAGGCTAATTGAGTGCGTAGTCTTGGAAAGACTTAGGAGAACTAATTTTAGGAATGAGGATAATCGAGTGAGAGAAAAGGACTTGAAAGAAAGATTTTTTGAGAATTTGAAGAAACTCATTTGTCGGCGCTCTAATAGAAGGGCCGCAGGTTTAAGCACATGGATATGAAGAAGCGGATGAATAGCCATCTATTCCCACGACTGCGCTATCTGAGGAGTCGAGTAAGTAGCAAGTTTAATCTCCTCCTCCTCAAATGGTTTAAGAAGCATGATGTTAGTCTCCTCGAAATGCATTTTGGGATCAAGCGGATATTCACTATCCACCCGGTGAGGTTCGAAGATAGAAGCTCGACCATGTACTCAATTGCATTATGTATAGCCTCATTGCCTGAATGGTATTCCCTTGAAAGTCGACCCGAATATTGCGGCTTGGAATATTTGCTTCTAATGATTCCATGGAAAAATTTGGAATTGGAGTCTCCTTCTTTAAGCCATTTGATCTTGGGATTTTTGCTTCGGAAAAAATCTCCTCTGAATGCAAACGATTCGCCATTGGCAGCTTGTTTATCTTTTAAAGCCTCCACGGTATCAATATCCCATTGATGTGCGATTAAGGATTCAAGAGAGTTGATTTCAGCTTCCAGAGAGATAGCGCTGAAATATATTACCAAAGGATGATTTGTTCCATGCCTTGAGTGGGATCACGAGGAGCTTGATTGAAGTGAAAGGTCAGGTGGAGAAGCATTGAAAGTGAGCCCAAACTTTGTGCACTATGTCTTTGAAATGCAGGTGGGAGGTCCACATCTTATTTGAAATTACTTGAAGTTTAGGACTTTTGTGTGCACATTCATGTTATAGGAAAGAAGAATAGGATAGTGAATTGGGAGAACTCCTTGGTAAGGAGTTGAGGCATTGAGTGTTGAGGCAAGAAGGTCATGAGACTAGAAGAGCTTTCTGTCGAGAACACGACAAGATTCTCCTGAGGGCCTTCAAAAATCATTACACCAAATTGAAGCAACCACGAGGAGGAAGGGAGGCTGAGACCATATTGCAATCGTCAATCACGGGGAGTTAAACTCCTCCATCGCCTTGAGAGGTTGAGGATTACAATATGGTCTCAGTTCCTTCCTCTGGTGGTTGCTTCACTTGGTGTAATGATTTTGAAGGCCCTAGGAGAATTTGTCCAGGTTCAGGCGAGTGCTCTAGTCTCATGACCTTCTTGCCTCGAACAATTACTTGACTCAACTCTTACAGGGAGTTCTCGGCCGCTATCTATTCTTCTTTCCTATAACATGAATGTGCACCACGAGTCCTAAGCTTTTAATTCCGGCGCTTGTGTGACCTCCATTACGATTTCAAGACATAGTGCACAAAGTTTGGGCTCGGTCTTTCAATGCTTCTCCCGCTGTTGGACCTTCATGTGAAGCTCCTCGAGATCCACCTCAAGGCATGGAACAAATCATCGCTTTGAAATATATTTGGTACGGCTATCTTCTCTTGAAGCTGCAATCAACTCTCTTGAATCCCAATATCAATGGGACATTGATACACCGTGAGCTTTAAGATTAAACAAAGCAATGGCGGTAGCTTGCATTAGGGAGGAGATTTTACGGAAACAAAATCCCGCATCAAATGCTTAAAGAAAGACTCAATTGCAATTTTTCCATGGAATCATTAGAAGCAAATATTCCCAAGCGGCAATATCTACTGCAGTGGAGCTCGAGGGAATACCATTGGAGGCAGTAGGCTATACATGAAACTTGTTGGAGTACATGGCTTCTATCTCCCCGAACCTCGCTTTGTGTGGATAGTGAATATCGATTCGATCCCAAAATGCATTCTGAGACTAACATCATGCTTCTTATGGCCATTTGAGGAGGAGGAGATTAAACTTATACTTACTAGATTCCTGGGATGGCCTTGTGAGGAATAGATAATTTTATTCATACGCTTTCTTCATATCCGTAATGCTGAAGCTGTGGCTCCTTCTATTAGAGGCGGCGACAAATGAGGTTTCTTGACTCCAAAATCTTTAGAAGTCCTTCTCACTCCATCCTCGTTCCTAAAATTAGTTCTCCTAAGTCTTTTCGAACTCTGAGACCCGGTGCTTTATGCACGTATCTACAAAATCATAGCGAAACTTTATGTGATTAGCCCAGGATTCTTCCCGATTATATCTCCCAATCAAGGAGCCTTCATTAATGGTACATATCGATAACATAGTGATTATCACATTTTATTACATTTTGCCCTTATTACATGTTATATGAATAGCGATACCTAATAATCATTTTTATCTTATTTTTTGAGGCTAATAAAGAAATAATGAATAAAATGACTCAAATTCTCTGAATTTCTACCAATTGGAAGCCCAAATCTGAAGACAAACCAAGGCCCAAGATACCAAATTGATCCAAGAGAAATTAGTGAAGAAAAAATCGAAAGACAAAAGCAGGTTGTAACCCGATCATTGACGATCGGTTCCCTGATTCAGTTAATGGTGGATTTCTCTTCCTTTTGGCTAGGTTTGATCAATGGTTCACATCAACTCCGTTGGGCTATAAATAGGGGTGAAGAAATGAGTGTTTTGAGTGTGAAATATTTTGTAAAACTCCATTTGGAGAGGAGGGTCACTCTTAATTGAGAAGACCTTCCAAAATTGTAACTTTTGTTACACAATAAATGAAATTTTTCACCTTCAATTTCCTTTCTCTTCTAATCCAAGGACCAAAGGAGGATTAGATTAAGATCGAGGAGTTGTTGGTTTCTATTTTATTTCTTTTTCATTTTCTTTCTTGTTCATTTATTGCTTTGTAGCTTAGATTTACTTTCATGCAATTTAATTTCATGCAATTTACTTTCATGCAATTTTCACATGCAATGTATTTAATTCTTGTATTTACTTTCTAGAATAGATTTTTCTTCTTTAATTCACCTTGAGGCTAGAACCCTCTGAGGGAATTACTTTTTCTAAGTGTGGAGTAATATTTGTGGGATCCCTAGAGATTGTTTGAAACTAGCTAACAAATCCAACTCATTTTCATGAGATTGAGATAAGCTAAGTGGATCTACTCTAGATTCCTCATATCTTTAATTAATCCTCCATACTTTACATTCTTGATTTTGCACTTATCCTTGTTTTCCATTTGTTTGTTATTTTCCTTTATTCTTGATTTTGATTTTCCTTCCTCTCTCTCTCAATCTTGCTTTCTTTTATTTTGCACTTATTTTCTCTCAATCTCATTTTCCCTCCATGTGCATATAATCTCAAACCTAGTTTTGTTATTATGTGCATATAACCACAACCATTTTCAACTTTATTTTCTCCTCTTTGCATAATCCATCCACTCTCTTATCTCTCCACATCCACATTCACCATTTTATTACTTTCATTTTATTTGAATAAACTCTAATTGTCGCATAGCATAATTTGAGAACCAAAACTTGAGCAAAACTCTTCCTACTTCCCGTTCCTCGTGGGATCGATAATCTTTATACTATAACTTGAAAGGGTTGTATACTTGCAACTTAGGAGTGTCATTTATTTCCCATCAAGTTTTGGCGCCGTTCTTGAGAGGCAGTGCATAAGTAGGATTTTCATTAAGTTTGGTTTTATTTTGTGTGTTTTCTTTTGTGTAGGAACTTGGAGCTTGAAGATCAAGAGTTGAAGATTCAAGATTGAAGAATTGCCTCCAACGAGGCTTTGCATTTTTTGCGTGGGTAACTTCTCTATCTAGTATTTTCAATTCCACCCTTTAGATAGTTCATATACATTAGAGACAATTAGGATAAAAAAAAAAAATATAAGGATTTTTTTTTCCCTTGTCGACCCTAATAAACTTCATTTTTATTGTCGATATAATAAAAATAAAAGATTTTATTTTTTGCATCCTTTTAGTTGCTTTTAATTCTTAGGGTTGCATTTCATATAATAGTAGGAATTCACCAAGTGATTTGAGCATCTTGATTTGGCACACACTTGAAAATATCTTAAGGGCAAAACCATTAATCAAGATAAGGTGAGGGATTTCATCACCCTTTCCTTAGCCCAAAATCACTAATTCCTCACTACACATACCCAAGCCTCTTAAAATTGATTAGGCGTTGGCCCCAGGATTTGAGCTCATTAAGGAACAAGAAATCCTTAAGTGAACCGGTCCAAGTTTATTTGGATTAATTGGTGTCTAAGGCAAGGTTTAGGGGTTCGCGTGGAACAGAAGGAAAGAGGTACTTAATTGATCTTTGATCTCCCTCTAGTACTATCCTTACGGCTAATTACCCAAGTAAACTTTGATCTTTTCACTAAAGGGAATTTTTGGTTAGGGCCTAAGTCAAGTTTAGCAACCCAGAGTTAGGGTGATTGGAAAGTGATTGCCTTGATTTATTTTTAGTTAGTTTTCCTTATTTTTTCCTCATCATCTTCTTAATTTTTTCTCTTATCCTTTTCAAATAAAAAATTTTTGATCTTGGTGTATGCAAACTTGGGTTAGGGATAATACTAATCGTTTAATTCGTTTTGATTCATCTCTTGAACCAAGCGAAATGGAAATACCTCCCACCTTTCTTCAAGATGTTTGTTACCCCACTAGAAATGCAATCCCCTCTTGCATAAAACTCGGGTAAATGGAACCAATTTTGAACTTAGACGCATTTTATTAACATGCTTCCCATTCCTGAATTGAGAAAGCGAAGGCGCTTACATTTTCATCTCAATTTGAAGAAGTTTGCCTCATGATTAAGATGAGGGACTTAGCGAAGATCGATCAAACTCAGATTTATTCCATTTGCCCTTAAGGACAAAGCCAAAACTTGCCAGATTCCATCTCAACTTGGGGTGAATTTGTAGCAGTTTTTTCAGAAAAAATTCTTTCCTATCCACAAAACAATCAAGCTTAAACGACATTCAAAATTTTAAAATTGTCAGGAGAACCTTTTTGGAAGTATTTTGACAAATTCAAAGATCTTCTTATCCAATGTCCTCACCATGGTCTTGAAAAGTGGCGATGCCAAATCATTTATGAAGGATTGGATTATTCTTCAAAACTTCCTTAGAGTCAATGTCAAAGGAATTTCATGAAGAAAAATCTTGATGAAGCTTGGGACTTTTAGAGAGTTTATCAGAAAACCATGCGATTAGGGAACATTGTGATGACCGTGTTTCATCACAACCCAAAACCAGGTGGTTACGTCCTTGAAAGCGAACATAGCCTCTGAAGCAAGATGGCTACAATCATGCGTAGGTTAGAAGCTTTAGAAGTCAAAGAGCGAGCTCATTCAAATCAACCAAGTTTCTACCTCGGGGTTGTCATAGCTCATGCTCCATCTCATGTTTTGAGAGGAATGTCCTCTTTTAGGATCCGTCGACCACTAGGTCGGATAATGTGCATTTCGGTCAGGTGAATGATCCATTTTCTCCAACCTACAATCGGGTTGGAGAAATCATCAAATTCATGGAACCAGGGAAACTACTCGAATCAAAATTCTCCTCTCTTCAACCCACAATTCTCTAGGGGGCATCTGATTCCTCTCAATTTTCAACAATCAAATCTGTCATTTCAAAATCAGGTCTCCTCATCACTGTCTACCATCACTCCTCAAATTGCGGATCATGATAGCGTCTTAATGTTACGGAAAAGGGTCTAGATACTTTGATTAAAACCTCTACGGACCACGAACTTATTTACTCAAACATCAAACAGCTGAATTCCTTCATGCAATCAATAGGGCAAATCCTCACCTCCAACACTCAAGCCATAGCTAGGTTAGAAACCCAACTTGGTCAACTAGCTAATGCCATGAGTGAGAGAGAGAAGAAAGGAACTTTTAGAGTCAACCGTGCCCAACCCGAAGGACACGGGATCAAGTTCAACCTACAGTGAAGTGAATGCAATCCATTCACTACGGTCGAGGTAAACAGTTGATGTCGAGGTTAGAATGCCTCTAAGTGAAACCCACGAACCAGAACAAATTCTCTCTCATACATCACACCCTTGATGACCCGAACTGAGACGGGAACCAGTCTAATCAATTTAAACCAGTTTGCTCCTTACAGGATAGACTCGAGCTAGGAAGCACTCCTCTCGGGAGGAGAAAATTCTAGAGACTTTCAAGCGAGGTTAAGGTCAACATTCCTCTTTAGATGTCATTGAACAAATTCCTTCTTATGCCAAATTTTTAAAGGAATTATGTACCAAAAGAGGCAAATAAATGTTCAAAGAAAGTCTTTCTTCGCCAATATCGGTGAAGTCCTCTCAAAGTGCGTACCATTGAAACATAAGGATCGGGTTGTCCTACCATCCCATGTATCATTGGTAATACTCTCGATAAAGCTTTTAGACTTAGGGGCCGGTGTCAACTTGCTTCAGTATTGATCTACCAACAACTAGGTGTCGAGGGAACTCAAGCCTGACTAGATGCACATGAGTTAGGCGATAGATCACATTAAGGTCCCATGGGTGAAATAGAGATGTATTGATAAAGGTTGGAGACTTCATTTTCCATTGATTTAGTAGTCACGGAAACACAACCCGTTTCCAATCCCAAGAGACGAGATACATTGATCTTAGGAAGACCGTTCTTAGCCACTTCTAATGCTCTCATCAAAATGTAAATTTGGTCATGAAGTCTTTTGGGAATCATTGCTGAACTTAATATTTTCAATCCGGAAATAATATTGATAGCGACCTTCGAAATCAATTACATCCAAGAAAGTTTAGCAGTAAGAAGAATCGACATTAGTTTTGAGGAAATCTTTCATGAGAGCGGAAATTTTAAAAATTGGTTTTATTTTTCAAAATGAGAAGCGTGTTGAATACATGCCTCTTGAATGCAACATTGAAGAACTCTTTTACGATGAGCTTAGATTTTTGGAAGAGCAACCAAAATGTCAAATTTTCATTAATCAAAATCTAAGTTCAAAATGCATAACATAATAAGACCTACCTTAATTTCTTTTAAAACACATTGCAAACCTTGGAATTTTAAATTTGAGAACATCATTGATTATATCATCTTGAAATTCTTTAAATTTGAGGTAGAATTTTCAGCAATAAGGTAGGATTTAATGTAGAATATGAGCTTCTCATGTTTTATCTTTTATTCTACATTTTATTTTTGTCCTAATAATAAAAAGAATTTATTCTTCTCTCATGTGAGAGTTTCTTGTTCTTTTCAAAAAAAAAGAAAAAAAAGAAAAAAAAGAAAAAGAGGAGAGAATAAATTTTGACTCCACCTTCTCATACCAAAGGTAATTAGGACTTTTATCATTGTTCGAAGTCGTAGAACAAATGTAAGTGCTTCCATGCTTATCTGTTTTACTTTGTGCATAGAATTTGCATTGAGGACAATGCAAAATTTAGGTGTGGGGTGGGAATTAGTCATTTTGCTCTTTATCTTAGTCATTTTTCCTCTTCTTACCATTTTCTTTCTTTTATGTCATTTTTCCTCTTTTCAAAAAAAAAAAAGAGTCACTTGCCAACTTAATAGAGTTGATTAATAATTGATCAATTTGATAGAATTTAAGTCTTCTAATCCTTAGTTGGTTCTATACTCAAGTTTACCTTTTATGATAACTCCAAATAAATTTTTTAAGAAATGATTTTCAAAGTAATATACTTTACTTAAGTTGTAACTTAGATTTTTAATTAAAGTAATGAAATTTTGCATGCCTAACTTAGAGTTGAAAATAATTTTTCAAGTTGTCTTGATCCAAATATTGTTCAGAATATATATACATATACACACATATATACTAACTTAATAAATAGAAGAAAAATTTCTCTTAAAATCATTGGTGGTTCTATTTTACTAAGCCTAAGTTGGTGAGTAATTAAGCCCGAGGAGTATTTCTATGCTTAATGACCTAAGCCCAATTGGGTTGGGATTCATTGGCCCAAAACTCGCTAAATGGTCACTTAGAAAGCCGATTAAAAGAACAAAACCACCAAGGAATAAAGAGTAAAAAAATCATACTAACCATGTTTTTGTATATAGTTATATTTGTATATGTTCTTGAAAAATAAAATGGATTAAAAGACTTGAAGTTGTTTAAAACAAAGGGTTAGCATGTCCGTTTCAAAACTTTTAAATTAAATTTTGAGTTAAACTTGGTTTTGTATAACTATAATGAAAAGATTTTCTTAAGAAAATTACATTGGAGTTATGATAAAACGTTTTCTTGAGTATTAACCAACTTCAATTGAAATGTTTGAAGATATCAAATGAATTAATTATTTTATTAACTTCTTTAAATTGGCAAGTTGACTGAATTTTGTGGGTATATTCTTTGCAAACCCTCACGAGACTACAACTCGTCCACTAGGGTAACCTAGGGGTTTAAAGGCTTGTTGTATCGCTAAATACAACCGCGATTCTAGAAGTGAGTTAGGTTTTCTTTTATTTTCTTTGCTAGAGGACTAGCAAAAGCTTAGGTGTGGGGGTATTTGATTATCACATTTTAATTACATTTTTATACCCTTATTACCTATGTTATATGAATAACGATATTACTAATAATCATTTTATCTTATTTTGCGGGCTAATAAAGAAATAATGAATAAAAGCCCAAATGACTCAAATTCTCTGAATTTCTACCAATATTGGAAGCCCAAATCTGAAGACAAACCAAGGCCCAAGATACCAAATTGATCCAAGAGAAATTCGTGAAGAAAAATCAAGAAAAGACAAAACCGGTTGAAATTTGCCGTCGGCCAACCGATCGGTTCTTGATTCAGATTAATGGTGGATTTCTCTTCCTTTTGGCTAGATTTGATCCAATGGTTCACATCAACTCCATTGGGCTATAAATAGGGGTGAAGGTGAGTGTTTTGAGTGTGAAATATTTTGTAAAAACTCCATTTGGAGAGGAGGGTCACTCTTAATTGAGAAGACCTTCCAAAATTGTAACTTTGTTACACAATAAATGAAATTTTCACCCTTCAATTTCCTTTCTCTTCTTCTAATCCAAGGACCAAAGGAGGATTAGATTAAGATCGAGTTGTTGGTTTCTATTTTATTTCTTTTCATTTTCTTTCTTGTTCATTTATTGCTTTGTAGCTTAGATTTACTTTCATGCAATTTAATTTCATGCAATTTACTTTCATGCAATTTACTTTCATGCAATGTATTTAATTCTTGTATTTACTTTCTAGAATAGATTTTCCTTTTCTTTAATTCACCTTGAGGCTAGAACCCTCTAGGGAATTACCCTTTTCTAAGTGTGGAGCTAATATTAGGTGGGATCCCTAGAGATTGTTTGAAACTAGCTAACAAATCCAACTCATTTTCATGAGATTGAGATAAGCTAAGTGGATCTACTCTAGATTCCTCATATCTTTAATTAATCCTCCATACTTTACATTCTTGATTTTGCACTTATCCTTGTTTTCCATTTGTTTGTTATTTTCCTTTATTCTTGATTTTGATTTTCCTTTCCTCTCTCTCAATCTTGCTTTCTTTTATTTTGCACTTATTTTCTCTCAAACTCATTTTCCCTCCATGTGCATATAATCTCAAACCTAGTTTTGTTATTATGTGCATATAACCACAACCACATTTTCAACTTTATTTTCTCCTCCTTTGCACATAATCCACATCCACTCTCTCTTATCTCTCCACATCCACATTCACCATTTTATTACTTTCATTTTATTTGAATAAACTCCTAATTGTCACGCGCATAATTTGAGAACCAAAACTTGAGCAAAACTCTTCCTACTTCCCGTTCCTCGTGGGATCGATAATCTTTTATACTATAACTTGAAAAGGGTTGTATACTTGCAACTTAGGAGGTAATCGTTTATTTCCCATCACATAGTTTTGGCCCAAGAGATCAGCAGGGAGATTGACAAAAAAAGCAAGCACCCTAATATCATTCTTAACCTAGATATGTTAAAGGCTTACGATCGTCTTGAATGGGACTTTCTGTTGGCGGTTCTAAAGCAATTTGGCTTCGCGGAAGATTGGATCCATATTATCCAAGCATGCATATGTGCAAGCTCATTTTCGGTGGTGTTTCAAGGCATATATAAAGGGAACTTCCACTCATCTCGAGGCCTTAGACAGGGAGATCCCTTATCTCCAAGCCTCTTTATCATTACGGAGGAAATTTTATCTCTGAGTTTCTCTTCACACTTACAAGAGTCAGCTCTATAAACCACAACTATTGCTCGGTGCCCATTTCACTTGCTCTTTGCTGATGATATAATCATTTTGCCAATGCGGTGAGGCGTTCTCTTGAAAAATCATGGAGATATTGGAATCTATCGTGAGAACTTCGAGGTCAAAGTTAAACCTCTCCAAGAGCAAATTTTATCTTCCTCTCAAAGCTTCTACATCGCGGTGAGGAATGTCTCGAGGACCCTACTATTTTCCAGAGGCAACTTCCCAATCAAGTACCTGGGAGCCCCTATTGGTCCAGGTTGGAAGAAAATGTGTTTCTTCCAACCCCTCATTGATAAAATTTCTCAAAGGGTCCAAGGGTGGCAATCTAAGCTTCTAAGAGCCACGGCAAGCTGATTTTGATTAGGCACGTATTGTGCAAGATGCCCATTCATATTATTTCTTGCATTTCTATGCCTAAAGGAGTCTACAAAGCCATTGAAGCTATTCTAGCAAGATTTCTATGGGGGTCTTTGGAGTTTGGAGCTCGTAGACATTGGATAGCTTGGAATAAAATTTATCGTCTTACATATGAAGGGGGTCTTGGCATTAGGAGATTGGAAGATATCAAAAGAGCCTTTATTTTGAATCAATGTTGGCACCTTTGTGAGTCCAATTCCATATGGTCCTCATTCACGAGGGCTAAATACAAAGCTAACATTTCATTAGTTGCTTGGACAGGCCCTATGCGGTGTTCAGTTGAATGGAAAGATATTTTGCATATGAAACTTTCATTCTCGGAACGATGTGCTTGGACTGTTGGAACTGGTGACGTTTCCTTTTGGTGTGATAATTGGAATAGTAAGCTTGGAATTATTAACATGCATGCAGACCACAAAGTGCGCCTCAAGGACTTTTATTTTGAAGGTGTGTGGAATTTTGACTCACTTATCCCTCTGATGGGCACGGATTTTATCCACTCCCTCCACCAATCTACTCCTCGCCTATCGAAAAATGATGATATTAAGCATTGGACGCCTGATCCGGCGGGCATTTTCTCGGTTAAATTGGCATGGGAATCCATCCGCAACCACTCCTCTCCATGTAACATCTCCAAACATATATGGGACACTGTTATGCCAGTGACTGCGAAGTTGGTATGTTGGCGTATTCTCCACAACTCTCTTCTTGTTGACCAGCTAGTCAAAAATAGGGGAATTGCTTTAGCCTCGAAATGTATCTGCTACAAAGCCCCCAACATAGAAACTCTGAATCACTTATTCATCTCGAGTGACTTAGCTCAATCATTGTGGGTATTTTTGGCACCATCTTAGCGATCCGTACTTTCCTCAACAATCAATTCATTCTAGGCTCGGTGGTGGTTTTGAAATGCAAAGGAAAGTCCCACTCTCGATGGTTGGAAGGCGTGGCGCATCGCTATATGTAGGCAAATATGGAGCTTTCATAATAATTGCATATATGGAGGGAGAATGAAGGATTTGTCTCATGCGCGATTGGTTGTCATTGATACCCTTCAACACGTTGAAGGCATGCTCAAGCTGATGATGAAATCTTGTACATTTGGTGTAGACTCCCTCCAGATGATTGGTATTTCTCCCCGCTACCCCACTGCTTCTAAATCTTTTCTATGCTCTTTGCAACCCCCCTCAGCTAACCGCTTCGCCCTTAATGTCGACGGCTCATGTCAAAGTACCCAGCTAGCGGTGGGCAGGGTGATCAGAGATTGTAGAGGAGATTTTGTGTGTGTATTTGCTGGCCCTGCGGGACAGGGTCCTAGTCTTCAAGGCAAAATCATAGCCCTTCATTCTGGAGCGGAGCTGGTGTCTTCTATGGGCATACAAGCCGATGCCTACTCTGATTCCAAAAGCCTAGTCCAACTAATTGGTAAAAAAATCTCCTTTATGGCAATTGCATAAAACTTGGGAGGATATGCATTATTATTTGAGGGATGCGGCTTTAAAAGTTACTCACTGCTACAGAAAAGCTAATCAAGTGGCAAAATTTTTATCGAAATTGGGTCACAACTTGTTGGAAATTCAATATTTCTTGGATTATATTGATCTTCCCAACCAGGCCCGTTACCTCTTATGGCTAGATAAAATGGGCTTCAAGTTTAGGAGGGGTTGCTAACTTTCTTTTGGGTGATAGATTATATTTTGTAGATTGGTGTGTAACTTTTATGTGTGTGTTTTTTTGGATACTCAGCGTAATTGTCTCGAGTATCATCTTTTATAATCATTCGTCTTATATATGATATGATGCTAGTGGATGGCCCCTCCAATCTCGGAGGCTTTTGATTAAAAAAAAAGAGTACGCATGATGATTTGCCGTGGATAGGAAATGTTGCGATGCTATCTGGTGAGAGCTTGGATAGAGGAAGCTTGGCTATAGGGAGCTTGGCTGGTGGTGCTTGGTCGAAGTCTTGGCAAAAGGAAAATCAGGAAGTCTTGGTGAGAAAAGCATGGTCAGAGATGCAGCATAAGAGAAGATTATCTTGGCACAGGAAGAGCATGGCCGAAGGTCTTTGGTTAGAGGAGAGCTTGGTCAAGGTAGCTTGGCGGGAAGAGGTGCTTGGCAGGAGCTTAGATGAGATAGATGCTTGGCTAGGAGGGCAAGATGGTGAGGAATGTCACTCGGGCATTACATCAAGCGTCGTGTGCATGGCGGTGATGAGCATTGAGTGGGATCTAGGGTTTGACTATTGCGGATTGTAGCGGTGGGTGAGATTTACATCGGTGAGGCCTAGAGTTCCCTAGGAGGCAGCGATGCTTGTAGATTGTAGTGGTAGCCTTGGTTTGTAGCGTACCAGCAACGTCATTGGTCAGATCTAGGGTCCTAGTAGGTTGATGCCACATGGAAATTCGCAGTGTTGGTGACATCAAGAGTCAGTTTTGTAGTGTCCATAACTTGGGTTTTGTTGTTGTAGATGAGAGAGGAAGTTGGACTGGTTGTGTACACTTGAAGGCAATGTTTGAGGCTTGTCATGGCTTACTGGCATTTAGCCAAATAGTTTGTGTGCATTGTGATTGGTGGTTCTCTGAGGGGCGAGATAGTGGCAAGAGGGCAAAGCGGTGGTGGCTAGGAGGTCATGAGCGGTGACTAGGGTTTGCTTATGAAGGGACGCTAGTGGGGTGTTGGGAAAGTGTTTGAGCGAGCAGTTCATGGGCTGAGGTTAGGCGTGAATTCATGGCGGAGGTGGATTAGTTTTGCATAGGCAACACTAGCGGCATGTGAGTGCTTGCTAAGGTGAGGGGCTACCTACGGTGAGAAACTATAGAAAGGAAGGTGAATGCCCAAGGAGATGGTGTTCCTGGAGGTTTTTGAGATCTAAGCCACTAAGGAGAATTCAGTGATGAAGCTTATGACAAAGACCCCTCAGCGGATATGAGATTGAGGAAGAAGAAAGTGGTCCCTGAAGAAGATGGCTTTGGTACCATGATAACTATTGAGAGATTTGAGAGAACTTGACGATCTCATTCATTACATTGAGGTGTTTAAATACAAGAGAAAGTAGAGAGGTTCTAATAACCTAAGTGATGTGGGATTGAAACAAAGCAAGATAAGATAACCTAACTATATTATTTAACAGAAACAATTCATCCTGTTACAGTTTTTGTAAGAAGTTTTTCAAAACATGGGCTAAGTTTCAAACTACATATATATTATAGTATATATTTTATAATAAAAATACATTATCACCCAGTGGTTAAAATCTATTTGAACAAATCATAGGTCGTGGGTTTAAGGTTCTCGAAGGCAAGCCTCAACTTATTTAATCTAATAATTCTCCGTAAGTTTAATCATGGACTTGGCCTTAGACTCTGGTTCGGGTCGTGGATCAAGGTTAATCGGACTGAGGTGCTATGGGGTTCTTTGTAGCTGCACTTTGCACTTAGCATAGCATGTTGGCATCGGTGCAAAGGTGGCGCACCATTAGCGTTAGCGTACCCAGCGGTGTACTTCATAGCATTCTTTGGGCTAGCTATAGAGAGACTATTTGGCTTCTATCCTGATGAGATTAATTGGTCAAGTGTGACCTTTGGGCTTCTGAACTGACCTATTTAATGGGCTCATTAAATAGACCAATTAATGATGTAGTGGGTGAGTGGGTGTCACCGACCGACCTTTGGGTTGTTCTCATGAAGTTAAAAGATGAGAAGAAGCTTTTCAAAACACAACTCATCGACAAGTTCCTCAACCTCAAGTTTGAAGATGACAAAGAGGTTTTACCTCAAGTCAAGGAGCTTGAAAAACTAGTCATGAAGTTAAAAGATGAGAAGAAGCTTTTCAAAACACAACTCATCGACAAGTTCCTCAACCTCAAGTTTGAAGATGACAAAGAGGTTTTACCTCAAGTCAAGGAGCTTGAAAAACTAGTCATGAAGTTAAAAGATGAGAAGAAGCTTTTCAAAACACAACTCATCGACAAGTTCCTCAACCTCAAGTTTGAAGATGACAAAGAGGTTTTACCTCAAGTCAAGGAGCTTGAAAAACTAGTCATGAAGTTAAAAGATGAGAAGAAGCTTTTCAAAACACAACTCATCGACAAGTTCCTCAACCTCAAGTTTGAAGATGACAAAGAGGTTTTACCTCAAGTCAAGGAGCTTGAAAAACTAGTCATGAAGTTAAAAGATGAGAAGAAGCTTTTCAAAACACAACTCATCGACAAGTTCCTCAACCTCAAGTTTGAAGATGACAAAGAGGTTTTACCTCAAGTCAAGGAGCTTGAAAAACTAGTCATGAAGTTAAAAGATGAGAAGAAGCTTTTCAAAACACAACTCATCGACAAGTTCCTCAACCTCAAGTTTGAAGATGACAAAGAGGTTTTACCTCAAGTCAAGGAGCTTGAAAAACTAGTCATGAAGTTAAAAGATGAGAAGAAGCTTTTCAAAACACAACTCATCGACAAGTTCCTCAACCTCAAGTTTGAAGATGACAAAGAGGTTTTACCTCAAGTCAAGGAGCTTGAAAAACTAGTCATGAAGTTAAAAGATGAGAAGAAGCTTTTCAAAACACAACTCATCGACAAGTTCCTCAACCTCAAGTTTGAAGATGACAAAGAGGTTTTACCTCAAGTCAAGGAGCTTGAAAAACTAGTCATGAAGTTAAAAGATGAGAAGAAGCTTTTCAAAACACAACTCATCGACAAGTTCCTCAACCTCAAGTTTGAAGATGACAAAGAGGTTTTACCTCAAGTCAAGGAGCTTGAAAAACTAGTCATGAAGTTAAAAGATGAGAAGAAGCTTTTCAAAACACAACTCATCGACAAGTTCCTCAACCTCAAGTTTGAAGATGACAAAGAGGTTTTACCTCAAGTCAAGGAGCTTGAAAAACTAGTCATGAAGTTAAAAGATGAGAAGAAGCTTTTCAAAACACAACTCATCGACAAGTTCCTCAACCTCAAGTTTGAAGATGACAAAGAGGTTTTACCTCAAGTCAAGGAGCTTGAAAAACTAGTCATGAAGTTAAAAGATGAGAAGAAGCTTTTCAAAACACAACTCATCGACAAGTTCCTCAACCTCAAGTTTGAAGATGACAAAGAGGTTTTACCTCAAGTCAAGGAGCTTGAAAAACTAGTCATGAAGTTAAAAGATGAGAAGAAGCTTTTCAAAACACAACTCATCGACAAGTTCCTCAACCTCAAGTTTGAAGATGACAAAGAGGTTTTACCTCAAGTCAAGGAGCTTGAAAAACTAGTCATGAAGTTAAAAGATGAGAAGAAGCTTTTCAAAACACAACTCATCGACAAGTTCCTCAACCTCAAGTTTGAAGATGACAAAGAGGTTTTACCTCAAGTCAAGGAGCTTGAAAAACTAGTCATGAAGTTAAAAGATGAGAAGAAGCTTTTCAAAACACAACTCATCGACAAGTTCCTCAACCTCAAGTTTGAAGATGACAAAGAGGTTTTACCTCAAGTCAAGGAGCTTGAAAAACTAGTCATGAAGTTAAAAGATGAGAAGAAGCTTTTCAAAACACAACTCATCGACAAGTTCCTCAACCTCAAGTTTGAAGATGACAAAGAGGTTTTACCTCAAGTCAAGGAGCTTGAAAAACTAGTCATGAAGTTAAAAGATGAGAAGAAGCTTTTCAAAACACAACTCATCGACAAGTTCCTCAACCTCAAGTTTGAAGATGACAAAGAGGTTTTACCTCAAGTCAAGGAGCTTGAAAAACTAGTCATGAAGTTAAAAGATGAGAAGAAGCTTTTCAAAACACAACTCATCGACAAGTTCCTCAACCTCAAGTTTGAAGATGACAAAGAGGTTTTACCTCAAGTCAAGGAGCTTGAAAAACTAGTCATGAAGTTAAAAGATGAGAAGAAGCTTTTCAAAACACAACTCATCGACAAGTTCCTCAACCTCAAGTTTGAAGATGACAAAGAGGTTTTACCTCAAGTCAAGGAGCTTGAAAAACTAGTCATGAAGTTAAAAGATGAGAAGAAGCTTTTCAAAACACAACTCATCGACAAGTTCCTCAACCTCAAGTTTGAAGATGACAAAGAGGTTTTACCTCAAGTCAAGGAGCTTGAAAAACTAGTCATGAAGTTAAAAGATGAGAAGAAGCTTTTCAAAACACAACTCATCGACAAGTTCCTCAACCTCAAGTTTGAAGATGACAAAGAGGTTTTACCTCAAGTCAAGGAGCTTGAAAAACTAGTCATGAAGTTAAAAGATGAGAAGAAGCTTTTCAAAACACAACTCATCGACAAGTTCCTCAACCTCAAGTTTGAAGATGACAAAGAGGTTTTACCTCAAGTCAAGGAGCTTGAAAAACTAGTCATGAAGTTAAAAGATGAGAAGAAGCTTTTCAAAACACAACTCATCGACAAGTTCCTCAACCTCAAGTTTGAAGATGACAAAGAGGTTTTACCTCAAGTCAAGGAGCTTGAAAAACTAGTCATGAAGTTAAAAGATGAGAAGAAGCTTTTCAAAACACAACTCATCGACAAGTTCCTCAACCTCAAGTTTGAAGATGACAAAGAGGTTTTACCTCAAGTCAAGGAGCTTGAAAAACTAGTCATGAAGTTAAAAGATGAGAAGAAGCTTTTCAAAACACAACTCATCGACAAGTTCCTCAACCTCAAGTTTGAAGATGACAAAGAGGTTTTACCTCAAGTCAAGGAGCTTGAAAAACTAGTCATGAAGTTAAAAGATGAGAAGAAGCTTTTCAAAACACAACTCATCGACAAGTTCCTCAACCTCAAGTTTGAAGATGACAAAGAGGTTTTACCTCAAGTCAAGGAGCTTGAAAAACTAGTCATGAAGTTAAAAGATGAGAAGAAGCTTTTCAAAACACAACTCATCGACAAGTTCCTCAACCTCAAGTTTGAAGATGACAAAGAGGTTTTACCTCAAGTCAAGGAGCTTGAAAAACTAGTCATGAAGTTAAAAGATGAGAAGATCGAGCTCTGCGACACCTTCATTCTTTGGTGCCATTGTCAACAAACTCTCTCCGTCATGCATGTCTTTCTCAAGAGACATTCATAGGAAGAAGACACAAGTTTTCTAAGTAGACTTGAAGAAATTTATCGGATTGAGGATGAAGTTAGGACTCGCACTAAAGCGAGTTGCTCATTAAGCAAAAGGCATCAACTAACATGGTATCGCCAAACCTATCCACAATTTCAAAGCAAAAGGCATCAACTAACATGGTATCCGCCAAACCTATCCACAATTTCAAAGCAAAAGGCATCAACTAACATGGTATCGCCAAACCTATCCACAATTTCAAAGCAAAAGGCATCAACTAACATGGTATCGCCAAACCTATCCACAATTTCAACAACAATAAAAGAAGAATTTTAAGAAGAAGTCCACTTCTCCAAAGAATCTCAATGTGCAAAAGAAGGACCACTTTGCAAGGGCATGTAAAGCACCAAAGAAGAATGCAAACAATGTCAACTATGTTTCTAAAGTCAACATGTTGGAGAAGTTCAGAACCGTGGCTATGATTTTCAAGTGATAAATTCTCCTAAAGCTTGAATCGTGGTTGAACCGGTGCTACATATCATGTTTACACCGAGGAATCCATTTTACTTCTTATATTGCTACTAGTGAGAATATATCAATGGATAATTGCTCTGTTGCTAGAGTCATTAGAACTAGGATAGTAATAATAACATTATACGGGAAGACTCTTACTCTCAATAATATGAAGGATGTTCCATCCATTGCAAAGAACACGGTGTCTAGAAGTCTCCTTGATGATCTTTGGAATGTGGTGGATATCCATGGAGAAAAAATTGCTCTATCTTATTAGATAGTTTATTTTGGGAATGCTTATCGCATGGATGGAATGTATAAGATAAGTACTATAAGCTTTGCCTCAGCTATCAATGAAATTTCTATTTTTGCATACTCCTCTTCTATTTGGACTCATAGACTTATTCATGTTAATTATAGAGAAATATTTAACATGAGTAAATCAGACTTCTATCTAACTGTGGTGGTGATAAACCAAGTCAATGTGAAGTTTGTGTTCAAGCCAAGATCACTAGAAAACATTTTCATAGTGTCACAAGAGGTACACAATTACTAGAGTTGATTCTCTCCGACAATTGTGACTTCATAAATTTTACTTCTAGAGAAGGCATGAAATATTTTATCACTTTTATTGATGATAACTCTCAATATTATCATGTTTACTTACTAAAATTAAAAGATGAAGCCTTTAGTAAGTTTATTGAGTTCAAGACTTCGTGTATATAAATAACTTGGTCACCCAAGAAAGAAAATTAGGAGTGATAGAGGAGGAGAGTATCGATCCAAGAAAGTAGAAGCTTATGTTAGAGTATATGGGATAGTTGTTGAGACAACGGTTCCTATTCACCACAATCTAATAGGATTGCAAAGAGGAAATATCACTCTAACAAAGATGATAAACTCAATGCTTAATACCTCGGTCTTTCAATTTGCTCTTGGGGAGAGGCATTATTACTAACTAATTGGATCTTAAATCGTATCATATTCTAAATCGATATAACACCATATCAATACTAAGTTGGTTATCCTACTCCTTTAGATAATCTTAAAGTGTGGGGGTGTCTTGCCTATGTTAGAATACCTGATACCAGAAGATCAAAGCTAGGACCAAAGGCAAATAAATGCATCTTTCTAAGGTTTGCCAAAGATAGTGATGCAAGCACGTTGTTGGATCTCGACACCAACTCAATTATTGAAGCTCAAGATGCAAAATGTTTTGAGGATAAGTTTGTCAAAGACAAAAACTTATCACTAAAATATATACTAGAAAACCTCAAGTTGACTCCGGCTACACCATAAGAACTAGCTACTCTGAAAGAATCTACTCAAGATGGAGATACTATTCTAGAGGAAGATCCAGACCCTTCTGCCAAGAGGGTGGGGAATATAAAAGATTTTTGTGATGACTTCTTTATGTATAATGTAAAAGATGATTCTTTAACCTTTCATGATGCTATGAGATCTAAAGATGCATTATTATGGAAATAAGCTGCAGAAGATGATATGAATTCTCTTCTTCAAAATCACACTTGGGAGTTATATGATCTTCCGTATGAGCAAGACCTATCAAGTGCAAACAGATCTTCAAATGGAAGATTCATCTTGTGGTACCATTGGCGATATAAAGTAAGGCTAATAGCTAAAGGTTTCTCTCAGAAGGAAGGCATCAACTTCTTTGACCTCTTTGCACTAGTTTATCACCATTAGAGTGCCTATTGCTTGGGCTACAATTTAGAAGCTTATTGTGCACAATATGGATGCGAAGATGGCGTTCTTAAATGGAGATCTAACTAAAAAAATCTATATAGAGCAACCAGAAAGCTACATTGTTGATAGCATGAACAACAAAATATGCAAATTAATCAAGTCTCTTTATGGACTGAAGCAAGCTCCTAAACTCTGGCATGAGAAGTTCGACAATATCGTTCATGGAGATGAGTTTCAAGTCAGTGAGTCTGACAAATGCATCTACATCAAAAACATTAGAGAGAAGGTAATTTTTATCTGTTAATATGTAGATGATAGGCTTATCATTGGTATTGATCTATAAATAATCACATCCACAAAGAAATTTCTATCAACTCGGGTCAGTATGAAAGATCTTGTAGATGCTGATGTAATTCTTGGGGTCAATATCGTTCTGTCAAAGAATGAGATTGGCCTAACTCAGTCTTTTACATTGAGAATATGTTGAAGAAATATGGATATTTCCATCTTTCAGAGATTTCGATACCATATGACTACAACAAGAAGCTTCAACCCAACTAAGGAAGATTGGTGAAATAATTGGAGTACTCAAGGATCATCGAAAGTCTTATGTGCACTATGAGCTGCACAAGACCAGATATAGCTTTACCGCTTAGATGCTTAGCGAGGTTTACAAGCGATCTGAAAAGTCTCAATGGGATGTTATTGAAAGAATCTTGAGGCACTAAAAGGAACGATGAATCTGGATTTGTTCTTTCTCGGATATCCTGCAACTATAGAAGGCTTCTCAGATGCTAGTTGGTGCTCAAAATCAGATGAGTGCAGATCTACAGGAGGATTTGTATTTACTATGGGCGGTACAACAATCTCTTAGATATCTAAGAAGCAGCGATCATTATAGCAGGAGATGAGGCTGAGTTGCTCAGAAACCTCATCAGAGACCTTCTGTTGAAAGAACTACAAGAAGTGGTGATTACTATCTATTGTGATAATAAGGCAACGAGTGTTGTGGCAGCAAACCTGTTATTCAATGGAAAGAAGCAGACAATTTGTCTGAAGCATGGTTACCTAATGAGTTAATCAGTCATAGACTCATCTCAATGATCGACGTCCATTCTCCAGAGAATGTTGTTGATACTATGATGAAAGATCTAAAGAAGGATTCGATGGAGAAAATTTCTGCTCAAATAGGTCTTAAAGCTATGTAAGTTTCATTTTTATTTTCTATGTAATCAAGTTATTTGTTTAAAGCTTAGTTACTAATAATAAGACATAGGTTAAAAAATAAGAATGAAATTTGTGTTTATCCTACTATGTGGAGGCTGATTAAAAAAACTTAATGAGCCCAAGATATTTCGGATGTGGGTTGTAAGTAGGAACATACCCAAAGGACTCACCTATGTTAGGATGGAAGTCTGGCCATTTCCATGAAGGCCTAAGGAAAGATTTTAAAATTCTAATTAAAACTAAGAAAGGGCACATTGCCTTAAGCGTGCTAATTATTAGGCAAAGATAAGTAGTTCAAGGTGTTATCCATAACTATTTAGTTTTATCTATGTGTGATCACTAAATTATATTTAAGTCTTTGGTTCAAGACTTAGTTCACCATGCACTTAACTAACTTTAGGTGATCTAAAAGAGGATTTAAGTGCATACGACATCTTCTTTATGCACATTGGTTAAAATAATGATAGTTTGAAACTTGTGGGGAATTGTTAGAGTTTTTATAAAAAGTTTTTCAAAACCTGGGCTAAGTTTCAAACTACACATATATTATAGTATATATTTTTATAACAAAAATACACTATAGCCCAGTGGTTAAATATTTTCGAACAAATCATAGGTCATGGGTTCAAGGCTTCTCGAAGGCAAGCCTCGACTCATTTAATCTAATAATTCTTCATAAGTTTAATATTGGACTTGGACTCGGATTCGGATTTGGGTTCGGGTTCGGGTCATGGATCAGGGCTAATCGGGCTGACGTGTTATGATGGTGCAATGAGTGCTTTGTAGGTGTACTTTGCACTTAGTACGTTGGCATCAGTGTGCAAAGGCGGCATACCATTGGCAGCAACATTGGCCACACCGCAGGCTACTTTGAAGCACTCTTTCGATTAGATATAGAGAGACTATTGGGCTTCTAACTTGACCATATTAACTGCTCAAGTGTGACTTTTGGGCTTCTAAACTAATCTATTTAATGGGCTCATTAATTAGATTAATTAATGCTGCAGTAGGTTAAGTGGGTGTAACTAATCTGACTTTTGGTTTGCACTGATGAATAGGCTGGCAACTCTAAAGCTGGGTCAGAGAGCTATATAATGCCCTCTACTCAACACCAGAAGGCACAAGTTCTCTCACAGATCCTCTAGAAATTATAGTGCCCGTTTGAGTTTGATTTTGTTCTAGATCGAGGAGGTCATCGTTCGAAGTCAGACCGAGGAGGTTACCTATGCTTGAACTTGATCAAGGTGATCATGAAGGGTCTGATTGGTGCATACCAGTACACTCAAGTTGTTGTTTGTGGAAGTAATTTGGCTTTGGGATCCTTGCACCGGAGTGAACTAAATCTTGCTTTAAGTTTAGCATTTTAGAACGCACAACGACTCAAACCAGTTTCGACATCAAGTATTTTAGGAAAGTTCACATTTCCTCTCTTGATTTTTCCTTTTTGTTCTAACACATCCAACCCCCTAGTCCATGTGATCTTTTGAAGAATCCTAAAAATACCCTCTCCTTCTTTATTTTCCCCCTCCTTTTTATCCATCTTTTTTTCCTTCTCATTTATCCATGAACCGAAGAACTTCTTTGTTGATGGGGGAAAGTTAGTGTATAGTTTAGGAGAGGTAAGGATGATCGTGGTGTCCCTTAATCTCCTTTGATGACTGATTGTTTTAAATGGTATGTTGAACTGCAGCTCCTTGCATAGAGTAATAGAGGTTAGAGACTCTGGAGATTGTTTCCTTTGGTGTACCCTCCGACGCTCAAGTCAGTGACTAGTCTGATGAAGAGAAAATCAGAATATAGATTTTAGTGTTTTTTTTACATGTACCTTCGAATAGCAAAGATGATGCTATTTATAGGAATTTTGAGAGGGTATTTTGGTGACCTGACTGACTAGTAGATCTGACACTATGCCGTCACTTTACATGTTTTTGCAGCTAATTGGTTAGAGGCAGAGAACTGTACCCATCGCATTTAATACGATGGTGACAAGATGGTGGGAAAGCGGGTGTTGTGTGAGGAGTCACTATGATGCCTAGCCATGCAATAAATGCGATGGTGACTAGGTGGCAAAGTATGAGCGCTGAACTATTCTGCATTAAATGCAAACACTGTTGACGAGACCACTGGTTATTCCTTGCTTCGGACATTCCCCTACTGAATCCAACCCGATGCCTTTTGACTCAACCGGGAATCAACTGGTAGATCTTGACTTGAAGACATCCTTCATCTCGAACTCATAACACACAGATGAGTCAGTCAGCTTACAAGTTAGACCCGGGTCAGACACATTAGCCACATGTTTCGTTCTACTAAGTGTGTCACGTGGCCAGTTTAAGGACGTAGTAATTTTAGGGTATAATATTGGCCCCATTTCGCTTGGACTAGGAGCCGAAAGTGCAAAAGAAATTGAACCGTTGATAATCACATTTTTATAATATTTTTATACCCTCATTATCTATTTTATATCAATAAATATACCACTAATAATATGTTTTATCTTAATTTACAGGTTAATAAAAGAATTAATGAATAAAAGCTCAAAAGACTCAAACTCCCCGATTTTCTATCATTTATTGAAGCCCAAATATGAAGACAAAAGAAGGTCCAAGAAAGTTCAAGGATCCATGAAGAAATCGGGTCAAGAAATCACAAAAAAACTAAATCTGTGCAAACCAATTGGTCGGCCAACCGATTGGTTAACCGATTGATCTAAAACAGAATTGGTTTTATGGCTAAGATTCAATCGTTGATCTCCAAGTTTCATCCAAGGGTTCTCATTCATTGCTATAGGCTATAAATAGGGGTAGATAATGAGGGATTTGAGTGTGAAAAATTTTGTAATAACTCTATTTGGAGAGGAAAGTTACTCTTAATTGAGAAGACCTTCCAAAATTATAATTTTTATTACAATTAATAAAAGAATTTTTTACCTCTTCATATTTTTTCTCTTTATTTAATCATGAAGATGAAGATGAAAATCAAGATGAAGATTTGCCTTCATCAAGAGGCTAGAACTCTCTTGGAATGTAAGTTTTCTCTTTTATCTTTTATTTTTTATAATATTTTATTTTCTTATTTTAGATATTCAAGAGGCTAGAACCCTCTTGTTTTAGATTTATTGCTTTGTAGAGTAGATTTACTTTCATGTCTTTATTTTCTTGTATTATTTGCTTGCATTTATTTTGTAGTATAGATTTATTTTCTTGCATTATTTTCAAGAGGCTAGAACCCTCTTTGTAATTAGTTTTTATTTTCATATTCTCACTTAGAGGGTAGATCCATCTTTGGAGTTTATTTTTATTTTTATTTTCACTCTCTCTCAAAGAGGCTAGAACCCACTTTGGAGTTAGTCTTTATTTTCTTTTTCTCACTTAGAGGATGGAACCCTCTTTGATATAGTTTTTATTTTTATTTTCTTTCTCTCTCAAAGAGGCTAGAACCCTCTTTGGAGTTAATTTTCATTTTATTCTCTTCCTTTTATTTCTTTTTTGTTTTTATTTTCTAAGATGTGGAACTAATTCTTGTAGGAATTCTAGAATTGTATGAAACTAGTTTGATCTCTTTTATAATTTGTTGATTATTCACTTGTGCTTAAAATGATCATGTTTAGGATAATCAACTAGAGAACTAATTGGTAAAAGAAGAATTTGATAATCTATACTTATCTTGATTGGTTTGATAGGTTATGCTTATGAATTCTAGAATTACTATCTAGTTGTTGTTCTTTTCATGAGTATTAATTTTACTTTAATGATAATTTGATAGATTATACTTTCCTTAAGTGGTTTGATAGTCTATGCTTAATAAATCTAAAATAAAATGTGATAAAAGGAGAATGGTTTATAATTTATATGTGAAATTGGCTAGTGGATTCAATTCTAGATTCCTCATATCTCTAATTGAATCCTCCATCTTTACTTTCTTGATTTTCCTCTTTATTCTTGATTTTCATTTAATTGTTTCTTGATTTTATTTTATTCTATTCTTTCTCCCTCTCAATTTAGTTTTATTTTTATTTACATATAATCACAACCACTCTATCATATCTCTCCCCAACCACTTTTACCACTCCTAATTGTCACACACACAACTTAAGAACCAATTTTGTTTAATTCTCACAACAGCTTCCTCGTGGGATCGATAATTTTTTTATACTATAACTTGATAGTTATGCACTTGTAACTTTAGGTACATATTTATTTACCTATCAAGTTTTTGGCGCCGTTGTCGGGGAAGGTGCTTGTAATTAGAATCTTTCTATTTTGATTCTTTGATTTGTGTGTTTAAGTGTGAAGGAACCATTTTTAAGCTTGAAGATTAAGGTTTGGGGATCGAAGATTGAAGAATTGCCCTTAAGAGGCTAGAACCCTCTTTGCTTGTGGTAACTCCTCTTTCTAGTATTTTTAATTCCACCCCTTTTAGTTAGTTTCTCACAATTAAAGACAATTAGGATCTTAAAAAAAATTGTTTTTTGTTAACCCTAATAAAATCCACCCTCTATTTGGATATTTACTAACAAGATAAGAAATTTAAATAAGAGCTCTCTTTCTTACATTTGTTTGATTGTTAACCTTAATTAAAAAATAAAAGATTTTATTTTTAGCATCCTTTTATAGTTACTTTTAATTCCTAGGGTTGCATTGCATATAATAGTAGGAATTCACCAAAGTGATTTGAGCATCTTGATTTGACACTCACTTAAAAATACTCTTAAGGGAAATACCCCTAATCAGGATAAGGTGAGAGATTTCATCACCCTTTCCTTAGCCCACAAATTATTAATTCTTCACTACACAAACCCAAGCCTTTTAAAACTCATTAGACGTTGGCCCCTAAAGATTCGAGCTCATTAAGGAACAAGAAATCCTTAAGTGAACTGGTTTAAGTTTACTTGAATCCGTTGGTATCTAAGGCAAGATTTAGGGGTTGCGTAAAGCGCTCCGTAAGGAACGAGATACTTGTTTGGGTCGAAAGTTGATTCCATTGTAAAACTAGAGAAAATTACACTTTTTATTCTCAGTTACAAAGAATTTAGATAACTTTCTTACAAACTCGAACAAAAGATACTACAAGTGTAGATCTCTGTTTTGTGGGACTTTTCTGTCTTGGGGCCAGCGTAATCCGTGGACCACCGTGCAGCGATCGTCGAATCGACGGGGTTTAGTTGATGCTTCGCAAAGGAAACAAGAACTTCAGTAAATATCTTAGCAAAGTAAGATATCTACTCTTCCCAAGAATTAAGGCAAAGCTTAATCTCGAGGAATCTCCGTTTGGACCGTGTTCTTGAACTTTGGAAGCTTGGATTCTCTCTCTCTCCTTACAAAAGCTCGATTTTTGTTTGATCTCGATTGCCAAATGCCGATCCCCGCCCAAGTGGATGTAGGGGGTATTTATAGTCCTTGGGAAGCGTGCCCTCTGAAGAAACAAGTCATAAGTGCTCCACATTTGCGGTTAGCGGCTTTCGAACTTCGGCGCTATCTTTTCGCTCATTTGCGGCGGATGTCGATTTCGCTTCAGCGTGGCGATATGAAGGTACCTGTTGGCTGGCGGCGATTAATGTCCGCCATTTGTTGTACGGTTTGCTGCTTTTAGGCGCGATTAAATGCCCTAAAATCACGCCTAGTGGTATTTTCGATATAACCGCCCATTAAAATATCTGAGCGTCTCTGCGTTGATAAAGTCAAGTGGGCCCCATCGGCATTGATTTAGACCCTTCAAGAGCCCGTTTAAGTATTACGGGTGTCTGCATTTGGCGAGACACAAGTAAGTGCCTCGCTAGTTGCGAGACACATCAAGGTGTCTCGCTTCGTGGCGAGACACCAACAAGTGTCTCGCTAGTAGCGAGACACATCAAAGTGTCTCGGCTGCAGAGCACACACGTCTTCTCCGTGAAACATGAACAAGTGTCTCGCTTCGTGGCGAGACACCAACAAGTGTCTCGCTAGTAGCGAGACACAATCTTCTTATGTGTTGACTTCTTGAGATTTCGGCGATGTTGTCCTTCGATCTTCTCATAATTTAGTCATATTTGAGGTTCTTGACAATTTTTGATGCCTACAGATACCCTCCAAAGTTTTGGACTCCTCGTATTTTATTGAAGTGCGGAATACTGGATAAGATCTTGCTTACTTACGTTCATCGTTGAACTTTGTAGAAGAGGCCCGTGTTTTGCTTGATTTCTCGAACCACGGCTCTGGCGTGGTCGTGACCATATTTTGGGATCAATAACTGCTGCATTTGTATTTGAATGAATTGAAATGTCGAAGTCGATTTTGGACTAATCATCTTCATCTTGAAAGTCACCACTTGGGTTGCGATTGAATGCCTTGAGAGTCATTCGAGAAAAGCGCCATCCGGTTTTCTCAATATCGATTTCCGTGGAAGCTTCAGATGTAATATGGAACCAATTTATCTTGAATATCTGCCTTGAATCCGTCACGGAGAATAATTATCAATATCCGGATTGTCCCACTTGAAGAAAGCGGCGAGGCAATCGAAATGTCTTGCTAAAGGAGTTTGGCGAAGCGGCATGAGATGTCTTGCTTAAGAAAATTTGAGCGAGGCAAAGATGAGGTGTCTCGCCAAAGAACTTGAGCGAGGCAAAGATGAGGTGTCTCGCCAAAGAACTTGAGCGAGGCAAAGATGAGGTGTCTCGCCAAAGAACTTGAGCGAGGCAAAGATGAGGTGTCTCGCCAAAGAACTTGAGCGAGGCAAAGATGAGGTGTCTCGCCAAAGAACTTGAGCGAGGCAAAGATGAGGTGTCTCGCCAAAGAAAGTGAAGCGGTGCCCGGCCTTTATAAACCCGATACCTAGGGTTTTAACCCCATCGATATCCGCCTCACGTACTTCAAAATCTTCTCAAACCTTCCCAAACCCTATTTTGATCTTCTACTAACCCAAGAATCCCTTTTACTCACTCAAGTTTCCAAGTTTGCTCGAAAACCCTCTTTAGATCTAGGGTTTCTTGGTTCTTAGGATCCCATCGATTTAGATCGATTTTCCCCATCAAACCGAGCTTTCTCGACTTTTCCGGATCAGAAACCTCTTCATCAAACCCTAGGCCTCTTCAAGCTTCTTGCCTTGGTTTTCATCAAACCCTAGCTTTTCTCTTGTTCAAGCCAAAAAATCTGATTTTTATCATGTCTCCCAAAAGATCTCGTGTCCCCAAGGCCAAATCCATTCCCCAAACCTCTGATGTCGAAGAACCGACTGCCTCGTCTTTTGGGGGTGAGTTCTTCTCAATATATGCATTTATTTTGGGTTGAAAAGTTTGCATTTTTGTATAGAATCGTATAAAATCCTCATTTGTTCTCCTTTGAGGCATTTGAGAAGAGTCGAGGTCCTCCTTTGTGTGGATCAGGCTAAAACAAGTGTTTTGCATAGCCAAAACATCTGTCAAATCAACGAACAAAGCCGATTGTCGTGTTTTCTTGGCGGTTGAAATCTGGCTTCTGGCGAGGCGGTTGGGGCTGTCTCATTTGTTGGCGGCGGTTAATGTCTAAACCACAGCGAGTCGGTTGAGCTGTCTCATTTGTTTGCGAGCGATTATGATTGTATCGCCGTTGGCGGCGGCTTAGTGTCTCCATTTCTGGCAGTCGGTCTCCAACACTAGCCATTTTTATGTTAATTTTGACCTGCACTTATAAGTGTATATGTGCTTTGCGCTTGAGTTTCCCCTACGGCATTCAATGTTCATGAGCCAAGTGGATTGCGGCTCGTGTTTTCCTCTTCTCAAGAGATGCCACTAGTGGTGATGCTCCTCGCTTTCGGTCCAAATCGCCTCGAAATTATTGGGCGTTAGAACATGGTGATAAATCGTGATTCTGAAGAATGATCACCGACGCCCATCGACAAAAATGCCGGATCCACGAGATAATGAGGAAGTCCGGCTATTTATTTGGGGATTACATTGCGGATCAAAAGCCTTATCTGTTGGTGAACCATGGGCGTATGAAGGTGATGGCTCTAATCTTTATTTACCTCCATTTGCGGCATCATTCACTCTTGCTGCGCAATTTATCGATTAAGAGGAATATGTCTTGGAGGTTGGTGAGGATATGGAGCATACTGCTAGCGGATATATTGGTAAAGATCTTTGTTCGGGTTCTAGTGACAAAATTACGCTCGTGCTTTACCCGCCTTGTAGGTCATGACAAAGACACCTCATAATGAACTGATGGTCAAAGCCGACACCTTGAAGAATCGCTTAGCCAAAATAGGAAGGGAGTTGCCTCCTAAGAAATCTCATCGGTGCCGGTTGGGTACATTCTATCACGAATCGATGGTGGACACGGATGGCGGCTTACGTTCTCGACCGATGGAGTCGGGAACTCAAAGAAATTGATTATATGTTCCCATCCGTGCTAGCATGTATGGAATTCCTCCCACCGTATCATTTCCTCGCATTGCCGGAAATCTACAACCCGAATAGCAACACTTTCTGACGAAAAATGGGGAATTGGGTCTACCACTTCATGAAATGATGAAGGTTTCGGTCTTCCAATGGGTGAAGCACCATATCAAGAATATTTTCGACAATCGGCGATTGAAGGAAATGAAAGAGAAGAGATCACCGCTTATGAAATTCGTGGAGCTAACTTGCCACTATCAAGCCGCAATAGCGGCGGTGGGCGTGAAGGCTAGGAGGCTTCCGCAGATTAGTCATAAACAGTCACCGATTATCTATTCCAACTTAGAGGATAACGAGGATGTAAGTGAACAAAACCGCCACTCCTTACGTCATCAACAAGGCGATTGCAAAGATCAATGCCCAATCCTTCACTACCCCATATCTTTGAGGGCAAAATTCCTAAGGGGCGAAGTTTGAGACTTTCTTGTGGCAACTACAAAAGCGAGATCAAACCACAAACTCTCTTGGCGGGCTACTTGGCTATCGGTTGAAGAAATGTGTAGTCCCGCACCAATCTTCGATGCCCCGCCTTTAGAAGTGCTTTTCCGGCCGTTGGTGGTCACGGTCGTCGCCTTTCTCTTCTTCGGCAATGGTGGCAGATATTCATGGTGGACTCGACCGGATAGTCTCGGTTTTCTACATAAGGGCAAAGGGTCTTCTAGCGACATCCCAACTGTCAAAGTAGAACTACCGTGATACTTATTTGATGGCTGGCTCGTACTCCATCGTCGGATCGATGGCGGCCCCGACATAGTAGATTATCAAGCTGCCTTATTCTGAGATATTGGAAGAATGTAAATGGAAGGCGAGTAATGCAGGCGTCTAGCCAACTCGAATTGCCAAGAGTTGGGAATTCTTTAAATGTTTCCAACTTTTCAGCCGATATGATGACATCTTTGGTAGATCTTCTTTGGGCCTAGCGGAAGTCGAACTATTCTCGATCTTGGTTGTTTCCGATGGCTAATGAACATTAGCATCGGTTACGATTTTAGGGTGAAGAATTCTGCGACATAGAGCCTTATCTCCCATGCCGTTTCTCCCGTCAATTCGGCTATGATCAAATCTACATCGGGAATCCAAATCGGGGAATGAAGACTCATGGAGGTCTTATTGACGGTGCGCGCGCCTGGTATTGGAACATAAGCGGCTGCACCAATGCCAAGTTCGCCTCCTCAGTCAAGCTTCAGATGACTTTTCTATACCGCAAATGGCTCATTGCGGCTAATGCTCCAGAGTAGAACATAACAGAGCCTACACCAACCCGTGCTTCCCCAAGCGAGCTCGTCCTTCAAAGAAATCAAAAGGCAAGAAGAAGGTCACCCAAGAAGAGAGTGAAGAAGAGGAATTTGATTATACACCCACACTTCAAGAAGAAGAAACGATCGCTCGCTCAGCCAGAGGTCCCACTGAGCGGTTGTAGTGCCATCGCCTCGCCGCTCTCCAGTTCGAAGAGATGTACCAGTCAAACCCTCTTCTCGTGTTCCACCTCCTCCGAAGCGTCCTTTGAAACGGCCTCGCCAGAAGGTCGTTCTTACTTATCCCCACCGGATGACGGTCGAGACAGGGGAAGAAGAAGAGGTAGAAGAAGAAGAAGTAGCGACCGAGCTTATACTCCGAAAGAGGGCTCGTCCATCACCGACCGTTCATACTCCCGCTTCTATCGCCCGGGCAATAATGCGTACGAAGAAGGTCGTACATAGGCCTCATCGCATTTAAATCCCCAAAATCACCAACTCCTAAGGCGATAGACACTGATTTTCCGCTCGGAAGAGAAGGTATGACTCGTATTCATCATCTCGGACTTTACCATTTCATCTATGATTATTAATTATTCCATTTTTTTTCTTATCTGAAGAAGGCGAGGTTCCAGCTGAACCTTCTCCTCCAAGAGTGTTCACTTATGATGATCCAACACCTGAAGCTATGGATCAGGATATTCAAGATACCACTACCGTGACATTGGCGTCGCCGGTTTACGAAGGTGTCATTGCCGAATACGACCATTTCATCACGGATGGCGACTTAGAATCATGAAAGAGTCTGAATTGGTTCCTCCACTTATTGCTAACGCGCTTCATATTCTTTTAGAAAAATTCCAAGAAATGAGCGCAAGCGTTAGCCAGCCTGAGCCAACTCCTGGTATGAGATTTGAACTTTACTTTTGTTCTCCCTTCATTGAATTGAAGCACTAATACACTGTAACTGCAGTGATGAAAGAGCAGATTGAGGAAGAAGCAGCTTCAGGCGGAGAGCTTGATAAATCTACTGAACCCACGGAACCGGCTCTTGGTATGTACATATATGTTATTATGATTCTCATATATATAGATATGTGTATACTAACACCAGGCGTATTGTTGATGTCACAAATGAAAGCCGAGGCCAACGGAGCCCGCATTACGAAGAGAATTTCGAGGGTCATTTGAACAAAGCTTCGCCAAATGATCTCTTTCTCTCAATTTGATCCACATCGATTTACGAGATGCTATCGAATCTACTCGAAGGAATCTACTGTAGAAGCTAGCTCTTCTGTCGGTACGTGTCTTATCGTCCAAGTCTTGTCAGTTTTTTTTAATGGATAATTGACACTTAATGGTTTTCTCACCTGTAGGACTCATTACTACTACTGTAGAACAAACTCCTGCGGTCTCGTATTTGGAGATTCAACCCCTTGTTCTCCCTACTGAGTCCATCATTGTATCCACTGTTGCCGAGTCCGCTTTGTTCAACCTCGACCACCAACTACTCAAGCCGAACTGAATCGGTTTGGTGGTTCCGCAGGCCGAACAACCAACTATGGAGCAAACAACTCAAATTGAAGGCCCTATTATTCACCCAGGACCACCGGCTATCCAACCTGAAATTGAATCAACTTCGGTGGTTCCCCAAGCTGAATTGATGAGTGTAGAAACAACACTTGCTGGAGGATCTTCTAGCCGTATCGGTATATCTTCCAATTTTGTTTCTCATGAAAGTTCAAGCATGTAAGACTTAAAAAAAACTAACATTTCTTCTTCTACGCTTCTTCAAGATTGTATGACACGATCAATGCTGATGTCTGATGATGATCCGAGAAGGCGGTGATAAACGCGAGCTCGAAGGGTTCATCTTTCTCTTGAAGAATGTTATCGAAAGTCACAACCAAGGGCTTCTCTCTTAGTTCTTTCAAGCGGCTTCTTGATCGGCGTGTGGCGTCCATAAGGGAAGAGGGCTTTTCGATTTAGCGGACTCTATCACGTAAGACTTAGCTCAATTAGAGCAAAAATTAGGAGAGCTTGAAACTACGGTCGAAGGTGCTTCTTCTTACATCTCTTCGGGTTGAATCCATCATGCAAGCTCGAGAGGTTAAGCGAAAAGGCTGAAGAAGAGCTACAACAAGTGCAAGCCCAATCAACGCATAAGGGCCACTCGCATAAACGGAATGAGGTCAATGCCAAATTGATCCGCTCAAGAGGCTAAGATCTTGAAATTGCTCGCTGAAGAAGGCTTTGGAAGATCTTGAAGAGGCTCCGCGCTCTTTTGAAGATCGACTTGCATTTCGAAGACTTCGCTCAAAATTAGCCGAGCAATTGAAGGCATCCGATGAGAGATCTGCTGAGCTGGATCGAAAGATCATTCAACTTCTAACTATTAATGATGCTTCTAGAGTCCTTCTCGAAGGAATTGGAACAAGAATATCGGTGAGCTTTGGTTTGGAAGAGCAGATCCGTTGCCGTCAAATATCTTCATAGAACACTTTTGTTAGCTTTTGCCAACACTTTGTAATTCACTTTTACATGAAATAAAATTTCTTTTATCATGTTTTCATCTATTCTGCTTTGAACAAATAAACATAATTTCAATAGGATTTTGGCAAACCCTCGACCATCAGCAGTTTGATATGCCTTTACCAACTACCGTTTGAGTTGGGCTAGCATGTAGATTATCTAAGTCCGTTCTACATATAACGTTGTGCTAAAAGAATAAATTCTCTCAGACTTTGTACTACGATATTGAATACGTAGGTTTTATCAATTATCACGGGAATTGACTACCCGGCGGCGTGTGTTAGACGCTGACTTATTCCCGATTTAAGGACAGGAATAACACCTACTACGCATAATTAGGCGTAGATTTAATATAATCAGCTATGTAATAAATACATAAACTTTTGGAATTGTGTCTTCTCTTGGGGCGAAAACGAACCCGTTGTGTCTTCTCTTGGGGCGAAAACGAACCCATTGTGTTTTCTCTTGGGGCGAAAACGAACCCGTTGTGTCTTCTCTTGGGGCGAAAACGAACCCGTTGTGTCTTCTCTTGGGGCGAAAACGAACCCGTTGTGTTTTCTCTTGGGGCGAAAACGAACCCGTTGTGTCTTCTCTTGGGGTAGCGAACCCGTTGTGTCTTCTTGGGGCTAAAACGAACCCGTTGTGTTTTCTCTTGGGGCGAAAACGAACCCGTTGTGTCTTCTCTTGGGGCGAAAACGAACCCGTTGTGTCTTCTCTTGGGGCGAAAACGAACCCGTTGTGTCTTCTCTTGGGGCGAAAACGAACCCTGTTTCATGAAAGAAATTAATAATAGGTGTTAATATTATCGGTGGCTTCAATCATTTAAGATTTTCAGCCGAATGAGAGCTTAATGAATGTGACTGTTCACAAGTCAAATCATTCAATACTGCGAAAACGAATTATCCTGAATATATTAGGGATAATATATCTTCAGGAACTTTCCGTTAATTGGCATCATTAACTTGTCACCATCTTGAGTGATCAAGCGATATGCTCCATTTGAGTAGACCGTATCAATTATAAACGGTCCTTCCCATTTGGGCTGGAATTTGCCTTTCTTCTTGGAATTGAGAATCATCGTCACGGACGGCGAGTATACCAAGTCTCCTTCCTTGAAACTCCGATAGCGGACTTTCTTGTTAAAGGCTTTGGAAATTCTGGCTTGGTATAGCTCAATCTGTTGTTGAGCTCCCAAGCGTTTCTCGTCTAACACCTCAAGCTCTTCAAGACGCTTTTGATGTTGCTCGTCGCTTGTCATCCCTATCGCAAGGGCTACACGAAGTGACGGAATTTGTATCTCTAAAGGCAAAACAGCTTCACATCCGTATACTAAGGAATATGGTGTGAATCCTGTCGGTGTTCGAACTGTAGTGCGATATGCCCAAAGAGCTTCACCAAGCTTATCATCCCAATCGCGTTTATTGGTTTTGACTAGCTTTGCTAAGATTTTGATGATAGTTTTATTAAAGGCTTCAGCTAAACCATTTGCGGTGGGATTATAAGCTGTGGACGAAATGTCTTGTATACGAACTTGGCGAAGTCGGCGCTTGATGGCGAGGACCATTGTCATGCACAATTCGTCTCGGAACACCATATCGATAGATAATATGGTGTTTAATGAATTTGATGACAGTACTCGTTTTGACTTCTTTGAGTGGAATTGCTTGACCCATTTAGAAGTAGTCGGTAATTGCCAAAATAAAGCGATCACCTTTTGTCGACGGGGAATATGGGTCCTACCACATCCATTCCCCATGTTTCAAACGGCCAAGAAGTAGGCGGCGGTGCGAGATCTTACGGTGGTGATGCATGTAATTTGCATGTATTTGACCGCATGACATCGTCTCGCATATTCAATTGCATCTCTAATCATGGTCGGCCAATAATAGCCTAACCTTCTTAGTCTATCTCCCAGCCTTAGGACCAGTTGATGCGACCGCAAGTGCCGCCATGTGCTTCTTTAAGTGCCTCTTCCGCTTCCTTGGTGAAAGACATCGGAGTAACAATCCATCATATGTACGACGATAAAGTGTTCGAGATGCTGCGTTGTAGTAGAATCTCGGTGCTCTTCTTCGGATAGATTCCCTTTCTTTTATATCTTCCGGTAAAATACCATGTAAGACATAATCTATAATAGGAAAGCGCCAATCTCGAAGTTCGAGTCCTGTTGAAGTAGCATGTGTTTCCTTGACATCCAAAATATATTCTGGTATGAAAAGTTGGTGTGTCCTCCACGGTGGCAATTGTTACGTTTGAGGGGTTGCGCTGATGAACGGCCGGTCTTGACTAACGCATCGGCATAAGCGTTCTGAAGCCGTGGTATATATTCGATGAAGAAACTTTTGAATGATTCTGCCATCTCTATTGCCGCTTCATGATATGGGATCAAATCCGGATTTCTAACTTCATAGTCTCCACGAATTTGCTTAACTATGAGTTGAGAATCTCTAACGCTTCGAGATATTCGACCCCGGCTCTTTATAAAGCGAGTCAATAAGTAATGCATTGTACTCGCCACATTATTAGAGCACGGTTCGATCGGTGAATAAGCTCGAGGCATCACGTGTTTCTCAGGAAACTAAGACAACTCCGACTCAGCAGAAATCTTAGAACATCCGTGAGCACTCGCCACATTGGTTGCGCTGACGCCCGTCAAGTATAATTGCCACACATATTCATGAGAAGTGTGATTGACCTCATAGGTTTAGTCGGGTAAATCTTCATAAAGTATAGCTTTATATTTGTAGTCGGCTAGAAGATCACAAATCGCTTGTCCCTTCACCGACTTCTGGCTGTTTGAAGTGGATGTCGATATAAAGGAGTAATGCCCATCTCGCTAATCGCCAATTCAAAGAAGCCGGTTGTGTCATGAATACCGAATTGGGTTAACATCGAGATGACATGTATCGTCTGTCCAACGGGTAATGGCGCATTTTACGGAGTGCAAATACCAAAGCTAGGCACTCTTTCTCGATATCAGGATATCGGGATTCAGCGCCCACCATTGTCCGACTTAAATAATATACTGCTTGTTCGTGACCGTTATCATCATCTTGTGCTAATAAAGCACTTAATGAATGGTTGGTCGCTCTGACATAAATCAAGAGCGGCCTTCACGATTTGGTGCGACGAGAACAGAGGATTTGATAGATATATTTTAATATCTTCAAAAGCCTTCTGACAAGCATCATCCCAAACGAATGAAACACCCTTCTTGGCTAGCTTGGAGAACGGCTGACACTTGCCCGCAAGGTTCGAAATAAACCGTCTTATGTAAGCCAATCTCCCTTGCAACCCTCTGAGTTCTTTGAGATTCTTCGGGGGTTGTAACTCATTAATCGCCTTCACCTTGTCTGGATCAATATGAATTCCCTTTGACGTGACGACGAAACCAAGGAATTTACCACTGGCCATTCCTAGGAATGACTTAGTTGGATTCATCTTCAATTGATGACCCCGCATAAGTTCAAATACCGTCCTGAGATCTTTAATATGATCGCTCTTATCCCGGCTTTTCACTACTAAATCGTCAACATAACATTCAACGGTCTTTCTTAGATGATCTTCAAAATATTTGTCATTGCGGTTGATAAGTAGCTCTGCGTTCTTGGACCAAAGGGCATAGCGGTATAACAAAAGATGCCGAGAGGCGTCCAAATGAGGTATGTTTCTCATCGTCGGGATGCATCTTGATTTGATTATATCCAGAGAATCCGTCCATAAATGACATTCTTTCAAACCCACACGTATTATCTATGATGGCGTGCGTGATGGGGAGTGGAAAGTCATCTTTAGGGCATGCCAAGTTTAGATCTCTCAAATCGATGTAAACTCTAATTGTCCCATTCTTTTTAGAACAGAACAATATTTGCGACCCAATCGGATGTTGCTCTTCCCCGATAAAGCCCGATTTTATGAGTTTAACTTCAGCCACGATCGCTTCCATAATTTGCGGACGAAATCTTATTTGTTGTTGTTTCACGTGTTTAGATTCCGCTTGATATTAAGTCGATGCTGCTATACGGATCAAGCCGGGCATGTCTTCATAATTCGGTGAATACATCAATATATTCCTAATAAGAGAAATCAATTCCTCTTTTTCTTACGGAGGAAGACTACCACTCACGAATATGGGTTTGGATTATCTTCATCACCCATATTAACTTGAACAACTGCATCTTGGTGGCGGTTCTCTTTGTTCAAACCTATCTCGGCGAACATTCGGATGGAAAGTCCAAGGGTCTTCCCATTACGGTAAATAATCATCTTCTTGGTATGCGGGACTTATTGTGGTCATATTGGACATTAGCCCCTTGAACACTTCACCAAGACTAAAATCGAATCGGTGAAGAATCGTATTTGTCATGATCATCAATTTGCCAACAAAGATTCGCCGAGGATGAAGAAACATAGCCCGCACTTTTATATTCATAATAACGATCGGGCTTTCCCTTGAACATGAGAGGGTCGAGGCGAACCAATACCGCGTCCGGCCAAGACCGTGCCCGCAGCGGTTATATCCCCATTTCTTCATGTAATGGTGCGCTTGTGAGCTATATTTGGAAAAATGTTTGCACGGATCGTCGTTGCTATCTTCAGATTCCTCACAATAATCTTGTGGTGGAGATTTTCTTCCTTTTCCAAAGATTGTTTGCTTTGCATCTTTCAAAGGAAGGAGGAATGTTGATCGTCGAACTTTGAAGGCATTTCTTCACCGTTCAATGACGAGCGTACATGCACATCATGATCCTGTACAATACCTGCATTACAGTATCAACACTATGTACATACTCTAAATCGTCATTTATTATATGTTCATCGGCAAGCTGCCAGTTACAACTTTCTCCTGACGATTCAGCTCCGTCAAGATCGATTACAAGAGGTTCGATGTCATTAAATACAAAGTTTCCATCGTGTCGAGCCCGGCCTCGTATCGACTTCATTACGCTGTCGGTACCACAGGCGATGGTTGATGTCGGATTGACACCATACAAAAGAGAGTCGATAAAATAATTTTCTAACCCCTTAAATGGTTGCTTATCGCGACCACCGTCTTGACCACATTATCGGTGTCGACATACTTCAAGCGATGTAATGTGGATGGGACTATAAGGCTACCGTGGATCCAAGGTCGACCCAATAGTAGATTATCTGAAGTCTCGCATCGATTACATAACATGTAACCTCGATTTGAGATCTCCAAGCCGCACTTTATCCGATTTTACCCAAAGGTGCGGACCGGTATTAAATCCATAAATCACCGTGCTGTAGAAGCCAACTTGCTAGCGAATTCCAAGATGATACATCAACCGAGTGGCATAATGTCGACCGCAGATCCGTGATCAACTTGAATCTGTTGGCGGCAATCGAGCCAATGTACCCGATGAAGTATAATGGCTGTCATGCTTGAATTTTCACTGCATATCCTCTCGGGTAAAGGTTATGCAAGGAAATTGTGTTCTTTGCCAAGTTGCGGTGTTCGGTCTTCTCGGAACACCTTGACTTGAGTGATAAAGCTTACGAATCGACTAGCGCTTCTGTAAGGCTTCTCTAGTCTCTTTAGAAAGACGTAGTAACTCATAAAGAGTTATCCTCATTTGGAATGTTGGCCAACCGGGTCATAACGTCGAAGCGATATGATGAGCGAACTTCGGTTTGTCCCTCTAATCGGATGATTAAATCGGAATGCCTCGGGACTTGCACCTCTTGAGGTCGCTTATCTTTCCGCTTGGTTGTATCCTCTTTGGCTACTTCTGTTGTTCTTGACTTCGGGTTGTGTTGGTGGAGTCATTGCCACCCCGATTCCGTTAGAGTTTTGGCATTCAATCGAATTTCGGTATTGATAATCAATTTATGCCCACTTCGTAGCATAAGCCGGGTTACCTTCGTCACGAGAACTTCATGTTCATTTTCGATGACGAAAGAATTGGAGCTTTTCGTCACCCTCTTAGGAATTGCGAAATATGAGCACGTAACTTGCCTTTACGCTTGGACTTCCGTGTTGAAGAAGACCCCGCCCATTGCTCATCTTGAATAAGATCCGATGAATCCAAAGTACTTCGCCATTAGGGTGTGTATGATACTAACCCTTTCGGCGTTGCCCATGTGGATCATCATTGACCGCTTTGACTTTAACCTCGGGGACAATCTTACGTAAATATGGCATGGGTAGTAGAGATCCAAAGTTGATGGCCACCATATTTGAACCAACTTTCTTCTCCTTCTTAGCCGTTATGATTCCGCATCGATTAGAGCTTGAATTTTGTCTTTAAGAACAAAACAACTCTTGGTGGGATGATGGACCCATACGTAGTGCGCCGCGATTACTTGGGATCTGAGGTCTTGTTAGCCTCTTCTTGATTTGTGATTGGAGGCAATTTGATCTTGTTATTATCCAAGAGGTATTTGAAGATAATTGGCACTTCTTCCTCTTTGAAAGTATAGCTCTTTTGGAACCTAGCATCCGAGCCTTACGCAATTCTTGAGGTTTTGTTGAAACCTCAATTGCGATTCTTCTTGTTGTGAAGCTTGTTGTTCTTTGTTGGAATGCGATTTGCTTCAACAAAGATTAGCTTGCGCCTTTCCTTTGCCACGAGGCACAAAATTCGCTTTGAGGGAACGTTGTGGGTTCACCTCTCTCATTCTTCTTTCTCCCCGATGAACCGCTCCGCTTCTTCACCATTGAGTTTCAATTCCTTCCAAGTGGTTGGTGGTGTAACCCCATGACTTCCAACAATTCTATAGAAAGATTGTTGTGGCAAGTCTTCAATATGAACTCTTGATGGTGGATCTCGCAATTCATAGCTTTATTGGAAGCGGCTTGTGAAGGTGTCAATTGTCTCCCCACCTTTTGTTTCTCATCTAGAGAGTTCCAATGGAAACTTCGTGTCATCATCAAAGAAATTATCGAGAAAAGAGCTTTCCATGTCGTTCCAGCAGTTAATGCTCGGCTTTGAGTCTTGATACCAATGGCTCCCAAGTGACGAATGACGAATCATCAAAGGCTCATTTCCCGAGATCACCCCCAAGTGAGATTTGAAATAGATCAAGTGCTGTGTAGGCGAACCCCTCCCGTCAAAAGGTGTGAAATTAATCAAACTGAATTTCGGCGGGTAAGGGATTGAATCCCACTCTCTCGGATATGGACACGGAATTCCGGTCTTCTTAACCTCTGGCGATCATTAAAGCATTAATTTTGCCTTCAAGCTCCTTCATCTTTTCATTTTCATCCTCGGCTTGTTTTGGATGATTCCTAGTAAGAGGAATTGGAATACTTCCGCCTTGGGTAGCGAACACCTTTTTCTTAGGAGGTTTATCGGCATAAATGTGTTCATCTATCTCGAATCCTTGTCTTCGACATTATGGGTATCAAGATTGATAGCTTTACCCTGTTGACTAGATCCAGGCTGTTGACTAGATCCAGGCTGTTGACTAGACCCAGGTTGTGCAACCGTATGGGTTTGCAATTCCCTCATCTGTTGCATAGCTAGCTCCATCTCTGTTCTCATTTCAGCCTTAAGCTCTTCTCTTTGCTTGGCTAAGGCTTCTTGTAACATTTGAGCGAGGACATCGGGAGTAATGGTAAAAGCCTCCCTATGGTGACGACTCATACTTGAAGCGATGTCGTCGAAGCTATTCTTTGGCGGTCGGAAATTTCATCTTCTGATGAATCTCCTTCATGCATTCTTCTATAGTCAATGCGTCGTAGCTTCGCAATTGCAATCGAGACATTCTTTGGGAAATCTGAGACCCGACCTTTCCTCCAGGGGAAAAGTCAGGATCTTCATCAATCGCCGGTGCTTTCCCTTTGTTTACCATGTTAATAGTAACTTCAGGAAGTTCGTCGGTTCGGATGGTAGATTTTCTCTTTCTTCGGGGTCGTCTTGACTCCGGCTTCGAGTCTTCCGTTACTGGCAGGGAAAGCCTCTCGAATACTGAAGCTCTTTGTGGTTGAGCATTTGATTCAGAACAGGCACATCCTGACAGTAACGTCTTGATTAATTGTGCACACGAACAAGAACAATTTATTTCATCAATCGTTCTCTTTCTTGTGTTGCCACCTCCAGCCTGATGGCATAGTTGATATGGTTTGTCACCCCCAAGTATAACGCTGTTCTTAACCGAGGACACGCTTTTGGGGACGCCGCCATTTGACTCGAGACAACTTCCGTCGCTTGGCTTCATCATCCGGTTGCTTCGCATGAATTACCGTGGTTTGATCATTTTTGTGCCTTAGCAAGTTGTCGGGCCATCTTTTGGCTGTCTTTGGCGAGGCGATTCAGCTATCTCGGTGAAGACTAGCGGCGCAGGCAAATTAGGTCGTTCACGGGCGCCGAGACAGCTCGAATCGCCTCTACCGAAGACTAGCGGCGCAGGCAAATTAGGTCGTTCACGGGCGCCGAGACAGCTCGAATCGCCTCTACCGAAGACTAGCGGCGCAGGCAAATTAGGTCGTTCACGGGCGCCGAGACAGCTCGAATCGCCTCTACCGAAGACTAGCGGCGCAGGCAAATTAGGTCGTTCACGGGCGCCGAGACAGCTCGAATCGCCTCTACCGAAGACTAGCGGCGCAGGCAAATTAGGTCGTTCACGGGCGCCGAGACAGCTCGAATCGCCTCTACCGAAGACTAGCGGCGCAGGCAAATTAGGTCGTTCACGGGCGCCGAGACAGCTCGAATCGCCTCTACCGAAGACTAGCGGCGAGGCAACCTCTGAGCGATTTTGGCGTCGACTTTGGAATCCAAATTTTGTGATTTTGAGTCGATTCCACGGTTGATTTTGACTCTTGTGCCTTGCGAACAACGGCACGCGGCGCTGGCAATGCGCAACGCTTTTAGGCGCTCCTTCTTTGTCAATCGGGTCCTTTTGGCGAGAACCCATTCTTCCTTGGGAGGAGTGTTGAGGGGCTGAAGTTGAGGCATCATAGATTGCTAGCGCCTCGATCCGTGAGTTCGTATTGTAATGAACTCCGCCTGCTGATTCCATGGCCTTAGCAAGTTGTCGGGCCATCTTTTGGCTGTCTTTGGCGAGGCGATTCAGCTATCTCGGTGAAGACTAGCGGCGAGGCAACCTCTGAGCGATTTTGGCGTCGACTTTGGAATCAAATTTTGTGATTTTGAGTCGATTCCACGGTTGATTTTGACTCTTGTGCCTTGCGAACAACGGCGTCTTGCTTGCAATGCGTGCTTAGCAGCAGGCAGCGCTCCTTCTTTGTCAATCGGGTCCTTTTGGCGAGAACCCATTCTTCCTTGGGAGGAGTGTTGAGGGGCTGAAGTTGAGGCATCATAGATTGCTAGCGCCTCGATCCGTGAGTTCGTATTGTAATGAACTCCGCCTGCTGATTCCATGGCCTTAGCAAGTTGTCGGGCCATCTTTTGGCTGTCTTTGACGAGCCCTCTTCGTCAAAGCGGTTGAGATCTTGTTGAATGACTCCTTCTTCTGAAAAGAGTCAACTTGAGCAGAGCTCCCGGCTTTGAGATCCGCCGGGGTGTTGTTGTCAGGGGAAATCGCCTCTGTTTGAGATTCATTGCGCCTCCCAACAGAACGAACCTCCTTCTTTGGAGATGAAATCCTCCGATGCTTGCGGGGCGAGGAGGACTTTGATGAAGAAGAGGAGAAATATTCCTCGAACTTGGCTTGATCGAAGAAATAATCCAGTCCATCGACCATGAGGTCGGCTTGATCGCTGCAAGGCTGCGACACAACGATCTCGGGCTCGAGACCGTTGGCTCCCACTGTGGTCGCCATCGTGTTTGGGTCGAAAGTTGATTCCATTGTAAAACTAGAGAAAATTACACTTTTATTCTCGCTACAAAGAATTTAGATAACTTTCTTACAAACTCGAACAAAAGATACTACAAGTGTAGATCTCCGCTTTTGTGGGACTTTTCTGTCTTGGGGGCCAGCGTAATCCGTGGACCACCGTGCAGCGATCGTCGAATCGACGGGGTTTAGTTGATGCTTCGCAAAGGAAACAAGAACTTCAGTAAATATCTTAGCAAAGTAAGATATCTACTCTTCCCAAGAATTAAGGCAAAGCTTAATCTCGAGGAATCTCCGTTTGGACCGTGTTCTTGAACTTTGGAAGCTTGGATTCTCTCTCTCTCCTTACAAAAGCTCGATTTTTGTTTGATCTCGATTGCCAAATGCGATCCCACGCCCAAGTGGATGTAGGGGGTATTTATAGTCCTTGGGAAGCGTGCCCTCGAAGAAACAAGTCATAAGTGCTCCACATTTGCGGTTAAGCTGGCGGCTCCGAACGCCTCGCGCTATCTTTGCCTGTATCTTTGCTTTCTGGCTCGGCTGGCGGCGGCGGCGATGTCAGCTGCCTACGGCTGCTTGGCGGGCGGTATGGACTGCCTCATTTGGTGGCGGCGATTAAATCCACCGGCTGTTGCTGGTTTGTTGCTTTTAAGGCACGATTAAATGCCCTAAAATCACGCCTAGTGGTATTTTCGCGATATAACCGCCCATTAAAATATCGAGCGTCTCTGCGTTGATAAAGTCAAGTGGGCCCCATCGGCATTGATTTAGACCCTTCAAGAGCGTTTAAGTATTACGGGTGTCTGCATTTGGCGAGACACAAGTAAGTGCCTCGCTAGTTGCGAGACACATCAAGGTGTCTCGCTTCGTGGCGAGACACCAACAAGTGTCTCGCTAGTAGCGAGACACATCAAGGTGTCTCGCTTCGTGGCGAGACACCAACAAGTGTCTCGCTATCGTGAAACATGAACAAGTGTCTCGCTTCGTGGCGAGACACCAACAAGTGTCTCGCTAGTAGCGAGACACAATCTTCTTATGTGTTGACTTCTTGAGATTTCGGCGATGTTGTCCTTCGATCTTCTCATAATTTAGTCATATTTGAGGTTCTTGACAATTTTTGATGCCTACAATACTTAATTGGTCATTGACCTCCCTCTAGTACTATTCTTATCTGGCTAACTGACCGAGTAAACTTTGATCTTTTCACTAAAGGAGTTTTTGGTTAGGAGCTAGTCTAATTGAGTTTAGGCTTAACCCTAGAATTTAAAGTGAATGACACAAGTGATTGCTTGATTTATTTTAGTTAGATTTTTCTTTTATCTTTCTCCTTCTTTTCTTTATCTTTTAGATTTTAAGTTTTTCTCAAAAAAACTAACTTTTGTTTTTCTTAAAATTTTTATCTATTTCTTTTAGTTAAATAAAAATAATTTTTTTGTTTTGGTGTATGCAAATTTGGATTAGGAATAATACCAATCGTTTTGAACTAATTTTTTGAGACTAAACCAATGAAAAACCCTAATCCACCTATTCTTCAAGATATATATATTATCCCAAAGAAGAAAATGAGTAAGATTTAAGTTTTGAAGAAATTTTTTGTGTGGAACTGAAACTATTAGAAGAAATATGATCGATCTCGTCTCTAACCAAGAAATTGTGTTTGATACATATTTCTCGATCTTAGTTTTGAAGAACTGTTGTCGATAAACTTAGACTCCTAGAAAACAAACAACAACCGAATTTTTATACCTCAACCATGAATCTTGGGTTTGAGGACATTTTAAAAGAAGAACTGGTTGTGTTAGAACAAACTTTCATTAATAAGGAATCTAAGTTTAAATTTAAAATTAAAAATTCAAAATGCATAAAACCACCGATACCTACGTTCAATTCTTTGCGAAATTATTGAAAACTTGAATATCTGAGTTTAAGCACATTTTGAATTTATCATTCTAGATTTCTTCAAAATCCGAGGTAGAATTTTTAGCAATAAGGTAGGATTTGATGTAGAATATGAGCTTTTATTTTTAATTTGTCATTCTACATCTTTACTTTTTGTCTCATAATAATGTAAATAATAAAAGAATTTATTCTTCTCTCATTTGAGAGTTTCTTGTTCTTTGAAAAACAAAAAACAAAAAAAAAACAAAGGATAAGAAAAAAATTAAAATTTTTTGACTTCATCCTCCTCACATCAAAGATAAATTACAGATTTTTATCATTATTCTAGGTTGACCGAACAAATGTAAGTGCTTCATTTCTTATCTGCTTTACTTTGTGCATCATAGAGTTTGCATTGAGGACAATGCAAAATTTAGGTGTGGGGGTGGGGACTAGTCATTTTTTCTTCTTTATCTTAGTCATTTTCCCCTTTATTTTACCATTTTTTCATAGAAATATTGTCACTTGCCAACTTAATAGAGTTAATTAATAATTGATCTATTTTATAAAATTTTAAATTTTCTAATCGTTAGTTAGTTTTATACTCAATTTCACCTTTTATGATAACTCTAAATAAATTTCTTAAGAAATAATTTTCAAAGTAGTATACTTTACTAAAGTCTTAACTTAGACTTTTAATTAAAGGAATGAAATTTTTGCATGCCTAGCTTAGAGTAGAAAATAAATTTTCAAGTTGTCTTAATCTAAATATTTTTGAAGATATATATACATATACACATATATATATTCAAAAACTAACTTTACAAAAGAAGAGTGCGAAAAATGGGCACCAATAAAAATTCTCTTGAATTTCAAGGTGGTTCTATCTTATAAAGCCTAAGTTGACCGAGTAATTAAGTTCAAGGAGAATTTCCATACTTAATGACCTAAGCCCAATGGGTTGAAATTCATTAGCCCAAAACTCATTAAATGATCGCTAGAAAGCCCGATGAAGTAGAACAAAATCACCAAGGAATAAAGAGTGTAAAAAAATTACTAATAATTTTTATATATATATAGTTATATTTGTATATATGTTCTTAAAAATAAGTTGATTAAGAGACTTAAAATTATTTAAAACAAAAAGTTATCATGTTCTTTTAAAACTTTTAAATTAAATTTCTAAGTTGACTTGGTTTTGTATAACTATAATGAAAAGATTTTCTAGGAGATTTACTTTGGAGTTATACATAAAAATATTTTCTTGAGTAAAACTAGCTTCAATTAGAATGTTTAAACATATCAAGTGAATTAATTATTCATAGACTTCTTTAAATTGGCAAGTTGACCGAATTTTATGGGTATATACACTGCAAACCCTCAAGAGACTACAACTCGTCCACTAGGGTAACCTAGGGGTTTAAAAGCTTGTTGTATGCTCTAAATACAACCGCGATTCTTGCAAAAGTGAGTTAGGATTTTTCTTTCATTCCTTTTCAATTTCTTTCTTTGCTAGAGGACTAATAAAAGTTTAGGTGTGGCGGTATTTGATAATCATATTTTTATAATATTTTTATACCCTCATTATCTATTTTATATTAATAAATTTATCACTAATAATATATTTTTTATCAATTTGCAGGTTAATAAAGAATTAATGAATAAAAATCCAAAAGACTCAAACTCCCTGATGTTCTACCATTTATTGAAGCCCAAAGATGAAGACAAAAGAAGGTCGAAGAAAGCTCAAGGATCCATGAGGAAATCGGGTCAAGAAATCATAAAATAATTAAATCTGCGCAAACCAATCGGTCGGCCAACCTATTGGTCAACTGATTGGTCAACCGATTGATCTGAAACAAAATTGGTTTTATGGCTGAGATTTAATCCTTGATCTCCAAGTTTCATCCAAGTATTCTCATTCATTATTGTAGGCTATAAATAGGGGTAGATAGTGAGGGGTTTGAGTGTGAAAAATTTTATAATAACTCTATTTGGATAGGAGGGTTACTCTTAATTGAGAAGACCTTCTAAAATTATAACTTTTTATTGCAATTAATAAATTTTTTTTTCACCTTTTCATATTTTTCCTTTTTTTTCTTTATTTGATCATGAAGATGAAGATAAGATGAAGATGAAGATCAAGGTGAAGATTTGACTTCATCAAGAGGCTAGAACCCTCTTGGAATGTAAGTTTTCTTTTTGTCTTTTATTTTCTTAAAATATTTTCTTTTCTTATTTTAGATATTCAAGAGGCTAGAACCCTCTTATTTTAGATTTATTGCTTTGTAGAGTAGATTTACTTTTATGTCTTTATTTTCTTGCATTACTTGCTTGCATTTATTTTATAGTATAGATTTATTTTCTTGCATTATTTTCAAGAGGCTAGAACCCTCTTTGTAATTAGTTTTTATTTTATATTCTCACTTAGAGGCTAGAACCCTCTTTGGGTTTATTTTTATTTTTATTTTCACACTCTCTCAAAAGGCTAGAACCCTCTTTGGAGTTAATCTTTATTTTCTTTTCTTACTTAGAGGCTAGAACCCTCTTTGGAGATAGTTTTATTTTTATTTTCTTTCTCACTCAAAGAGGCTAGCAACCTCTTTGGAGTTAGTTTTATTTTATTCTCTTCCTTTTATTTCTTTCTTTATTTTATTTTCTAAGATGTGGAACTAATTCTTGTAGGAATTCTAAAATGGTATGAAACTAGTTTGATCTCTTTTATAATTTGTGGATTATTCTCTTGTGCTTAAAATGATCATGTTTAGGATAATCAACTAGAGAACTAATTGGTAGAAGAAGAATTTAATAATCTATGCTTATGTTGATTGGTTTGATAGGTTATGCTTTATGAATTCTAGAATTACTATCTAGTTGTTATTCTTTTATGAGTATTAATTTTACTTGGATGATAATTTGATAGGTTATGCTTTCCTTAAGTAGTTTGATAGTCTATGCTTAATAAATCTAAAGTAAAATGTGATTAAAAGGAGAATGGTTCATAATTTATAAGTGAAATTGGCTAGTAGATTCAATTCTAGATTCCTCATATCTCTAATTGAATCCTCCATCTTTACTTTCTTGATTTTTCTCTTTATTCGTAATTTTCATTTAATTGTTTCTTGATTTTATTTTCTTCTATTCTTTCTCCCTCTCAATTTAGTTTTGTTTTTATTTACATATAATCACATCTCTCATATCTCCACAACCACTTTTACCACTCCTAATTGTCACACACACAACTTAAAAACTGATTTTGATTAATTCTCACAACACCTTCTTCGTGGGATTGATAACTTTTTATACTATAACTTGATAGTTGTGCATTTGCAACTTTAGGTACATATTTATTTACCTATCAACCGTATTAACTTTTTTATTGCCTCGGGAATCTGAACTGCCGTTATCAGGGGACAGTTATTTTTCTAACATAAGCAGAGATTGTGTAGCGGAGTGGCATTCTGGTTTACGAGGCTCATTTTGGTCTTTGGGAAGTGTCAGTAGTTTCTCGAGAATCGTACCAGCAGTCCGAATCTCGCACATGGCAGCTACTTCTACCTATTTATATCCTGCCCCTTCGCTGTCTTTTCTTTTTCACAACCCGAGAAGTTCTGTATTGGCGGCAAAATCCCATCTTTCTTCTTCAAAATTATTTGCTGTTCTCCGTTCAATATCTTTGATTATTCTGATGGCATCTGGCAGTCAATCTACAGTTGTTTGTAATGAGACCAGGATCACTCTACTGTGAAAGTTTAAGTTGAAGTTAACCCAATCTAATCTCGAACAGATTGCCAGAGATTTAGATATCCCCTGTTTCTTTGTCTGCCCTAGTGAGAAAGCACGACGTTTATCATCATAGTGGCGATTTGACGCCAGTGTACTACCACCTCCTTGATTTTGACCTTCATTTGCCACTGCATCTGTTCCTCCGTCGGGTGCTTGGAGCTTTGGGGATTTTGCCGGCGCAATTGAAGCCAAACTCCATTGCTTTCCTCATTGGATTCCTCATCATCTATCATAGAGTTCATGTGGAACCAACAATGGGAATTTTAGGTCATCTGCTGTGCGCCAAATCTAGTAAGAGTAAAGGCTACTTCTATTTGCAGACAGTTGGTGGCTATCGACTAGTCTCCAATATCCCCAACACGAATAAGGGATGGAAGGAGAAGTTCTTTTAGTCTTTATCGCTGACCCGATCATGGCCTGTTCCATGTGGCCATAGATGAAGAAGGAGGCCCTAAGGGTGGCATCACTCCTATAGATTGAGAGATTTGAGTTGGAGAAGATCCGGGCTTATAAAGGTTCTCGTCGTAGCGAGAATTCGTTCGACAACACCATGCTCTAAGCTACTGGCATTTCTCATGTTCCTACTACTGAGACGGGCTTAGTGCAGGCCATTTTGCAAGCCTTAGAGCCAGACTCCTTGGAAGTTCCTCAGGCGGGCCCTGCTATGGGACCTAAGAAGCATCCTTGTCTGGAGTTGGCAGAGGAGGAGGCTCAGGCCATTCAAGAGAAGGTGCCCGAGATTGCAGCCTGGCTAAAGGGTTCAAGATTAGCTATAGCTCAGGCTGAAAGGTCTGAAAAGAAGAGGAGGAAAAAGCTAGCCCCGAAGCGACGCCGTCAGACTAAGGGCGGCGCCCAGAGGCTTCTCGTCTTAGATGATGACGAAGCTGAGACAGATTTAGAGTAGGTTGAAGCTACTCCCGGTCAAACTAGTAGGGCTTCGACCTTGCAAACTTTCTAAACCCCTCCACCCAAAGCTATTGAGGTGGAGGGGGAATCCCCGTACCCAGTGGCTGAGACGGAGGCTAGAGGGGCAGATATCCTATCTTTGAATCGATAAGAGTTGAGGTCCCAACTGGCGTGGTGACTGATGCGGGACTATAGGCCGAGTCGATAGAGGGCCTTGGGTCATCCAGGAGACCTGGGAAGGAGCCAACTACTGAGGAGTCGATCACTGAAAAAGAACCGGACTCTCGAGCTGCTTCTCAAGAGGGTCGAGACCAGTAGCCCTCTACCCATCACATCGACGCCTCCTCAGACTTGGGAGAAGATCTGGGAGATCTTGATGGGGCCAGGCAAGGTTCATCCCCCTTATGAGTGGGAGTAATCAACGGAGCACATTTTTGTTCCCCAGCATCGGATGGACACCAGGGGGTCGGTGCTAGAATTCAAGGCCGACCAAGCTATGGTCGTTGAGTAGTTCCTTCTTCCGGGTGATATGACATTTTTTTAGCGGTGCACCCGACGCCGGTCTCCATCATGCTCTCCATGGTTATCTCATATGAGGAGCTCTTTTAGAGTCCGAGTTGTTCCATTGACTTGAGAAATCTTGGGATCTCTTCTACAAGCTCCGGGATAAAATGGAGGCACACAAGAAGGCTCGGGAGGCGGTTGAGCTGTTGGCGACTACCAGGGGAAGCGAGCTTGACGTGCTTAAGAGGATCAAGCGAGGTGGGAGAGTGATCAGATTGCTCGGGATGTGAATATTAAGTTCTTGATCGAAGCTTCCCGACGAAAGGCAACTCATCTCGTAGAGGCTCGAGAAGAGATAAAGGCTCTTCAAGAAGATCTCTCCCATCTCTAACATGACATAAACCTCGCTAAAGAGAAGATCAAGTACCTCAAGTCAGAGGTTCAGGTTGAGATGAGGTAGAGAGATGATGGCTTTGAGCAAGCTTGAGTAGCTCACCTTGATGCCGAAGAGCTAAAGACCAAACTGCAAGATGAGGTGGCTTCGCAAAGTCACTTCGGTAGGAGGCTGCTTGGGTTGCTCGGGAGGCTAAACAACAGCGTGATTCCTTACTTGCTCAAGTCCAAACGCTACAGAGCCAGGTGACCTTCTTGGAGTCGGATGCTCAATAGTTTGAGGTGATCGAGAAGTACTGCAATGGTACTCTTGGAAAAGTGGAGGTTGCCCTTGCTTGTAATGAGGGGTCTGACTACCTCATATCGCAGCTTCCTTCTGAGCTCATGACCCCATCCCGACCGTTACAGGTACCCCTCCCATGTCAATGATTGCCTTGATGCCCTCAAGGATATAGAGAAGGAGGGAGGAGGACTCGCACTGGTGGGCGAAGAGGAAGAAGAAGATGCTTCTAGAGGATCAGGCGAGGACTCAGCTGACGATTCTAGCGAGGTTAGTTGGCCATCTGCAGATGCTCCTAATCCGAACTCCAAGACTACTGTTCCCCTGGGTTCTAAACCAGCCTTTGCCCTGATTACTCTTTCGACGCCCCCTCTGGATTCTGATCCTTAGGGGAATTTTTATATATGTATTTTTTTGCCGAGTCATGTAAAGAGTCTTGTAATATTTTGGATGATAAATACAAAAAGACATTTTTTTGTTGACTCAAATTTTGAGCACTTTGTTCTTGAGTTTTTTTTTTAAATGCTTCAAAAGTATTTCCATTTTGATTGAGTCAGTGATGACGGAGTTGTAAGGGCTCGCTTCATGCCTTGGTTTTACTCTGGAAAGATACCAAGGTCTTTTGTATCTTGGATGAGTTGGTGAAGATCAAGTCGCAAGGGCTTCCTTTGTGCCTTGATTTTACTCTGAAAAGATATTACTCTGAAAAGATGCTAAAGTCTTTCGTGCCTTGGATGAGTCGGTAAAAATTGAGTCGCAAGGGCTTCCTTTGTGCCTTGGTTTTACTCTGAAAAGATACTAAGGTCTTTCGTGCCTTGGACGAGTCGGTGAAAACCAGGTCGCAAGGGCTCCTTTGTGCCTTGGTTTTCCTCTAAAAAGATACCAAGGTCTTTCGTGCCTTGGATGAGTCAATGGAAATTGAATCACAAGGGCTTCCTTCACACCTTGATTTTACTTTTAAAAGATACCAATAGCTTGGTTCGTGCCTTGGGTTTACTCTAAGAAGACACCTAGAGCTTTGGAGTTCTAGGCTGAGCCAATTGAGATCGGGCTTGTAGGAGCTACACATAATTTTAGCAAGAAGCGAAATGTTTTTCATTGATAGGGGGTCTTACAATTACATTTACTGTAAGTATTTCTTAAGATGCTCCATATTCCAGGGATGCTTCAGGACTTCCCCGCTTTGGTTTTGTAGCCAATAGGTTCCCGGGTGGACTTATCTTACGATCTTGTAGGGTCCCTCCTAATTTGTGGTGAGCTTCCCATGGTGAACATTTTTATTGAAAGCCGCTTTGCGGCAGACCAGATCCCTAGACTTGAATCTCCTAGGTCGAACCTGGCCATTATAGTGTAGGGTGATGCATTGCTAGTTAATGATCAGGGATCTGAGTGCTTTCTCTCTTACTTCATCTATGAGATCGAGTCCACTCCTGAGTTCGATCTAATTAGCTTCTTTGTCAAAATGCTTCAAGCGCATGGTCGACATAATACCGACTTCTACTTGGATGACTACCTTCGCTCCAAATGCCAGTCTAAATGGTGTCTCCTCTATGAAGTTCTTATGAGTTGTTTTGTATGACCACAGGATGCCATGAAGTTCATCTAGCCATACACATTTTGCTTCACCCACTCTTTTCTTCAATGCTCACATTTTGGTTCACCCACAATATGCACGTGTTTGCTGCTTCTGCTAAGCCCTTGCATGTGGGGGTGCGCTACTGATGTGAACTTGAGATGGATCTTCCACTCATTGCAAAAGTCGCGGAAACCCCTGCTGTCAAACTGGGTGCTGTTGTCAGTGATGATGGCTATTGGTACACCGAATTCAATGATGACCGACTTCTAGATGAAGTTACAAATGTCTTTTTTGTTGATTCTTGCCAAGGGCTCCACTTCTATCCATTTGGTGAAGTAGTCAATGGCCACCATAATGAACTTACAATGTCTAGATGTTATTGGGAAGGGCCCTAGTAAATCCAGTCCCCATTGGGCGAATGTGATTGGGTTGATCAGAGGTGTGAGCTCAGTTGCTAAAGCTCTCAGGATATTTGCGAAGAGCTGGCAAGCTTTGCATCGAGCTGTGAGCTTCTTCGAATTGTCCAGGATGGTTGGCCAATAGTATCCTTGTTTGATGACTTTTGGACTAGAGTTCTGGCCCCAATGTGGTTCTCACATATGCCTTCATGATTTCTCCGAGGACGTAGCCTAATTCCCTAGGTCGCAGGCATCGAAGGTAGGGTCCTATGCTGCTACTTGTGTAGGAGAGCCTGTACAGTTATTTGCCTATCATGACATAATTTAAGGCATTTCTCTATAGGCTTATGGCTTCTATTCAGTCTTCTGGTAAGATTCCCTCTATTAAGTATTGGATGAGTAGGTCCATCCAGCAGGTCTTCGTCTATTGGTCTAATTGCATGATTGAATTTGATGTTGCTGTGGCAATGCGGGTTGTTTGAGGGTGTCTGTATGTACTGGTCTCCCTCCTACCACCGAGCTCGAGGAGCCCAGCTTGGATAGAGCATCCGTGCGAGCATTGTAAGCTCTCGGAACATACTCGATCTTAAACTCTTTCAACTTATGTAGCAGCTCCTTGACCTTTCCATGTACTTCGCCATCCTATGGTCTTTGGCTTCATAATCTCCTCGTACTTGGTGACAAGTTACAAGTCAGCGATGATGAAGATAGAACTAGCCTTTGCTGCTAAGGCAGCTCTGAGACCGGCCAGAAGGGCTTCGTACTCAGCTTCATTGTTAGAGGCTGGAAAACCGAAGGCGATAGTGTATTCAAAGATTTGCTTCTCTGGGTTGTGCAACACTAATCCAACTCTGCTTCCATTCTCCTGCAATGCGTTGTCTATTTTAAGCACCTACCATGAGGAAAATTCTAGTTAGTCGTAATCGGGGGTCGTGTTCTTCTTGGGTGCGGTCTTCTTTGCTGGCTTCGGAGTCGGGGTTAGAGTTGTGTCCTGAGGTTGTGTATGCGGGTTGTCTTCCAGAGTGGGCAACTCAATAAGAAATCAGTGAGAACCTAGGCTTTGATGGTTATCCTTGGTTTGAACTGAATATAATATTCATTGAGCTCGATGGCTCAGCTTGTCATTCTTCCAGATATGGTCAGATTGTCGAGTGCTTTCTTCAAGGCTGGATTGGTTCAGACTATCACTGTGTGTGCCTGGAAATAAGGTCAGAGCCTCCTAGCTATGGTGATGTGAGCGAAGGTAGCCTTCTCAATGAGGAGGTAGTTGAGTTATGCCGCTTTGAGGATGTGGCTGACATGGTAGACTAATTTCTGCATGTTCTCTTCCTCTCAAACTAGGGCTGAACTGATCGCCTCTATCGAGACAACGAGGTAGATATAGAGCTGCTCTCCCTCTATGGGACTGCTTAGCAGAGGCTTGGTGCTTAGGTATCTCTTGAGGTCGGTGAAAGTATTGTTGTATTCTTCCATCCACTAGATGCTATCTCTAGGCCCTTTATCTCCCCTCAAGACTTTGAAGAATGGCATGCTCCTTTCTACCGACTTGGAGAGGAGTCAACTTAAAGCTACTATCGTCCCATTGAGCTTCTGGATGTCCTTCACCATGCAAGGTTTGGTCATCTCTTCAATCACGGCTATCTTCTCCAGGTTGATTTTGACTCCTCGTTGAGTGATCATAAATCTGAGAAATTTTTCTGATCGGACTCTGAAGGCGCATTTCACCGGATTGAGTTTCATCTGATACTGACGAAGCACCAAAAAAGGCTTTCTCGAGATCTGTAATGTGAGAGTTAGCATGTTTATATTTTACCAGTATATCATCTACATATGCTTCCACGTTGCGACCGGATTGCTCCTTGAAGATTTTGTTGATCTACCTTTGGTACGTAGCTCTTGTATTTCTGAGTTCGAAGGGTATCACTTTGTAACAATAAGTGCCCTAGTCTGTGATGAAGGAGGTCTTCTCCTCGTCATGCTCCGCCATATTTATCTGGTTGTAGTCTGAGAAGGCATCCATGAAGTTGAGCATTTCATGGCATGCACTGCCATTGACGAGTTGGTTGATTCGCGAGAGGGGGAAACTATCCTTTAGACAAGCTTTGTTGAGATCGGTGAAATTGACGCACATCGTCCACTTGCCACTAGCCTTCTTGACCAGCACTATATTTGATAACCATTTCGGGTATTGGACTTCTCGGATGTACCCGGTCTTTAACGACTGGTCAACTTCTTCTGCTACTGCTTGTTGTCTCTCAGGCCCTAAGTATCTATTCTTCTGTTGGACCGGCTTGTAGTATCGGTCGATGCACAGCTCATGGGCCATCACTTCTGGATCTATCTCAGGCATGTCCTTAAGTCCCCAAGTGAAGATGTTTATATTGGCATGGAGGAATTTATTGAGTGCTCCTCATAATGGATTGGGCAATTCTAATCCGCTTTGGACCTTATTGGCTTCGTTCGTGCCGAGCAAAGTTGTATCCAGTTTTTTAACAGGAGTTATCCATTCCCTATCTTTATCCTTCTACAGATATGCTTGGGATTTCTTGGTCGGCAGGGTTTCGAAGATCCCTTTGCCCTTCATGGAGAGCATGTAGCACGATCGGGCCTCCTACTGGTTGCTTTGCTCTACACCGACCCCTTAAGGAGTCAGGAATTTCACCATCTGATGGTATGTAGAAGGCATGACTTGGAAATCATTCAGGGACGACCTCCCCAGGATGATATTGTAGGCTGACTTGACATTCCTGATAATGAACTAGACTTGAACAGTAGGCTGGCGAGGATAATCGCCAATGACCATAGGCAGGGTAACCATGCCCTTAGGTTAGACCGAGTGCCCTGAGAAACTAACTAGAGGACTTGGACATGGCCGCAGCTCTAACTTGTTGATCTTCATCTGTTGGACTGCATCCATCAATAGGACGTTAGCCGAGCTTCCTGTGCCCACCATCATCCTCTTGACTCGGAACCCATTGACTTGGGCAGTGATGATAATAGGGTCATCATGAGGCGTCATTACGCCTTTCAAGTAGGCATTGCTAAAAGTTATGGACTGGTCCACCTTCATCTTCTTCTCACACACATTCACCTTAAGGGCTCGCCATGCATACTTTTTCTGGGCATTATTCGACATCCCTTGATGGTGCCCCTATTGCCAGCTTCCCTTGGTTGGTTCTGACGTTGATCCAGTCAGCGCGACCTTGATCTCCTCCTCTCTGGTCTTTCCTGGTTAGACCATTATTTGCGGTGATTGTAGAGATATTTTGTCAACAACCCTCTACTGATGAGGTCCTCAATGTCCCTCTTTAGGATTTTGTAATTGTCAGTGTCGTGGTCGTGTCTTGGTAGTACCGGCAATATTGTCGAGAATACCTCTTTTGAGGGTTTGAGGTCATGCGTTGGGGAACTTTGATGAGATGTCCCTCCTATTGGATCTGGTACAATATTGAGAGAGGAGCATTGAGGGGAGTGAAGGCCGGCGGGCCTCGTGACATCTCTTCTCTGATCTCTCCTATCATGCCGACCTGATCTGGAATTAGACTCAGGTTGGTCGGATTCGACCTTCTTGTTTCTGGAGAACTCAGCCTTGGAGGCTCCCACTTGGGCAGCCCTCTTATGTAGGCGATTGTCTTCAGTGTTCATGTGTGCCCTGGCCCGGGCCATGACCTGATCGAAGTCAGTGATGGGTTTGATGATGAGTGAGTTTGATAACTTATCGTCGTTTAGACCTGCAGTAACTCCGGCCATCGCCACCATGTTGCCCAGGTCTTTCACTTCTAGCCATTTGGCCTAAAACCTTTTAAAGTAATCTCTTAGGGTTTTGCTTGGCTTCTGTTGAACTATAACAGGAGAGCAGAGGGTACCTTATTTTTTGTGTCCGCCAGGAAATAGTGGACAAACTTCTGGGTGAGTTCTTCATAACTGTGGATGGACCTTTTCTCCAAAGAGTTCCACCATATCTTGGCCATGCCACTGAGTGTGAAGGTGAAAGCTTTGCATATGACCGGCTCAGTTATATGTTGCATGCTCATTAGGTTGAAGAGGTTTTGCGCATGCTCAGCTGGGTCGCTTTCACCTTTATTATTTCTCGATACTGGGCATCTTGAACTTGAGGCATGGTGCGCCCATGATCTCATCGGACAGTGGGGTGTTTCCCCCAATGGCGCCGGCCACTAGATTGAAGGTCAGATCATATCCGGAGGTTCTGTTGGCCGCCGAAGGGTATGCCTAGTTTATTAGAGTTTGGGTCGCATAGGTATATCGTATACCTTGCGATGGGTGCCGTGGAGTACAGCTAGGATCTCGGCTCGAGCTTTTGCATGCGCGCCCTAGTAATGGGGAGGTTGTTGTGGATTAACCTTGAAGTAGGTTTGATGCCCCAACAGTTGGGGGGTCGTCTTCCTGACCCGATCTTCCTCTTCATGTCACTGAAGTTGTTCTTCTGGGAACGGGGTGACGGCTGATGTAGAGGGGTTTTGGAGGCGACTGATAGTTCATTTGCGAAGGAGGCAAGTTGATGCTGGAGTGACTGCGCTATCCTCTGTGAGGTTTCATGCAATTGGGCTTAAGTGACATAGCTGGAACCAAAATATTCCCCCTAAGTGAAGTATGAAATATGAGGGCGATTGGGATCAGCCATTATCTCAATAGAAGAAGAAGTGGCCCCACGGTGGGTGCCAAACTGTTGATGAGAAAAAATTAGTGTGTAGTTTAGGAGAGGTAAGGATGATCTTGGGGTCTCTTAATCTCCTCTAATGGTTCATTGTTTTGAAGGGTATGTTGAACTGTAGCTCCCTACACATAGTAATAGAGGTTAGAGGCCCCAGAGGTTGTTTTCCTCCTGCCTCCCACCTTTTGTACTCTCTTCCTTCTCTTTCTCATCGCCTCTCCTCCACATCTTTCTACTTATCGTTCTTTATCCTCCTCCACCTCTATCTTTCCTCCTGCCTCCCACCTTTTGTACTCTCTTCCTTCTCTTTCTCATCGCCTCTCCTCCACATCTTTCTACTTATCGTTCTTTATCCTCCTCCACCTCTATCTTTCCTCCTGCCTCCCACCTTTTGTACTCTCTTCCTTCTCTTTCTCATCGCCTCTCCTCCACATCTTTCTACTTATCGTTCTTTATCCTCCTCCACCTCTATCTTTCCTCCTGCCTCCCACCTTTTGTACTCTCTTCCTTCTCTTTCTCATCGCCTCTCCTCCACATCTTTCTACTTATCGTTCTTTATCCTCCTCCACCTCTATCTTTCCTCCTGCCTCCCACCTTTTGTACTCTCTTCCTTCTCTTTCTCATCGCCTCTCCTCCACATCTTTCTACTTATCGTTCTTTATCCTCCTCCACCTCTATCTTTCCTCCTGCCTCCCACCTTTTGTACTCTCTTCCTTCTCTTTCTCATCGCCTCTCCTCCACATCTTTCTACTTATCGTTCTTTATCCTCCTCCACCTCTATCTTTCCTCCTGCCTCCCACCTTTTGTACTCTCTTCCTTCTCTTTCTCATCGCCTCTCCTCCACATCTTTCTACTTATCGTTCTTTATCCTCCTCCACCTCTATCTTTCCTCCTGCCTCCCACCTTTTGTACTCTCTTCCTTCTCTTTCTCATCGCCTCTCCTCCACATCTTTCTACTTATCGTTCTTTATCCTCCTCCACCTCTATCTTTCCTCCTGCCTCCCACCTTTTGTACTCTCTTCCTTCTCTTTCTCATCGCCTCTCCTCCACATCTTTCTACTTATCGTTCTTTATCCTCCTCCACCTCTATCTTTCCTCCTGCCTCCCACCTTTTGTACTCTCTTCCTTCTCTTTCTCATCGCCTCTCCTCCACATCTTTCTACTTATCGTTCTTTATCCTCCTCCACCTCTATCTTTCCTCCTGCCTCCCACCTTTTGTACTCTCTTCCTTCTCTTTCTCATCGCCTCTCCTCCACATCTTTCTACTTATCCGTTCTTTATCCTCCTCCACCTCTATCTTTCCTCCTGCCTCCCACCTTTTGTACTCTCTTCCTTCTCTTTCTCATCGCCTCTCCTCCACATCTTTCTACTTATCCGTTCTTTATCCTCCTCCACCTCTATCTTTCCTCCTGCCTCCCACCTTTTTGTACTCTCTTCCTTCTCTTTCTCATCTGCCTCTCCTCCACATCCTCATCCTCTCCTGTGTCTCTTCCTTCTTCTCTATAGGCCATTTTCCTCTGGCCCCTCTTTTCTCTCCGCCATCTCTCCTCCTCCGATCTTTTCTTCACTATTTTTTATTATACTTCAACCTTGACTTTGTTAAAAAGATAAAAAGAACAAAAAATAAAAAGACATTTAATGCACATGATCTGCAGCAAATAAAAGTGTTACCTTTTTTTATTTCATGCAGATTAATGATATTAAATCGCCTATCCTATTACAGCGTTGTTGTTTGTAATATTTTTTTTTCATAAAATTGTCAAGGGAGTTGACGACAAAACAAAGGAGGAGAGATATACAGTGGGGAAGAGAGAGGTAGTGGTTAAGAAAGGAGAAGAAAAAGAAAGAGTTGTTATCTTGTATGTTTTATCCAAAAATATTGTCTTTGTTCATAAAGTCACTGCATTTGTTTACTAAATTGTTGCATTTTTCATTTCTCAAATATATGCTATGAATTTGTTTACATTTTTTTATATAAAATTGTTAATTTTTTTACATAACATGTTACCATAGTTCATAAAATATCATCTATTTCACATAATATGTTACGTTTATTTTTAAATTGTTACTTTTCTTTATAAAAATATAATCAATATTGATTAAACTGCTACCTTTTTGTTTGTCCAAGTCTATATTTTAAAATATTATTTTTATTCATATATTATTATATTTGTTTATAAATAAGTTGCTTCATTAATAAAACTTGATAAAATCTTTCATAAAATAGATATCTATGTTCATAATATTATTACATGTATATATTAAAATACTACCTTTTTCATGTAGACTAATACTATAAAATTTCATATTAGTTGATAAGTGGGATGAGATTATGATGTTGCATTACATAGGTATTTATAATATTCAAAAGATAATTGTAGACTCAAGATATTAAACACAAAAGACTCTTCAATTTGGTAAAGTAAAGCCCAGTGAAAACTCTCCATGAATTTTTTGTTTGTACATAGATAGTAACTTTAAGTTTAGTATCCGACCTAGAAAACGAAGAAGAAGGAAGAGAGCGGCAGCCAGGGGGGAGGGGGAGTAGCAAAGGAAGAATAGGAGACGAAGGACATTGAGGATAGATGAAGAAGAAGAAAAAGAAGAGACAAGAGAGGAGGAGAGGTAATGGTAGAAGAGGATGATAGATGAAGGATAAAAAGAAAGAGAGGGAGGAGAAGGAGGAGGGGAGATAGTGGAGGAGAGGCGGCGACATTGAAAGAGAAGTAATGATGAGAAAAAAGATAACGGTGGAAGAGGATGAGAGAAGGAAAGAGATGAGAGAGGTGAGAGATGAGAAAAGTTATAGGTTCATGGAAGAAATGAGAAAGAAAAATAATAAAGCAGAGAGAGACAAAAAAATATAAAAAGTAGAGAAAATGAGAAAGGAAGAGGGATGTGAGAGAGAAGTTCATGGGTTCATAGAAGATATGAGAAGAGAACCAAAAAAAAGGGAAAAAAGAATGAAGAAGAAGAGTGTATTTTTAAAAATTTTAAAAAGATCACATAGGGTAGGGGGTCTTTTGAATTGTTTCTTGGGTTGAAGGTGTTTTTTTCAGATGGCCCAAAAAGGTTGAGGTGTTTTTTTATTAGATTCTTAATGGTAAGGCCACAGTGCAATTTTCCCTAAAATAAAATAGGAAAGGTGATATATGATACCAACTTAGACACAAATTAGGATTTTTTTCTTATATTCTCAATTTGATGTATATGTGATCTTAATTCCTAACAACCTTAGCACCTAACACCACTAAGTTTATTTTTATTTCCTCATCTTGTTTAAGTATTTACAGCTAGACCTATCTCCCCTTACACATCAAATCCAACCCACCTCCAGCAATAGCTGATGACCATTGGTCATTACATTCGACGATCACAAAACACCACCTCTGATCATCTCCAACAGTTGTTAAATATCACTTGAGTGCATCTTTGACGACCTCCAGCTATTATCTTTTTTTTTCTTTCTTTCTTTTTTTTCGAATAGAGTGGAGGGGGATTTAACTGACAATTATGATGTAGACCAATTTGATATAACTTCTTCAATTTGTAAAGTAACATATTTTGGGACTTATTTTGAAAGAAAAAGAACTGGGTGACTGATACTAGAAATAACTACTATTAGGATTAAAACTTGTTGATGTCTTGGTTATCAAACAGCGGAATTAGCGAATAATCCTGAGTCTTAGCGACGGAGCTTAGGGACGATGTGAGTGAAGTGGGTTCACTCATCTCCTTTGAGAGCTGTATAGAAGAGCTGCACAATAACACTCGTTAGAGGGCCGGAGTTGGGTTCACCGGTGATTCCTCCGACGATCAAGTCAGTATTTGAGCTTGAGTGGAGAAGAAGCCAATGAACTACTAAGTTCTAGGTATACAGAAGTTGCATACCTGTGGCCCCAAAGGGAGCCTCCTCTGATCAGTGGGTGGTGAGCTCATATATATACTGTTGAGAGGGGTAGAAGTGTAACTTCGGCCGAGTCCTAGACAGGCATCTGAGTCGATAGAGCTTGACAGGTGTCGGCCGTTAAAGAGGGTGAGTCATCCAGGCATTTAATATGGGGATGACGGCTGGTGTTTAGTGCTGACTAGGCCCAATAAGTCACAGAGACTATGGGGGTTGTAGAAATGATGACTTTGTCAGAGCAGTTAATACGAGGGTGGTAGGCTATCGACGAGGGGTTTGAGGAAACTACCGCCTCTCCAGCCATTTGGTCGAGGGCCAGCAATCACCACCTCTCTAGCCGGGTACGCGAGATGTCGGCTAGAATAGTATGCCAAGTGCAGATGCCCGCGGACTCGGTCTAGTGAATTGGTCGACAAGTACCGCCTTTTCACTCGGCCACGCAAGTTGTCGGCCTATCGAGTCAGTCATGGGAGCAGCCTAAGTCATCTGAGCTCTAAACACGTCTGATTAGGCGTGGAGCGAGACACGTGTTGGCTTCCCAGGAGGATTAACACTTAGCTTATTTGGTGGCAATAACAGTGGGCCCCTTCCACTTGAACTCGGCTGGCCAAGTACTGATAGAAGTTTAAACAATTGTCGGTTAGCGATTTTCGAGGAGCATTTATGAAGGACATGATGGATCGCTGTTGAAGTGACCCTTTGACATCAGCGGGTATGAGGCGCCATCATCACTTTGACTTCCGAGCTAAGCAGCTTTTGATTGGAGGGTAACGCTCTGCTTACCATGCGGTCTGTTTGGGTTTCGAATGGTAGTGCGCCTTGGTTTGAACTTCCGACTCAAAGACCGAATGGTAGTGCGCCTCATCTTTGGTACAATGACATGCATTGGTTTTACCCTAAAAAGGTACCAAGGTCTTTGAGTCAGAGCCGACTGAATGGTAGTACGCCTTGGTTTTACCCTTAATAGGTACCAAGGTTTTTGGGTCGATGACGTGCCTTGGTTTTACCCTAAAAAGGTACCAAGGTCTTTGAGTTGGAGTCGACCGATGGGATGGCTCGGCTTCGTGCCTTGGGTTTACTCGCAGTGACACCAAGGTCTTTGGGTACGTGCCTTGGGCTTAGGAAGATGCCAGGGTCTTTTTGTCGATGATGTGCCTTGGTATTACCCTGAATAGGAACCAAGGTCTTTGAGTCAGAGCCGACCAAATGGTAGTGCATCTTGGTTTTACCCTGAATAGGTACCAAGGTATTTGGGTCGATGAAGTGCCTTGGTTTTACCCTAAAAAGGTACCATGGTCTTTGAGTCGGAGTCAACCGATGGGACGGCTCGGATTCATGCCTTGGGTTTACTCGCAATGACACCAAGGTCTTTAGGTACGTGCCTTGGGCTTAGGAAGATGCCGTGGTCTTTTGTCGATGATGTGCCTTGGTATTACCCTGAATAGGAACCAAGGTCTTTGAGTCAGAGCCGACCAAATGGTAGTGCATCTTGGTTTTACCCTGAATAGGTACCAAGGTATTTGGGTCGATGAAGTGCCTTGGTTTTACCCTAAAAAGGTACCATGGTCTTTGAGTCGGAGTCAACCGATGGGACGGCTCGGATTCATGCCTTGGGTTTACTCGCAATGACACCAAGGTCTTTAGGTACGTGCCTTGGGCTTAGGAAGATGCCAAAGTCTTTTTGTCGATGACGTGCCTTGGTATTACCCTAAATAGGAACTAAAGTCTTTGGTACGTTCCTTGGGCTTAGGAAGATGCCAAGGTCTTTTTGTACGTGCCTTGGGCTTAGGAAGATGCCAAGGTCTTTGGAGTCGGCTTCGACCGAGTTGACGACGTGCCTTGATTTTATCCCTAAAGGGTACCAAGGTCTTTTGCCGGAGTCGACATCAAGATTATTGGCAGAAGTAGGCCAAGTCGATGGAGATCGAACAGTAGAAGCTGGCTTTCTAGCTTCTCAGTACGGCAGCTTCTGATCTCCAAGTTTGGCACAAGGGGTCGTCCGCTCTCTTGTAAAAAAGAGGTGAAGGGGCCCCACGATGGGCACCAAACTGTTGATGTCTTGGTTATAAAACAGTGGGATTAGCAAATAATCCTGAGTCTTAGTGACAGAGCTTAGGGACGATGTGAGTGAAGTGGGTTCACTCATCTCCTTTGAGAGCTGTATAGAAGAGCTGCACAATAACACTCGTTAGAGGGCAGGAGTTGGGTTCTCCAGTGATTCCTCCGACGATCAAGTCAGTATTTGAGCTTGAGTGGAGAAGAAGCCAATGAACTAATAAGTTCTAGGTATACATAAGTTGCATACATGTGGCCCCAAAGGGAGCCTCCTCTGATCAGTGGGTGGTGAGTTCATATATATATACTGTTGAGAGGGGTAGAAGTGTAACTTCGGCCGAGTTCTAGATAGGCTGCTGAGTCGATAGAGCTTGACAGCTGTCGGCCGTTGAAGAGGGTGAGTCATCCAGGCATTTAATATGGGGATGATGGCTGGTGTTTAGTGCTGATTAGGCCCAATAAGTCACAGAGACTATGGGGCCTGTAGAAATGACGACTTTGTCAGAGCAGTTAATGCGAGGATGGTCGGCTGTCGGCGAGGGGTTCGAGGAAACTACCGCCTCTCCAGCTGTCTGGTCGAGGGTCGGCAATCACCGTCTCTCTAGCCGGGTACGCGAGATGTTGGCTGGAATAGTAGGCCGAGTGCAGATGCTCGTGGACTCGGTCTAGTGAGTTGGCCGATAAGTACCGCCTTTTCACTCGACCACGCAAGTTGTCGGCCTATCGAGTCGGTCATTGGAGCAGTCTTTAGTCGTCTGGGCTCTGAACACGTAGCCTGAGTCGTCTGGGCTCTGAACACGTCTGATTAGGCGTGGAGCGGGACACGTGTTGGCTTCCCAGGAGGATTAACACTTATACCTTACTTGGTGGCAATAACAAAACTGAAAGATTTTCAGGAGCTCTTATACCAACATCATTTGCAGCAAGGATAATGATTCTGCTATATGCAATATTTATTTATTTATTTATTTATTTATTTATTGAGAACCAGGTGGCATACACCACACCAATAAAAGTAGGTCTCGTAGCATAACAAATGTTGTTTAATTCCATCACCTTTATATTTGCATGTGATTTTTGCCACATGGCCTACTTCTATTGGTGTGGTGTATGCCACATTGCTACTCAGTGAGCACCTAAGAATTTTTCAAATTTTCCTTGCTTTGGTTACATATTTTAATTTCATTGCATTAATGATGTATCAAACAGATGTCTATTCTTAGACTCATAGACTATCTTTTTAAGTCCACAATTAATGCAATGGACCAAGACCACCAGATATTTTCTCTTGGCATCTACTTCTACCATTCACAATGAATAAAAGAAAATCTCTTGAAAAGCTACAATTGAAAAGTTGAAGCCAAAACACCTTATTTAGGGCGGTTGCAACTTGTTCATTTTTGTGGATTTGCAAGTGTTTATTTCGTTACAAATGGTTATTTGCAGTAGTAACCATAGCTGCAGAATCCTTTCAGTTGCAACTTTTAACTTGCAATAAAAATTGATTACAAGTCAACTTGCAATCAAAATGAACCACAAATCCTCTTAAGATGCAAACTATGGTTGCAATACATCCAAAACAGAAACTTTAAGATTTCAAAAATCTAAAAAGTTTAGCGAAACATTAAAAATCTAAAAATGTATAAAAATTTTAAGATTTATAAATTTTATTAAAATTTTAAAATATTGGTAAAATACAAAAATATAAAAAGTAAAATATAAAATTCTAAAAATTAATAGATATAATATGTATAGTTTCAAAAATTATAGATACAGTTTCAAAAATTAAAAACTTAAAATTCTTAGTTTTTCCGTTTTAAAAGAGTGTTAAGTTTAAAACTAATTGTTACTTTGTCAAATGGAAGGCATTAAAACTATAAAACTTAGAAAGTACATATTTTTCAAAAGAATCAATTTTTAAAATTTTAATATTCAATATATATTATTTTAGAAAAATAAATGTAAAATTTAAAAGTTCAATTTTATTTCAAAATTTTTAAGAAACATATTTTTGAAATACAAAATATGAAATCTATAATATAATGTAAAAATAAAAATTTCCCCAAAAAATTAAGAAATATTGTGCTTATATACATTACGAAAAATCTTAATTTCTCAACAGCTAATTATTCCCCTAACTTGCTCACACAAATGCAACATCCAATTCGTTGTCAATACCTCCTATCAAAGAGATTCTCTTATCGAGGAATCTATACTGGTAACAGAGAAGCCACATAATAACCAACAAAACTAAGAAAAATGAACTAGAACCAACTTTAGTAACTAATCAAACAAGTAGCATACATCACAACTTAAACTAAAAACACAAACACTTAGAAGACACGAAATCAGGGCACATCAACCCCCACATTCACAATAAAAGCTAACATATTGGGATTATTTCAAACCCATGCTAAGTTGCATCAGTGGCCATTGACCATTGTGCCGTTGGTGGCTGAGCTCGATTTGCTAGCTGAACCCTTCTTAGCATAGAACCTTCGGTACTTAGAGTCAACGTGGGTGAGATAGAATGTTCCAGGGGTCAGTAAACTTGTGTCTTTTGTCGTGATGAAATCCTTGGCTCCATATCGGTGCTCCATCAGCTTCATTGTTTCAACAAACTTTTCTGGTGGAAACTGGGAGGGAAAAAACACAACCAAAAATATGAAATATTACAACAATAAGATGAGAACATTACAACTTAGATACTCAGTCATTCATAAACGACAACCACAGTCATATAAGCTGGGGTCAGAACAAATTGTTATTGATTAGTGTGAAACAGTATTGTTAATCAAGAAACCAAATTAATATGTGTAAGTTCATGATAAACTTTTGAATGTCTTTTTACATCTATTTATCTGCTGCCACCAGATCTTTTCTATAAGCAAGAAATTACATCCTATGGACGTAGGAAACCTGGCAGAAGAACAAGAAGGAACCTTTTTTTCATGGTAGAAAGAGTTTATAATGGGGGACCTCCTGTCAAATTTATGCTCACTGGTCAAAGATACATGCACCCAAGTGCATGTGCAGCAGGGGAATTGAGTTTCTAGACATAGATATCATTTTAGCACAATAAGATGTACTTGTTCTTAGAAATATCCTTCTGTAATAAGCATTTTGCAGAACTTCCAAAGTAAACTCTGTCCCAAGCTTTCTAGTACAGAATAATTTGTTAACATCACCAACGGCTAACGACTCTGACACCCATCTTCGATAGAGAAAAAAAATTAAGAGGGTGGGTGGGTGGGTGGGTGGTGTGTTTTATTTTATTTTATTTATTTTTTGGGTAGGAGAGAGGGGGGTTGGGGGTGTAGGGGGTATCAGTGTGTTTGAACTTTAAACCATCTCTTGAATGCCCAAAGTGTCCTACGCACTAACTGTAGTAAGGATGTTCTGGTATCCCAACTGACTAAAACATGGTCATATAATCCAACTGTGGGGTTGTTCACTTCATTGATTTAGGGGGTGTTTGGCAACTTGAAAGTCAATTGAAATGGTGGAAGTCACTTTTTTTGAAAGTGACAAAATGTATCCACGTCAGTATACAAGTGAAATACATTGTTTGTTTGCAAAACAAATTATTGTTGAAACTAGAAAATTAAAAGATGATGTGGCATTATCCTTTTATTTAAAAACTTTCAAATCCTTTTCAAAGTAGTTACATAACTCTCTTCACCTGCTAGCTTTTTTTTTCTTCTTTTTTAAATTTTTTTTGAAAATGCAGACATCATCAATTTTATTTCAGAAACATTGTTCCCAATACATTTTTCTTCAAGAAAAATAGATAAGAGAGTGCATAAATGATGCAAAAATCCTTAAACTAACCTGAAATCTTAAAAGATTGCTGCTACTCCAGTTTGACCCAACAAAAGATGTAGAGAAAAAAATATGAAGCACTGGTATAAATAGGTGACTTCTAGAGAAAGAAGACGGAGGGAATAAAACCTAATGGAGGGAAAAAGAAAAAAAAAGTTACGTGGGATGAGAAGAGAGGCGGGAGGATAAGAAAATTTTGGGAAGAGGTGGAAGCAAATAAAAAATATCCGATTAAAGAGGCTTGAAAATATTAACAAATACGGTATTTTTAATTAGAGTGGTCCCCACTTTTCTCATTTTCACATGACTTCGGAACTTTTTTGGGGGAACTAAAATATGTATTAAATATGACGTGGATTCAATTTAACATTTCACTTTCAAAATCACTTTCAATTAAACAAACACCTAAAGTGCTAAATACATCTCACTTTCACACTTTCACCTTTCACTTTCATAGAAACAAACACCCCCTTAGTGAATTGCAGAGAAACTTATCGGTGACTTATTTTAATGTTTATCTAATCTGTTTTCATTTTTCGGGCAAATAGCTTAAAGTCCTCCTGTCTACTCCACATTGACTGGTAATAGAAGAGATTCAAACAAGAGTAGGATCCTTTTCCAGTCATGGCATCAAGGACACAGCGGATATAGCTACTAGCCCACTACCTTATTTCTATTGTTTTATTTTGTCAATAAATTCTAATAGGTAGTATTCAATCTAATATGGGTTCAGATTGAATACGTTTACTGCCACGTTACATTAGATAGAACAAAGGAACAAAGGAACAACCAAGAAAAAGAGTTCAACAGTTAATTTCAGTCGTTTCTTACATTAACTAGGAAAATACACAAAACTGTTACCCTATACTTTATCAAGATTTAATTGTAACAATGGTGTCACATATAAGCACAAGTATGTATCCTAAACATTGCAGATATTTCGGAAAATATACCATCATGCATATCATATCCATATTTTAAACTAGTGAATACTAGACATCCATATTCTCAATTAAAAAAAAGAAAAAGAAAACAGGCAATATGATCAGTTAAATTTACATAATAAAAAATATAACCATTTATGTCGAACATAAGGAAGAGCCCACAGTCACAAATTCGCAATTCCGAAATAATCAGTGAGAATAAAAAGTTAACTTCTGCTACGATATGGAGCCGGAAACTATTTTGCAATAGTTTTGCTAATGTATGTAGTCAATATGTAACTACTGCAATAAGTTATTGAGCTTTTGCCTGTAATGATATATGGCTGCTAGTTGTTAGAGTGGGAGACACATGGTTATTAGGCACAGACGTGAATCCCAGAACAGAATAAATTAATTTGGTTGAAAGTTACATAACAGTGAATATTTTGCAATTTTTTGCAAATGAAAGTAAAAATCAATGAGTTACAACCAGTCTATTTCACCTGTTTGTGAAATCTGTTACTATGGTCAATGGTGCAGTCCACATACATGGTTTTTCAACAACCTTGGGCAGCAAGTTTAAATTTTTATCTTCTAAATCCTAATAGTGAGATAAAAGATGTATTCCTCATTTCTTCTTTATTTTAAAACACTGTTCAAACCAAAACTACATTAATCTGTAGAAAAAAGTCTCATATATCATACAAACAAAATTTACCGTTTTCCTTTTAAATTCTAACAAAATTCTTCTTTGATTTCTAAGGTTCTGCAAAAGTTATCAACTGAAACATCAATTCATTGATAAAATGAATCTAACTCCAGTAACGTAGCTTGCTAAGTTTTTTAAAACATCATATATAATTATTTGAGAAACTTTTAACTGTGTCTGACTTGCAAAAAAGTAACAGGAGACATACCACATGTCTAGAGTCTAGCTTCCCATTGACATTCATCACACTAGCAATATTTGATACCGTGAAGGGATGCTGACCATCTCGGATCTTAAATGAGAACATTGTAGAAGATAAACCACTACCATATGAGAACATAACAATCCGCTGACCAACCTGACGATCATCAAAGCTATTAGTATTTGAGGAGAAACTTTTAATTTAGAAAAATGTCACATAAAAATAAATAAGAGATTCACCAGAGTGCTATGCTTATTGTGAAGAACAGATACAAAGGCTGCATAGAGCGATGCAGTATACATGTTTCCAACTTGTTTTGGTACCAAAGTAGTCGGTTGAACCTTCTCATCATACAAGTTCTTTGCAACTTGTTGAGAAGCCTGTGCATTACATTCGATGGATCAATAACTGAAACAAATTTCCCATGAGAAAATGACTGGAAAACTACATTAGTTTAATGAATAACCTTTTCAAGGTCACGGTTCTGATAGCTTTCATCACCAGACAAGGACGAAAATGGCTCTAGTTTTTCTCTTGCTTCCTTCGCGACAGAGCTAATGGAAATAATAAAAAAGGTGGAACGAAAACGTTTCAGTCTTTGTAGTGAACATCTGATAGAAGAGCTTGCACCAAGAATCTAGAGAACTAAAAGAATTATAACTTGGCTCGATCATACAAAATGGTTGGGAAAATCCGAAACCAATCCTTTAGAAAAGTTGCTTCAATATATAATATAAATTAAATTTAAAAAAATTAGTACTGCTCTGAAAACAAAAGGTAAGTCACACACAGTAGTTGCATTCTAATGTATATATCACATAGATTATCCTCTAACAACTAGATAGAGGCTTTCCAAAAAGCACAATTTTGCTACCAAAACTTATAGAAATAAAGTGGGCAAATATACTTTCTCAATGCTGACATTTATCAGCAAGTCGTATACTGATACATTAGAGTGTTGGTGTTGATTTACTAGACTAAATAAACTGTAAGTTTTCATCACTCAAAACACTCCCAGATAACAAACTGCAGATTATGTAAACAATTTATACACAAAAAAGTGATGGGCGGTGTTTAGTGGGTCCCAATTAAAGAAGATTCAGGCAAGGAAAAAGGAGATGTAACAAGGATAAACTGCGTTAAATTGCTGGGAAAACATAAATTGTGAACTTAAGGATCGTACGCGAGGATTTCTAACATCGATATCTATCCTGGATGCAGAATCTTCCTTCCCTCCCTCCCCCCCCCCACCCCCTTCCTCTCTCTCTCTCTCACTCACACTCATACACTTGTACGCACGCACCCACCCTCCCACCACACACACATACACAAGAAGAACAGAAATTTAGGGTATTAAAATACTTTAGGTTTGTAATGTGGACTTGATTATGAAATGATATATACAAAAAAGAGGTCTTCATCTTCATTCTATCAGGGCTTGAAATGCTCAACCAAAAATTTAACATTGTGGTGATGTCACGGTTTCTTTTAACTGAAAACATGTACCATACCTTTCCTGCAACAATGGTGTGAAACATGTACAAACTCAGGTTTCTGTAGTTATGTTAGTATATATATGTATCACTTCCATAAGAACTTGGTCAAGGGCAGTATGTGCACCACTATCACATGCAATGATTGTTCCGGATTTGCAGTTTGAAATCTGTAAATAGAATTAGCTTTCTATCCCAAATGCAGGAAAGAACTGGTAGCTATGCGGCATGCATATTTTCAGCTATTTGTCACAAAAACGACAAGGTATAATTTATGTACAACAGTGCAAGTGAACTATTCAGTGCATATCAGAACTATACAGGGACAATTTGGATGTGTTCGCCATGGAAAATTGTGGAAGTTGTGGAAGGATTTATGAGATAAATTCATGTGACAAACAGGTTTGCTTCAGGTAAATGCGGAAAAAAAAGTTCATGCCACACTTAGAAAGTTCATCAACAACTAATGAAAAATATGTGGAGCAATATACAAAGTGGCAGCATATTGACATATGATTAACTAGTCAAAGGGGAAAGTGAGAAAGGAGTCCTTAGATTGTTATATTTCACTTCACATAATATATGACCAGACTATGGTAACTTCATGTCGAAGATAAGTTTATAGCATGATAAATTTTGCAGCTTCACGGGTTTACCGTTGCAGGCCACCAAGTGCTAGTTAGATTTTTGTATGCATTACTTGCTCTGCAGAAAAACGTTCATGCTCCGTGATTGTTCAGATAAAACATATTCTCATATCATATGATCTCTGGTTTTTTTCTTAGTTCAAAGAAGCATATAAACAACATAATCTGTCACTCTTCTGTATCCACTCATCCTGTGAAGTTCCCCATTAACATTTAAAGATCTATCTACCAACAAAAACTAGTTATCTCCTTTTTAAACTAAACAGACTGGTTTATCGCACTCCAAATGGCTAAATGAATCAATTAGAGTTAATTGATCTTCTGAAATTCTAACCTAGAAAATCTTTGTTAAAGACAATGAGAACCGCGGAGCCCACATTGAGACAATGTCATGAGTTATAAACATTGACGAATTACTCAAAACTGATATTATGCACACTAAACATAAGATGTAAGCACCTGGAATTACGCAAAAAGTCATTGAAGTACAACCGAGCAAAACTTTTCTGCACGAGCTGCATAACAATGAATAAGAAATATTAACAGCAGATCATTCATTAAGTGTATCAAATCACATATGCTAAAGCATATTCAACAGAGGGTTGACCTAAAATCACATGCATACCTTGTTGTAAGGAGAATGAAATACAAAATAATCTGCATCAGTTATTGAAAACTGTTTTCCCTCAAATTTCTCATACCTGATAACATGAATAAATTGTTAGTAGAATGATGGTAGGGAAACGGCTACTCTAAAACAAGACATCAGATAAATGTTGATTAACACTTACTTGCTACAAAAATGTTTATAGCATAAATCAACCGCCATGAGATAGCATGTTTGTGATAGTTTCCCATCAACAACCTATCAAAAAAGTTATAATGAATATAGAAGCTAGATAACTATAAAGAAGTTGAAAAAAGTCACAAGAATTCACTTCCAACAATAATATTTAAGACCCAAGAAATGGACTTTCCCTATCTTATTCTCTCAAAAAATTAGGGCCTAGTTGTTTGATCCTATGAGTCAGACACTTCCAGTCACAAGAGTGGCTGTAGCTTTTCCACAGTAATAAATTATTTCACTAATATTTTCCATACTCCAAAAAAAGATTTACCCAGGAAAAGGAAAAAAAATAGGATGAAGAAACAAACCGGATATTCACTTGCTAGATCGGGCTTGTAAAAATCATAAACATGAGACATGTGAGTCCCTCGGTATTTGCTCTCAAAAGCAATTGGTGCATTTGGCCCAATCAACATTGCAATAGCAGCTGCACCGCCTGTTGGTCGAGCTGGGCCTTCTGCATAAACCTAATACAGAAGAACAAGTTATATCATTCATGGACTGCAATAAGAAAAATACATGAAGAATAAAACAAATATCTGACGATCACATATTCGAGTGATGGAAGAGGGCAATGTCTTAATTGTACTTTGGACCCACAACTTTCGTATACATTTAGGATATTTTCATTATTAATAGCAAGCTAGGAAATTTCGCTGTCATATAGCCAGAGTAGTTGGTTTAGTATAGACCAAGAATTGCAAGTTCAATCAATGAAAAACAGCCATGTCACCAACTGGGAAGGTATTGATATGATACCGCACTGTCTGTACAAACGACGAGTCCATAACGTCCATCCCACGAGTTACTCTCCACCCAATTTACACAGTTGAACAACGCAGCTGTTCCCCCATAGCATGCATTTGTTGAATCAACTCCTTCGATATCGGTATTGCCACTTTCCTGTATATTCATGTAAAAGTAGGCTCAAACCATAGACAAGTAAAAGAAGATGACTAGTATGTAAAATACAAGGTTATATGTTTATCCCGCCTTTATACAATAAACAGAAATTGGCGGTATTCCTAAAGGCAGAAAAAATCAGCACGTGTCATCCAGAAAACTGACATGTGTCCACCTTATCCAATCAAAAGGTGACATATGGACATGTAATCTTACATTCATTTAAGAATCCTCATCAAATCAGAACTATCCATAATTAGAAAATTCTAATTATAATCAAATATTTGATAATCCTAATCAAGTAATAAGTATTCATAATTAAAATATATAGTTTCAATTACTATTAGCCTTACATCTCAAAATATTGCCATGTGTCCCTCAATTTTTTAAAGGCTAAATTTCACTAAGCCTCCAATAAATTTGGAATTTCACTAAGCCTCCAATAAATTTGGAATTTCACTAAGCCTCCAATAAATTTGGGCATGTTGCAACCCCCAAAAAATTTTGAAACTCTCACTAAACACGCAATAATAATCCTTTCTTTATATTACATATAAAGAGAGATTGGTGTTTTACCATTAACCTCACATCAAAAAAAATTTCCATGTGACCTTCCTTAATTCTTTAAAGGGTAAATTTCACTAAACCATCAATAAGTTAGTTTGGCAATAAGGCTCCAAAGTTTTGAAACCCCCTAGTAAGTTGGGGTGCTTTCAAAAAACCCCTTAAAATTTTTGATTTTTTGCACTTAACCCTCATAATGACGTTACTCCATAATATTATACTAACAAGCATTATCCCTCAAGGCCAATATATACCTCTCAAATCATTCCTATTTGTAGATTAACCTCTAAAATTACAAATAGTCATTGAATAATATAAAAATTACAAATAAACCTCTAAAAATATGAAATTACAAACAACACCATTTAAATTCCAAAATTATAGATAACCCCTGAAAAATTTGGAAACTACAAATAAATATCTGAAAAATATAAAAATTATAAACAACACCCTTATAGATCAGAAAAATACAAACAACCCCACTAAAATCTAAAATGCAAAAGCCCTTTAAGAAATCTAACAATTTCAAGCAAATCCTAAAAGTTTGAAAAGTACTAACCACCCGAAAATTTTGAATATTACAAATAGCTCTCTGCAAAAGCTAAAAAATTTTAAACAACCCCTTTTAAAATTCAAAAATTACAAATAATCTCCTGAAAAATCCAAAACTTACATATAAAACCCTGAAAATTATAAACAGTGATTATTGGGGGTTTTCTACCAAAAGTTATTAGGGGCTAAGTGATAAAACTAAGAACTTATTGGGTGTTTTCTGCCATAGTTTATTACGGAGGGGGGGGGGTATTTTGGTCGAACGACAGATGAACCAATGATGTTAATTTCAAAGTTTTCTGCCAAAAGTTATTGGGGGTTCCGATAGAGTTCCGAAGGTATTGGGGGTATAGTGCCAAACACCAAACTTATTGAGGGTTTAGTGAGATTTACCTATATTTCAATTTTTATAGAGATGGACGATTAGTGGTTATATATGAAGACTGTATATCTATTGAAGAATTGATTAGTGGTTACTATTTTGACAACATATCTTGGCTATCAAATTAAGATGACATTGAAATCCTAAATAGACAGGAGAATCAAGTGAAATGCATCATAAATAAAAAATATAGACTTGCTATTCTGTGAGCGGAAAAAGTTTAAAGAACATATTGAACTTCATAAAGGGTAGATATGAAAAAAATTGATTTAAATCCCTTTAAAAGAGATTTGTAGTTTACTATTAGTCTTGCATCTCAAAAACATGTCACGTATCCCTCCCTAATTTTGAATTTAAAATTTTAAAATAAAATATTCACTCACTTATTCAGTGAGCTAACGTTTTCTTATTTTTTCTTTTTAACTTTAGAATATTATGCAAAACAGAAGGATATTGTAAGGAGGGATTAGTGGTTAAACCATCTAATTTGTCAAATTTTGAAATAATAGTCATCCACTCCCTTATTTTGTATTGCATTTATGAGAAGAAAGTCAGGGTCAAATTATATAACATAGAAGAAGCAGCAACCCCAAAAAAAATTCAGTACGATTTAATTTAGAAGCATGTGCATAACCAAAAAGAAGCTCATAGAGAACAAGGAAATTAGATATACAAGCCGGAAAAAAAAAAGTAGACCCACCCGTGCAAGCATGGGCTTAACGCTTGTTTACTGTATCAAAGAGAAATATTGGCAAAATTGTTGCAGGCTGATACTGTCCAGATTAAATGAGATTCTAACTATTATCCCAGTGTACCATCTAACAACAACAACAACAACAAAGCCGTTGTCCCAAATTTATGCATTTCGATTATGGGTCATCTACTCTATTAAGTTAATTATTAATGTATCTTTTTAAATTTTAATTGTTTCCATCCAAGTTCTTTTAGATCAACTCTAGTCCTCTTTGCCCTCATTAGCTAAGTCTTATATATCTGATCTGCAGCTTGATGTTTCATTTTGTATACAATACCTCTGTCTCTCTTTTTCCTATTACTCTTTGAACTATGCACAAAAATAAAAGCATGCCAATTTTGTCAGATTGAGCTATACCTACTTTTGCTTCTACTGTTGAAGACAAATTCGTAGCTTCAACTTTATTTTGACATATCACAAACAACATTCCCAATTATTTATGTCACATATGATATCATATTTTTGTTGGATGTCTAAATTTCAGAAGTTTCTTCAATCATATTTTATACAGGCCAACAAGCAAAGAAACCGTTTTCCCCATTTTGCAATATACCTCAAAGATTTGCATCAGCCAAGTCTTTATAGACTTGCTCTTATCTATCACCGTTTCCGTACCAACTTCCAATCTCCCAATCTGTTTCGGATCGATCTGATACTTCTCGAGGAGTGACGAAACAACAGTCAAACTGCACAAGAAACCCTCAAATAAACAATCAATCCCGAATAAAAAATGACAATCTACAGCGTAGACAACAAGGAAACAGACAAATGTCCAGAATGCATAATGATTCAAATAAAAACCTCATTGAGATAACATCTTCCAATTCTGTGCAAAAGGCCATGCAATCTTGGCCCAGCCCAATCGTATACTTTCCCTTGCTCGCCCCATCATGAGCTTCGAGCTCCTCCTGCAACCAAATTAACAAACTATCAAAACTTTCTCAAAACAAGAAATTACAAAAATAACAAGTAAAAAACAACATTTGGAAGTTTTCTCCAAAAAGAGAAATTCCTTTACAAATGCCGCTAACAAAGAACTAATCTTTTTCTCATTATTCAGATCAAAAAATAAAAGCAATTAAAATTTCAAAAACCAAAAATTAAATAAAAATATTAACCAAAACGCATCCAATGCCAGTAACGTGACCACTGGCCCATGGGCCCCTAATTTCGCTCTCCTTATGGATTCTACACAATCTTGACGTGAATTCTCAAAAACTCCAACAAAATCAAAATAAAAAATAAAAAAATTCAAGAAAAAAAATTCCAGAGCTCGTAGATTCACCTGCTGAACGCAAGTAGGAGGGAAGTAGATATCCATGGCGAGAATCCCAACATCCTTAGCCTTAGTCTCCATCTATCTCTCTCTCTCTGAGATCACAAACCCTAGATCTGATCTCAAGAGCTCGATCTCCTTTCGCCTCTCAACTGCTTGTTATTTTTCCTCAAAGAAAAAAAGAAAAGCGTAATGATCTCCGATACAAAAGGTCCTGAGGCTTTCGCGCTTGAGAGAGTGCGGCTCTCGAAGGAAGAATCCGTCATATATACATTGAGTGAATTACTCTCGGACATTGTTTTTCGATATATTTACAGTTCGTGCCACTCGCTTGAAACGGATTTAAACGGAATAATCGGAGTTAGATGGAACCATTAGTTTTGATCGGACGGCTGAGATTTTTATTAGGTCTTTTGCATATACAGCCGAAGATCCACAGTATTCGCTAATTGTACTCATGAAGATCAGAATATTTGCTAATTTACTCTCCAAATCTCTCGCATTTGTTTTTCCTGCTACTGTTATATATTTCTAATTAGGTTAACCAATTTAATTAGTGTGTAATTAGACGGAGAGGTGAAGAAGGAGAATGAGAGAGGGGAGACACTTGCTTATTTACTATCCCCTTATTTCTTCTCCTCTATTGTTTTTCTTTCGTTTTTCTCTATCTAACTAGTTTTTCAGTGCATATGATGTATGCATGAGATGGAATCTCAGGGAGTACCCTAGCCAAACTATCACAATAATGACATTTCGTTAGTGTTCTTTTTTTTTCAAGTTTGATGTCATTTTCATTGATTTTTTTTCGACGCGAGGATATTCTGCTGATTTGTTTCAACCGTGAGGAATTTTTTTTTAAAAGAATGTGAGGGCATTTCAGAGTTCTACCAATGTAGCTCGCACCAATAAAAAAATGTTCTCTTTAAACAATAGTACTAAAGTAACAGAATTAATAACTTGGGCTATAATCCAAATTGAGGTATAGAAAGAAACCAATGTTTGAGCATCGCAGGTGATCTGAATGGTTGGGAGGTTCTAATATAGCTACCACGATTTTGGGTTCAATTCCCGTTGGTTTTATTATAAATAAAAAAACCAATGTTCAGGAGTAAAATACTAAATACCAAGGTTTTGACGAATAAATTTGCAAATATGGTAGCTTATGGCGTATAATTGAAAACAATCATTTTTCTTATTATTTAATTTACACGTGGGTGGATGATGAATGTGAGCCGTCAGATGAGATCTCGGAGAGGACTCACCTACTCCTCACGTGACAAGCTGTCTGCTGACTTCATTGGAGAAATCGTCATTTTATTTTAAGGTGAAATATTGACACCCAAAGTTACACCCGTTTAATTGTCAGTATCTATTGCTTTCTCAATATCTCTGGTGTTAGTCTGAAAACAGAAGACAGGGTTTTAATGGGATAAACGTGGCCTTTGACCTATGTTACAAGCGACTACTATTTTGTCAATGTGCACAATTTAAGTACGATGCTACGAACCATATAAATAAATAAGCATAATTCATCCGCGTGCTGTCGCGATATTAGTGTGAAAAAGGTTCAAAAAGTAATAACTAAGTATTTGGTTTTAAAATATATTGTATATCTAAACATTTAGAACGAAATTAACAATGTTATAACAAAATCCAAAAACTTACATCGTATGTCAAAGTGCTTGTAAAGTGGATTTAAAAATAATTCAGTGGAGTATTTTGGGTCCAAAATTGATTTTGAAAGTGTATGGATTTAACAATAAGTGATGGTAAAATATTGGGTTTGTAGACAAAAAGCTCTTTTCAGAAGTGGGTCGATTTAAAGATAAATGAGAGCAAATCTTTGTGTTTATAAGAAAAAAAACTCATATACTATTTGCGATGACACGACATTAGTGCAAAGAAGCCAAAAAAATTAATGGTTAAGCATTTCGCCACACCGTATACCCCCCCCCCCCACCCCCCTAATAGCAACTAACATCGTATACCAAATTGTGGAAATGTAAAGTAGGTTTCAAAATAATTTGGAAGTATTTTGGTTCTAACAGTGATTTTAAAAGTGTGAAGATGTTAGAAAACAGCAGTTTAAGCAATTTAGTTTAAAACTGCATTGTATAATAACCACTAAGGACAAACAATATAGCAACTTATACTATATACCAAACTGTTGAATTAGATAATAGATTTAAAATTAATTGATGGAGTATTTTTTGTTTGGCTATATTTTAAAAGTGGATGGGTTTAAAATAAACAGAGGATAAAAATTTGGGTTCATAGACATAAACCCTTTCGCAAGTAAGTCATCTTAGACAACCTTAAAATAAATAAAGATAAAAGTTAGGCAAGAAACTCCTCTACTACTTGCGATCTGCGACATTAGGAACAAAAAAAAATAATGGTTTAAACATTTAGTTAAAAATACACTGTACACATCTAGCAAGTGACAATAATATATAGCAACTTAGGGACAAAAATAATAGTTTAAACATTTACTTGAAAAATACACCACCAACATTAAAATATACTAAAAAGCATAGCGTTAAAATATAACAACTCACACTTTTATATCAAAATGCTAACATACAAATAGGTTTAAATTAATTCAACAGAATATTATTGGTTCATTGAAGAAAATACTTTTAGTAAAGTGAGTGAGTTAAGAAAATAACTGGGCTAAGATTTTGGTTTATAGGCCAAAAACTCATCTACAATTCACAATGTCGCGATATTGATGTGAAAAAAAGGCAAAAATAACATCACTTTGTATTTGAATAAATAAAGGTAAAATTTTGGATTCTGGATGAAAAATCGTAATAAAAGTTTGGAAGTGGCTAAGTTTGAAAACAAATGGGTTAGAACTTTGGGTTTGTAACAAAGAATCACAACTTTGAGTATGGGTGGGTTCAAATATAAATGTGGGTAAAACTTTGAATTTATAGGTGACAAATCGTAGTAAAGTTTAGAAGCCAGTGGGTTTGAAAACAAATGGGGTTAAACTTTAGGTTTATAGTTAAGAATCACATCTTTGAGTGTAGATGGGCTCAAAAATAAATGGTGGGAAACTTTAGGCTTAGAGGTAATAAAATTTAAAAATTAACCTTATGATTAATGGGGTGTACGGTAGCTATGAATAGTTTATAGCTATAGTACTAACCCCAATTATTTTAGTATGTATAGATAAAGTGCGAGTTTGGTAATCCTTTTTTTATGCTTTTGTTTAGTGTTTTTTTTTTTGGTGCTTTTGTTTTTTTTTTTTTGAGAAACAGTCAATAACAGGGTTTGATAAAATTTCCTTTAGATGATTATTGAAATTGCTTCTTTTTAACTAGTGTTTTTAGAAGCAATCTCGGGATACTTTTAAAACCAACTGTTTTTTATAGTTTATATACTATAAACAACCTTTATCTTTTACAATAATCTTTAAACACAATTTTGACAAACGCATTAACTACTTTTAGAAGAAGCTTTTGATTTATGATTGTCAAACGACAATTTTCAACGACTTATATAAGCTGTTTCTATAAGTTACTTATATAAAGAACTTATTATAAGCTCTAGCAATATCAAACCGGCTCATAGTTTTTATACCATATATGCCTTTTATACTTTGACAATGATCTTTAAGCACAGTTTGCTTAACACCTCAACTGCTTTTGGAAGCAGCTTTTGATTTATTATTATCAAACAACTATTTTCAATAGCTTTTATAAGTTATTTCTATAAACTACTTATTATATAAGCAACTTATCATAAGCTTCAGCAATATCAGACTGGCCCGTAATTGCTTACTTTTTCTTGTACTCCGTATACTCTATTTGAGGTGTAGATCTTGTTAAAACATGGAAGACTGATTGCAACTTTGAAAAGCTTTACAATATAATTTTGAGATTGATAGAGATGCAGTTGTCCCCTAAAGAATCCATATAGATCCGCCCTGATTAAACCTCTCTTCCGTCCAAGTCCTAAATATTTAGTTTGCTTCCAAAGTTTAGAGTCTATATAGTCAACAAAAATAAGTATAAGCATGTAAAATATCATTGCAAAATTCATCAAAGGCAATCAATACGTAAATAAGTGAAGTTATCAACTTAAAATTACAAAACTACTGGTAGATTCATTGCTGCATTTATTTTTGGTTGGGGTGTCTTTCATATTAATCCCCTAAACCATTCAAACTTGGAACTAGTCCCAGCAATCATTGAATTTCTACTTGGTCCCTGGATTCTTAAATTATTTTGAAATTAGTCTCTAAATTCATTGAAATTGTCATTCATTCTCTCAATCCTTAAGTTATTTTGAAATTAGCCCGCCAATCAAGAGTAAAAGCAGAATTGGAGGGATTAATTTGAAACATTTGATGAGAATTGGGGACCTGATAACAATTTCAATGATATAAGGGACTAGTTTTAAAATAAGTTAAGAATTGAGATACCTAATATCAATTTCAATGATTTAGGGAACCAATTTCAAAAATAAAAGGTTTTAAGTGACTAATATAAAAACTTATTGTTTGCATGTATAGATCATGTCTCTGTATATGATACTTTTCCTTATAGTAGTGATAACTAAATTACCGATTTCATACTTAATTATACAAAAAAAGATAATATTATCGTTCCATCTTAAAATACAGATGAACTCTCAAGTTGTCTCCTAAAATATTAATTTATCTATTTTGCCCCTCGAACTACATATATGGTTCAGTGTAATAATTTTGTGAGTCTATAATTAAATATTTAACAGATTAATAGCATAACAATATTTTTCGTGTTTCTTCATGGTTTTATCAGATTATTTCTTTTTCCCAAAGCTACAAAATATTTTTATTTTTAATTACTTTCTAACAAAAGTTTTACCCTTTAACCATTTTTATAAATTAATAAAAATATTTTTTAGATTGCAAAAACACAAGAAATGTGAAAAACACTATCAAGTCATTAATAAATAGTTGACTGTAGACTCAAAATAATCATATTGAGTATATACAAATAGTTTAAGGAAAAATAGAAAAATTAATACTTTATGAGACAACTTGAGAGTTCACCAATACTTTAAGGGAGAAATGATTATTTTGTCCAAAAAAAAGGAGTTCATGAATAGTGTTTTCTAAGTCATCTATTTATCATGTGATATGTTAGTAACAATGTTTGCTTTCGAGGGATAAGTGAAAATAGTTTAGGAGGATTTAATTAAAAAATTGAGGAGAACTATCTATAACACATTCGAACTTGGGGAGGGTTTTCTGAGACAATCACCAATTGTTGAGGGTGATATTCTAAAATAGTCCTATTTTATTTTCTTGCGTGGTCATCCTACAGTTTGTCTGGGTGCCCGATTGAGCTATCTCCTGCAAAAAGATAGGACAAGAGTACGAGGACGGGGGCCCACCTTTCCCGAGCCTCAGTTAAGTCTTCTTCGTCTCTTGACAGTTGAGAGCAGAGTAGTGAGGTATATATTATATTGAGAGCAAGCTGCACGAGGAGAGATCAATCAAGCAATGTCAGCCGTCCGATTGATAAATGCAATTTTTTTAAAGCCACGCAGAGGAATGTGAGAATATTGTAATATAACGTGTTTTTTTTCCTTTTTTTTAGTTACGGTAAATCCAACAATGCAATATAAACTCTCCCTAAGGCCCTGGGTTTACTGTACTCAAAGAAAAAATCATAACCATCTATTAAATAATCAATAGTTGTTATTAAATAGTGGTCCATTCCCTATTTTTTTAGTAGTAGAAAAGATCCGAATCCATTGATTTATTGTTTATGTTTGCATTCATTGTTATGTTCACACTGGTTTACTGATTCCGTCCGTCTGCATTAATTCATCGTCTCTATTTGCAGTGAATCGCCGATTAGTTCTAATTCACTGTATTCGTTTGTACCGAATGAAATGTATTTGTTCACAGCTCACGTGGACTCACAGCGTAGTTTGCCTGGATTCAATGTATCTATTCGTATTGATTCACCATATCTATTTGTTGTTTGTGCTGATACGTATTTGCAGTGGTTTACTATATTTGTTTTTGCTCTGATAATACTTAAAGTTTTTGCACAGTTATATAATGATTCAATAGCCAACTGAGAATTTGTACAAAGAAAAATGAAGAGAAGAACAAAGGAGGAAGAGAATGAAATGGAGGAAGATGTTGATAGGTTTAGGTTAGTTAAATGAAATCTCACATCAAGGAGAAGTAGGAAGATTGAAGACTGAAACTCAAAAGCTCAGTGAACACATTGGCACATTTAAAAGCACACATAGGTTTCAAGTACAGTAAGAGAATATCTTCACTCGAAATTATAAGAAACATGTCATGCACAAGGAGACGCAAATGCTCCGCTAATAATCATCAACTTTAAGATTTGGACCGAAAGAAGTGTCAAGTTTTCCTTCATTCTTGAATGATCAGAGAGAGAAAGCAAGGGCAAATAGAAATATTGCTAGAAGCTGATTCAAGATACCAGCCCCTGGACCTTTACCTCTGCTCCAGAGCTTGAGGCTGGCAACTCCACTTGAATCCAGAAACAAAAACAGGTACATACGTATTGAATCTTTAAGTAAAAGAAATCTAATATCTGAAGTAGATCAGAGTAGAAAAAGTTGCTTTGAACAAACCTAGAAAAATTGAACAATAAAAAAAAGTACCACATATAACAGAGGAACTGAATACATGAACCAATAAATATGAAATTGGGCAGCCCATTGATATACCGATTAAGAAAAGTTAATATGAGAACTCAATACGACAGTGCATGGATGTAATGTATATAATTGCTTTAAATATAACTTGAACCAAATGGCAACAACAAAACAAAAAACTTCCACATTGTATGGAACTAAAGGAGCATAGTGTTCGCGGTCATTCTTCCTTCCACATATCCGCAAATTCATCGGGCTCTAATTGGTTTGACATTTCATGCTTCTTCCTCTTAGTCTTGGCCTTGACCTTCTTTGCATATCTTCCAGCTTTCTTCTTTTTCTCCAAAGCACGGATCTGAGATGCAAGAGGAAATAGATAAATAAAGATCAAGGGCAAACGGTTGAAGCAAATTATGTTGTGAAATAAGAAGTTTATCGCTGAAATAGTATCTAAGTGGCACAGACTAGTACTCCTTTTGAGATCCAATGTAAAACTCGCTCATAAATGTTTTCTTGAGCATATAGCACCTATCCTATTTCTATGCACATGCCCTTGAAACTTTTTTTTTTTAAACTTTTATTTTACTGGTGATTCACATCATATATCGCAAAAGGTTTTTTTTTTTTAAAAAAAACAGAAGTTTCCAGCGAGCACAAGCAACATCTTATTGTTCAATTTATCTGTTTGTCAGCAGCAACCTTGAGGAATCAATAAATTCATCCTTCTCCAAAGCTCCAATTAATAGATCATAACTAATCAACATCAAACTTAATATTTAAGAGCCCACAAGTCCAAGATGAGTTCATAGATGGTGTAGCCAAATGATGAGAAATGAGGACACGGCTATATATATATATATATATATATATATATATATATATATATATATATATATATATAAAATAATGTATATGAGGTGGCTCATTTTGTTAAATGAGCTACTAAGAGATAACCATGTGGTGAGGCCCACCTTGCTAGTCACATCAAAAGGTGTGGACCTCACCACTCTATCTCTTGATAGTTCATTTAGCAAAATAAACCGCCACCGATATCCATCATTCCCATATATATATATATATATATATATATATGAACTTAAGTTCATAATGAATAGTGGTCACCAACTTTTTATCCACTCATCTTGCTTGAGATTTGTGATGCACAAATCTCAAAGTGGCATTATATCTTTCACGGATCCCAAAGCAAGATGAGTGGTTAGAAAAGTTGGTGCACCACTATTCATTATGAACTTAAGTTCATATATCTCTCTCTCTCTCTATATATATATATATATATATATATATATATATATATAAAATAATGTATATGAGGTGGCTCATTTTGTTAAATGAGCTACTAAGAGATAACCATGTGGTGAGGCCCATATATATATATATATATATATATATATATATATATATATATATATATATAGAAAATAATGTATATGAGGTGGCTCATTTTGTTAAATGAGCTACCAAGAGATAGCCATGTGGTGAGGCCCACCTTGCTAGTCACATCAAAAGGTGTGGACCTCACCACTCTATCTCTTGGTTGCTCATTTAGCAAAATAAGCCGCCATCTTATATTCTAAAATATAATCTAACCATACTTAATGATCGCATGGGATAATACAATGGGTATTTTTCAAACTAAGTAATGGGTTTTAGTTTTCGAGTTCAAAAACCGATTGGTTTTGAACCTAATACCACCAAAGAAACTAGTTCAGGGTATAACTAATAGGGAAATCGGGTTTTGCTTCGAACCACACGTGTCCATGGCGTGCCTGCGGAGAGTCCGTGTCGGACACGCATCAGACATTGAAGATGCCATGTCTGAGTAACCTAGGAAATAGCATAAGACTTAATCCTATATTACCTAGGTACTATCGGAAGCTATACCCGTACCCGACACGTACCCAAGGTTTTAAATATCGGTTATCAGGGATTTATCGGACGGTCAAAATCTATATCGGATAGCGGATATCGGGGATATATCGGGAATAAGTAGTATTTATCGGAGTGACATTACCGGATGGTGATACACATAATATAATATTCTAAAATATAATCCAACCATACTTAATGAAATATAAACATACCAAAATGTAAATAATTATGTTTAGGATCACTAACCAATGGTCGAAACTCGGGTCGGGTCGGGTTTAAAGTGTATTGAATAGGTGCCCGTTGTCCGAAATCAAAACTCAAACCAAAGGCCGATAATTCCGATTTTTGGACTGACAATATCGGCCGATAACTCACTTTATCGCCGCATTATCGGTGATAAACATCCAAAAACGATAACCGATTTAGAATTGAACTTATCATAGCGGAAGACCCCCAAAACCGATAAATCGCTGATAATATTAGTTAATCGGCTGATATTTAAAACATTGAACGTACCTGTACCCGTACCCATACTGAAACTTCTTGGACACTTCTTGAATATATGCATACGTTTATTCAGGTGTATACTCAATTATATAATAAATGTTTTTAATTTAAAACACTCCACATACACTTCTAGGACGTGTATCATGCACTTCACATCTACTTCTTATATATTGATCTTATTTAAATGAAACAATATTGATCTTATGTAAGTTTTTAATTGAATACATATAAATATACGTAACATACATATATATAGCCGTGTTTTTAATTGAATACATATAAATATACGTAACATACATATATATAGCCGTGTCCCCATACCCTACATTTTACAAATCTATCGTGTCCCGTACCAGTACCAGTATTCGTACCCATGCAACTTAAGACTTGATCTAAAGGTATTGTGCAATCAAACATGAAAATTGCACAATTATGCGACCTCAACTGCACTATAATGTAATCATCCAAAAATGAATTTAGACATATATACACAATTCAAATTGCAGATAATAAGCAAAAGGTTCTACACTAAACAACTGAATTTTCTTTTTGTAATCAATCTTAATCACATTGAGATCAGATGAAAGATTCTGTTAGACTGCACTCCTACATATTTCTCCAAAGAACTTTATGAGACAACAAACTTCAGAACAAAGCCTGGAGACAACTACCTGGTTGGGTGAGACATAAAGTGGGTTCTCATATAATGTCGGTCCACCAAAACTGCCAGCAAAAATCTTGATTGTGTTCAAACAAAATCTTGGACCAACCTTTTCAAATTATGATGGAAGTTGAAGAGATTAGTCCATTATAATCTTGATTGTGTAAAACATGTAGTCCATTATAATTTTGGAGCGACCATAATCTAATGCAAGTTGAAGAGATTTGAGAATAAGTAGAAAATCAAAGATCGTACAGTTTTTTACCTCTATGAGTGTCATTTTATCTAGACCTCCACGATCCACTTTATCAGTCTCGTTGTGAGGAACAGAAATCTGCTTTTCATGTAAAGAAATACCTAGAAATACCTCATAAATACTTCATAAACATAATGTCTATGCATAAAAGAATGAGAAAATACTTCACACTGCAACCCCGAATCCATTAACTATATATTGCACATGCAATATGCACGTGATAGAAAATAATCGATAAAGTAGTTTATAAATGCATAGGCATAAACACAACTCTGCACGTTTCTTACAAAGTCCTAAGCATTGTTTCCTACTCTTCTTGTTTCTCCGAGGCTTATTCCCTAACATGATTCTGAACATATATCTGAAATGACCTAAACATTTTGCCATAGGCCAGTGCTGGAAGTATAAGTCTCTTTGAACAGATAATGCAGTGTAAAAGCAGTCCGATGCTTAGTAGTTACATACGACATGATATAAGCCCATAAAGTTGTATTACGCATGTGAGACAGACTAAAAAGTACGAGGGTCAACATATCCTTGAAAAAGAAAGGAGGTTAAATTAAATATGTTAGTTGCATGCATGCATAACTTTTTATGCATGTCCACTTGATTGTAACTGAGAACAAAATAGGTTAAATTAGATATGTTAGTTGCATATGCATGCATAATTTTTTATGCATGCCCAGTAGATACTAACCGAGAGACAAGAATTATCATATCTTTGAAGTAGATTATATTTCTTTAACTATGTTTGTGTAGAACAGATGTCAATTTGAGACATCTCATATTACAAATTATAATGGGCTACATTTTTTACATTAAATAAGAAAGAATAATTCACAAGATTCACCCTATATATGCTTTTATATGTGTGCATTAAATTTGCAAAATAAGTCTTAACATGCTTCCAAAGTTCAGGTGTGATTTGAGATTGTGTGCGTGCAGGGAACTACCTTTAGGGTCCTCTTAGTGCACTAGCAAAAAGTTACAGTACTGATAGTTTGAAGCTATGTTACCTGGATACTTCTGAAATGGAGCCATGCCCGCACACGACACATTTTGTACTCGTATATGTACCTGACACTTCTTGGACACTCCTTATGGTTGGTTTGGATAGAGAAGAGGGTAGGGGAGGAGATGATTGAACTAAACCCAGGAGGAGGGAAAGGAGAGGAAGGGAGTGTGATGTAACTACTTGTGTTTGGATAGACAACTAGGGAATGGTGAGGGAGAGAGAGTTATGGAACTAATTTGTGTTTGTTTATAATAGAAAATAGGAAGAGAAGGGAGCAATTCACTTAAAATCCAACCCCTCCCCTCCCAATCCATCCACTTTAGGAGGGTTAGGAAAGTGGGACAATGTGCTTCTTTTTAACCCTCCCAATTCTTCCCCACTTACTAAAAAATGTAAACAAACACAATTTTAGGATGGTTAGCATTGTAACCTCCCCAACTCTTCCCCTCCCCTCTTAAAAAAAGCTATCCATCCTGAGCGTAAATATATGCATATATTTACTAAGTCCTGTACTCAATTATACATGCATGTTTAATTTAAAACACTCGTCATACACTTCTTGGATATATATACTACACTTCACATGCATTTTCGTAACTTGTTGGATAAGGCCCGAGTTCGTTTTAGCCTTAAGAACTACAATTTAAAAGGGTCGTTTACATATATAGCTGAGAACTAAGATTATATCCCATGAGTATCAGTCGTGTTCCCGTACCCTACTTTTTACAAATTTTTTGTGTCCCATACCCAACCCGTACCCGAACCCGTACCATGCAACTCAGGTTTGAAGAAATCTTAATGCAATCTTCACAAAATGGAGACAAAAAGTTACATGCATCAAAGACTTCAGGTGAAATCCCAAATAAAAGAACATGAAACATGTACTAAGTGATGTGATTACCTGATAGTTCCGAAACCATATGTGATCATCGACAATTGACAAAACAAAAACATGGTCATGAAAGGGTTTCGCTTTCCTGTGATCTTTCGGTGTTTCAAATATCTGCAATTAGACAAACAAAGTTGATATATTTTCAGTAATCTAAATTTGAATGAACGAAAAAATCTAGTTATTTTCTTTATTTTCCTAGAAGAACAGAAAATAGAATTAGCTTGAGAACCTAAAATATAAATCATGAATTCAAGTAATGCAAATGCAATATTTCTCAAGGGTCCAGAAAAGAATTACCAAAAACGACATATCATGAATTTCAAGTACTCAGGTTTTCTTCACAACTTGGTTATGCAAAAAATTAAACAAGAAAGACCGTATCTTAATTCTACATCATGTCAAATTGTAAGTCCCCAAACAAGTCAAAAAATTGAATACCATATATTTCATCTATGTTTTTTTTCAATCAAAATGAGGTCAGCTGCAAAGAACATTTCTAGAGGGAAAAGGTTCCATGGAAAGTTGACGAAGTCTGACCACCAAGCAGAATTTGACATCGATACTCCCAAATTAGCTGCCAAGTTATTGGCGCATAAAGGGGCTCATGAAGATTTGTAAAGAGGCTGTGGCAGGTAGAAGAACCTACTTCACTATTCAAGCATTTTAAGCTTGCACAACCAAGAAGCAACGCTCCAGAATTATCCTACACAGCCCAATAATTAAGAGCTGAGCAGAATAGGTAAAAACCCTACATAATAAACCACAGCCAGAAGCATCTATCAAAAAGAGTACTTCATAAATAGTTGACAATATCTTTGTAATCAATACATCAATACGAATTTTAAATTTTTCTGATGTATAAACATCCATGATGCAGCACTTTTGCATTTTAAAAACAAAACTTAATGAAATAGATTTAACATCAATATATTAAATGAAACCAACTTATGAAAGATAGATATTTTAATTATCAAATTTGTTTTTGAAAATACATATCACTGACTATAATATTAATTACAAGCAAAACAAACACATTATAAAACAGTTCAAACTTATACAGGACACTATTTAATTGTTTTGTAATATCCAATTTTTGCTATTATTTTTGTTGATATTGATTAGTGTGTTAAGAGTTACAATAATGAAGGTTTATGTTTTGCAATATTTGCAAATAAAAACTTTGATAATATCGTAACAAAAATTTAGAATGTGCAAATACAAAAAGTAGGGAGTGCTTCACCTATCACTAATGCTTCAGTTGCTCAACACTGCTAGTAGGCCAAAATTCTAGCGGCCAAACCAGGAGGATTGAATGTTCCAATTGATGAGCAGGCTAAAGAAATTGATATGCAGAGACCTAACCCATGAATAGATAGAATACAGCCAAAAAGCCAGTTGAGTTGATGGAAAGGAAATATAAGATCATAGAGATTAGCCAGAGCAAAACGAGCTAATCATAATGTAGAAACTATAATGTAAGAACCGATGGATGTGATTATGAAAACTTCAAGAAGATGACTGTACCTTTTAATGATGAACCTACACCTAGAGTAGCAAATGCATTATATGGTACAAAATGTTGAACACCTTGGTGTTGAAAAGAAGTTGGAGATCAACAGTTACTTGGGTATGAACTTGTACAGGTCACAGCAGAGAATGCCAAGTTGATTAGAGAACATCTTAAGACAGCTCAGATAAGTAGAAAAGTTACGCTGATAATAGAAGACATTTAGAATTTAAAATAGGAGATCATGTGTTCTTGAAGGTGTCTCCAACACAGGGCGTAATGAGATTTGGAAAGAAAGGCAAACTGAGTCTATGACTTGTGAAGCCTTTAAGATACTAATAGGATTGGAAAAGTTGCCTACATAGCGGCATTACCCCCAAAATTAGCGAGTGTAAATAACGTGTTTTATGTTTCAACGTTGAGGAAATATATATCGGATCCAAGCCATGTAACTGACTACACGCCACTCCAAATTCAAGATGGTTTAAAATATACTGAGTTGCACAGTTCAAGATCTAGACAAAAAAGAGTAGATATTAAAGTCCAAAAGGATTTCTTTAATACGGGTATTGTAGCAAAATCACTCAAGACACGAAGCTACAGGGGAGCCTAAAGAAAAATGATGGATAAATACCCTTACATGTTCCATGATTGAGGTATGTCAATTTTAGAGGACTAAAAATATTTTAAAGGGGGAACAAATGTAGAGCTACTTTTATTTTTATTGTTTTGTTGATATACAATTAGTATGATAGGAGTTAAGATAATGACTATATATGTTTTGCAATAATATTTGCAAATAAGAACTTTCACATGATACTGAAAAAAAAGTAGAATTTGCATATACAAACATCAGGAGGGCTTTTTGTGTAAAAATTATTACCGTGTTAGCTGTAAAAGGAAATAGTGAAGGTGGCATGACATGGAGAAAGGGGTGACTTATACTCTTGGAAAGTATGAGGTGGAGAGTTCTCTCCTCATTAAGTTTTCTTTACTTGCAAGAAAAGGAAAAAAGAACATGTAAGGGAAAAACTTTGGACACTTGCACATTGTATCTCCATCAAGGCTGCCGCAAGAAAAAAATTATACTTTTTTGAGTCCTTTCAAAATCTTAGGACCAGTTTGGTAAGACCGTAAGATTGGTGCTGACCCAGTTTTGATGTAAACTATTTTTTTTAAATCCAAGGGATGAGTGGATAAAAAAAAAGAACCTGTTTAAGCCCCCTTTTTTGGCTTAGAAAAAATTGGGCCAGAGTTAACACAATTTTTGCTAATAAAAAACTAATCCAAAACTGGGCCAGGTTCAGTCCTAGCCCAATTTTAAGGGTTTGTCAAACACACTCTTAGCCTCCTAGAAGGCTGCCAACTAAACCACCCCCTGATTTATCTTCATGTTTCTTTCTTCTAATTTGCTCCCCATCATTTTCCTTGCATTCCTCCTCAGCTAATAGTGTTTTCTCCACCACTTTCCCATTAATGTTCGACAAGCTAGTAGCCATCTTGATTCTAATCTCTTACCTCAAAATTCACCTTGAGTTCTTTTTTTATTTAATCCCTATCATTTTCCTCACATCCTTCTCGGATACTAGTTCTTTCTCCACCATTTTCACATAACCCTACGACAAGCTGGCAACTATGCTAATCCTACTGTCTTGCCTCAAGCCCTTTAGAAAATTTCTTAGCTTATAGTCATTAAGAATAATGTGATGATATAGCTCAGTGCATTTCGCCTCATATTATTTTGCAATCTTACTCCCTTAAATAATCCTCACAAATTCTTTCATCTTCTAATCTTGAATAAATAGACATAAGCCATTTTCATAAAATATCCTTTTGAACTCCTATTTTAGCTCCTCAACATCCCTTCCAAAGACGCAGTCTATAGTTGCTCACCAATTTTCAGCTTCACTTTCCATATTGAATATGACATAAGTAACTTTCTTTTGATTTGAAGAGTTAAGTGGATAAATATAAAGTTATTTATGTCATATTCATAATAGAAGGTGAGCTAAAATTTGTTGGAAAACTAAATAATGTGTTTTTAAGGATGTTGAGGAGTTAAGATGAGAGGAACTAAAAAAAAGATAATTATGAAAAGCATTCTTAACAAATTTATTCAAGATCAAAAGATGGAAAATTTTATGAGAGTAGCTCAGGGGCCAAGGCTGTAGCACAAGAAGAGGCAAAATTCATTGAGTTATTTCATTTTACATCTCATATTATTATTAATGACTATTATAAAGCCAAGAAGTTACTGAAAGATTTGAAACGATTTTTAATAGTTATATGGTATCCAAAGTATGAACGAGATGGATGTTTGTTGTCCCAACCATTCTTGTTAATCCCGATACAGATAAGGAAAAGTTTAAGTTATAACAATCTATGAATTTTTTTGGAAAACATCAAGGTGGATCATTTGCTAACGATGAAATGGATTTTGGAATTTATGAACATTCTCTAAAAAGTGGTTCCTAAACTACATTGGATCTAGACAATTCATATGATTGGATCTAGACGATTCAATATGAATTGCTTAGAAGACTCACTTTCCGTACGGCTCCGGTGGGTTCCCTTAACCAAGCCACTGCCTATGAGTTGCTAGCTCATTCTTCAACAGGCACGCGGTCAGAGATCATGTTCTCCGGTTCAGGTACAAGATACTATCATTACTGTTTGGCCAGAGATTAGGATCAGATAGCTACCACATTGTCGAACATTTGTGCGGAAGTGGTGAAGAATGCACTAATGGTTAAGGAATGTGAGGAAAATGATAAGGAACAGTTAAAAGAAAGAAACCTGAAAATGAATAGATGGGTAGTTTAGTTGGTGCGCCTCCTTGGCTAGGATTTTAGAGAAGACCCCAAAGAGTAAAAAAATTATAATGCACAAATACAAAAATCAAAATGGTTTTGTGTAAACATTATTAAACATCTGTTCAATAAAAAAAAGGAAAATAGTGGATATGATGTCATATGGAAAAAAGAAAAGGGTTGACTCAGGCTCTTAGCAAGTAGATGGAGAATTCTCCCCTCATTCAGTTTCTTAACTTGTAAGAGAAGGGAAAGAGAAGAGATACAAGGGCAGCAGTAGCTACAACAAAAAAAGGAAGAAAAAGCAAAGAAAGCGAGGGGTCGCAAAACAAAGGGCGAGAAAAAAGAAGAGAAAGAAAATAAGAAAAAAGGAAAAAAACTTAATATCATTTCAAATTAGCGTGGTTTGGGAGATCAAGTCCAATGGGGTTTGAGGAGGTGAATCGGATAGTTAGCTACAAACAATCTTCTAGCTAATATTTTAGTGATGCAGTGGTTTCTAGTCTCTACAAAAGAAACTTTGTAATATATGTTTGAATATGACTTCTACTGTACACTTGGAAGTTTTGGAAATGATATATATTGTACTTTTGATGTACATATGTTAGGATCAGTCAATTAGATGTATAAATCCACAATGTAAGTCTAGAATATGGAATATCAAGCTTTCTGGATGATAAATCTGAAATTATATGTTTGTGTAAATATTGGAGTTAGGCCTGCTGACTTTCACGTTCCTCAACTTTGTCATTGATTAATATTCGTGTTTGTTCAGGGCACGACAGTTTTTCACCACTGCTTGGGATAAAAGTTTTATCTCATAAACAATTACTATCTGAAGTATGCATTCACAGCTCATAGAAGAAGTAATAAAAACTTATTAACTTAACAATGGAGAAAAGAAGAATAAACACAAACACATGCCTCATGCACATAACTATGGTTTATAATTTCTTTGGAACGTAATGTCTAGCAGAACATTTTTTTGGTGTATTCCTCCTTATTTAAGATTAATTTTTCCACCTTTGATGTTTTCCTTCTAAATACATCTTCTGCATTGCTAATCTATGAACCATGCATACTAAATTTTCCCTTTTGCCAATATCACATTTTGCTCTCAGTTGAGCAAGGCAAGTTCATGGTATAATTCAAAAGGGAACAGAAAGGAAATTTTCATTAACTGGAGAATTAACTAATATGAATCACCACCACCATCAATACTAAAAGACTCAATTTTGTCAAGTATTTCAATGCTTACATTCAGTTAAAGGTTAAGTCTGCTTCTGCACCTAGCTTTTCCCAAAGACTTCGCCTCAAGAGTCACTATGGTATAACTTCTTTCTGGTCAACCCCCCTTTATTTCTTGATGCCATAGCATAAGCTTAGCCTTGTTCCTTAACTCCATCATAGCTGCACATGGCCTTACAATACATCACAACATCCACTCCTTTATCCGTGATTGTGCAACTGTTCTATCACAAATATTATTTGGCTATATTACTTAGTTTTATGCTACACCACTTCAATAGTCCCACTCCTGGCATTTCATCAGGTCCTATAAGCAAGATTTTAAACAGTTATTTAGAGATTCTCTTCCATACCCTCGATAGAGTTTATGCCGGCCGTGACATGTCACATGTCGGACATGTCTACCGACATAAAGGTTTCAAGCCCCAAACGACACGACTTAGAGAATTCTAAGTCATATGTCGTTTTCACCATGTCGAAAAATCGAGGACGGAAAGATATCGCATTTTTCACCTTCAAAAAATCTACCGATATGGCCTTATTTCGCTTTTTGGCTTTTTCACTAACCGGTTTTTTGAACGAACCTGAACCTGAATCTTACTGCTAAACTAACCATTTCGACTTTCTTAATCCTTAGTTTTGTTCGTTTTCAGTTTCGTTTCGGTTTTCGAAGCTTCATACCTTCCTTTGTTTCGGTTTTCGGTTTCGAAAGTTATACATAACAAATTGATTTACAAAGTTATACATAACAAATTGATTTACAAAGTTATACATAACAAATTGATTTACAAAGTTATACATAACAAATTGATTTACAAAGTTATACATAACAAATTGATTTACAAAGTTATACATAACAAATTGATTTACAAAGTTATACATAACAAATTGATTTACAAAGTTATACATAACAAATTGATTTACAAAGTTATACATAACAAATTGATTTACAAAGTTATACATAACAAATTGATTTACAAAGTTATACATAACAAATTGATTTACAAAGTTATACATAACAAATTGATTTACAAAGTTATACATAACAAATTGATTTACAAAGTTATACATAACAAATTGATTTACAAAGTTATACATAACAAATTGATTTACAAAGTTATACATAACAAATTGATTTACAAAGTTATACATAACAAATTGATTTACAAAGTTATACATAACAAATTGATTTACAAAGTTATACATAACAAATTGATTTACAAAGTTATACATAACAAATTGATTTACAAAGTTATACATAACAAATTGATTTACAAAGTTATACATAACAAATTGATTTACAAAGTTATACATAACAAATTGATTTACAAAGTTATACATAACAAATTGATTTACAAAGTTATACATAACAAATTGATTTACAAAGTTATACATAACAAATTGATTTACAAAGTTATACATAACAAATTGATTTACAAAGTTATACATAACAAATTGATTTACAAAGTTATACATAACAAATTGATTTACAAAGTTATACATAACAAATTGATTTACAAAGTTATACATAACAAATTGATTTACAAAGTTATACATAACAAATTGATTTACAAAGTTATACATAACAAATTGATTTACAAAGTTATACATAACAAATTGATTTACAAAGTTATACATAACAAATTGATTTACAAAGTTATACATAACAAATTGATTTACAAAGTTATACATAACAAATTGATTTACAAAGTTATACATAACAAATTGATTTACAAAGTTATACATAACAAATTGATTTACAAAGTTATACATAACAAATTGATTTACAAAGTTATACATAACAAATTGATTTACAAAGTTATACATAACAAATTGATTTACAAAGTTATACATAACAAATTGATTTACAAAGTTATACATAACAAATTGATTTACAAAGTTATACATAACAAATTGATTTACAAAGTTATACATAACAAATTGATTTACAAAGTTATACATAACAAATTGATTTACAAAGTTATACATAACAAATTGATTTACAAAGTTATACATAACAAATTGATTTACAAAGTTATACATAACAAATTGATTTACAAAGTTATACATAACAAATTGATTTACAAAGTTATACATAACAAATTGATTTACAAAGTTATACATAACAAATTGATTTACAAAGTTATACATAACAAATTGATTTACAAAGTTATACATAACAAATTGATTTACAAAGTTTTATGATTGTCAGGCTTCGATCACGAGAGCCGAGAACTGTGCAATTCATTTTTTGTCTTGTAGCTAATTGTTGGTAGTAATTTTTTGTCAAATAAAATTAATTTTAAGTTAGTATTTGAATTATAAATTTGTAATTGAAATTCATAAATAGAAATTGAATTTATAAATTTATAATTGAATTCATAAATTGAAATTGAATATGCAATTGGTTTAAATATGTAAATGCAATTGGTTGTCTAAATCCATATTTGTTGTCTTGTTAATTATTGTAGGAGCATGTCATCTAAGGACAAGGATCTAGTAAACCGTCAACACCAAAACCGGCGGTAAAGATCCATGTTGGCTATATGGGAGAGAGTCGGTTCGACACAAACAAGATGAAATGCAAATATTGCACTCAAATCCTCAATGGCGGGATTAATAGGTTCAAACAACACCTATAGGAAGAGGGAAATTGTGCCTTGTGTGAAAGTTCCCGATGATGTTAAGGCCAAAGTTCAAATTATAGAGAATGCAAAGAAGAGTAAGGATGAGAAGGAGATAAAGATGCATAACTTGTTGAGTGAGGTGCATATCGGGGAGGATGAGGAGGAGAATAACTCCATCTCATTGAATAGTCAAAGAAGCTCGTCATCCTCCTACAAGGTTGTTGGACCAATGGACTCCTTCGCCGCCGTTCTCCGAGGAGATTGCCCAAATGATAACAAAGGGGAAACAACCAACGATGGACTCCAAGGTTAGAAAGAAGAAAGGAGGATGTATTGCATACATCTCCAAATGGTTCTATGAAGCCGGATTCCATTTCATACCACGCTTCCCTCTTTCCATCAAATGCTACAAGCCGTTGGCTTGTTTGTAAGTCATTTACAAGCTCCATCGATGTATGAATTGAGTGAGACATATTTACAAAAGAAGTGGAGGAGACAAAAGAGATTGTTGAGAACTTCAAAAGAACTTGTGTTGTCAATGGTTGCTCCTTAATGACCCAGTGCCGGAGCGATCGAAGTCTAGAAGCATTATGAACATAGTTGTACATTCTCGGGAGGGCTTGCTTTTGTCTTCACATGATGCATCGGCCAATAAGCACGATGCTCAAGATATCCGTGATTTTGTGGACAAGGCTATTGATCGATAGGGAGGCAAATGTGGTGCGATAGTCACCGATGGAGCTTCAAATAATATAGCGGCTTCTAAGAAGTTGGTAGAGAAGAGGCCAAATATATTTTGGACGACTTGCCGCATTACCACAAGAAACTTGATGTTGTCTCGATTTAGCTAAGATAAAACCCATTAAGTAATGCCATTTTAATGGGGAGGAGTGTATCGGTGTTCTTATATAATCACACCAAGCCTCTTCAATTATTTAGGAGTTCACTAAGGGTGATCTTGTGAGACCGGGGTTACGAGGTTTGCTACAAAGATTTCTCTCTCTGATCATTGAGGCATCATAAGAAAGAAATGAGGCAAATGTTTATCTCGACCAATGGACGATTGTAGCCTTTCAAGAACATCACGCAAAAGGTATATTTTAATTGTATTCATTTTATTCATTTGATTATTTATATTTCATTGATTGTTGAATTTGTTTTGTATGTTTGTAGGTTGGAGATAATTGCTAGCAACAAGTTTTGGGATAATATAGACTTTGCCCTCAAAGTATTCACTCCTCTAGTGAAGGTTTCGAGCGGATGGTGATAAAGTCGGTTCTATGGGATTTATATATGGGGACATGTTGGTGGCTATGGAGGAGTTGAAAGTGGCCCTTGGGGTGATGAGAAGAAGTACACTCCCATATTGAAAATGATTGAGCGAGATTTCACGAAGAACCTTAGTGGAACGCTACATGCGGGCTACTTTTTGAATCCTTTTTCTATTATCCGCTTACACGACATTGAAGGTGATGGAAGCTTCATGAACGCCGTGGTGAAGTGTATGCATAGAATTTATCCCAATGACCATTGACTTTCACAAAGATTGGAAATCAAATACCTAATTATCAAGAACGTCTAGGGTCATTTGGGGATCAATTTCTAGGCGAGGAGCTACGAAGGGTGATTGTCCCAAATTTATATTTTCATTCAAATTAATTCATTGACCTCTTTTCTAAATTTATAAGTTACTAAATTTTTCAATTATGAATGGACTAGTAACTTGGTGGAGGCTTTATGGAACGATATTCCGAAGTTGAGGAAGATGGCAATGAAGATTTTGGGATTGACAACAAGCTCCTCGGCTTGTGAAAGAAATTGAGTACATTTGAGATGGTAATATTATTTCATAAAATTTTAATCGCCTTGAAGGTAGCATTTGATGACTAGTTTTTTGTGCTAATTCATGATTCTATTTTGTAGATTCATACGAAGAAGAGGAATAGGTTAACTCATAAAAACTTCATGACTTAGTCTTTGTCAAGTTCAATGCAAAGTTGAAGAACAAACATGCCGTTATAGATAGAGATCCTTTAGCCAATTTCACATGAGGAAAGGGTCTCCGAATGGTTGTTGGGTGAGGAGGGAATAATAGTGATGATGAAGTATTCCCGAGAGTGTTTGACTTTTAGGCAAGTTGGAGATGTTTGGAGCTAATCCAAGGAAGAGAAAGAGTGGAAGGTTGCAAATGTATAAAAGAAAGAAGTCGATCATCTTCATCGAAAGGAAAGGAGCCGTTGGAAGATGATGAGGAAGAAGAGATGGATGCATTATTCACGAGTCTGGATGAGGAGGATAATTCTACTTTCTATCACGATGAAGATTGACTCTAGTTATCTTAGCTTTTATGTTATTATGGATTTGCTCTATGGATGTTAAACAATTATGAACTATTTGTAGCTTTAAAACTTGTTTGTTTGTTTTGATTTGCTTATGTTTCTTCATGAATATGAATCTTGTGAGTTGTGATTTTCATTCTATATGTTATATCTTATATGTTACTTGTTTCATTCTTTATATGCTATTCTATGTTTACTAACAATGTTTACTTATTTTGTAGGTCAAGCACTTAATGGTTTCAAGATGCAATCGAGAATCAAATTTCTACAATCGGTTAGTGACCCTAAACATCATATATTATTTACTTTTTATATGTTTAGACTATAGAATTTATAAAGTATGCTTAAATTGAATTTAGGATTGCTTAGATTGCATTTAGGACATGATATTATATATATGTGCATCACCGATATGTGAATCCGATATTTAGTCCATGTCCCCCGACATATCCCCGATTTCCGCTATCCGACATGGATTTCAGCCGTCCGACATGAACCCGACATCCGACATTTAAAACCTTGCTCTAGAGTAGGGGTGACAATTTATGATCCGACCCATCAACCCGACCCGACCAACCCGTTTATAATGGGTATGGATTGAATTATATGGGTCGGGTCATAAACGGGTCAACCCAAATTTACCCATTTATTAAATAGGTCAATTCGGGTTGACCCGGACCGATTCAGATAACACAAACACCGACCAATAACTAAATGACCTAGCTAATCCTCGTAAACACTCTCGGTAAAAAAAGAGCCCTAGATTTCATCCCCAATCATCATGGTGCTCAAGCGGCGAGCGGCGAGCAGCGACGATAGGAGAGAGTTGACGAGCATCAGGGAGTGGCGACGAGAGGCGAGTGCTGATCGGCGGCGGTGCGAGCTTGAACTTTGCTATAAGTTTTCATTTAACTCTTTTTCTTATTTCTATCCTTTTCTTTTCTCTGTCTCTAATTTTTACCAAGAATTCGCTAGTTAAAGATGCATCAGATTCTCATGATTGCTTCAAATTTCTATTAAAGTATGAATCTTTATGAGTTTCGATTGATGATTTAACTTTGATTTTTGTGATGAAAGATAATATTTGTGTGGACTTGTTGTTCTTTATTACCCTTTTTTATATATGAAATTTCCAGGAACAAATACATCATTGTTTCTTTCTTGTCTGTGAGGTTAATTATTTGGCTATCCTTAGAAATAAAAAGAGGGGAATAATTTTGTGAATTGTCCAGCTGTTATAAGCATCTTTCTGCAGAGCAGTGCGCCGCTATTATTGTTCAAATCTTTGTATTTTTAGCTTATCAATCTAACTTACATTAGCTTATTATTGCAAATAGAAGTGTCCTTTTGATTCCCTCCCGTCTTAAACTTATGTGGTTTTGTATTTTTTTCACAGTTAATGGAGTCAATCCTACCAATAATCCTATAGAGGATAATTCAGAAGTGGGTTCATCTAATGAAGAAGAATTAGAAGAAATATCTAGTTCTATTAAAAAACGCACAGGGATAATTGAAAAAAAAAAGAAAAAAAATTAACATCTAAAGCTTGGAAAATGTTTGATCTTGTTACAATTGAGCCGGGAGGGAAACAATATTCAATATGTAAGAAGTGTGGAATCCAATACATCGCCGAAGGTAACCATGGGACGAAAAACATGTTAAGACACGTGAAAAATTGTAAGAAAATTACTAGAAAGGATATTGAGTATTTATCTAACTCAAAAGATTCAACAATGAGTTCTTCGAGATTTAATTTTGACCCGGATAAGTTTAGGGAGCTCTTAGTCTCGGCCATCATTATGCACGATTTGCCATTTCAAATTGTTGAGTATGAAGGTATTCGAGCAATCTTCTCATATCTTTGTGAGGATGTAAAACACATATCAATAAATACGGTTAAAGCCGATGTTCTTAAAATCTATGGAAGAGAGAAAAATAGGCTAAAAGAAGCTTTTGAATCGATTCCGAGTAGAATTAACTTGACTTCGGATTTGTGGACATCAATAGCCACCGACGGATATATTTGTCTCACGGCACACTACATTGACCATGAGAGGAAATTACAAAATCGGGTTGTTAACTTTTCTTATATGCCACCTCCTCATTCCGGTGTTGCCATTTGCGAGAAGATCTACAAGTTGTTAGTTGATTGGAAAATTGAAAAGAAGTTTTCTTTCACTCTTGATAACGCCTCCGCAAATGATGTTTTTGTTGATTTATTGAAAAACGACTTAATTTGAAAGAAGCACTTCTTGGGAAGGGAGAATTTTTTCATATTAGATGTTGTACTCATATCCTTAACTTGATTGTCCAAGAAGGTTTAAAAGAAGTTCATGGTTGTATTAATAAAATTCGAGAAAGCGTCAAATATATAAAAGGCTCTCAAATTAGAAAACAAAATTTTTGGGAATGTATCTCTCATGAATCTTTGGATGTGAAGAAGAGTTTAAGGCAAGATGTTCCAACAAGATGGAATGCTATTTTCTAATGCTTGAGAGTGCTTTATACTATCGTCGTGCATTTATACACATGCAATTGAGTAATTCAATTACTCAAGACTTTGTCCATCTCAAGAAGAATGGGATAAGGCCGAGAAGGTTAAGCGGTTATTAGCCACTTTCTACAACGGCACTTGTCTTTTCTCCGGTACAAATTATCCAACGGCTAATCTCTACTTTCTTCAAGTATTTGTTGTGCAACGTACTTTAAAGAGTGGGATGAAAGATAATGATGAATATGTTAAGTTAATAGCAAGCAAAATGTACAAGAAATTTGAAAAATAGTGGAGTGAGTACAATGTTTTACTTGCTATTGCTTGCATCTTGGATCCCATATACAAAATGCAATTTGTGGAGTTTTGCTATTATGGGCTATATGGATACAATTCTACGGAGCTCAAGAATGTGAAAGACAAGCTTTTCTCTCTCTTTAATGAGTACTCGGGCAGTATGGATGTTGTTAGAAGAAGAAACTTGGAGAAATCAAGCAAGGAGGGAACTTCTCGTGAGTATGATGACACCTTTGATCAAGATTGCATTGATATCTTGAGGGAAATTTCTTTCTCAAATAATCAGTTAAATCTTCCTTAGAATTCCTTAATCTTTTATTTGTTTGCTGGTGCCTTGGTTCTCAATAGTTGTTGTTTTCTTATGTATAGTTGTTTAATTTCTTAAACTACTTGCTGCATTGTTTCTTTTATATAGATTTTATTATGTAATATCTGATACTCCATCACCATTGGGATTGTTTTCTGAGAGCAGTACATAGACTAGTTTTATCAACTTTGTATGGGATTCTGGCTTATCGTTTGCTCACTTCATTTATGATCTACTTAGCTTGAATCTAGCCATTCTTTCAAGTCTTAACTAGGAAAGCAGAAGTTGCACAACTTGTTTTGCTTACATATATGTGCTGATTTTAGTAACGGATCCGTTATGTTCACCGTTGAATTCCTACTAAGTAATGAATACTTGCTTTGCTTTCACAAGAAAAGTTAGAAAGCATTGGGCCTTGCAGAATCTTAATCTCCCAGGAGGCCACTGCATCTACACACAATTATTGCAAAGCATCTTTTATGTATCAGGTTTGAGCTTTCCATTGAGTGTTTAATTTCCATCCTTGATAGTAGCAACAATTATTCCAGGCTCTCTCTGGATGTACACATGAGTTTGGTCTCCACTGCTCTGATTTGTATTTATATCATGTACAGAAACTTACGATCAACTTTTGTTTTGGGTCACCGATATCCTGAACCAGTGACATTGACACAACCTCTGGATTTATTCCCAGTGTCGAAACTAATGTGCTCCTCACCTAGCATGCAATGATCTCTATTTAGAAATCCCTCGACTCTTAGTAATTTTTTACAATCAAATAAAATTAATTTTAAGTTAGTATTTGAATTATAAATTTGTAATTGAAATTCATAAATAGAAATTGAATTTATAAATTTATAATTGAATTCATAAATTGAAATTGAATATGCAATTGGTTTAAATATGTAAATGCAATTGGTTGTCTAAATCCATATTTGTTGTCTTGTTAATATTGTAGGAGCATGTCATGCGGAAGGACAAGGATCTAGTAAACCGTCAACACCAAAAGGTAAAGATCCATGTTGGCTATATGGGGAGAGAGTAAACTCGACACAAACAAGATGAAATGCAAATATTGCACTCAAATCCTCAATGGCGGGATTAGTAGGTTCAAACAACACCTAGTAGGAAAGAGGGAAATTGTATGCCTTGTGTGAAAGTTCCGATGATGTTAAGGCCAAAGTTTAGAAATTATAGAGAATGCAAAGAAGAGTAAGGATGAGAAGGAGATAAAGATGCATAACTTGTTGAGTGAGGTGCATATCGGGGAGGATGAGGAGGAGAATAACTCCATCTCATTGAATAGTCAAAGCTCGTCATCCTCCTACAAGGTTGTTGGACCAATGGACTCCTTAGCGCTCGTTCTCAGGAGATTGCCCAAATGATAACAAAGGGAAACAACCAACGATGGACTCCAAGGTTAGAAAGAAAGGGAGGATGTGCGATACATCTCCAAATGGTTCTATGAAGCCCGCATTCCATTTCATCATACCTTCCCTCTTTCCATCAAATGCTACAAGCCGTTGGCTTGTTTGTAAATCATTACAAGCTCCATCGATGTATGAATTGAGTGAGACATATTTACAAAAGAAGTGGAGGAGACAAAAGAGATTGTTGAGAACTTCAAAAGAACTTGTGTTGTCAATGGTTGCTCCTTAATGACCGATGCACGGAGCGTCGAAAGTCTAGAAGCATTATGAACATAGTTGTACATTCTGTTTGGAGGGCTTGCTTTTGTCTTCACATGATGCATCGGCCATAAGCACGATGCTCGGTATATCGTGATTTTGTGGACAAGGCTATTGATCGGATAGGGGAGGCAAATGTGGTGCGGATAGTCACGATGGAGCTTCAAATAATATAGCGGCTTCTAAGAAGTTGGTAGAGAAGAGGAAAATATATTTTGGGCGACTTGTCTTTACACACATAAACTTGATGTTGTGCGATTTAGCTAAGATAAAACCCATTCGTAATGCCATTTTAATGGGAGAGGTATGTCGGTGTTCTTATATAATCACACCAAGCCTCTTCAATTATTTAGGGAGTTCACTAAGGGTGATCTTGTGAGGCCAGGGATTCACGAGGTTTGCTCTGACATTTCTCTCTCTGATCATTGAGGCATCATAAGAAAGAAATGAGGCAAATGTTTATCTCACGACCAATGGACAGATTGTAGCCTTTCAAGAACATCGGTGACAAAAGGTATATTTTAATTGTATTCATTTTATTCATTTGATTATTTATATTTCATTGATTGTTGAATTTGTTTTGTATGTTTGTAGGTTGGAGATAATTGCTAGCAACAAGTTTTGGGATAATATAGACTTTGCCCTCAAAGTATTACTCCTCTAGTGAAGGTTTTTAAAGGATGGTGATAAAGTCGGTTCTATGGGATTTATATATGGGGACATGTTGGTGGCTATGGAGGAGTTGAAAGTGGCCCTTGGGGTGATGAGAAGAAGTACACTCCCATATTGAAAATGATTGAGCCGAGATTCTGAAGAACCTTAGTGGAGCGCCACATAAAGCGGGCTACTTTTGAATCCTTTCTATTATCCGAAGCACACGGTTGAAGGTGATGGAAGCTTCATGAACGCCGTGGTGAAGTGTATGCATAGAATTTATCAATGACCACGACTTTCACAAAGATTGGAAATCAAATACCTAATTATCAAGAACGTCTAGGGTCATTTGGGGATCAATTTCTTGGCGAGGAGCTACGAAGGGTGATTGTCGGGTAAATTTATATTTTCATTCAAATTAATTCATTGACCTCTTTTCTAAATTTATAAGTTACTAAATTTTTCAATTATGAATGGACTAGTAACTTGGTAGGCTTTATGGAAACGATACTCCAGTTGAGGAAGATGGCAATGAAGATTTTGGGATTGACAACAAGCTCCTCGGCTTGTGAAAGAAATTGGAGTACATTTGAGATGGTAATATTATTTCATAAAATTTTAATCGTCTTGAAGGTAGCATTTGATGACTAGTTTTTGTGCTAATTCATGATTCTATTTTGTAGATTCATACGAAGAAGAGGAATAGGTTAACTCATAAAAACTTCATGACTTAGTCTTTGTCAAGTTCAATGCAAAGTTGAAGAACAAACATGCCGTTATAGATAGAGATCCTTTGGCCTCGGCGATGAGGAAAGGGTCTCGAATGGTTGTTGGGTGAGGAGGAATAATAGTGATGATGAAGTATTCCGGGAGAGTGTTTGACTTTTAGGCAAGTTGGAGATGTTTGAGAGCTAATCCAAGGAAGAGAAAGAGTGGAAGGTTGCAAATGTATAAAAGAAAGAAGTCGGGATCATCTTCAAAGGAAAGGCCGTTGGAAGATGATGAGGAAGAAGAGATGGATGCATTATTCACGAGTTGGATGAGGAGGATAATTCTACTTTCTATCACGATGAAGATTGACTCTAGTTATCTTAGCTTTTATGTTATTATGGATTTGCTCTATGGATGTTAAACAATTATGAACTATTTGTAGCTTTAAAACTTGTTTGTTTGTTTTGATTTGCTTATGTTTCTTCATGAATATGAATCTTGTGAGTTGTGATTTTCATTCTATATGTTATATCTTATATGTTACTTGTTTCATTCTTTATATGCTATTCTATGTTTACTAACAATGTTTACTTATTTTGTAGGTCAAGCACTAATGGTTTCAAGATGCAATCGAGAATCAAATTTCTACAATCGGTTAGTGACCCTAAACATCATATATTATTTACTTTTTATATGTTTAGACTATAGAATTTATAAAGTATGCTTAAATTGAATTTAGGATTGCTTAGATTGCATTTAGGACATGATATATATATGTGCATCACCGATATGTGAATCCGATATTTAGTCCATGTCCCCCGACATATCCCCGATTTCCGCTATCCGACATGGATTTCAGCCGTCCGACATGAACCCGACATCCGACATTTAAAACCTTGCTCTAGAGTAGGGGTGACAATTTATGATCCGACCCATCAACCCGACCCGACCAACCCGTTTATAATGGGTATGGATTGAATTATATGGGTCGGGTCATAAACGGATCAACCCAAATTTACCCATTTATTAAATAGGTCAATTCGGGTTGACCCGGACTGACCCGTATAACACAAACACCGACCCGAATAACTAAATGACCTAGCGACTCTCAGTCTCTCGTAAACACTCTCGGTAAAAAAAAAGAGCCCTAGATTTCATCCCCAATCATCATGGTGCTCAAGCGGCGAGCGGCGAGCGGCGACGATAGGAGAGAGTTGACGAGCATCAGGGAGTGGCGACGAGAGGCGAGTGCTGATCGGCGGCGGTGCGAGCTTGAACTTTGCTATAAGTTTTCATTTAACTCTCTTTTTCTTATTTCTAACCTTTTCTTTTCTCTGTCTCTAATTTTTACCCGCAATTCGCTAGTTAAAGATGCATCAGATTCTCATGATTGCTTCAAATTTCTATTAAAGTATGAATCTTTATGAGTTTCGATTGATGATTTAACTTTGATTTTTGTGATGAAAGATAATATTTGTGTGGACTTGTTGTTCTTTATTACCCTTTTTTATATATGAAATTTCCAGGAACAAATACATCATTGTTTCTTTCTTGTCTGTGAGGTTAATTATTTGGCTATCCTTAGAAATAAAAAGAGGGGAATAATTTTGTGAATTGTCCAGCTGTTATAAGCATCTTTCTGCAGAGCAGTGCGCCGCTATTATTGTTCAAATCTTTGTATTTTTAGCTTATCAATCTAACTTACATTAGCTTATTATTGCAAACAGAAGTGTCCTTTTTGATTCCCTCCCGTCTTAAACTTATGTGGTTTTGTATTTTTTTTCACAGTTAATGGAGTCCAATCCTACCAATAATCCTATAGAGGATAATTCAGAAGTGGGTTCATCTAATGAAGAAGAATTAGAAGAAATATCTAGTTCTATTAAAAAACGCAGAGGGATAATTGAAAAAAAGAGAAAAAAAAAATTAACATCTAAAGCTTGGAAAATGTTTGATCTTGTTACAATTGAGCCGGGAGGGAAACAATATTCAATATGTAAGAAGTGTGGAATCCAATACATCGCCGAAGGTAACCATGGGACGAAAAACACGTTAAGACACGTGAAAAATTGTAAGAAAACTACTAGAAAGGATATTGAGGATTTATCTAACTCAAAAGATTCAACAATGAGTTCTTCGAGATTTAATTTTGACCCGGATAAGTTTAGGGAGCTCTTAGTCTCGGCCATCATTATGCACGATTTGCCATTTCAAATTGTTGAGTATGAAGGTATTCGAGCAATCTTCTCATATCTTTGTGAGGATGTAAAACACATATCAATAAATACGGTTAAAGCCGATGTTCTTAAAATCTATGGAAGAGAGAAAAATAGGCTAAAAGAAGCTTTTGAATCGATTCCGAGTAGAATTAACTTGACTTCGGATTTGTGGACATCAATAGCCACCGACGGATATATTTGTCTCACGACACACTACATTGACCATGAGAGGAAATTACAAAATCGGGTTGTTAACTTTTCTTATATGCCACCTCCTCATTCGGTGTTGCCATTTGAGAAGATCTACAAGTTGTTAGTTGATTGGAAAATTGAAAAGAAGTTTTCTTTCACTCTTGATAACGCCTCCGCAAATGATGTTTTTGTTGATTTATTGAAAAAACGACTTAATTTGAAAGAAGCACTTCTTGGGAAGGGAGAATTTTTTCATATTAGATGTTGTACTCATATCCTTAACTTGATTGTCCAAGATGGTTTAAAAGAAGTTCATGGTTGTATTAATAAAATTCGAGAAAGCGTCAAATATATAAAAGGCTCTCAAATTAGAAAACAAAATTTTTGGGAATGTATCTCTCATGAATCTTTGGATGTGAAGAAGAGTTTAAGGCAAGATGTTCCAACAAGATGGAATGCTACTTTTCTAATGCTTGAGAGTGCTTTATACTATCGTCGTGCATTTATACACATGCAATTGAGTAATTCAATTACTCAAGACTTTGTCCATCTCAAGAAGAATGGGATAAGGCCGAGAAGGTTAAGCGGTTATTAGCCACTTTCTACAACGGCACTTGTCTTTTCTCCTGCACAAATTATCCAAGCTAATCTCTACTTTCTTCAAGTATTTGTTGTGCAACGTACTTTAAAGAGTGGGATGAAAGATAATGATGAATATGTTAAGTTAATAGCAAGCAAAATGTACAAGAAATTTGAAAAATAGTGGAGTGAGTACAATGTTTTACTTGCTATTGCTTGCATCTTGGATCCCATATACAAAATGCAATTTGTGGAGTTTTGCTATTATGGGCTATATGGATACAATTCTCACGGAGCTCAAGAATGTGAAAGACAAGCTTTTCTCTCTTTAATGAGTACTCTGGCAAGATGGATGTTGTTAGAAGAAGAAACTTGGAGAAATCAAGCAAGGAGGGAACTTCTCGTGAGTATGATGACACCTTTGATCAAGATTGCATTGATATCTTGAGGGAAATTTCTTTCTCAAATAATCAGTTAAATCTTCCTTAGAATTCCTTAATCTTTTATTTGTTTGCTGGTGCCTTGGTTCTCAATAGTTGTTGTTTTCTTATGTATAGTTGTTTAATTTCTTAAACTACTTGCTGCATTGTTTCTTTTATATAGATTTTATTATGTAATATCTGATACTCCATCACCATTGGGATTGTTTTCTGAGAGCAGTACATAGACTAGTTTTATCAACTTTGTATGGGATTCTGGCTTATCGTTTGCTCACTTCATTTATGATCTACTTAGCTTGAATCTAGCCATTCTTTCAAGTCTTAACTAGGAAAGCAGAAGTTGCACAACTTGTTTTGCTTACATATATGTGCTGATTTTAGTAACGGATCCGTTATGTTCACCGTTTAATTCCTACTAAGTAATGAATACTTGCTTTGCTTTCACAAGAAAAGTTAGAAAGCATTGGGCCTTGCAGAATCTTAATCTCCCAGGAGGCCACTGCATCTACACACAATTATTGCAAAGCATCTTTTATGTATCAGGTTTGAGCTTTCCATTGGAGTGTTTAATTTCCATCCTTGATAGTAGCAACAATTATTCCAGGCTCTCTCTGGATGTACACATGAGTTTGGTCTCCACTGCTCTGATTTGTATTTATATCATGTACAGAAACTTACGATCAACTTTTGTTTTGGGTCAACGATATCCTGAACCAGTGACATTGACACAACCTCTGGATTTATTCCCAGTGTCGAAACTAATGTGCTCCTCACCTAGCATGCAATGATCTCTATTTAGAAATCCCTCGACTCTTATTATCTGTCCTTTGCTAGCATTATCAGGTACTAGACCAAGTTATCAGTGAGGTGTTTTAGTCGGATCCTTACAATGTTTCCTTGTTTTTCCCCCTTACAAGTGCTTCAGTTTCAACCTGATTAAGACCAGGAAAAATAATAAGGGCGTGGTTGGTTAGAAGTAGTTACAATTGTGAGCTCATTTACAACATCATTAAGTTTCTCTTCCCTGTTTATTGATTTCAAAACAACAGTATTGACTTATTTGTTATTGTAATATATCATGTAATTTTTAGTATTTTTGTATATATTTATTCTCTCATGTTTTTTTATATTTAGGAATTCGACTCTTTTGAAAGTCAAGAAATTATTAGTTCTCAAAAGACCCAATTAAAACTTTATTTGGATGAACCCTGACTTGACCGTGGTGCTCAACTCGACGTTCTTTCATTTTGGATGACTAATGAACATAGATACCCTGAGCTCTCTCTATTGGCAAGGGACATAATGGCGGTTCCTATTTCTACAGTTGCTTCGGAGAGTACTTTCGGTGTGGGTGGGAGAATCCTTAACCAATACAATAGCACTCTTAAGCCTAACAATGTGGAGGCTTTAGTTTGCACGCGTGATTGGTTGTATGGTATCAAAGGTAGACAATTACTAATGTTATATTTTTTATGTTTTTTTGCATCAAAATACATGTTATGAATTTGCATATTGGTTCATTTTTTTTAATTTTTTATTAATGATAGATGACATGAGACAAAATTGGATGAGCTCTCCAGGATATCATGCAATTAGATACTGGAGAATCTATGCCAACACAAGTATGAATCTCTTATACTATGAAGTCTCCTTGGTTTAGTATAAACTTCGATTACTTGAATAATCAAATCTATAAAGTTTCTATGGTTTGATTTATTTGTAAGTAAATCTCTTTATTTGATTGTTTTAATATGTTTCCTTGAACAGGAGTAATGGCATTTGCTCTCAAGGTCAGATCAGCATTATTGCTGCTGAAGAGTAGCTTTGCTATGCCATTTCTGGTTCAATGAAGAATTGATAAACCAGAAATTGAATCTTATTTTTATTTCTCGTTATTGGTTTACGGAGTAAAGTATGGATACTTGTTGAGGAGTTGTGCAAAATATTGACTTGAATTTTGGTATCTGTTCTCTTTTGGCAATTGATAACAATTTGTACTTGACTAGAATATTATTTGCATCTTGAATATTTCTCTCATGTTATTTGGGTACATGACTGTTTATTTAGTATCTCTGAAGTGTGATATCTCACTGTGCCATTTCTGGTTCAAGAAAAGAGTAATCAATTTTATAGCTTCAAAATCTTTTTTTTTCGTTGGTATGTTGAGGATGAGAAATTTAACATGGTCCCATATGAATTTTGGAGCATAGCATCTTCGGAGTACTGCAGCAACAAAATTATCAATCGACCCAGATGAATTTCTAGTTGATGACTGCATTTAATAAATGGGTCATTCGGGTCAGGTCGTGTAACCCGTCTAATAAAAGGGTCAGGCCGGGTCACACTTATACGGGTCGGGTCAACTATGACCCGACCTGACCCGACCCGTTTGCCACCCCTACTCTAGAGCTTCTGATTTGGCATCTTTGTAGGTTCATGATAGTCTTAACTTACTTTCTTGGCGAGATGGCAGCGAAAAAATTACAAGCTGCTAACAATTGACTATGTTATCTTTGTGAACCTCAGGCATGACTATTGTTTGGTAAGTTTGTGAGGAGACATAGATTGAGAAAATAAATGCAACTCTATTTACTGAAAAAGAAAGAAACAAAGTGTACCTGAGTTATTATTTCTTTCAAAAGCATCCAGCGAGGTTCATTTTTAAAATTTGAAGAGAAGGTTAAAATTGGCCGTGATCCTTTAAGGTGATTTCCAGTAAGTTTCAATTCTTCCATTGTGTGCACTGAGAATAACAAAAAAGTTATAAACATTATCAAAGCATGACAAATCCAGAAAACATAGTTCATTGTTTCAAATATTAACCAGACTATTGTATTAATTCCATCTTTCAGGATAAAGAAACCAAAATACACTAAAAACGGAACTTACCAGCATTAACCAGAAACTTCACGGACGGCCCACTAGGTGACTTGGCCATCCAAAGGTAAAGATCTTTCCCCTTTCTACACTGATATAAATGTTAAACGTAGAACTAAATCAGCAGAAAAATAACAATTAGTGGCTAACAAAATTATCAAAGATCTAATTACCCTCAACAAAGAGACACAATCAAATATATGTGAAATAGAACCAGCTTCCCATGATATGAGCATAAAATCCACTCTATGCCCATAACAGCATTATTATCCAAAAGTGAGCAATCATGAAATTGTATACAAACTATAATAAATACATTTGAATTAGTTAAAACTCAAATTAAATCCACAAAATAGCTTATTTACCTGATATCATTAATTTCTCATGAGAAAAACCAACAATTCATATGAAGATTGCATTTTACCTCAAAAACATACAGTATGAACAATTCCTTAGCTCAACAAGCTCATTCAGAGTAGCCCCTTTGCTCTCATTTGATTATTTATATTTCATTGATTGTTGAATTTGTTTTGTATGTTTGTAGGTTAAGGAGATAATTGCTAGCAACAAGTTTTGGGATAATATAGACTTTGCCCTCAAAGTATTCACTCCTCTAGTGAAGGTTTTTCAAGAGCGGATGGTGATAAAGTCGGTTCTATGGGATTTATATATGGGGACATGTTGGTGGCTATGGAGGAGTTGAAAGTGGCCCTTGGGGTGATGAGAAGAAGTACACTCCCATATTGAAAATGATTGAGCCGAGATTTACGAAGAACCTTAGTGGAACGCTACATAAAGCGGGCTACTTTTTGAATCCTTTTTTCTATTATCCGGCTTACACGGACATTGAAGGTGATGGAAGCTTCATGAACGCCGTGGTGAAGTGTATGCATAGAATTTATCCCAATGACCACGACTTTCACAAAGATTGGAAATCAAATACCTAATTATCAAGAACGCCTAGGGTCATTTGGGGATCAATTTATGCAGGCGAGGAGCTACTAAGGGTGATTGTCCTAAATTTATATTTTCATTCAAATTAATTCATTGACCTCTTTTCTAAATTTATAAGTTACTAAATTTTTCAATTATGAATGGACTAGTAACTTGGTGGAGGCTTTATGGAAACGATACTCCCGAGTTGAGGAAGATGGCAATGAAGATTTTGGGATTGACAACAAGCTCCTGCTTGTGAAAGAAATTGGAGTACATTTGAGATGGTAATATTATTTCATAAAATTTTAATCGCCTTGAAGGTAGCATTTGATGACTAGTTTTTTGTGCTAATTCATGATTCTATTTTGTAGATTCATACGAAGAAGAGGAATAGGTTAACTCATAAAAACTTCATGACTTAGTCTTTGTCAAGTTCAATGCAAAGTTGAAGAACAAACATGCCGTTATAGATAGAGATCCTTAGCACCTACGACGATGAGGAAAGGGTCTCCGAATGGTTGTTGGGTGAGGAGGGAATAATAGTGATGATGAAGTATTCCCTGAGAGTGTTTGACTTTTAGGCAAGTTGGAGATGTTTCTGAGCTAATCCAAGGAAGAGAAAGAGTGGAAGGTTGCAAATGTATAAAAGAAAGAAGTCGATCATCTTCATCGAAAGGAAAGGAGAAGAGATATCGAATTCGGGTTAGAACTTAAGTGGGTAAGATAACCTAGGCCATGTGAGTTATTTGGCTGGGCTTAGTTGTATTTGTTGGGTTTTACCATGATTGCATGCACTTGGACCTCACTATTAACTAAGAAGAGGGCCTAAAGCAAAGTGAATTAAAATAAAGTTACAAAATGGCTACATTTTAAACTTATTTTTCTTTGTTTGGCCCTTTAAAAGCGAATAAAAGTGAATGAAAATTGAGTGAAAAATAAAAGATGTGTCATGTAAACATTTTAACTCTTTCACTTTGTCAAAAATTTGAGATAGTGAATAAAAAGTGTAGAGAGAGTTGAGAAAAATTGTTTTTTTTTCTCTTATAATTTTAATTGTAATTGTCTACTTTAAAAGAAAGAAAGAAAGAAAGAAAGAAAATGTCAAGTCCTACACAAACCTCAATTTTCCATTTTTTATTACTTCTCTAGAAAGTATCTTTTTTTTCACTTTTAAAATTTATTAGTATGCAATACGGGTGTTGCATGCGATGCATGTTAATAAACCATATGAGATGAAGCATTCTGAGGTCAATTAATATTTCACTCACCATTCCTATCACTATTTATTGGACACATATTTCACATAGAGCTGAGGCTAACTACGCATTGCTTTATATTTCGATTTTTTACTTGGTCTTGGGCAAGGTTGTTTCCATGAAAGACTCCAAAGAAGCATCAAGTATGTAGAAATTACTACAGCATTTGATTGAAACATCCAATCACTATGATTTATCTCATAACCTTAACGCTTTTACCGTCTTACAACTTTACTTCATGATCCAATGGTCTAGATAAAGAAGAAAGGACCATCAGGCACTTAATTAATCAATGCTAGTGTACGAGAGAACTGACAAGAGGGAGAGGTGATGAATTTTGGGAAAATTTGATACCTGAAGAAAAAAAATATCAAGTTGAAATTTATAAAATCTTTGAATTTAAACCACTAATTTTTCCTTGAAGAAATAATATCAAGTACCAGATAGCGAACATGTGCACACACAAACACACACATATTGAGAGAATAATGTTTATATATACACTATTTCTTAGCACCTCATTTAGCAAAATGAGCTAACAGTTTATACACTGAACATAAGTAATAAGCCAGTAAGATAGTTAATTTGGCACGTGTGATGTTTTCTATCCATCATTTACTGAATAAAACGGAGAGAAGTGAATAAGAAATGTATATCAACCGTCAATGTACAGCACAAACATCATTTATCTCATCGCTGAAACTAATAAAATCATGAGATAAGCCAAATCACCTAAGAAGTTATCCCAACATAGTCATATTGATAATTAGATATAACACTGTAATTGAATTTCACCAAAACATTAAGAGAATACCGTGAGGAACACATTAATAGAATACCAAAATAGCACATGACATTTTTAAAGTAAAACCATAAACATACATGAAATTAAACTGAACTGTCAAGGTCTTGTCCTCCAAAGTGACTTGTAAAAGCACCACAAACATTCAGCTTAACCATTTATGAAGTATAATAATGTTTTGCAGTATAGTATCAAAAGAATGTTGAGACCTCACACCAAAAGTAACATAAACCCCAATTGATATTTGATAATTAGAACAATAAATAAAATCGTGATAACAAAGATCATTAATATACTATGTATTACACCAGTATCTATAAAAGATAAAACTAAGAGAGAAATTTGTTCGAATACATAGGAGATTATATATCTCAAGCGGCAGAACGATGATTTGCAACCCAAAGACACTATCCTTGGGTTAACTTATAGTAGTTTGTGAGGATGTAAAACACATATCAATAAATACTAAAGCCGATGTTCTTAAAATCTATGGAAGAGAGAAAAATAGGCTAAAAGAAGCTTTTGAATCGATTCCAGTAGAATTAACTTGACTTGGATTTGTGGACATCAATAGCCACCGACGGATATATTTGTCTCACGACACACTACATTGACCATGAGAGGAAATTACAAAATCGGGTTGTTAACTTTTCTTATATGCCACCTCCTCATTCGGTGTTGCCATTTTGAGAAGATCTACAAGTTGTTAGTTGATTGGAAAATTGAAAAGAAGTTTTCTTTCACTCTTGATAACCAAGAAATGATGTTTTGTTGATTTATTGAAAACGACTTAATTTGAAAGAAGCACTTCTTGGGAAGGGAGAATTTTTCATATTAGATGTTGTACTCATATCCTTAACTTGATTGTCCAAGAAGGTTTAAAAGAAGTTCATGGTTGTATTAATAAAATTAGAAAGCGCCAAATATATAAAAGGCTCTCAAATTAGAAAACAAAATTTTTGGGAATGTATCTCTCATGAATCTTTGGATGTGAAGAAGAGTTTAAGGCAAGATGTTCCAACAAGATGGAATGCTATTTTTCTAATGCTTGAGAGTGCTTTATACTATCGTCTGCATTTATACACATGCAATTGAGTAATTCAATTACTCAAGACTTTGTCCATCTCAAGAAGAATGGGATAAGGCCGAGAAGGTTAAGCGGTTATTAGCCACTTTCTACAACGGCACTTGTCTTTTCTCCTGCACAAATTATCCAACGGCTAATCTCTACTTTCTTCAAGTATTTGTTGTGCAACGACTTTAAAGAGTGGGATGAAAGATAATGATGAATATGTTAAGTTAATAGCAAGCAAAATGTACAAGAAATTTGAAAAATAGTGGAGTGAGTACAATGTTTTACTTGCTATTGCTTGCATCTTGGATCCCATATACAAAATGCAATTTGTGGAGTTTTGCTATTATGGGCTATATGGATACAATTCTACTGAGCTCAAGAATGTGAAAGACAAGCTTTTCTCTCTTTAATGAGTACTCTGGCAAGATGGATGTTGTTAGAAGAAGAAACTTGGAGAAATCAAGCAAGGAGGGAACTTCTCGTGAGTATGATGACACCTTTGATCAAGATTGCATTGATATCTTGAGGGAAATTTCTTTCTCAAATAATCAGTTAAATCTTCCTTAGAATTCCTTAATCTTTTATTTGTTTGCTGGTGCCTTGGTTCTCAATAGTTGTTGTTTTCTTATGTATAGTTGTTTAATTTCTTAAACTACTTGCTGCATTGTTTCTTTTATATAGATTTTATTATGTAATATCTGATACTCCATCACCATTGGGATTGTTTTCTGAGAGCAGTACATAGACTAGTTTTATCAACTTTGTATGGGATTCTGGCTTATCGCTTGCTCACTTCATTTATGATCTACTTAGCTTGAATCTAGCCATTCTTTCAAGTCTTAACTAGGAAAGCAGAAGTTGCACAACTTGTTTTGCTTACATATATGTGCTGATTTTAGTAACGGATCCGTTATGTTCACCGCTGAATTCCTACTAAGTAATGAATACTTGCTTTGCTTTCACAAGAAAAGTTAGAAAGCATTGGGCCTTGCAGAATCTTAATCTCCCAGGAGGCCACTGCATCTACACACAATTATTGCAAAGCATCTTTTATGTATCAGGTTTGAGCTTTCCATTGAGTGTTTAATTTCCATCCTTGATAGTAGCAACAATTATTCCAGGCTCTCTGGATGTACACATGAGTTTGGTCTCCACTGCTCTGATTTGTATTTATATCATGTACAGAAACTTACGATCAACTTTTGTTTTGGGTCACCGATATCCTGAACCAGTGACATTGACACAACCTCTGGATTTATTCCCAGTGTCGAAACTAATGTGCTCCTCACCTAGCATGCAATGATCTCTATTTAGAAATCCCTCGACTCTTATTATCTGTCCTTTGCTAGCATTATCAGGTACTAGACCAAGTTATCAGTGAGGTGTTTTAGTCGGATCCTTACAATGTTTCCTTGTTTTTCCCCCTTACAAGTGCTTCAGTTTCAACCTGATTAAGACCAGGAAAAATAATAAGGGCGTGGTTGGTTAGAAGTAGTTACAATTGTGAGCTCATTTACAACATCATTAAGTTTCTCTTCCCTGTTTATTGATTTCAAAACAACAGTATTGACTTATTTGTTATTGTAATATATCATGTAATTTTTAGTATTTTTGTATATATTTATTCTCTCATGTTTTTTTATATTTAGGAATTCGACTCTTTTGAAAGTCAAGAAATTATTAGTTCTCAAAAGACCCAATTAGAACTTTATTTGGATGAACCCTGACTTGACCGTGGTGCTCAACTCGACGTTCTTTCATTTTGGAAGACTAATGAGCATAGATACCCTGAGCTCTCTCTATTGGCAAGGGACATAATGGCGGTTCCTATTTCTACAGTTGCTTCGGAGAGTACTTTCGGTGTGGGTGGGAGAATCCTTAACCAATACAATAGCACTCTTAAGCCTAACAATGTGGAGGCTTTAGTTTGCACGCGTGATTGGTTGTATGGTATCAAAGGTAGACAATTACTAATGTTATATTTTTTATGTTTTTTTGCATCAAAATACATGTTATGAATTTGCATATTGGTTCATTTTTTTTAATTTTTTATTAATGATAGATGACATGAGACAAAAATTGGATGAGCTCTCCGAGGATATCATGCAATTGGATACTGGAGAATCTATGCCAACACAAGTATGAATCTCTTATACTATGAAGTCTCCTTGGTTTAGTATAAACTTCGATTACTTGAATAATCAAATCTATAAAGTTTCTATGGTTTGATTTATTTGTAAGTAAATCTCTTTATTTGATTGTTTTAATATGTTTCCTTGAACAGGAGTAATGGCATTTGCTCTCAAGGTCAGATCGGCGTTATTGCTGCTGAAGAGTAGCTTTTGCTATGCCATTTCTGGTTCAATGAAGAATTGATAAACCAGAAATTGAATCTTATTTTTTATTTCTCGTTATTGGTTTACGGAGTAAAGTATGGATACTTGTCGAGGAGTTGTGCAAAATATTGACTTGAATTTTGGTATCTGTTCTCTTTTGGCAATTGATAACAATTTGTACTTGACTAGAATATTATTTGCATCTTGAATATTTCCCTCTCATGTTATTTGGGTACATGACTGTTTATTTGGTATCTCTGAAGTGTGATATCTCACTGTGCCATTTCTGGTTCAAGAAAAGAGTAATCAATTTTATAGCTTCAAAATCTTTTTTTTTCGTTGGTATGTTGAGGATGAGAAATTTAACATGATCCCATATGAATTTTGGAGCATAGCATCTTCGGAGTACTGCAGCAACAAAATTATCAATCGACCCAGATGAATTTCTAGTTGATGACTGCATTTAATAAATGGGTCATTCGGGTCGGGTCGGGTCGTGTAACCCGTCTAATAAAAGGGTCAGGCCGGGTCACACTTATACGGGTCGGGTCAACTATGACCCGACCTGACCCGACCCGTTTGCCACCCCTACTCTAGAGCTTCTGATTTGGCATCTTTGTAGGTTCATGATAGTCTTAACTTACTTTCTTGGCGAGATGGCAGCGAAAAAATTACAAGCTGCTAACAATTGACTATGTTATCTTTGTGAACCTCAGGCATGACTATTGTTTGGTAAGTTTGTGAGGAGACATAGATTGAGAAAATAAATGCAACTCTATTTACTGAAAAAGAAAGAAACAAAGTGTACCTGAGTTATTATTTCTTTCAAAAGCATCCAGCGAGGTTCATTTTTAAAATTTGAAGAGAAGGTTAAAATTGGCCGTGATCCTTTAAGGTGATTTCCAGTAAGTTTCAATTCTTCCATTGTGTGCACTGAGAATAACAAAAAAGTTATAAACATTATCAAAGCATGACAAATCCAGAAAACATAGTTCATTGTTTCAAATATTAACCAGACTATTGTATTAATTCCATCTTTCAGGATAAAGAAACCAAAATACACTAAAACGGAACTTACCAGCATTAACCAGAAACTTCACGGACGCCCACTAGGTGACTTGACCATCCAAAGGTAAAGATCTTTCCCTTTCTACACTGATATAAATGTTAAACGTAGAACTAAATCAGCAGAAAAATAACAATTAGTGGCTAACAAAATTATCAAAGATCTAATTACCCTCAACAAAGAGACACAATCAAATATATGTGAAATAGAACCAGCTTCCCATGATATGAGCATAAAATCCACTCTATGCCCATAACAGCATTATTATCCAAAAGTGAGCAATCATGAAATTGTATACAAACTATAATAAATACATTTGAATTAGTTAAAACTCAAATTAAATCCACAAAATAGCTTATTTACCTGATATCATTAATTTCTCATGAGAAAAACCAACAATTCATATGAAGATTGCATTTTACCTCAAAAAACATACAGTATGAACAATTCCTTAGCTCAACAAGCTCATTCAGAGTAGCCCCTTTGCTCTCCTTTGACTCCACTTTGCTATCTTTCTTACAATGCGGCAACAGAGACACAACATTCAACATCAAATGCCGATACCTTCCAAATTTAGACAAAGCCCAGATAAATACAAACAAATCCACATCAAAACAAATTTTTAAAAAAATCAAAAAAATTACTTACCTATAGATGATTCTTCTTGAGCACGTGACCAGGACCTTCTCCTTGTTCCTGAACACTGGATGATCGCTCTTCTTCTCGACAACGGCTCCATCCTTAAACCCTAAAAGAGTCCTCTTGGGCCTCGCTGGTTCCAATTCTTCTTCTTTCTTCGGATCTTCTGAGGTCTCCACTTGCTTTCTCTTCTTCCCCATGCAGAAAATTAGGGTTAGGGTTTCTCCGGCGGAGGAATGAAAGAGTTGCTGAAGTTTAGGGTTTGAGAGAAGAAAAGAGGCGGTTGAATTCTATTGGAGGAGGGCAGGGGTTTAGGGTTTTGCTGGCTTGGGGAAAGGAAAGGGGAAGAGATATCGGATTCGGGTTAGAAATTAAGTGGGTAAGATAACCTGGGCCAAGTGAGTTATTTTGGCTGGCCTTAGTTGTATTTGTTGGGAGTTACCGTGGTGGCATGCACTTGGACCCCGCTATTAACTAAGAAGAGGGCCTAAAGCAAAGTGAATTAAAATAAAGTTACAAAATGGCTCCATTTTTAACTTATTTTTCTTTGTTTGGCCCTTTCAAAGTGAATAAAAGTGAATGAAAATTAAGTGAAAAATAAAAGATGTGTCATGTAAACATTTTAACTCTTTCACTTTGTCAAAAAATTTGAGATAGTGAATAAAAAGTGTAGAGAGAGTTGAGAAAAATTGTTTTTTATTTTTTCTCTTATAATTTTAATTGTAATTGTCTACTTTTAAAAAAAAAGAAAGAAAGAAAAAAATGTCAAGTCCTACACAAACCTCAATTTCCTTTTTTTTTACTTCTCTAGAAAGTATTATTTTTTTCACTTTTAAAATTTACTAGTATGCAATATGTGTGTTGCATGTTATGCGTGTTAATAAACCATATGAGATGAAGCATTCTGAAGGCCAATTAATATTTCACACACCATTCTTATCACTATTTATTGGACACATACTTCACATAGAGCTCAGGCTAACTACGCATTGCTTTATATTTCGATTTTTTACTTGGTCTTGGGCAAGGTTGTTTCCATGAAAGACTCCAAAGAAGCATCAAGTATGTAGAAATTACTACAGCATTTGATTGAAACGTCCAATCACTATGATTTATCTCATAACCTTAACGCTTCCACCGTCTTACAACTTTACTTCATGATCCAATAGTCTAGATAAAGAAGAAAGGACCATCAGGCACTTAATTAATCAATGCTAGTGTAGGAGAGAACTAACAAGAGGGAGAGGTGATGAATTTTGGGAAAATTTGATACCTGAAGGAAAAAAATATCAAGTTGAAATTTATAAAATCTTTGAATTTAAACCACTAATTTTTCCTCGAAGAAATAATATCAAGTACTAGATACCGAACATGTGCACACACAAACACACACATATTGAGAGAATAATGTTTATATATACACTATTTCTTAGCACCTCATTTAGCAAAATGAGCGAACAGTCTATACACTGAACATAATTAATAAGCCAGTAAGATAGTTAATTTGGCATGTGTGATGTTTTCTTTCCATCATTTACTGAATAAAACTGAGAGAAGTGAATAAGAAATGTATATCAACCGTCAATGTACAACCCAAACATTATTTATCTCATCGCTGAAACTAATAAAATCATGAGATAAGCCAAATCACCTAAGAAGTTATCCCAACATAGTCATATTGATAATTAGATATAACACTGTAATTGAATTTCAGTCAAAACATTAAGAGAATACCAGAGTAACACATTAATAGAATACCAAAATAGCACATGACATTTTTTAAAGTAAAAAACCATAAACATACATGAAATTAAACTGAACTGTCAAGGTCTTGTCCTCAAAAGTGACTTGTAAAAGCACCACAAACATTCAGCTTAACCATTTATGAAGTATAATAATGTTTTGCAGTATAGTATCAAAAGAATGTTGAGACCTCACACCAAAAGTAACATAAACCCCAATTGATATTTGATAATTAGAACAATAAATAAAATCGTGATAACAAACATCATTAATATACTATGTATTACACCAGTATCTATAAAAGATAAAACTAAGAGAGAAATTTGTTCAAATACATAGGAGACTATATATCTCAAGCGGCAGAACGATGATTTGCAACCCAAAGACACTATCCTTGGGTTAACTTATAGTAGTTTGAGAGGATAAAAACAACAAACAAAATTTCTTGACCAAGAGCAACAATAATGAAACAATATCTTAAATTATCAAGTTCCTGACTTTAGTTATCCTATCAAAATACTTGCAGTAAAGATATTAGTAATGCAGCCCAAACACCAGCCACAATACACATTAATAGGCAACACATAAATGGACCACATATAGACACCAACAAATTTGTCTAAACAATACAAAATCGCTAATCAAATCAGAACCCCTCAAGAATCAATCTTAGCCTTATGAAGGAATCAATACTTACAATTGATTTCATGACTTAATGATTGAACGATATACGAGCATTTTCGGGTTAAACTATCCATAAACCATGAATGTGATGTGCTTCCACCAAGTGCTAACGATGTTGCTAATCCTGAAGTTGTTATTGCTATTGTTATCATTCTTTTTTATCTAACATTGGCAAGTATAGTTCGATGCAAGAATACTTTTCTCATCCCTCCATGACCATTTACAAAGAAAACCCATCCTTCATTCGTACTAACTCTATTCATTATTATTTCAATGCATTTCTTTGTTCTTCATTTAGTTTATTCTTCCCATCTATATGTTCCTGCAATCCCTGCAGGACCTCGAGATCAATATAAAATGTAAATAATTATCTCATCTGTAAGACAAAGATCTAAACAAAGGAAAAGATTAGTTTGGTAAACATTTATTCTCTTCCTGAGAAAAGAACAATGGATAAACATGTGCCTAGAAGATAAGAAGAGGTGAAATGATATAAAAATAGTAAAATTAGTCCTTCCACTTAGAAAACTTTTCTGACTTCAAAGTTGCAAAAACGCCTATAAATAAAATGACAATATGGTTCTTTATTCATCTATCTCAGTAATCTTTTCATCCATCTTTTCTTTCCTATTAAATTTGCTCGGAGACATGCTGAAGAATCTAGTAGATAATTATGAAATTTGCATACAAAGAAAAGAAAAAATCTTTCATTATTGCTTATCCAATTTTGGGCTTCCTGTAAAAGTGTCTTTTTTCAATCCCTTTTATCATTCCACTTCAGTGCGCTGTGGAAAAAAAGTACTGTTGAGCATATTATAATTTTTGGAGTCGTATACTATGAAACTAAATAATCATGGTGTCATCGGGAAATAGAAGCACAAGCAGTTATGCAGTTATTCAAGGGAAAATTTACAGAGATGAATTCAGAGTGTTCTTCATGTGGATTAAACATGCAAAGAGATCTAAAATCTTAAGGTCATAAATGCAAAACCACAAGCTATTAAATCAGCCCATTAAACAACCTACTTAAATATAAGCTAGCACTCATAACGCTCCAATGGAAATGAACACTCAGCCATATTATTATTATTTTTAGATGATAAAGTTATCAAATTTTGTCTAAAGACTTAGCTAGAAAAAATTGACCGTGATACAATAGGCAGGACAAAGTGTTTGGATGAAAGGTGCCAGAGGTGTAAATTGCAGACACCAAAATACTTTAAATGGTCATCAACTAACGAAGAATCCTAGCCCAACATGTCTCAAATTCCAGGAAGTAGGAATCTACAACATGTTCATAATCATCTTCCTTCTCACTAACTCTTATTATATCTTCAATGTCTTTCTCATCAAAATAAAGTCATCTATGGCGTAACTCTGTATCATCTGAGCTCTATGGAAAAGCCTCTCATGACTGTGGCTAGACCTCCTCCATAACTAGAACTCTTAGCTCTTGTACCAGATAAAGGTGTAGATCTACGACTCTTATAACATTAAGCCTCAACGGTCTCTAAATAGTCATAAATATCTACATCAAGAGCTTTAACACCAAGACCTGCTAAGTGCATAGGTTTGTCACCATAAGAAATGAGCTGCATGAATCACTTAAAATCTACCACTACTTATTGGAATGAAAGGTCCTAATCCTAAGAGACCGTATTTGAAATTCAAGTTCCTCAGACCACTGCAAAGACAATATTAAACAATAAATATTAAAGGAGAGCCATCAAAATTAGAGAGAGGTAACTCGGTTGATGAATAGATTGGATTCAGGAAATAAATGTTGATTGGAAATGATCTACGTTGGATTCAGATAAGCAATACTATGTCTGAATCCTACTCATTGGCAGCTAGTGTAATTTAAACCACTATTTGACTCAAGTCAAAATAAACTTTTCCTTTTATTTACCGCAATCATTCATCATATAAAGATTGTGGTGTGAAGGAGTATAGCAATACAAGTTTGTGCTTGAAAACTATTAAAAAAAAAAGAACCAGCTGACTACCAAATAATAGATCAAGTTTGTACAAATATATTACAATGAATAATACTTTAAAGTACTCATGTGCTAAGAACTTTTCAACTTAATTTTAAGCTTACCACATCTGAAAACAGTAGTGATACATCTGATTTGATAATTTTGGTCATTACATACATTTGAAAATAAAAGCAAGAATACTCACAAAGGAGACCATATATGCAGTTAAAATGAGGAAATGTTAAAATAATTGCAGTTTTGAGGTTTATTTTTTCACTTGGTACTGAAACCTCAAACTGAAAGATTTTTGTCTAGAGATTAGATAACTGTTAATTTAGGGCATTTGCTTTCTGTTCTAATGCATATAACATTCACCCAAAAGAATATTTATCTTAATGCTAATAAGATAAGCATTCACCTTAAAAATTTACATTCTGATGTAATGGTTGTTATTCTTCTACCATGTTATTAAACCTCTTGAACAAAATCATCAACAGGTTCAGTTTGGACTGACTTCTATATTTAACTTGTTATAGACATGAGAATAAAATAGGAAATTGTTCCTAACTAATTATGGAGTTGACCATTACCTATAAATATGATAGAGGGATTTTAAGGGCAATTGAATCTAAGGTAAGTATGATGGAATTCATCCGCAAAGAGAAGTTGAGGTTCTTCAAGAGCTAAAACAACTCCTATATGACCACTGCGTGATAATTCATGAGTTTAAAGTACTTACAAGAGTCTTCCAGTGAACAAGTTTCCCAAGCTCCAGTCCCTCAAATAGAAAATTATCCACTAAACTTATAAACATGACTAATAAATTATAATAATAAAACAACAATAAATTTTAAATGATAGTAATTTGAAATAAGATTCCCTTGCATGGCATGTGATGTTCAAAATATTTATACTGTTATTAATAATTTTAAATCCGTTCATGTGTGCCCTTCATGTGATATTTTCACCACTTATACAAGTTTGAAACTAAACTCAAGCCAACTAAATTAATTAATAGATCTTAATTTTTTTTTACTTATATAGCAAATTATCAATAAAACATTTATATTAACTTTCCAAGGATACAATTAAATGAAATCTTGTCTATACATAAATACCTTCACCAACCTATAATTTTCTACCAATTCAACCACAACCTGATCTGTGTTTCCTTTTATTTACGCAATCATTCATCATATAAAGATTGTGTGTAGGAGATAGCAATACAAGTTTGTGCTTGAAAACTATTAAAAAAAAGAACCAGCTGACTACCAAATAATAGATCAAGTTTGTACAAATATATTACAATGAATAATACTTTAAAGTATTAGTATGCTAAGAACTTTTCAACTTAATTTTAAGCTTACCACATCTGAAAACAGTAGTGATACATCTGATTTGATAATTTTGGTCATTACATACATTTGAAAATAAAAAGCAAGAATACTCACAAAGGAGACCATATATGCAGTTAAATGAGGAAATGTTAAAATAATTGCAGTTTTGAGGTTTATTTTTTCACTTGGTACTGAAACCTCAAACTGAAAGATTTTTGTCTAGAGATTAGATAACTGTTAATTTAGGGCATTTGCTTTCTGTTCTAATGCATATAACATTCACCCAAAAGAATATTTATCTTAATGCTAATAAGATAAGCATTCACCTTAAAAAATTTACATTCTGATGTAATGGTTGTTATTCTTCTACCATGTTATTAAACCTCTTGAACAAAATCATCAACAGGTTCAGTTTGGACTGACTTCTATATTTAACTTGTTATAGACATGAGAATAAAATAGGAATTGTTCCTAACTAATTATGGAGTTGACCATTACCTATAAATATGATAGAGGGATTTTAAGGGCAATTGAATCTAAGGTAAGTATGATGGAATTCATCCGCAAAGAGAAGTTGAGGTTCTTCAATAGCTAAAACAACTCCTATATGACCACTGTGTGATAAATTCATGAGTTTAAAGTACTTACAAGAGTCTTCCAGTGAACAAGTTTCCCAAGCTCCAGTCCCTCAAATAGAAAATTATCCACTAAACTTATAAATATGACTAATAAATAATAATAATAATAACAACAATAAATTTTAAATGATAGTAATTTGAAATAAGATTCCCTTGCATGGCATGTGATGTTCAAAATATTTATACTGTTACTAATAATTTTAAATCCGTTCATGTGTGCCCTTCATGTGATATTTTCACCACTTATACAAGTTTGAAACTAAACTCAAGCCAACTAAATTAATTAATAGATCTTAATTTTTTACTTATATAGCAAATTATCAATAAAACATGTAGCACAAACCAAATCACACAATAAGTAGGTACTATCTGTTACTATATGTATACTTTAAGCGAAAATCTTTAGCCTCAAACCTTCCCACGATTGACACCTCAAAGATTTCTCTTCTCAAATAAAACCGCCATGTGTTATTCATTCTAACCGTCCATCAACCCATAATTAAACAAATCTATTTAATTTCAGAATTAAATACCAAATCTGGTAATCATCACAATTCACAAAATTAAAAACTATTTAATTTCAGAAATTAATTAAAATCTGGTAAGATTTTAATTTTCAGATTAAAATCCGTTAAATTTCCACTTATAATCCACCCTGTGTCAAATTAATATCTATTACAACATACTCGGAAATTATATACATCAAATGTTACAAAATTAGAAATTAAATACTAATACAAAGAATATATGTTGTTTGTATAGCCGTAACTTTGATTACAAAAGATAATGTAACAGGGATTTAGAATTTTGTATAGCTAGCAAATCTGGTAATCATCACAATTCACATAATTAAAAAATATTTAATTTCAGAAATAAATTAAAATCTGGTAAGATTAAGATTTTAATTTACGAATTAAAATCCGTTAAAATTCCTGTTACAATCCGGCAATTATATACATCAAATGTTACAAAATTCAAAATTAAAATCTAATACAAATAATATACGTTGTTTGTATAGCCCTAACTTTGATTACAAAAGATAATGTAACAGGTATTAAGAATTTGTATAGCAAATATGGTAATCATCACAATTCACATAATTAAAAACCAATTTAATTTCGGTATCATTCACTTTAAAATATGGAGAATTTGTATAGCAAATATGGTAATCATCACAATTCACATAATTAAAAAACTATTTAACAACCGCATATTATGATTTATGGAGTATCTTTTACAAAACCGAAATCATATCTTTTAAATCTTTTTTAAGGAATGTAAATTTAAAAATTTTATAACATCCTTTTAATTTCGTAACCAAAATATTAACCTTTGTGAGGGAAAATTATATTCCAGCATCCTATTGTTAGTATATCCATAAATTCGAAAATTTCAAAATGATATGATATGTAAATATTAGTCCGTTTATTATTATTGTAAGATATTGAGTATCAATTTTGAAAATTTTATACCAGATAATATCGGAAAATTTGGACTTTTGACTATTATATATCATATATGGTATCTTTTGATATAGATTGATTTATTTATGGGAGATAAGATAAGGAAAGATATTGTTATGGCAAGATATTGAGTATCTATTTTAAACAACCACATATTATAATTTATTCAGTATCTTTTACAAAACCGAAATCATAACAAATTTATACCTTTTAACGGATTTGAAATTTAAAAATATCGGGTGATAGAGGGAAGATAATTTTTGAGCTTTTCACTATAAGAATCACCGATTCTTCAAGTTTGGTATTGGCAGAGTTATATCATCTTAGGTAATAGTGTTTTTCATTTCAGAATTCATTTAAAATTACAGATTTGTGTTCAGTTATTTTACTTTTTAATTAATTTGATTTATTTACTAACCAGAACCAAATTTCCCTCACGCAGAGCGCATCGGCAAAGATTATTAGCAGTCATTGTTATTTGGTTCTCTCTTGGTAATGTTCTTTTAATTTTCAAAATTAATCTATTCTTTTTTAAAGCACATCGGCTAAAATTTACAATGCGTATTAATAATGTTTGATCAAATGAATTCGAGACCTTGCTATAAATATCGTATGCCAATTGCAAAATGATTAATGCTGTCTTTGTTTTTCTTTCTGCACTGGAAATTTTTCTTAAACCTGTTGAATTCATTATTTTTATAATTAATTTTGTCCTTACAATAAAGTTCTTATTTGTATCTATTAGCAACTCCTTGCTCAGTTTCACATATGTTGTATCACGTTGTTCTTGCAAAAAGCCAACGACTCTTGGGTATATTTTTCGGTCACATCACTTTTATTTGGCCCTGGGTGTTAAAGAATTTTTCGGTCAAATGGGACATTAATTTGATTCAGAGTACATATAGGTTAATAAACATGTCAGTTAGGTTGACGACGAATCAAATGGCATGTTTATTCGATTTTACTAGCAAACGTTATATTCGTTTTCTTAACGACACGCAGGAAATAAATTGTGCAGGAATTCATTTGACAATTTTGTAAAATATCCTTAAAAACTGATGTTATTAATTTAATACTGACCTATTCCTTTATATATCAATTCATAGATATATCAGTTAGGGTCACAATGAATCAAACGACACATTTTTTGATTTGCAGAGCAAAAGTTATAGCTGTTTTTATATAAACGCCCAGGAATTTTTGCTCTCAAGAAATGAAATCTCCTGTTTGTAGTTTTCAGATTAACTGCACCTATTACGAAAAAATCATTTATTCAGGTATATATAGGTTAATAGATAAAAGTTTCTATATGTTCTAGAGTACCTGTTTTCGGACATATCTGGGTGTTTGATTTTTCGCAACCTCTGTATGTCTATATCTTTGTGTTTTTTTTGCAAACTATTTGTTATTTCGAGTAACCCTTCAATATATTATTTCGTATTGTTTGTAATTTTATTCACTGCAACTAATAATTTTACATCCGCATTCCGTTATACTATGATTGAAGGGTTTAACCAGGATTTCATTGGATTTCAATTCAAAAGGATATCTCGGATCGGTCGTAACCTCTTAGTTAGATAGTTTAATATTTAATTTTTATTTACATGAGTCATGTTTTATATTGCTTGATCAATACATTGAAAGCTCATTTATTCTTTTCATAAGAAATGATATTTATTGTTGACTGTTAAACTTCAAATTGGCCCTAATCCTAGAGAACCAAAAATAAAATATTATATTTCGAATAAATATTAATTGAGAAATACGCACCTATCGGTATTAATCACATTAACGTATCAAGACCAATTGTGATCTTTAGATATCTATATTAATCACATTAGCTTTTGTTGCATAATTCGTAATATTGTTGTACTAAATGTATATTTTGGTGCTCTTGAAATTATTTTGAGTTGCCTTATCCATGTAAAATAACCTAAATAGATAAAATGGAAATTACATTAGATTTATAAATAGAAAATTTATTACCAATTAAAAATTATTTAGCCCATAAATATAACTAGCATAACTATCATATTTATTAATACTGATTTTAATTATGATTTATTATCTTTCAATTTTTAACTTTATCATGATTTCCAGGCAAAGACATATTTTCGAACCTCAATCGGGGGCTCCGTGCTTCAGAAAGAAAGGTATGTCACTATATTTTTATATTCTATTGGAAAACGAGTGATTTGAACATGACGAAATGTTGGTGAATTGCGATAAGATCGTGCTTAGCACGAGCTAAAAGACTAGTTACATGGAAATAAAATACAATAGAAGAAGTAATAGGGACTCTTATTGAAGTATGGAAATGTTAGTGAATAAGCCATGCAAAGTATTAAAAAACCGCAGAAGCAGCAACTGAAATTCATGATTTATCAAACAAATCATAAAGGGCCTAGAGGAAACTAATTTTTAAGATCAATCACATGTTAAATCCTCTCAAAATAAGAAAAGACACAATATAAAATAAAAGCAAAGGAAAAGTATAAATACAGCACAAAAGCACAATTAAAATCTAATATGAACTAATGTAAATCTAAGTCATACGTGAGAGTAATAGTACACAACTTTGGCTAAATCATAGGTAAGTTTTTGTCACAAGTAAAATCTAAAATGATAAATACATTTAATCCTGATGTAAGGAATAACCTATGCATAGAAAATTAATGATAATAATAAGTTTGAATAGAACAATTTTTTCCCTCGCAAAAATTCCAGTACATTTCCTTCGCTTCATCATAAATAGCTTTTGCTTTCCATTATTCCTGTGATCAAAATAAATTTCTTTATACCAATATCATCATTACTTTGCTAAAGGACTGCACTATAAAAAATAACATCGCTATATCATGATAGTGTGTCAAAAAATTGATCCCTGAATCAAAAGTAAACCACAAATTTCATCATACCAATCCTTTACCAATGAGATAAGCTCAAATCATAGCAAAATAGCATAAATTCATAATTATGAAACTATTAGTTCCCTAAGAGCAGTTTCAAGAAACACTAACCAATGTAAACAAACATATTCCTCATCAGATACATGTTATATTATAGTACATTAAACATGTACAGGCCCCCTAAATTGTTAAAAATTCAAAATTTTCCACATTTCTTCTTAAACAATTTTATTACGGTTTTAAAAATTTTAATTATAAGCTAACAATGTTGCAATTCCCATAAAATATTCCTTAAAAGAATGAAAAATCTAATTAAATTGAAGTGATCAATATGAAGTTTTTATTTTTGTATGCTAATTTTCCACTAAGAAATTAATATGTATTTGCAGTTGGACTGTGAACCTTTTTGTTTCAAGATGTATTTACATAAACTCATACATGACATCTCTTATATGTTAAATTTCAGGTTCTTATTGATAAGCATGCAAATTATAGGTCTCTAATTGACTGAAGCTTCTCAATAGGAAGTTGTTGTTTGCCAATCCCTATCAAAATTAGCATAACATGTACTGTATATCTTAATAGTCTTAATTCACATAATTTGTACCTGGATAATGTTGTTACCTGATATACCACAAAGTATGGTTGATGGTTGATTGAGTTAACTTTTCACTTGTTCGTTGTCCTTGACTTGAATTTAGACTTAACCTGTTTTAGCACTTGCATATACACAATTTTCATTTAATTTTTTTTAATATGCTTAAGTTTGTAGACCATGTATATTGTATCCTCTAAATTTTACCTTGCTGTTGTCTTGTTTTCTTTTGCACATTGTTGTTGTCAAATTCCATTTCATCATAGTGTTGCGTCACTTTTATCGGAGAGCGAATCCTTTTTTCCCCGTCTTTTGTAATGGTTGAGTTCCTGCGTTTTGTGTTGGCTTTGATGCATTTGTAGTCAATAATAAATATGTTTACCCCACGATAATGTTGTTACCTGATATACAATTGCATAGACATTTTCAGACTTAAACAAATTTGAGTGAATAACTCCATAAACAAAAATTTTAAACTAATAAATAGTTCATTAAGAATATTAACATAGTTAGGCCACAACAAAACAGTTTGAATTTTGTGTAAAGTGGTTCCTAAGAAAGGAAAAAAAACCTAATTTCTCAAAATCATCACTGCAAATTTAGTTAGCAACAAATCTAAACCTCTCTACATTGCTCAAAATTCTCCTTTCATGTGCACATACTCTCTAGCAAAGTCCTACAGCACATGAAGCTTTTTCCTAGTTCTCTGGCATCAAAGAACAGAAAATAGACAGAGCACTTTTAAATCAATTAACTCACTTCATGGTGCCTAAAGTCAAAAATGCACAAATCTTAAGACTAAACAAATATATGAATGGACAACTATAACAAATATATGAATGGACAACTATAGGACCACATATTAGAATGCACAATTGCACAGACATTTTCAGACTTAAACAAATTTGAGTGAATAACTCCATAAACAAAAGTTTTAAACTAATAAATAGTTCGTTAAGAATATTAACATTGTTAGCCCACAACAAAATATCTGTCTTGAAATTGAGGTACTTGGCTGATGAGCACCACCATCTCATTAAGCTCTAATTGCGGCTATAACATGATATATTGATGCAAATTAATAACTTAAGTAAAAAAAGTTCAGTTGTAGCTAAAGCAAAACTGTGACCAAATAACAAACTTTTTTTATCCATCATGTGGGAATAAAATGTCATGAACAAAATTTAAAAAAAGTTTATCATGAACCAAACATGACAATGTATTCAATGTATTACTTTTAAAGCTTAACATAACCCTTGCAACTTCGAAGATCAATATATAAGTATGCCACCATCTCGTTAATATAACAAAATGATAAGATTTTATGGGGTGGGGACCAAGTAAATATCGATAAGTTATAATCATATTACAGCAAAAGGTTAAATTTTGAGGGGATTATATGAAAGAGGCTCTATGAGTATGGGTCTGCTCTTCCATATTATTTTATAAAAGACATTTGGTTGGCCTATTGGACATCCAAGCACCCAATTCCACCTCTTACCATTAATCCAGACCTCTACTTTGGCTCTTTTGATTAAACCCATCACTATTTGCATTACTCATCAATCTCCTAAAAATCAAGAACGTACATAGACTATTTGAAAAGTTCAAGAGCCTAACTTTTGTTCTTTGGCGTTCCCGCTTAGATCAGTCAACTACTACAAAATATAAAATAGATTAGACACTTAGAAAAATTATATTAGGTAAATCAACTGAAGAACAATAAAATTTCAGAGACTACATGTTCTTAATAAAATAATTCTTAATAAAATAAAGATGAATTAGGTTATAATAAATAGAGAATCTTTTACTAATCCTCAGAGGAATAGAGAATAAAAAATATATCTATAGAACGTGTCTATTAAAAGTAGTTTCGGTTCATAATTCCTTAAATATAAGAAGATGTCATTTTAAAAGGAAAGGAGATATTCAAGAAAATTAGAAAAGAATATTAGAAGTAGTTTCAGTTCATAATTCCTTAAAATTAAGAAGATGTCGTTTTAAAAGGAAAGGAGATATTTAGTAAAAATTAGGAAAGAATATTAAAAGTAGTTTAAGTTAATAATAAGTGATATAAATTATGAAGATATTTCTTTTAAACCAAATAGAAGATGTCGTTTTAAAAGGAAAGGAGATATTTAGTAAAAATTAGGAAAGAATATTAAAAGTAGTTTAAGTTAATAATAAGTAATATAAATTATGAAAATAAAGTTTAATTAAAAATGATCAAATTAGTTAAATAAAAAATTTTAATTAAAAATGATCAAATTGTTAAATCAAAAATAGGAAACTCACTAAAAGGGCAAAATAGGAATTAAGAAAATTAAATGGGCAAAATAGGTATTCAAAAGTTTTGACAATAAACTTTCCAAACTCCCACTTTTAAAGGAAGTATGATTTTCTTCACATGGTAGATTTTTCTTGTGTGTCCCATGGATGCAGGTCAAATTTGATCGACCAAATGATATTTTATTAGTGTGTTATTCTTGTGCATTTTCTCTTTCATGTGCTTGTTACGTGATTGAAAAATGGGGTTTGTAGGTTAATACATTTAAAGAGAGAAATAGCATGTACAAATTTAAAAAGTTTATCATGAACCAAACATGACAATGTATTCAATGTATTACTTTTAAAGCTTAACATAACCCTTGCAACTTCGAAGATCAATATATAAGTATGCCACCATCTCGTTAATATAACAAAAATGATAAGATTTGGCGGGGGTGGGGGGGGGGGGACCAAGTAAATATCGATAAGTTATAATCATATTACAGCAAAAGGTTAAATTTTGAGGGGATTATATGAAAGAGGCTCTATGAGTATGGGTCTGCTCTTCCATATTATTTTATAAAAGACATTTGGTTGGCCTATTGGACATCCAAGCACCCAATTCCACCTCTTACCATTAATCCAGACCTCTACTTTGGCTCTTTTTGATTAAACCCATCACTATTTGCATTACTCATCAATCTCCTAAAAAATCAAGAACGTACATAGACTATTTGAAAAGTTCAAGAGCCTAACTTTTGTTCTTTGGCGTTCCCGCTTAGATCAGTCAACTACTACAAAATATAAAATAGATTAGACACTTAGAAAAATTATATTAGGTAAATCAACTGAAGAACAATAAAATTTCAGAGACTACATGTTCTTAATAAAATAATTCTTAATAAAATAAAGATGAATTAGGTTATAATAAATAGAGAATCTTTTACTAATCCTCGAGGAATAGAGAATAAAAATATATCTATAGAACGTGTCTATTAAAAGTAGTTTCGGTTCATAATTCCTTAAATATAAGAAGATGTCATTTTAAAAGGAAAGGAGATATTCAAGAAAAATTAGAAAAGAATATTAGAAGTAGTTTCAGTTCATAATTCCTTAAATATAAGAAGATGTCATTTTAAAAGGAAAGGAGATATTTAGTAAAAATTAGGAAAGAATATTAAAAGTAGTTTAAGTTAATAATAAGTGATATAAATTATGAAGATATTTCTTTTAAACCAAATAGAAGATGTCGCTTTAAAAGGAAAGGAGATATTTAGTAAAAATTAGGAAAGAATATTAAAAGTAGTTTAAGTTAATAATAAGTAATATAAATTATGAAAATAAAGTTTAATTAAAAATGATCAAATTAGTTAAATAAAAAATTTTAATTAAAAATGATCAAATTAGTTAAATCAAAAATAGGAAACTCACTAAAAGGGCAAAATAGGAATTAAGAAAATTAAATGGGCAAATTAGGTATTCAAAAGTTTTGACAATAAACTTTCCAAACTCCCACTTTTAAAGGAAGTATGATTTTCTTCACATGGTAGATTTTTCTTGTGTGTCCCATGGATGCAGTCAAATTTGATCGACCAAATGATATTTTATTAGTGTGTTATTCTTGTGCATTTTCTCTTTCATGTGCTTGTTACGTGATTGAAAAATGGGGTTTGTAGGTTAATACATTTAAAGAGAGAAATAGCATGTACAAATTTAGAAAGCATATGTAAATCTCCCAACATTTATTGTAATTAAGCCCTAGTACTTTCGTTCTTCTTTTGTCTTTCTCAATTATTGTTACACAATGCATGTTCCACTAAAATAAGAGCTCTCCATATGGACTATCACTCCTATATGTATATATATTTTTTGGACTAGAGAAGAAAAAAAGGGGAAAATATAGCTGAAAGCAATGTATCAAGAGTGTGTCGAGGTCTTTATTGACCTTGTATTTTCGATAGTTATGATATCAAGCATTGTTGCGAGACTGTAAGCTGAAGCAGTCAAAGGGCAACTCTCCTTTGCCAGAGTACTAAACTAATTACCTTTCAATTCTGTCACAATTGTCGCCTGCTAAGGACGAGGTGTCCTTCGATTACCTTGCTTAACCAATTCACATCTCTTCCAAGCTTCCCTCGAGCTCTGACTGTTCTCTATTGCTATGTTATAGGTTTTATATCAAGCTTTCATGGTCCAGAGCCATGGCATAAAGCTTATCTAAAAATAGCATATGCCAGAGATGGAGGGTTATACTTGATATCCTCCTAGCTTTTCCTACAGAGAGCATCTAGAAAAGTTAGTGATTCTCCTAGTGATGTTTACTGCCTCTTTTATGGTGCAATTACATTCCCTTTTCTGCTATTTTCATATACTATTTGCCTTTTCGTTCGCAATCATTTTTCTGCAGCATCTCCTTGTCATGTCATTGTTCTTTTATCTCTTTTTATCTGTGAAAAGGTTGACAACATTTTCAAAATAATTTTAGTTCCAACTTTTTCTGATAGTACATTACCCTAGAAGCAGAATGCGAAGGAGAATTGGATGGTTCCCTTTATTGTATTGAGGTGTTTATGTACGAGTATAAGGGAGTTGTTCTAGTATCCCAAGCAATAAGTGATATAAATTATGAAGATATTTCTTTTAAACCAAATAGAAGATGTCGTTTTAAAAGGAAAGGAGATATTTAGTAAAAATTAGGAAAGAATATTAAAAGTAGTTTCGGTTCATAATTCCTTAAATATAAGAAGAAGTCATTTTAAAAGGAAAGGAGATATTTAGTAAAAATTAGGAAAGAATATTAAAAGTAGTTTCGGTTCATAATTCCTTAAAATTAAGAAGATGTCGTTTTAAAAGGAAAGGAGATATTTAGTAAAAATTAGGAAAGAATATTAAAAGTAGTTTAAGTTAATAATAAGTGATATAAATTATGAAGATATTTCTTTTAAACCAAATAGAAGATGTCGTTTTAAAAGGAAAGGAGATATTTAGTAAAAATTAGGAAAGAATATTAAAAGTAGTTTAAGTTAATAATAAGTAATATAAATTATGAAAATAAAGTTTAATTAAAAATGATCAAATTAGTTAAATAAAAAATTTAATTAAAAATGATCAAATTAGTTAAATCAAAAATAGGAAACTCACTAAAAGGGCAAAATAGGAATTAAGAAAATTAAATGGGCAAATTAGGTATTCAAAAGTTTTGACAATAAACTTTCCAAACTCCCACTTTTAAAGGGAGTGTGATTTTCTTCACATGGTAGATTTCTCTTGTGTGCCCCATGGATGCAGGTCAAATTTGATCGACCAAATGACATTTTATCAGTGTGTTATTCTTGTGCATTTTCTCTTTCGTGTGCTTGTTACGTGATTAAAAAATGGGGTTTGAAGGTTAATACATTTAAAGAGAGAAATAGCATGTACAAATTTAGAAAACATAGTTATATCTCCCAACATTATTGTAATTAAGCCCTGGTACTTTCGTTCTCCTTTTGTCTTTCTCAAGTATTGTTACACAATGCATGTTCCACTCAAATAAGAACTCTCCATATGGACTACTACTCCTATATGTATATATATATATTTTGGACTAGAGAAGAAAAAAGGGAAAATATATAGTTGAAAGCAATGTACCATGAATGTGTCGAGGTCTTTATTGACCTTGAATTTTTGAGAGTTATCATATCAAGCATTGTTGCGAGACTGTAAGCTGAAGCAGTCAAAGGGCAACTCTCCTTTGGCAGGGTACTGAACTAATTACCTTTCGATCATGTCACAATTGTCGCCTGCTAAGGACGAGGTGTCCTTCGATTACCTTGCTTAACCAATTCACATCTCTTCCAAGCTTCCCTCGAGCTCTGACTGTTCTCTCTATTGCTATGTTATAGGTTTTTATATCAAGCTTTCATGGTCCAGAGCCATGGCATAAAGCTTATCTAAAAATAGCATATGCCAGAGATGGAGGGTTATACTTTGGATATCCTCCTAGCTTTTCCTACAGAGAGCATCTAGAAAAGTTAGTGATTCTCCTAGTGATGTTTACTGCCTCTTTTATGGTGCAATTACATTCCCTTTTCTGCTATTTTCATATACTATTTGCCTTTTCGTTCGCAATCATTTTTCTGCAGCATCTCCTTGTCATGTCATTGTTCTTTTATCTCTTTTTTATCTGTGAAAAGGTTGACAACATTTTCAAAATAATTTTTAGTTCCAACTTTTTCTGATAGTACATTACCCTAGAAGCAGAATGCGAAGGAGAATTGGATGGTTCCCTTTATTGTATTGAGGTGTTTATGTACGAGTATAAGGGAGTTGTTCTAGTATCCCAAGCAATATGAGATTAAAAGACAAGACTACAAATGCACATATCTACTATGTTTAATCCCACCTCAAATGGTATTTAGGTCTATCAAAGGCAGTTTGCCAAGAAGAAACATGCGTCGCTGTAAGGTGTAAACTTTGTTGAATAGGTCTGCCAGCTGAAGATTAGAGTTCTCGTGGGGAAAGGTGATGTGTTAGTAAGGAAATGATAACAAGTAAACTGAAAATTTATCTTGATGTGCTTTGTTTGTTTGAGAAAGATAGAGTTACTGGTGGTGACCACAATGAAGAAGAGTCACTGTGAAAGAAGGAACTCCCATGTCAAAGAAAAGGCGTCATTGCTAGATAATCTCGATGGTGATGGATGCCATGACTCGGTACTTGGATTTGGCACTGGAGCGGTAGTGGATGCCATGTCCATTTTTCTATCTCTTAGTGAAATTCTAGTAGATTAGTTAACTTATACGTGCATAGTGCACATGATATAAGAAATATAAACATGGTAGTGTAGTTTCAAATAAACTAATAAAAAGTAATTTCAGAAATTATATTAAGGTCATATTTGCAAAAAGATTTTTCTATGATTTTATAAGAGCAAGAAATGCGGTGAACTTTGACACAATATTATTTTCTTTATTTTATCTTAATTTATATACATTATGAACATTAATATGTATCTTTTACTTATGTACGTGGTGAAGATAACTTTTCATTATAATGACTTTCATATAATTTTTCTCTTATCAAAATACTTTATCATATCAATTTTCTCTAACTCTTCTTTAACAGATCTGTAGATGGTTAAAATATATTTCATCTAGGCTAATATCCAACTTAGATCCAAGAAGTGAACGCCCATGGGCTAAACACTTCAAATAGGCCCAAACTTGAGCCCACAATAAGCTGCAGCGAAGTCCGCTTAACAAAGCATTCGAACTTCGCCATACAGCTCATCTCGACTCAACCTGACCGAGTCAAGAATGGGGTCGACTCCCAAATAGCTGTAATGAAGTCCACCTAACAAAGCATACGAACTCCGCCACACAGCTCATATCAACCCGACCGAGTGAAGAGTGGGTCGACTCCCAATTCAGACTTCAGGCCGAGTCAAAAGGCGTCATTAGTCGGTCAAATCACGAGTCGAATTCTATGCTAAATTGAAACTCATAGACAAAGTTTGCCAACCAACGAACTTCGCTCATAGCAACCCAAGTGGGCAATGACATCCATGATTCAGAAGGCTCACCCACGTCCAAGCGAGCCTTGCCTAAATATCTTCAGCGAGCCTTGCCAAATTAGTGAACTTTGCCAAATAGCCGTTTGAGAACTATTTCCAAGGGAATAACCACTCCTCATTATCTCCTATTTTGATGGCCAATTAATCCATAATTAAAGGCCATTAACTCTCTCTCTCTCTCTCTCAGCCTATAAGAGGAGGAGGAGATTGTTCATTCGAGACACCTACACACATACAAGGAGAGATCACCAGACTACGCACTTGCAGTTCTCTTATGCTTTGGTTCTAAGAGAAGACTATGTTATTTTCCAAGCAACCAAAATTTTATCAACAGCGAAAGACCCATCGTCTTAGTCGGACCGTCAACGGAGTACAAGATCGACGCTCCATCGGCGTGTAGAAAAGAACCCTAGGAAAAATAAAATTTTCATTTATTTTATTATAATCTTTTGATTGTAATCTGTGTCAATTATAATACAAAAGACCCGAAACAGGATGGCGACTCCGCTAGGGGCTTCCTTCTCAATCCACGAGAAGATTGTGTCGCAGTCCGACACTAAGACCCTCGGGTCTTTTGCCGAATCGTTGGTCATTGAATTTTACCAAGCGAAGTTTGAGAAATTCATTTCCTCAAACCAATGTTCATCAATGGCGACTGTAAGAAGTTATCGTAAAATTCACCGCAGTGTGAATCTTAGGTCTAAATCAACCCCCGCATGTGTAAAGGCGGCCTTCGCCAAAGACAGTTTGAGCTTGGCTGGAAGCTAAACGAACTTTGCCCAGAGTGAAGAAACTTTGACCCTCGTCTCGAGCATAGGTTAAGACGTTATTACATCTTTTGATTTTGGACATTAGTCCACAACTCCTTTGGGGGTTCGATTTAAAGCATCTTGTGATGCTCACTATGCTTCCTCGATAGAAGCTAAGAATGGGGGTAATCCCTCATCTAAATTCCTACAAGGGAATAACATCACTAATGGTGATTCATCTGACTTTGCGAAGCAAAAGTCTACCCAACGTTGCCATAAGCGACGTTCAAACGCTAAGACTAAAAGCGACGATGTTGGCTCTAAAAAGTGCCATCAACTTGGAATTACTGGTGATCTAAGAGAGTTCCTATCTCTGAAGAGAGCTCACCAATATCAGCATTGTGCGACCCTCAGAGAAGTAGTTACGACAGTTCAGAAGAATTGTCAATGCAAAGCTATTCCTGAAAAAAAATCAGTTTTCAGCCGTCTTAGTCACAGTCTTGAGCCTTCAGAGGTTCGAACTAAAAGACGATGACGTACGTACCCGAAAGGGTAAACTCCAAGAATTTACTGTCAACATGACTAGTGTAATCTCTAGAGATGAGGAAGAAGGCGTGGACAGTTCACCTGACCCAATATACTTTCCCGGTATAGGAGGCATATTGTCAGAGATTGATGGTGTGTATCGCCACACTAGATTAATGCAAAGAGTAGCAATTCCTTTTGACTACTTCTTCCTCCAGACATGAACACTACAGACTCTGTCTCAAGTTGACCAACCTACTTCTAGTGATGCTAACTCCGCCATAGCATCGAACGTAACCCCTAGCTCAAGTCAAGAGCAACAATGGGTGGCAGACATGACGGACCGAGAAGATCTTCTTACTCAGATGATAACTCAAAAGAAAGCTTCAGATGAGCAATTTTAGCATTTAGAGAAAATGTTTGAGCAACTCCTATCAGCATCTCAACCTCGTCTGAGTTCTTCGAAGGGGAAACGACAAGTCGTCGAATTCTCCCCAGAAGAAGATCAAGCACATCAAGATGATGCAGATTCTAACCACTTAGGATCAGAAACGTCAGTGCCTCAGAAGCCAGGCAAGGAAGCAAAAGCCCTGGAGGACATCCAAAAATAGCTTAACGCTCTTTCTCAGCGGACTGAGCTCAAGAAGGTTAGAATTACCCGACCTTATCCCATCGAGTGGGACATGGTTCCCTATCCGATGAAGTTTAAGCCGCCAATATTGCATACGTTTGATGGCAAAGGTTCTCCGAACTAACACATCTACTACTTTCACCAACAAACTGGGAATGTAGTGGGTAATGATGCCATTAAGGCGCGACTTTTCATTGGCACCCTCTAGGAGGTAGCCTTCGATTGGTTTCAGAATTTGCCTGAGGGTTTTCAATCAAATACTAGGCTGATCTAGAATCAAAGTTCCTCTCACAATTCCATGAGGAACAATCAGATGTCACCATGGCCAAACTCCTCTCCAAAAATCAAAGAGGAAATAAGATGGTTAGGAAATTCATTGAGAGATACTGCAATCTGACATTGCGATGTCGAGATATGCCTTTGCCGATGCTACTCCAAACTTGTCGGCACAATTTCGTGGGGCGTATAGAAGCTCACGTGGGTACTGTTACGGTTCACACATGGAAGGATTTGATGAAATAAGCTGAGATAGCAGAAAAGTCATCAGAACATCTTAATAAGTTCGAATCCCGCACCAACTTCAAGAGAAACAAAGGCAAAATAAGGGCAGACCTCCCAACCAAAAGCCAAAGAAATTTTCACGGTTGAGGTCCAAAATCCTAACAACCAGTAAAGGGAACCAAGGAAGAATGTTAAATGCAATTACTCATTCAAAGACTAACATACGGTGGCTATCTTCCATGTCCTCAACAAGGGTAATCGGTTGAAGCTTCCCGAAGCCCAACGCCTTGAAGAAGTTAGAAAGACTGACGATCCTAACTATTGTCTTTATCACAGAATGTTAGGACACTCGACGAAGAACTGCTACATCCTTAAGGATAAGATTCAGACCTTTCTCGAGTCAGGAATCCTCAAAGTCAAGCCTGAGCAAAAGAAAGTCACCGCTAATATGGTAACTCTTCAATTTAGCTCCATGCCGGAAATCTAAGCCCAAGGCGGCGTTGTCCCCATTCCTACTATAAGAATGGAGGTGGTCAATTATGACCAACAAAACCAACTAAGCCAAGCTCTTACTACAGCAAGAGGGGAGATGATGTGGGTACATCCCGATCTCCTCCAAGATGAACATTGGACTTTTCTGAAGTCCAAGAATAAGCATAAGATGAAGTCCTGCAACGTCATCTCTGCAATCATTGGAGAGGAATCTCTACGAGTCTCTTCACTCACTGATTCAGAGGAAGAGAATATTATCATGGCAGGGACAAGGTTCAGCCGAGATTATTTGAAGAATTATGATCAGCCAGGACCCTCCAAGCTACCCGAACCAACAAAGTAAAAGGAGACTCGGTTCGACAAGGTATTGCAGTGGCCCTCAGATGATCCTAAAGCCCCATTCTGGTATGATATCATGACCCAATTAGCCAATATCCCAGCTCGTATAACCTTATTCGAACTTCTATGTTTGTCTAAGAAAATGAGGGAAGCTTTGAAAGAAGCTTTGAATGACAATGAGGTGTTCCTTACCCACATGGTCGAGCCTCCTCAGGATGAAGAATGAAAGCAGTGCTATCAGTGTCAGCGGCAGGGGCCTTGTAGCACCTTCACTCCAGAAGACATGCTCATTAAAGACCACTATCATAATTGACCCCTTTACTATACGGGTATGTGGGGTCAATAAAAGTTGAGAGGATTCACATTGACCCAGGCTCTGCGTTGAGCATAATTCCGCGGAGACTCTTGAGCTTTTTGGGTATTCCCCTTCACAAGCTCTCAAAGACTACCGCCACCATATTTGACTTCAAATCCAGTAGTAGCCAATCTCTTGGAAATATCTGACTTAAATGTCAGATCAATGATTTAAAGACAGAAGTGACTTGTTATGTCATTAACGTCGAAACACCCTACAACCTTCTCCTCGGACGACCATTGATCCATTGCAACGTGATCGTCCCCTCAACGCTTCATCTGTGCTTCAAGTATATTGATAAACAAGGGGTCCAACAAAAGGTTGATGCTAAAAAGCATCGCTTTAAGGGAGTAGAGAGTTACTTTACCGACTCTCTCTTGTACGATGAAAATCACACAATTGATATTGTCCTTCCCAATTATGAGGACAACGGTAATGAAGCAGACAACGAGCCAAATCTCAATGCTGATCCAATCTGGAAAATGGAACCACTTGTAATTACCCTCAAGGATCCATGTACTGACCAGTCAGCCGAATATTATGGCTACTGGATCTTTAATGAAGAAGAGTTTGCTTACGACTACTCTTTAGACTCTGAGTACGAAAACTCAAGAGGCGAAACTTGGATGTCTAGGCTAGCTTTAGAACCAGCATTGTACATGCCTATAAATGAGTCATATTCGACTCATCAGCAGCTAGGTAACTTAGAGGATGCCACCTTCACGGTCCAAGCTAAAAGGGGCGCCCAGAATTCAATTATCTTTAAAAAAGTTAAACCGCGACCTCACTTATCAAGCTCGGATGAGGAAGCCGAAGGAGTACCATAATTCTCCCGCTACAGCCAACAATCTAAGTACATAATGGCAAAAATGGGATACAATCTCACTTTAAAACAAGGGTTGAATTTTAATCAAGGACCAAAAGTTCCTCTGATCCCCTTTGTACCAGAAGGGGAAACTTTTGATTATTATAATCGGACCAAACGTGGACTAGGTTGTATTTCCCCTGAGGCCGAGTCACAAATAGAACCAGCATCTGATGACTTCCTAAGCAGCTCTTCAGATACGTCTAACTAGGATTCTGACATTAGCCTCGGAGCCATGCTTGGTGAATTCACGGCTAACATGGTCTCATACAGTCTAACTATGGATATTGATGAATCCGAAGTGTTTGAAGATTCTGAAAATGATTCCTGGGCAAAACATCTTGAAAAATAATGAGAGTCGCGCTTTGAAGTCAGTGAATCACCTACCGAAGATAAAGTGATTCAAGTCAACATAGGAGACAAAATCAATCCTAAGCCCATCTTTATCAGCGAAAGTTTATCATCCACTGAGAAAGAAGAACTCATAACTCTCATTCGAGAGTACATTGACGTCTTCGCCTAGAGTTATGAAGACATGCCTGGTTTAGATCCCAACGTGGCCGTACATTGCCTTAACATTGACCCCAATGGTAAGCTGGTCTAACAGCAACAACGACGCTTTTGTTCTGAGTTAATGGAGCAGATCGAGAAAGAAATCTGTAAACTCATTGAATGCAGATTCATCCGTGAAGAACAACATCCAGATTGGCTAGCCAACATCGTGGTGGTGATGAAAAAGAATGACAAGATCTGGATTTGTATTGATTTCAAGGATTTTAATCTTGCTTGCCCAAAGGATGAATTTCCTCTCCCTATCACGGATGTCATGGTTGATAATATGTGCGGGTTTGAGAGAATGTCATTCATGGATGGGTTTTCTGGATACAACTAAATCAAAATGAATCCAGACGATCAGAAGCATACAGCTTTCAGGACACCCTTAGGGGTATTCTGTTATACAGTAATGCCCTTTGGTCTAAAAAATACTAGAGCAACTTACCAAGATATGAGGAGCCCTATGTTTTCTAGGTTACATCCATGATATTTCTCCCATCTTTCTCTAAGACTAAACATGGTATCAGAGCTCCAGAAAAATCCTATTTATCGTCAGTGATCTCTCCTCGATGTTGAACTCTGTCGATTCTCTATTAATTCTCTGTTGAACTCCTCGATGTTGAACTTTGATCTTGTAGAGATCTCATCGTCATCATCTTCTCGCCAATGCTTGTTGCTTTATCATCTTCTTCAGTCATCAACTTCGATGTCAACCCTAACCCTAATCTAACTCGATAGCAACACCTCATTATGGAAAGCCTCTCTAGATCATCGACAACAACCACTCCCTTGGTTGATAGCAACATATTTGTTGCATCCTCTCTCACATCCCCTACCTCGTTTTTGTCTATTCTGACAACAATCATAACCTCTCCTCTTCAAATTGATTGTTCTTCTCTGATTCCAATCATCATGACCGTACCCGACTCTGCACAACGGCCACTGTCCACTACTGCCATGCCGTCCCCATCTCCATCCCCACTCGCAACCTTGTTGCCAACAACTATCCCTCTCCTCCCACAACTTCCATGGTTGCAAAACCCATTCCTTGCCTCACTGACCCCTCCATTTTCCATGTCCGGTCTCAGCATCAATCAGGTGGCAGCTGGCTTGCATGGCTTGAATATCTTTGGCAGCATCAACAATGGATAGTTTCTTGGCTATGGGACCACAGTTTCTTAGCTATGGCACCCCTCCAACCCCATCTTATGTTCCCTCTGTACTTACGGTGCAAAATGTTACAAATTTAGTCACTGTTAAACTATCTACGATGAAGGATTACCTGATTTGGAAGACCCAAATAACTGCTCTTTTGATCTCTCACAACCTTCTGGGTTTCGTGGATAGATCGTACCTGCCACCTCAAATGTACACTGCTAGCAGTCAACAGATTAGCACTCATTAGGTTTCCTGGATTAGAATTGATCAGAGTCTGAGGTCATAGCTATTTGCAACTTTGTCACATGAAATCTTGGTTGAAGTGCACGATTTGGTACACTCATATCAAATTTGAAAATAGGCTACAGAATCGTTTCCTCACCAATAGCTTGGCTAGAGCCATGGAATGAAGCATACACTCACAACAACTAAGAAACAGATGCACAATCTATGGAACATTATCTCCGAGACATTAAGATGATTGCCGACTCCCTTGTAGCCATTAACTCCCCCCTCAGTGATCAAGAATTGATGCAACCTACTCTTTTTGGCCTAAACAGTGATTACAAATCACTGATTATTGCAGTCACATGTTTTGGCAGATCCATCACTTTCGATGATATCATATCCAAGTTGATTCTTCATAACCAGCGAGTAAAACATCTCAAGGGAACGACACTTGAATGCTACAACACCAGACACTTGCTACAGGCACTACAACAATAGGGGAGTGCATACCGGGATTAGCAGACCAATGGTTTGAAATGCCAGCAGTCGTCTTCTCAGAATTCTAATACTGGCTGTGGTAAAGGCAATTGGCAAGGCAGTCATGGCCACAGAAATTGAGGTGGCCGTAGGGCTGAGCAAAATACGGTTCAAATCGATCATACCAATCGAACCGCCTGATATTTGGCGGTTCGGTTTGACTTTTACATTATTCTCAGTTTGGGTCCGTTTAAGTGTCTGTGAATTGGCGTATGCCGAACTGACCGTATTACATCAGACATTCTAGAGCAAAACCTTTTTTCATCTTTCCATGACCCACTCAAATCACTCATTTTTCAAGTCCCAACAATGACACCCACTCAATGCATTCATTTTTAAGTCCCCACAATAAAACTAGTGACCAACTCAAATGGGACCTACCTCAATTGGAGAAAGTATCTTGTGAGCCGCCCCTGCCACTGGACTAGATGAGATGGTGTGCCCAACCAATAGAAAAGAAGATAGCTGCATAATTAATTTTCTACATAGAGGCTGTTATTATTAGACTCTTGGTTCCGTGTGCCTAAACACCTCTCCCTCCTCCACCCATTTAAAGTCCCAAGTAGCACTTTTACCAAGTAAATGCAAGCTGTCTGCAATTAATCAATTAAAAGATAGTGAAGAGGCGTCTTCATCCCTTCTCCAGAAAAAAACTAAAGCCATTGCTATTTTAATTTTCTTTCTCATGTCTTCTACTGTCTTCGCTTTCTTCAATTTTCCTTCATTTTTCTCTTTTTGTATTTGCCATGATGGAGTAGTCATCCATTTGCTAGGTTGCGCTCACTAATCGCTACTTGGTGGCTGAGCTTTCAACAACCGATAGAATTGACTAAACCAAACCGAAAAGATTCGGTCCAGTTCTGTTCGGTTCAGTCCTTGCATTGATTTGGATTCGGTTCAATTGAAAATGGTTATAACCAACTAAACCAACCGTTTTCTCACCCCTAGGTGGTCGTGATCATTACAACAATGGTGGTCGAGGTGGTCAAAATTAGCAGTTCAATCCTGCATATCATGCACAAAACCGAGGTCCTAATATGAATCAAGCAAATGGTAATATCTCTTCTAGTCCTTTTATCACTCTACACTATCTTCTAATTTTATGAATTTGCCAATTAATGAATCGTCTAATGGAATATTGGGATCTTGCCCATCAATAGCTGTTTGTCAATTGCGCTTAGTCCAGGTAATACATCACCCTCTTGTCCACGCTAGTTTCCTCAGGGTGGAATACCCAAGTCGCCTCTTAATGCTGCTCCATCATTTGCCACCATGTCTACTGACAATGTGAGTGAGGCTCTATGATATCCCCACATGATACCGTAATGAGGGTACATTATCTTGTACATCTCCATAGGCTAGCCAAACTAAAGTACTAGTAGGAAAAAAGAACATGTTATCTATTGCTAATATTGGTGATGTACATTTAAAATCTTCTGCCCAGCCTCTTCACTTAAAATTATTTATCACATCTCACATCTTAAACATAATTTAATTTTAGTAAAATGTTTATGTGGTGACAACAATTGCATGGTTAATTTTGGCTCCTCTTCTGTGCATGTTAAGGATAAAACAACGGGGAAGATTCGTCTTTAGGGTACCAGTAGGAATGATGCCTATCCCTTTATCCAGTTGTCACAACCGAGTCTGCACAAACATTAGTGTCATTGAGAGAACCAACTAATATTTAGCATCATAGGTTAGGTTATTGTGGATCTAGAGTTTTTGATATTCTTAAGTCTGATAAGGCTATTGTGATAGCCACTAAGTTTGACAATAAGTGTTTTTCTTGTAAGCTGGAAAACTCACATCAGTTACCTTTTAATGAAGTTGAACATTGTTATAGTACTCCTTTATTTTTAATACATTTTAATGTTTGGCAATTGCCTGTTATTTCAAACTGGTTTTCACTATTATGTTTGTTTTGTGGATGATTATACTTGATATACTTGGATTTATCCAATGCGACAAAAATCTAAAGTTTTCACACATTTCTGTAATTTTCAAAAACTTGTCGAGAATATGTTTTCATACAAAATTCACATGTTTTAAAGTGATGCTGGAAAAAAATTTGATAACCAAAATTTTGGACAATATTTTCTAGCTAACGGTATCTATTTTCAAAAATCCTGTCCTGACACACCACAACAAAATAGTGTTGTGGAGAGGTTTATTGAGATGGCTTGAACTTTTCTTCTTAATTCTCAAATGTGTCATATCAATTTTGGGTAGAAGCAGCTTATACTGATATTTTTGTTATTAATCGTCTACCTACGCCTAATTTAGCTGGAAGTTCTCCATATGAAAAACTCTTTAAACGCACACCTACTTATGAATTTCTTAAAACTTTTGGTTGTGAATGTTTCCCAAACCTTTCATCTGAAACATCACATAAGCTTCAACCCAGATCTAAACGATGCATATTTTTGGGCTATGCCCCTTATTATAAAGGTTACCGATGCCTTGATCCCACTACTGGTCGTGTATATGTCAGTCGCCATGTTCATTTTCATGAATCAATCTTTCCTTATCCTCAACTGGTTGTTAACAAGTCTCATGACTCATCACCTCTTCAGTTAGTCACGATTTCATCCATCACTATTACATGACCTACAACATTTGAGTCAACCACGCCATCCCTATTTGATATTCCCTCATCAGGTTGTTCATCAATGACTCATCCATCACCTAGTTCATGGTCTTCCTTACCATCTTTGAGTCTGCCATCTATTGCTTGACCAAATCTACCCAAGAACCCTTACAACCGACCTACCCCCGTGCAGCCCAAGCTCCTACACTTGAGCATTCGACCTCTACTTCCGAGAACCCGAGCTCTGTTCAAACTCTCCCACGCTGTCTTCCTCATCAAACATGCACACAAGTCTCCCTACCCTAGAACAACCCAATAGCCATATCCCTTCACTTCATGCACTGCCTTTTTCATAACATGCACTACCTTCACCACCGAACCCTAATATCTTCAGTGTCGATAGTCACAGATAACACAGTCACAGATAACACACATTCTTCTACCCTGATGCATGTTCCTATTGTCTATTGTTGGTCCTAGTGTCAATATTCATCCCATGAAAACTCGATCTAAATCTAGCATCACTAAACCATGCAATATTTTGTCATTACATACAACGTCTACTGATATTAAACTGAGTAATTATTCACAAGTTTCAAAAGATCCTAAGTGGCAACAGGCTATGGCAGAAGAACTTAATTCACTCATTCATAATAACACGTGGAAACTGGTTCCATTTGATGAATGGAAAATTTTAATTAGTTGTAAGTGGATTTATAAAATAAAATACAACTCTGATGGTTCCGTTGAGAGGTATAAAGCTAGGTTGGTTGCTTAGGGTTTTCATCAGCAAGCTGACATAGACTTTCATGAAACCTTTAGTCTTGTTATCAACCAACCACCATTCATCTTGTTTTATCCTTAGCTATCACTAGTGGTTGGGTTGTAATGTTAGCTTGATGTTAAAAACGCCTTTCTCCATGATTTACTCACTGAGGAAGTCTATATGAAACAACCTAAGGACTTTGTTCATCCTAATTTTCCACATCATGTCTGTAAGCTAAAGAAAGCTATTTATAGGTTGAAACAAGCACCTCCTACTTGGTTCCATCATTTTAGTAGTTTCCTCCTTTCTATTGGCTTTTGTTGTAGTCAAACTGACTGCATGTTCATTCACCGTTGTGGGTCTCATATTATCATTCTCCTTTTATATGTGGATGATAGTATCCTCACTAGTAGTTCCACCATGCTTATACATTGCTTTATTCGACTATTATTGTCACAATTTGCCATGAAGGACCTTGGTGACATTTACTACTTTCTGGTTGTTCAGGTTGTTCACTCCCCGGATACCATTTTATTAACTCAACATAAATATATTCAAGATTTGGTGCAACAATTTCACCTTCACACTCTTAAGCTTATCTGCACCTTTTGCTACTAAAGCCACTTTATCTCTGGCAGATGGTGATTTATTGGCTGATTCTATAAAATATAGAAGTATGGTAGGTGCTTTACAATATCTTTCATTGACTAGACCTAATATTGTATTTGTTATTCATATTGTATCTTAGTTTATGCATGCACCTCGTACCTCACATTTCCATACTGTCATGTGTATATACAGATATTTATTGGGCAGTGCGAGTCATGGTTTGCTCGCAAAGCGAATGGAGCTTCTATTGCTGTTGCTTATTCTAATGCAGATTGGGCGGGCTGTCTTGATAGCTCTCGTTCTACTACTGGTTATGTAATTTTCTTTGGCCCAAATCATATTTCGTGGCATTCCAAGAAACAACCTACTACTTCTAAGTCCTCCACTGAGGCCGAATATCGAGCTTTGGCTTATACAATTGCTGAGACAATGCGGATTGTACCTATTGACTGAGCTTGGTATAGTTATTCGCTAACCAATCCGCCTACTTTATGACAATATTAGTGCCACTTACGTTATCGCAAATCCTGTTCTACAAATCAAGGTGGATTATGGCTTTGTCCATGAGCGTGTAGCACATGGTGATTTGATTGTACATTATGTTCCTACTCAACATTAACTCGCATATATTTTTACTAAAGGCTTGACAGCACAACAGTTTCTTTTCTTGAAGTCCAATCTATCCGTTCACCCACCCGCAAAGATTGGGGTAATAATGCATATGGATGTATTTGTAATATTATAAGATGTGAGGGTGTATATGGAAAGTCCAATGTATGTATGTATGTATATACATATATATGAGATATGAGGAGACCTAGATTTTCCAGGTTGCATCCACGATATTTCTCCCATCTTTCTCTAAGATCGAACACTACCTAAATAGTTCTCAGTTCTCAAAATTAATTATGTTATGATCATTTAATATTTAATTATAGTATTTCTAGTAAAAAATGCATGTGTTCAAAATAATAAGAATTTAATAAAAGTATATGTATATCTTTTATGCATCTAAAAAATTATTATTGTATTCTTCATTTTAATAAGAAAAATTGTTGATGTCCAAGTGACTCAACAGCGAGATTAGCTGATAATCTCGAAATAGCGACGGGCTTTGGGTCGGTATATGCGATGTGGGTTCCCTCATCTCCTTTGAAGGACGATCCCTTGTCTGCATAAGAGAGCTGCACAATAACACCAGTTAGAGGGCCGGAGTTGGGTTCTCCGATAGTTCCTCCGACGGTCAAGTCAGTATTTGAGCTTGAGTGGAGAAGATACCAATGAACTGAGTAAGTTCTTTGTTTATTTATGCAGGAATTGCATACTTGTGGTCCCCTGGGGGGATTTTCGGATCTCCTCTGATAGTAGGCGATGAACCCATATTTATACCTAGCTGAGAGGGGTAGAATCGTAACTATGGTCGAGTCCGCAGACAGCTGGATTGGCAGATAGCTTTACAGGTGTCGATTGCCTGTGCGATGAGTCATCCTTGATTGGATGTGATGGTGATTGAGGACGTATGGCGAGTGATGAGTCATGAGGACTCGTGAGCACTAGTAATGATGGTGATAGACAGCTGTTGGTGCGAAGTTTGAGGACGAACCGCCTCTTGACTCGGTCCTGCGAGAGGGACGATAAGTACCGCCTTTCTAGTCGGCCACGCAAGTTGTCGACTGACCGAGTGAATGAGGTTGGTCGATTCGAATGATGAGGTCGAGTGAGAGCTGGTCTCGACTCAGCCTGGCTTAGGAAGGGTCGAGTGCCCAGGTGACCCAAGTCGCACCTGGCTGGGATGAGCTGGTATGATTGGTGCTAAAATAGGACATGTGCCGCTTCATAAGGAAGATCAATATTCGTAGTAATTAGTGGCATAACAGAAATAAAATTAAGCTTAAAATTCATATAATAGTTTATTTAGGATCTAAATAAAATAGAATTTATTTTATTTATTATTCTGAAGATTTTAGTTTCGGTCAGTAACATATTGATACATATATTAACTTTAGGTTGAAGCAACAAAAGCTATTATACATAAGCAAATTAATCCAATTTTTAAAATTTTTTATAACATAGTTGTGAAAAGTGTTTTTAGTTATTAAAATATAGTTTTAATTATATATTATATACATGTTAATTAAGGCTTTTATTTGTAATATGTTGCTACCTAGTTTACATTGTGTTGCTTTTTTATTGTAATTATATGATTTTTAAGAAGTTTATGCATGAAATTTTAAATTTGAAAAAGAAATGGAGAATTGAAAGTATTGGAACCTTATAGAGAAAGCCTGTCTAGAGTAAGAGAACCAATAAGATGTTGATAAATGATTAAAATACCATCATCTTTTACTAAAATGACCTCCAATTCTTTATGAAATTAAAGGAATAAACCTCATTCCTCCACTTTTGTAGGCCCTCACAATTTCCTTTATAGAGTAGTATAGATACTTTAGTATTTTGATTTTCACCTTTTGTTTTTAAAAACTTTAATATTCAAAGTCTTTTATGTGATTAATTATGATTGAAAATTTAAAAAAAAATTTTTTGGGGAGGGGCACAAAATGTCTCATTATTCAATATTACACAAAATGTCTCATCATTCAAAATTACCAATTTGCCCAACATAATTCACTACTTTTCCTACAAACTCTACTATGAAATTTTCAATATTACACAAAATGTCTCATCACTCAAAATTACCAATTTGCCCAACATAATTCACTACTTTTCCTACAAACTCTACTATGAAATTGGGAATTTCCAATAAACTCATTATCATATGATAGAAAATACTTGTTAGAAATACATTTCAAGTCCTATCTCATAGGTAAAATCATTGGTAAGCTAGTATTCAATCATATATTTTTGTTAAATAATGTATTTAGATTATATTATCTTGTTATATTTTAGTCCCACATCGCTTAGGTTATTATATTTATTTTATTTTATTTTATTTAAACACCTTAATAGATTGAATAATATGATTAAGTTCTCTAAAATCTCTCTATACTTATCAATTTCAGCCACGTACAAATTATTATTATCTAGTCGACACAAGGTTTATTCTAAAGATGGAATTTCTTACGCCACTAAGGGGCACACCACCAATTAGTTGTAGTTTTCAACTCAACAATCTTCAAGCGCAGATCATCGCCAAGGTTCCAATCTTGTGCAGTACTGGTACAAAGTCTCCTTGCCCAATTGAAACGAAAAAGTTAATTTTAACACGCATATATTATACTTTACGATTATCTGATGGCAAGTCCGCATCATTACTGTCCTTTTGTTCAAATCGTGACGAAACCTCTTGATATAACCAGAACAACTGCCAAACACGTGCATGAAGCCCTCTCTAAAGCGAGAGAACTGCTGGCCGCGCTTGCTTGAATTTTCTGATACGCAGGTAATTATGGAATAAAAAAATTACTAGCGTGCTTCGGAGAGATTTCTTAAACTTTTCAATTATCTCTCTCAACAATGCTACGGGTTGGACAATCGTTACACGTCTCAAAAGATGAGGAAAGAATACGGCCAATGGACACAAGCATACCATATTAAATTATTAAGGCTAAAAGGCCAATTTGGTCCCTCTACTGGGCCTTTATTCTCAAAATGGTCCTCGTACTTTATTTTTTCTCAACTTAGTCCCCGTACCACCCCTCAGTTATCAACTAAGTCCTTTTTTAACATCAACTAAAAATTAGGATGTTGATTTTTCATTTAAGACTAAACTGCCCCTCAAGGACTTGAGATGTCCCTGTACTTTATTTATTGGGTTAATTTCACAAAACCCCCTTGAACTTTGGGGGTTGTTTCACATAACCCACTGAAACTTTGTTTATCTCACATAACACCCTTGAACTATGTGATGTCTCACAAAACCCCCTGAACTTTATCTTATCTCACATAACCCCCGCTTCATGTAATTGCAAATAATTAAAATATTTTTGAGTGAAAAAAATCTCAAATTTTGTCACTTTTCGTTTACACGCAAGATACCCCCTTCCCAAAATTTTGAGTTTTTTTCACTCAATAAAATTTTAGTTATTTACAAATTACAGACAGTGGGGCTATGTGAGATAAAGTAAAGTTTAGGGGGGTTTTGTGAGACACCCTATAGTTCGGGGTTAAGTGAGATAAACAAAGTTTAGGGGGGTTATGTGCAGCACCCTTCATTGAGGTTATTTGAAACAAACCCTTATTTATGTATGTAATTTTTCCATGATCAAGCAAAATTAATGTCCACATATTCTTAAGGATGTTTTGTGAAAGAAGAAAAGATGACTGAATAAACTTGTTATCATATTAAGGATGTTTCGAGGGAAAAAAAAAATCATTTTTTCTCTACTTATATTATATAGATTACTTGTCTAAGTTCACCATTTGAACGTAGTTTACGTGTTCAGCTATCTTGACCAAGAATTTTTCCTAATTTTTCCGGAGTTCTTCAGAAAATTCCAAATGCATGACTTTTTGATCCCTTAGTAATTCAAATTAATCATGAAGGTTGTATTTGTACATTTGCTTCCTTCTCAAAGATACAGTGTTCTGCTGGGAATATGAGGATACTAACATAAACATGGCCAGCTAAAATGTCGATAAATCAACTTCAAGAAGTCATAGACCGAAAACATCCGAGAATTGAGGGACAAGTCAGTTATGAGCCATAACACAGCTACCTTTATACGCACGCCAATTCCAGCAGATAATACCTACACCAGCAGTAGAATTCCATGTGATAGCTGGTATTCTGGACCAACAAGTATAGTATGTTCATCCATTAGTTTACTTAAAAAAAAAATCATCGCTGCAAACTCAAATTTATATAGAAGAATAACTATACTTATTTCCTTCAGTAATTCCATTTTTTGCTTTATAATTTATCACAAACTAGTCCCATAAAAAAATATTCAAGAAATATTCACTAAACCTCAAAGCAGCTAAACAAGGAGAAAATGACATTACATTACAACTAAATCAAGAAGAAATGATTTCTAAGCCGTACTCTGCTTCTAAATACACAACAAAAAGAAATCTTGGACTCCTCCATAGAATATCATCACAAACAAAGAACAAGAATATTATAATTTGTTTCCTATGATCATGTAGACTGTTATATCTTTATAAAAGATATTCCTGAGCTTCATATGCTCAAACTTGCCCAGTTATGTGTTTTGTTAATTTCTGTTCAAGTCGTAGGGTTGAAGATATCCCCATTGTAGAGACTCTATAACCCCATGGTGCCTTTTGCTTCGCTTTTCCTTGCTTTGTGACTTGTTGCATTTCCTTTTTGAGGTGGTCTTGCTTCAGCATATATCACAACTCCTCGGGATGATTGTTTGACCTGCAAGGGGAGGAAATTATCATAGAATTACCAATTAATATTTAAAAATTCTTAAAATAATAGTATAGAACATCGATGCACCATTTTAAGAGCTTTAATTTGCCATGTCTTTCCAAACTGTAGTGGACTACACCTAATTCTCTATGGACAATCTCCTTCACTCATGCACTTGGCGACAACTCTCTCATTATCATTTTTCATCTTCTTTATGTTAAAACCCAAATCAATTGTATTAAATACAAATGAGAATGCCAATTAAACAATTCGAAATAAAACACAACTATAGATGTCAAAGTAAACGAAGAGCTATTATGTATCTGATTTCAGTGTTTCACATACCTAAACCACTGAACTTAAGTGTTCCAAATACATGAAACACTGAAGGTAGTGGTTTTAGATCTTAGAAACACTACAATTCACTATTTCAGGTGACCTGAAATGCTGCAGCTGCAATGTTTCGGGACCTGAAACACTAAACACAGTGTTTCAGATTTTAGAAACACTGCGGTCCAGTGTTTCAGGTGACATGAAATATTGCAGTTTAGTGTTTCACGTCTCGGAAACACTGTTGGAGAGACTCAGGTCCCTGAAACGCTGCAACTGCAGTGTTTTGGGACCTAGAATTATACAGCAGTGCTCTGGATCACCTAAAACACTAAAATCAGTGTCCAGGCAATCTTAAACACTAAAATCAGTGTTATGGAGGCATAAGATCGGTCTTATGAGATATGAGATGGGTTTTTGAAGTGGGCAGGGTATTATCGGTCTTTCAATTTATATTTAACGGAGTTTTTAATAGAAAGTTAAAATAGGACTAATTTCACACCTAATAAAAGGTACAAGGACTAATTTGAGAGAGAAAAAAGTACGGGGACCAACTTGAGAATGAAGGCATAGTACAGGGCTTATGTTGCCCATATAAAGAAAGAAATGAAGTTGCTCATTTCTCCATAATAATGCACTTGCTCGAGTATTTCATCAAATCTCCGCTGAAAATGAGTGCAAGATCAAGGCTTTGGGGATTGCTTTTGGCAACTCTTACATGGTTTATGTGCTTCCATGGCTTATGTTGCTTAGAGAAAGGTAGCCCTTGATTTTTCTTATAATTAGATGATATCTAGTTAGATAATTTTATCCAGGAGGTTTATTTGGTTTATATTCTTCTTTTGTTTTTGGGTAAATTACACTAGACCCTCAAGAACTTTTACCATTTCGCAGCAAACCCCCAATAACTTCTAAAATCACAGTAAACTCCCAATAACGATTGGAATTGCAGAAAACTCCCAACAAGTTTCTACATTTTCTAGATAACCTCCATGACTACGTCAGTTCACATTTAGAATCTAAACGTGTCGCCAATGCAAAGTGTGGACTAATGCCGTTATGAGGGTTATCTGCAAAATGGAGAAACTTGTTGGGGGTTTTTTTGTTATTCCAATACTTATTGGAGGTTTAGTGCGATTTTAGAAGTTATTAGAGGTTTAGTGGGAGTTTTGTGCAACTTACCATTTGTTTTCTTGAGAAGAACCACTAGGTTCATAATGCAGTAGTGAGAGTTTAATTTTAAAAGAAAAACTAATATATATATTGGTGAGATCAATGAATTTGAATCCTTTCAGTACGACCATGACAATGAAGTGATTACTTTCTCAACTATAATTGTCTAATAAGACCTTGATACTTAGTGGATCATAAATGTGATGTATTATTTATGTATAAAGTTGTTGACAGCAATTGTAATTACTTTCATTCACAACTTTATATTATTTACTAGATGATTATAATTATACTAAATATTGCCGCTTTATCATATCCCCATGTATTGTGCCAAATCTCATTTTTCACTCAAGACTATTCACAAGCCATCAACTAGAAAATAGGCAGCTATGTTCAAAAGTAGTGGTCACTCCGCTTTTGAAAATGGAGAGAATAAAAATTAATTAAATTTAGAGTTTTTATAAGAAAATTTCATTCATTAATAGATAAAGTAGAAATTTGGATCCTATCCAATATTTTAACACTATTTTTTAATTGCGGTCACTTGTTGTTCAATGGACTATCCTAACCTTTTTAATTATACTATGTTTCCAATTTTTACTCAAGACGGGTGATAACTGTCAACTAAAAAATTAATCAATTATAATTAAAATTGTTAGTCTATACCACTTTTGGCAGTTGAGAGAGAATTCAAATCTAATAATCATACATTTAAACTGACCAAACTCATCAATAGTATATTTTACCAAAAAAAAAAGAACAGAAAAAAAAAAAGAAATTTATTATGTGGATCCAAAAATATTTTCTACCTCAAATTTATTGGACTAGCTATCATACAAGGTGTGTTAGGTGTCATTTCTCTTGTAATTTATTCAAGAAAAATGGCTGACAAAGGGACATTTCAACTGTATCATAACTCATTCCCTGGTTTTGAATCGGATAGTAATTTCATCTGTTTGGTTTATCATTACATTATATTATATTATACTTTATACTTTATACTAAAATTAATGTGAAATGAATAGTTTTTAGCTACAGTATGCATGTATATAATTATCATAAGTTTTCAAAATATTGTAAAGAGGCTATTAGCACATTTGGTTAGAGGATTGACCTTTGAAAGCAAAGTCATGGGTTCTCAAGAACTGTCCACGACTTTTTTGATAGTACATTTTCTTTTTTGCATATAAACCCAACTTTATTTCCATTTATTTTTAAACTCATCCACTTCGAAAAAAATTTAGTTTTTGCATATAAACTCAAAGTTCTACTCCATTTATTTTTAAATCCACCCATTTCCAAACTCTCTCTTAGCCCTAAAATATATCAAGCAAAGTTTTACTCCATTTTCATATATTAGTTTCTGTTGTGCCATATAAATAACCAAGTGATAACCAGAATCGACTGGCTGACACATGTCACAAACAGACTACACAACGACTCAATCCAGACCCTCGAAGATGAGACGAAAGGCGTACCTTCTTGTCTCCCTCGAAGGCCAAGATGAAAGTCCCTCTAAAAGGCCGAGTCGAAAGCCTTCCCTTCTCGTCTCCCTCGAAGGCCGAGTCGAGAGGCGTCCTCACTCGAGCCCCGCAGTTCAGGACGGCTCTATACCTCTTCATTTAGCAAGAACGGGTCAAGAAGCCCCCAGTCCAAGATGACCGAATAAAAAGGCGTCATTTGTCGATCCTCTCGCAAAGCCGAGATGAGAGGCTGTTCGTTCTCGGAACCCTCGCCGACAGCCAGTCACCATCACATTGAATGCATGGTCAGAGTCAGCACTACACCCCCGCCGAAAGTCTTAATGGCTCATCAGACTACGACAGCACCTGGGACCCTCTGTCACCGTCACATCGATCACAATGGTGACTCATGCCACCCACAGCCGACACCTGTAAAGTATTAGCTAAATAAGTTGACTGCTCGGACTTGGCCAAAGTTACATAAATATCCTCGTCAGCTGGGTATAAAGAGGCACACCACCTACCGACTAAAGGTACGCAATCTCTGCACACTTAGAGAGAACTCAATCTCTAGATTAGTTCCTTGTTCCCCTTTAGATCAATGTTCCTTGATCCCCTTTAGATCAATACTAACTTGATCGTCGGAGAAATCACCGGAGAACCCAACTCCGGTCCTCTAACGTGTCGCGGTTTTGTAGGATGCCCTCCCGATCAGGGGATCAGCCATCAAAGGAGATCAAGGAACCTCGAGCTCCTAAGAATCGCCCCTGAACCTTGCTGTTACGCATTCATACAAGATGGCTAGTTCTAATCGGTCAGCTGAAGCAAAGTCCTCTAAAGGACAGGAGAAGGATCCCCCCAAAAATGACTCCAAGCCGAACAGGGCCAGCAAGAGAAATCAGCGCTCTTGCCACTCGATCTTCATCCACTAGGCAATGAAGACTCTAAGGCCTTGGTGTCATTCTCATGAATAAGCCCAAGGCACGTACCCAAGAGCTTGGTGTCATTTCAAGTAAACCCAAGGCAGAGAGGTTGAGTCATCCCCAACATGGTAGACTCCGAATCAAAAGACTTTGGCGTCATTCTCATAAATAAGCCCAAGGCACGTACCCAAGACCTTGGTGTCATTTTGAGTAAACCCAAGGCACGAGATCGAGTCATCCCCAACATGATCAACACTGACTCAAAAGTCCTTGGTGTCATTCTCATGAATAAGCCTAATGCATGTACCCAAGACCTTGGTGTCATTTCGAGTAAACCCAAGGCACGAGGTTGAGTCGTCCCCAACACGGTCAACTCCGACTCAAAATACCTTGGCATCATTCTCATGAATAAGCCCAAGGCACGTACCCAAGACCTTGGTGTCGTTTCGAGTAAACCCAAGGCACGAGGTCGAGTCATCCCCAACACGGTCGACTCCGACTTAAAAGACCTTGGCGTCATTCTCATGAATAAGCCCAAGGCACGTACCCAAGACCTTGGTGTCATTTTGAGTAAACCAAAGGCACGAGATCGAGTCATACCCAACACGGTTGACTCTAACACAAAAGACTTGGTGTCATTCTCATGAATAAGCCTAAAGCATGTACCCAAGACCTTGGTCTCATTTTGAGTAAACCCAAGGCACGAGGTCGAGTCGTCACTAACCCAATCAACTTCGACACAAAAGACCTTGGCGTCATTCCCATGAATAAGCCCAAGGCACGTACCCAAGACCTTGGTGTCATTTTGAGTAAACCCAAGGCACGAGGTCGAGTCGTCCCCAACACGGTCGACTCTGACTCAAAAGACCCTGGCATCATTCTCATGAATAAGCCATAGGCACGTACCTAAGACCTTAGTGTCATGTCGAGTAAACCCAAGGCACGAGGTCGAGTCGTCCCCAACACGGTCGACTCCGACTCAAAAGACCTTGTTCTCATGAATAAGCCCAAGGCACGTACCGAAGACTTGGTGTCATTTTGAGTAAACCCAAGACACGAGGTCGAGTCGTTCCCAACACGGTCGAGTCCGAATCAAAAGAACTTGGTGTCATTCTCATGAATAAGCCCAAGGCACGTACCCTAGACCTTGGTGTCATTTCGAGTAAACCCAAGGCACGAGCTCGAGTCGTCCCCAGCACGGTCGACTCCGACATAAAAGATCTTGGCATCATTCTCATGAATAATTTCAAGGCATGTACCCAAGACCTTAGTGTCCTTTCGAATAAACCCAAGGCATGAAGCCGAGTTGTCTTGACCCAGGAGTGTCTGAGGGCATGCTCCAAGCATTGGCATCCACTCAAAACGACCTCAAAATTTGAAGGCAAACTTGTACTCTATTAGAGTAGATTGCAAACACTTAAAACATATAAGAACGTAATTACAAAGGTGACAATTCAATTTTACTTGGACTCGGCCACCCGAGTTCGAGTGAAAGGGGCCAGTGTTGTGCCATGAAAATAACCAAGTGTTAATCAGTGGTGGGCGACCGCAGCGTCTCAAGCAGACTACACATCAACTCAACCCGCACCAAGGTCGAGATGAAAGGTGTCCCTTCTCGTCTCTCTCGAAGGCCGAGACGAAAGTCTCTCTTGAAGGCTGATTCGAAAGACATCCCTTCTCGTCTCCCTCGAAGGCCCTTCCTGTCCATGGATCAGCCATCTAAGGAGATCAAGGAACCCTGAGCTCCTCAGAATCACCCCGCTATTATGCATCCGTGCATCAACAGTTTGGCACCCACCAGAGGGCCTCTTCATCTCTTTTTGAGGAAGTGGTCGATCCCCTGTCTTTGGACCTCGGAATAAAAGCTGCCATCACCACTTAAATGCTATGGTACCAAGAAATTCCACCAAAGATTAAATGAAGACCTAAGACCTTGGTGTCATTTTCATGAATAAACCCAAGATAACCAAAGACCTGGTATCCTTTCGCACTAAAAGAAGTTGAGTCGCCCCAACTTGATCGGCCAGTAAGACCTGGTACCCTTCTCAGATAAGAAATATTTTCTACCGTACTAACTCTTTGCGCCTTTGCCACTGATCTTCATCGACTCGACAAAGAAAGACATTACGCCATTCTCATGAATAAGCCCAAGGCACGAACCAAGACCTTAGTGTCTTTTGAGTAAACCCAAGGCACGAGGTCGAAGTCATCCCCAACACGGTCGACTTCGATGCATAAGACCTTGGTACCCTTTCAGATAAAATCAAGGCACGTTATCGACTCTAAGACCTGGTACCCATTCGATAAAACCAAGACATGTCATCAATTCGATCCCTCCGACTCAATAGACCTTGGCCATTCTCATGAATAAGCCCAAGGCACGCACTCCAAGACCTTAGTGTCATTTTGAGTAAACCCAAGGCGTAAAGTTCAATTTCACTGGACGGCCACCAATTTGAGCAAAGGGGCTGTTGTGCCATAGAAATAACCAAGTGTTAATCAATCGACGGCCGCACGTCTCAAGCAGACTACATATCGAATCGACACCCCTCAAGGTGAGATGAAAGGCATCCTTCTCATCTCCCTCAAAGGCCAAGATGTAAGTCTCCCTCAAGGCCGAGATGAAAGGTGTCCCTTCGCTCTCTCGGCGTCGAGACGAAGTCTCTCTTGAAGGCTGATTCGAAAGACATCCCTTCTCGTCTCCCTCGAAGGCCCTTCCTGTCCATGGATCAGCCATCTAAGGAGATCAAGGAACCCTGAGCTCCTCAGAATCACCCCGCTATTATGCATCCGTGCATCAACAGTTTGGCACCCACCAGAGGGCCTCTTCATCTCTTTTTGAGGAAGTGGTCGATCCCCTGTCTTTGGACCTCGGAATTAAAAGCTGCCATCACCACTTAAATGCTATGGCAGTCAAGAAATTCCACCAAAGATTAAATGAAGACCTAAGACCTTGGTGTCATTTTCATGAATAAACCCAAGATAACCAAAGACCTTGGTATCCTTTCAGACTAAAAGAAGTTGAGTCGTCCCCAACTTGATCGGCTCCAGTGTAAGACCTTGGTACCCTTCTGTAGATAAGAAATATTTTCTACCGTGTACTAACCTGTTTGCAGTCTTTGCCACTCGATCTTCATCGACTCGACAGCAAAGACATTGGCGTCATTCTCATGAATAAGCCCAAGGCACGTAACCAAGACCTTAGTGTCTTTTTGAGTAAACCCAAGGCACGAGGTCGAGTCATCCCCAACACGGTCGACTTCGATGCATAAGACCTTGGTACCCTTTCAGGATAAAATCAAGGCACGTTATCGACTCTAAGACCTTGGTACCCATTCGGGATAAAACCAAGACATGTCATCAATTCGATCCCCTCCGACTCAATAGACCTTGGCGTCATTCTCATGAATAAGCCCAAGGCACGTACCCAAGACCTTAGTGTCATTTTGAGTAAACCCAAGGCAGAAAGTTCAATTTCACTCGGACTCGGCCACCTGAATTTGAGCAAAAGGGGCCAGTGTTGTGCCATAGAAATAACCAAGTGTTAATCAGAATCGACGGGCTGGCACGTGTCTCAAGCAGACTACATATCGAATCGACCCACACCCTCGAAGGTGAGATGAAAGGCATCCCTTCTCATCTCCCTCAAAGGCCAAGATGTAAGTCTCCCTCGAAGGCCGAGTCGAAAGGTGTCACTTCTCATCTCCCCCAAAGGTTGAGTCGAGAGGCATCCTCACTCGAGCCCTGTAGTTCAGGACGGCTCTATGCCTCTTCATTTGGCAAGAACGGGTCAAGAAGCCACCAGTCCAAGATGGCCTAATAAAAAGGCGTCCTTTATCGACCCTCTCGTAAAGCCAATATGAGAGGCGGTTCGTTCTCGGACCCTTCACTGACAGCCAGTCGTTATCATATTGAATGCACGGTCACAGTCATCATTACACTTCCATCAAAAGTCTTAATGACTCATCGGACCATGACAGCACCTGGGACCCTCTGTCACTATCGCATTGATCACTAGGGTGACTCATGCTACCCACAGTTGACACCTGAAAAGTATCAGCCGAATAAGTTGACTGCTCGAACTCGGCCAAAGTTACACAAATACCCTCGTCAGCTGGGTATAAAGAGGCACACCGCCATCGGCTAAAGGTATGCAATCTCAAGACACTTAGAGAGAACTAGATCTCTAGATCGTTCCTTGACTCCTTCGATCAATACTAACTTGATCGTCTGAAGAATCACCGAGAACCCAACTCCAGCCTTCTAACGTGTCATGTTTAGCAGATGCCCTTCCGATCGGGATCGGCCATCAAAGGAGATCAAGGGACCACGAGCCTCGAATCACCCCAAACTTGCATTGCAGCATCCGTGCATTAGGTTTCTTAAATCTTCAATAATTCTATATTAGCCGTAGCTTGGAAATTGCATGTTAGTCCTTAAAATCCTATACGGTCTTGTAAAAAGGTCCCTATGTTAGTTTTTAGTTTAAAAATCCAATCATGATTAGATTAACCCCAACAATTACCAAACTATTCTCTTCATAAGTTTCCCAAAAATGTAAAGGCCCAAGTGTTCTTGAAACATTGAATCATAATGAAAGAGATAAAAATATCTCTCATTGATATTTCAGAGGTTGGAGAGGAAGATGATAGATAGGTTTGAAGAGAAACTTAAGAGGATTATATAGATTTTAGAGAAATATAACCGTTCTTGAGCTTAACTTTGGGTTAGAATTATTTTCTGACCATTGGAGAAGAACTATAAGTGGGTTCGAGTTTTTTAAAGTGGGTGTATGATTTAAACCTATTAAGAAATAGGTTAGGAAACTTAACAAAGGGATAAAATCATCAATTTGCCTCAAGCAGTTAGATTTGCGGTACTATTAGTTTGTCAGACGAACCATTTTGCAAGACAAATAGGATTTTAAAGACTAAAATGCATTTTCCAAGATTTGAGCTATTAACATGGAATTATTGAGACTTTAATGGACTAACGTTAAAAAAAACCCTTATTTTTAAGCCCACTCATTTTCTAAAAGTGTTTTTTATCAAATAAACTCAAAGTATACCTGCCTATTTCTGAACCAACCAACTTCCACAATAACACTTAGACCCACTGAAATATTTTTAAATTTCAAGTTTAGCAATTTGGTATATAATGTAAGTTTCAATATTTTTGTTTTGATTAGCTATATATAGTCTATTTTTAAAATACTTAAACCATTAGTTTTTTGGTTTTTTCACACTAACATCGTGGCATCATGCGGGTCAATTTTGCTCGTATATACTAAAGTTAACTAGGATGAACAGTGCTTAGCTATAGTTTATCCCAACTAACTTTTGTTATTTTGAAAAACAAAATGATCAATCTGAATGTTGTACGAACGAGTCTAGCGGAAGTACATTTAAATCACATTTGAGAAGTTGGCTATTCGAATCTTGGTTTGGGCAAGTTTTGTGAATTTTTTATATCTTTACGTAACTCTAAAGGTTTACCCCAACTTATTTTTATAAACCCAAATGGTTTTTCTTGCCTATAAACCCAAAGTTTTACTCCAGTAATTTTTAACCCACTCATTTCACTTCTAGGGTTTTTTATTATCTACAAACACAAAATTTTGCCCCAACTTATTTTAACCTCTCCCAAAAATAAAGTTTTATCCCTATTTGTTTTTAAACAAACCCACTTCTAGATAGGTAATTTCTCGATGAACCGAAAGTTTTACCCCTGTTTATTTTTAAACCCACCCACTTCCAAACTTATATTAAAATGCTTCATTAAATTTATAAACAAACCTCAAAGTTCTACTCCAACTTATTTTTATACACCCAAATGGTTTTTCTTTCCTATAAACCAAAGTTTTACTCTATTCATTTTTAACCCACTCACTTATATTCTAAGGTTTTTTAAATCTATAAACACAAAATTTTACCCCAATTTATTTTATTTAAGCTCACCCAAAAATAAAGTTTTATCCCTATTTGTTTTAAACAAATCCACTTCCGAAAGGGTAATTTCTCCAGAACCAAACGCTTTTACCTCCGCTTATTTTAAACCCACCCACTTCTAAGTTACATTAAAATGCTTCATAAAATTAAGTATGAACCTAATGACTTTGTATTCAAAGAATTTGATATACAGATAATTTAATGTATTGTTATAACTTGATATATATTTTATTCTAAATGATTCTATATGTGGTGTATTTTAAACAAAATACTTAAACTATTAATTTATTGGCTTTTTTGTACTAATATCGATTATCATATCAATCAGTGTGGGCAAGCATTGTAATTTTTTATTTTGTTACATAACTCCAAAGTTTTACCCCAACTTATTTTTATACACCTAAATGGTTTTTCTAGCCTATAAACCCAAGTTTAACTCTATTCATTTTAAACCCACTCATTTCAATTCAAGGGTTTTTTATCTATAAACACAAAAGTTTAGCCCAATTAATTTTAAGCTCACCCAAAAATAAAGTTTTATCCCTATTTATTTTTAAACAAATCCACTTCCAGAAAGGGTAATTTCTCCATGAACCGAAAGTTTTACCCCCGTTTATTTTTAAACTCACCCACTTCCAACTTACATTAAAATGCTATAAAATTTTTAAACAAACCTAGAAGTTTTCACCCAACTTATTTTTATACACCCAAATGATTTTTTTCTTGCCTATAGCCAAACTTTTACACTATTCATTTTTTAACCCACTCACTTCAATTCTAGGGTTTTTTTTTAAAAAATCTATAAACACAAAATTTTAATCCTATGTGTTTTTAAAACCCACATCCAGAAAGGGTAATTTCTCCATGAACCAAAAGTTTTACACCCATTTATTTTAAACCCACCCACTTCCAACTTACATTAAAATGCTTCATAAAATTAAGTATGAACCTAATGACTTTGTATTCAAAGAATTTGATATACAAGATAATTTAATGTATTGTTATAACTTTATATATATATATATATATATATATATATATATATATATATATATATATATATATATATATATATATATATATATATATATATATATATATATATATATATATATATATATATATATATATATATATAGGAAAAGTGTTCATAAGGTGACATCTTAGATTCAAATCTAAGGTAGCCTCTTGATTCATGAATTAGACTATTCTAATTGATAATCCGCCCATTCATCATGATCTCAAAGTCTCAAAATATATATAAAATAAAAATCATGATGATTAAATACTTCTAAAACATATTTTTAATTGTCTCTTTAATTATATTGTCGTAAAACCGCTAATTTTACAATCAATTGATGCATGAGCAACTACAACCCGATATGCCTAATTTTTGTTTGTATAGAATCAAAAGATATAAATCAACATGAACGGTGTGGATCGATTAATTTGATAGCATATAATGTAGTTTTAAAGGCTACCTTAGATTGAATCTACTTGCCACATTATGAGCATTTTTCCATATATATATATGTTCTAAATGATTTTATATGTGGTATATTTTAAACAAAATGCTTAAACTATTAATTTCTTGGCTTTTTCGTACTAATATTGATTATCATCACAATTGTAGATGGATTATTTTTTATTTTTTGCTTATAAACTCAAAGTTTTATCCCATTTATTTTAAACTCACACACTTTCAAAAGACTTATTTGTCTATAAATTAAACTTTTATCCACATTTAGTTTTAAACACACCCACTGCCAAAAATAGTCTTAGACCCAGTGGAGCATTCGAAATTTTTCTTTGGGGTTGGAGAAGAAGGGTCTATTTATCTAAAACTAAAGATGTAATATTAATAGCTATAGTATTGTTTTTGGTAATGAGTTTTGGATTTTAGTATCGCTTGTGTTTTGGACTTTTGGTTTTCAGTGTTATAGTTTTAGGTTTTAGTATATGGGCCCATATTTAACTTGATTTTGGAAATTCAAATGAGTTTTACTTTGCAAGGAGCTCAAATTGTTACTAATTTGTTTATTGTTTTAGATAGCTTGGGCCATGGGTACAATTTCTAAAGTTTATGGAGGGGCATATTTTTAAACATCACAAGGCTTGATATGTAATTTATAAGTTTTAGGAGTGCAACTGCACCCTAGATTTTATATAAATCGCCCATGCTTTGACCTAAAACATCTAATCAAATTAATTTTAAACTCAATTTGTATTTGAGCAGTATATATATATATATATATATATATATATATATATATATATATATATATATATATATATATATATATATATATATATATATATATATATATATATATATATATATATATATATATATATATATATATATATATATATATATATATATATATATATATATATATATATATATATATATATATATATATATATATATATATATATATATATATATATATATATATATATATATATATATATATATATATATATATATATATATATATATATATATATATATATATATATATATATATATATATATATATATATATATATATATATATATATATATATATATATATATATATATATATATATATATATATATATATATATATATATATATATATATATATATATATATATATATATATATATATATATATATATATATATATATATATATATATATATATATATATATATATATATATATATATATATATATATATATATATATATATATATATATATATATATATATATATATATATATATATATATATATATATATATATATATATATATATATATATATATATATATATATATATATATATATATATATATATATATATATATATATATATATATATATATATATATATATATATATATATATATATATATATATATATATATATATATATATATATATATATATATATATATATATATATATATATATATATATATATATATATATATATATATATATATATATATATATATATATATATATATATATATATATATATATATATATATATATATATATATATATATATATATATATATATATATATATATATATATATATATATATATATAGGAAAAGTGTTCATAAGGTGACATCTTAGATTCAAATCTAAGGTAGCCTCTTGATTCATGAATTAGACTATTCTAATTGATAATCCGCTCCATTCATCATGATCTCAAAGTCTCAAAATATATATAAAATAAAAATCATGATGATTAAATACTTCTAAAACATATTTTTAATTGTCTCTTTAATTATATTGTCGTAAAACCGTTAATTTTACAATCAATTGATGCATGAGCAACTACAACCCGATATGCCTAATTTTTTGTTTGTATAGAATCAAAAGATATAAATCAACATGAACGGTGTGGATCGATTAATTTGATAGCATATAATGTAGTTTTAAAGGCTACCTTAGATTGAATCTCTGTGCCACATTATGAGCATTTTTCCATATATATATATGTTCTAAATGATTTTATATGTGGTATATTTTAAACAAAATGCTTAAACTATTAATTTCTTGGCTTTTTCGTACTAATATTGATTATCATCACAATTGTAGATGGATTATTTTTATTTTTTGCTTATAAACTCAAAGTTTTATCCCATTTATTTTTAAACTCACACACTTTCAAAAGACTTATTTGTCTATAAATTAAACTTTTATCCACATTTAGTTTTAAACACACCCACTGCCAAAAATAGTCTTAGACCCAGTGGAGCATTCGGAAATTTTTCTTTGGGGTTGGAGAAGAAGGGTCTATTTATCTAAAACTAAAGATGTAATATTAATAGCTATAGTATTGTTTTTTGGTAATGAGTTTTGGATTTTAGTATCGTTTGTGTTTTGGACTTTTGGGTTTTCAGTGTTATAGTTTTAGGTTTTTAGTATATGGGCCCATATTTAACTTGATTTTTGGAAATTCAAATGAGTTTTTACTTTGCAAGGAGCTCAAATTGTTACTAATTTGTTTAGTGTTTTTAGATAGCTTGGGCCATGGGTGCAATTTCTAAAGTTTATGGAGGGGCATATTTTTAAACATCACAAGGCTTGATATGTAATTTATAAGTTTTAGGAGTGCAACTGCACCCCTAGATTGTATATAAATCGCCCATGCTTAGACCTAAAATATCTAATCAAATTAATTTTAAACTCAATTTGTATTTGAGCAGTTTAATATGCGGTGTGTATTACTATATTTTGTGTAAACTCTTATACTTTTTCTAAGTGGTTAATTGCACGATGTATTTTTAAGCAAATATTTAGACTAATGCCGCGGCGTCGCGCGGGTCAATTTTGCTCATTATTAACTAAAAATTCTCATATTCACATATTCATACAGCATCCTCGCCAACCTACAACTTTGTGCAAAATGCAACAGAAGCACCACCAAGATCATACTATGACTACATCATTGTCGGAGGCGGCACTGTTGGCTGCCCGTTGGCCGCCACCCTCTCTCAAACCTCTAAAGTTTTAATCTTAGAAAGAGGAGGCTCCCCTTACAATAACAACAACATAACCAATCTCTCAGGCTTTACAAACACCCTATGTGATACCTCCCCGACCTCCGCCGCCCAGCATTTCACTTCTCAAGATGGCGTCCCAAACCTCCGTCCTCGTGTTATGGAGGCATAAGATCGGTCTTATGAGATATGAGATGGGTTTTGAAGTGGGCAGGGTATTATCGGTCTTTCAATTTATATTTAACGGAGTTTTTAATAGAAAGTTAAAATAGGACTAATTTCACACCTAATAAAAGGTACAAGGACTAATTTGAGAGAGAAAAAAGTACGGGGACCAACTTGAGAATGAAGGCATAGTACAGGGCTTATGTTGCCCATATAAAGAAAGAAATGAAGTTGCTCATTTCTCCATAATAATGCACTTGCTCGAGTATTTCATCAAATCTCCGCTGAAAATGAGTGCAAGATCAAGGCTTTGGGGATTGCTTTTGGCAACTCTTACATGGTTTATGTGCTTCCAAGGCTTATGCTGCTTAGAGAAAGGTAGCCCTTGATTTTTCTTATAATTCGATGATATCTAGTTGGATAATTTTATCCAGGAGGTTTATTTGGTTTATATTCTTCTTTTGTTTTTGGGTAAATTACACGAGACCCTCAAGAACTTTTAGCATTTCACAGCAAACCCCCAATAACTTCTAAAATCACAGTAAGCTTCTAATAACTATTGGAATTGCAGAAAACACCCAATAAGTTTCTACATTTTCTTGATAACCTCCATGACTGCGTCAGTTCACATTTAGAATCTAAACATGTCGCCAATGCAAAGTGTGGACAAACGCCGTTATGAGGGTTATCTGCAAAATGGAGAAACTTGTTGGGGTTTTTGTTATTCTAATAATTATTGGAGGTTTAGTGCGATTTTAGAAGTTATTAGAGGTTTACTGGGATTTTTGTGCAACTTACCATTTGTTTTCTTGAGAAGAACCACTACCATTTGTTTTCTTGAGAAGAACCACTAGGTTCATAATGCAATAGTGAGAGTTTAATTTTTAAAAGAAAAACTAATAGATATATTTTTGAGATCAATGAATATGAATCCTTTCAGTACGACTATGATGCAATGAAGTGATTACTTTCTCAACTATAATTGTCTAATGAGACCTTGATACTTAGTGGATCATAAATATGATGTATTATTTATGTATAAAGTTGTTGACAGCAATTGTAATTACTTTCATTCACAATTGTATATTATTTAGTAGATGATTATAATTATACTAAATATTGCCGCTTTATCATATCTCCATATATTGCGCCAATTCTCATTTTTCACTCAAGACTATTCACAAGCCATCAACTAGAAAATAGGCAGCTATGTTCAAAATTCGTGGTCACTCCGTTTCTTTTGATAGTGGAGAGAATCAAAATTAATTAAATTTAGAGTTTTATAAGAAAATTTCCTTCATTAATAGATAAAGTAGAAATTTGGATCCTATCCAATATTATAACACTATTTTTTAATTGCGGTCACCTGTTGTTCAATGGACTGTCCTAACTTTTTTAATCGTACTATGTTTCCAATTTTTACTCAAGATGGGTCATAACTGTCAACTAAAAAATAAACAATTATAATTAAAATTGTTAGTCTATACCACTTTTGGCAGTTGAGAGAGAAATCAAATCTAATAATCATACATTTAAACTGATCAAACTCATCAATAGTATATTTTACCAAAAAAAAAAGAAAAGAAAAAAGAAAAAAGAAAACTATTAATGTGGATCCAAAAATATTTTCTACCTCAAATTTATTGGACTAGCTATCATACAAGGGGTGTTAGGTGTAATTTCTCTTGTAATTTATTCAAGAAAAATGGCTGACAAAGGGACATTTCAGCTGTATCATAACTCATTCCCTGGTTTTGAATCGGATAGTAATTTCTTCTGTTTGGTTTATCATTACTTTATATTATATTATACTTTATACTTGTTGATGTATATAATCACAGTCACTAATCTCGGTGTGAGCTTAGCTTGAGGTTGAATATGACAGGATCCGCCTCTCCTAATACCTAGCTCGAAGTTAATGTTCTTCCCCTGCATAGGTAGAAGCTCGTGAGAGGACGGGGCTTGGCTCCCCCGTTGTACCTCCGACGATCAAGTCAGTGTTTTGAGCTTGAGTGGAGAAGAAAATGAACAGTAAGAGTTCTTCATTGAAGAGTGCAGGAAGATGCCAAGGTATTTTTGTCGATAACATGCCTTGGTATTACCCTGAATAGGAACCAAGGTCTTTGTATCAGAGTCGACTGAGTTGATGACGTGTCTTAGTTTTACCCTGAGATGGTACCGAGGTCTTTGGTGTCGGAGCCGAACGAATTGATGACGTGCCTTGGTTTTACCCTGACAAGGTACCAAGGTCTTTAGTGTCGGAGCCCACGTCTACATATAGGTACATAGCACAAAGGATATCTTATTTGAAGATAGTATCTTTAATTTGTCACCTTGGGGAGTACCGTATGCGCTCTGGACTTAGTCATGAGAATGATACAAAGATTATTGGTAGAAGTAGGCCGAGTGATGGAGATCGAATGTCGAAAGCTATGTATATTGTTAGTTCGCAGTATAACAATACCTCTTATTTATAAGAGGAATAACAGTGATCATATCTTGGAGAGGCAGTCCCCAAAATGTTCGGGGTAAACCTGGCTTTTTAGCCTATAGGAATGGCAGCTTCTTATCTCCAAGTTTGATCATAAGGGGTCGACCCTTCTCTTGTATAAAAGAGATGAAGAGGCCCCACGGTGGGTGCCAATATGGATGTCCAAGTGACTCAGCAGCGAGATTAGCTGATAATCCCAAATTAGCGACGGGGCTTTGGGTCGATATATGCGATGTGGGTTCCCTCATCTCCTTTGAAGGACGATCCTTTGTCTGCATAAGAGAGCTGCACAATAACACCAGTTAGAGGGCCAAAGTTGGGTTCTCCGGTGGTTCATCCGACGGTCAAATTAATATTTGAGCTTGAGTGGAGAAGAAAATGAACAAGAAGAGTTCTTCATTGAAGAGTGCAGGGGAGAAGCAGGCGTACCTTTTTCTTGAGAATAGTTTCTCTTTGTAGGAATAAGAGAGGGGCAATTTGGTCATTTTAGCACTGGTTTTATACATGTCAGTATTTGTGTGGAGTGAGTCATCACTGATGTGATGTGGGTGAGACATGGGCAATGGATGCAGAGGCCATGCGCCATTAATTGTGATGTTGACTTGTTGTTGGCGCGTGGCTCAAGGCCAACTAGTAAAGCAGAAGCATCAGAAAGGTGACGATCGAGGTTGCATTCGCGTCGGCCGAACCTTTAGCACCACGTTCGCGTAGCGTCCTTGAATCGCATGGTCGAATCGACCCTCGTAGCGGGGCGACCGATGAGGCGAACACCATAGCTGGCTAACGGGGACTGCGTTTCGGGTCGGCGTTACTATAGCGATCGGTCTAACAGTAGAAGTGCATGCTTGGAAGCCAGACGATGTTGTAGTGTAGAGCACTTGTGAGAGCAGAGAGATCCCCTTCGGCCCTGAGTTCGCTTACTTTATCGTGAGATTGGGTTCGTGTCGATTTTCATACAGGGATTAATAAGAAATCTTTTAGGGGTACCAACAGGAGGCCCCTTTCACTTGGATGCGGCTTAAGCCGGATTCGAGTGAAATCCAACTGCCGCTTGTTAATTTGTGAGGATCGGTTCCATGGGCTTAGGAGGAGGCCAAGATTTTGGTTGGCGTTGAAAGGCGAGCCGACCACAGTGCAGGAAGGGAAGCTCGGCTGGGAGGAAAGACCGACTCGACCTGGGAGGGAGGCTCGACTCGACCTGGGAGGGAGGCTCGACTCGACCAGGGAGAAAAGTTCACCTCGACCAGGGAGGAAAGACCGACTCGACCTGGGAGGGAGGCTCGACTCGACCTGGGAGGGAGGTTCGACTCGACCAGGGAGGAAAGACCGACTCGACCTGGGAGGAAGGTTCGACTCGACCAGGGAGGAAAGACCGACTCGACCTGGGAGGAAAGACCGACTCGACTGGGAGGGAGGCTCGACTGACTGGGAGGAAAGACCGACTCGACTGGGAGGAAAGACCGACTCGACCTGGGAGGGAGGCTCGACTCGACCAGGGAGGAAAGACCGACTCGACTGGGAGGGAGGCTCGACTCGACTGGGAGGGAGGCTCGACTCGACTGGGAGGGAGGCTCGACTCGACTGGGAGGGAGGCTCGACTCGACCAGGAGGAAAGACCGACTGACTGGGAGGAAAGACCGACTCGACCTGGGAGGGAGGCTCGACTCGACTGGGAGGGAGGCTCGACTCGACCAGGAGGAAAGACCGACTGACTGGGAGGAAAGACCGACTGACTGGGAGGAAAGACCGACTCGACTGGGAGGAAAGACCGACTCGACTGGGAGGGAGGCTCGACTGACTGGGAGGAAAGACCGACTCGACCTGGGAGGGAGGCTCGACTCGACCTGGGAGGAAGGTTCGACTCGACCAGGGAGGAAAGACCGACTCGACCTGGGAGGGAGGCTCGACTCGACCAGGGAGGAAAGACCGACTCGACTGGGAGGGAGGCTCGACTGACTGGGAGGAAAGACCGACTCGACCTGGGAGGGAGGCTCGACTCGACCTGGGAGGGAGGTTCGACTCGAACTGGGAGGAAAGACCGACTCGACTGGGAGGGAGGCTCGACTGACTGGGAGGAAAGACCGACTCGACCTGGGAGGAAGGTTCGACTCGACTGGGAGGAAAGACCGACTCGACCTGGGAGGGAGGCTCGACTCGACTGGGAGGGAGGCTCGACTCGACCAGGGAGGAAAGACCGACTCGACCTGGGAGGGAGGCTCGACTCGACTAGGGAGGAAAGACCGACTCGACCTGGGAGGGAGGCTCGACTCGACTGGGAGGAAGGTTCGACTCGACTGGGAGGAAGGTTCGACTCGACCAGGGAGGAAAGACCGACTCGACCTGGGAGGGAGGTTCGACTCGACCAGGGAGGGAGGCTCGACTCGACCTGGGAGGGAGGTTCGACTCGACCAGGGAGGAAAGACCGACTCGACTGGGAGGAAGGTTCGACTCGACTGGGAGGGAGGCTCGACTCGACCAGGGAGGGAGGTTCGACTCGACCTGGGAGGAAGGTTCGACTCGACCAGGGAGGAAAGACCGACTCGACCTGGGAGGGAGGCTCGACTCGACCTGGGAGGAAGGTTCGACTCGACCAGGGAGGAAAGACCGACTCGACCTGGGAGGGAGGCTCGACTCGACTGGGAGGGAGGCTCGACTCGACCTGGGAGGAAGGTTCGACTCGACCAGGGAGGAAAGACCGACTCGACCTGGGAGGGAGGCTCGACTCGACTGGGAGGAAGGCTCGACTCGACCTGGGAGGGAGGCTCGACTCGACCAGGAGGAAAGACCGACTCGACCTGGGAGGAAGGTTCGACTCGACTGGGAGGAAAGACCGACTGACTGGGAGGAAAGACCGACTGACTGGGAGGAAAGACCGACTCGACCTGGGAGGGAGGTTCGACTCGACCAGGGAGGAAAGACCGACTCGACTGGGAGGAAGGTTCGACTCGACCAGGGAGGAAAGACCGACTCGACCTGGGAGGGAGGTTCGACTCGACCTGGGAGGAAGGTTCGACTCGACCAAGGAGGAAAGACCGACTCGACCTGGGAGGGAGGCTCGACTCGACCTGGGAGGGAGGTTCGACTCGACCTGGGAGGGAAGCTCGACTCGACCAGGGAGGAAAGACCGACTCGACCTGGGAGGGAGGCTCGACTCGACCAGGGAGGGAGGCTCGACTCGACCAGGGAGGAAAGACCGACTCGACCAGGGAGGAAAGACCGACTCGACCTGGGAGGGAGGTTCGACTCGACCTGGGAGGGAGGCTCGACTCGACCTGGGAGGAAAGACCGACTCGACCAGGGAGGAAAGACCGACTCGACCTGGGAGGAAGGTTCGACTCGACTGGGAGGAAAGACCGACTGACTGGGAGGAAAGACCGACTGACTGGGAGGAAAGACCGACTCGACTGGGAGGGAGGCTCGACTCGACTGGGAGGGAGGCTCGACTCGACTGGGAGGGAGGCTCGACTGACTGGGAGGGAGGCTCGACTCGACCTGGGAGGGAGGCTCGACTCGACCAGGGAGGAAAGACCGACTCGACCAGGGAGGAAAGACCGACTCGACCTGGGAGGAAGGTTCGACTCGACCAGGGAGGAAAGACCGACTCGACCTGGGAGGGAGGCTCGACTCGACCTGGGAGGAAGGTTCGACTCGACCTGGGAGGAAGGTTCGACTCGACTAGGGAGGAAGGTTCGACTCGACCTGGGAGGGAGGCTCGACTCGACTGGGAGGGAGGCTCGACTCGACCTGGGAGGAAGGTTCGACTCGACCAGGGAGGAAAGACCGACTCGACCTGGGAGGGAGGTTCGACTCGACTGGGAGGGAGGCTCGACTCGACCTGGGAGGGAGGCTCGACTCGACCAGGAGGAAAGACCGACTCGACCAGGGAGGAAAGACCGACTCGACCTGGGAGGAAGGTTCGACTCGACCAGGGAGGAAAGACCGACTCGACCTGGGAGGGAGGCTCGACTCGACCTGGGAGGAAGGTTCGACTCGACCTGGGAGGAAGGTTCGACTCGACTGGGAGGGAGGCTCGACTGACCGGGAGGGAGGCTCGACTGACCGGGAGGGAGGTTCGACTCGACTGGGAGGAAAGACCGACTGACTGGGAGGAAGGTTCGACTCGACCAGGGAGGAAAGACCGACTCGACCTGGGAGAGAGGCTCGACTCGACCTGGGAGGAAGGTTCGACTCGACCAGGAGGAAAGACCGACTGACTGGGAGGGAGGCTCGACTGACTGGGAGGAAAGACCGACTCGACTGGGAGGAAAGACCGACTGACTGGGAGGGAGGCTCGACTGACCGGGAGGGAGGCTCGACTCGACCAGGGAGGAAAGACCGACTCGACTGGGAGGAAAGACCGACTCGACCTGGGAGGGAGGCTCGACTCGACCTGGGAGGGAGGCTCGACTCGACCAGGGAGGAAAGACCGACTCGACTGGGAGGGAGGTTCGACTCGACCTGGGAGGGAGGTTCGACTCGACCAGGGAGGAAAGACCGACTCGACCAGGGAGGAAAGACCGACTCGACCTGGGAGGGAGGTTCGACTCGACTGGGAGGGAGGCTCGACTCGACTGGGAGGAAAGCTCGACTCGACCTGGGAGGGAGGCTCGACTCGACCTGGGAGAGTGGTTCGACTCGACCAGGGAGGAAAGGCCGACTCGACCAGGGAGGAAAGACCGACTCGACCTGGGAGGAAGGTTCGACTCGACCAGGGAGGAAAGACCGACTCGACCTGGGAGGGAGGCTCGACTCGACCTGGGAGGAAGGTTCGACTCGACCAGGGAGGAAAGTTCGACTTGACAATTGACAACCCATAGGTCGGGCGCCTAGGACTTACGTGGCGCCTAGGTCTCATTCGGCATGATCAATCTCTATTTTTAGGCAAAGAGTAAGCCTGAGTCGGCTCACGTGGGAGCGACGACTCCGCAATTGACAACCCGTAGGTTAGGTGCCTAGGACTTACGTGGCGCCTAGGTCTTATGGAGTCGGCTCACATGGGCGCGATGACTTGGCAGGCGGATACGCTCCTTGACTTGACTTAACGTGGTTGGGCAACCCGTCTTGACTTGGCGAGTAGGGTGTGGTTACTTAATTGACCGAGTTGGATCACCTGTCGCGACTAGGTGAGAAGGGTTCCTTGACTCGTCCTAAACGAGAGGGAATACCTTAACTCGACTTAGTGAGAGTGGTAGGTTCGCTTGACTGAGTAAGTTGGGTCGCCTGTCTCAACTAGGTGAGAAGGGTTCCTTGACTCGACGTGGCGAGAAGGGTTCCTTGACTTGACCTAGCAGGAAGGGTCGCCTGAACTACACCCAGTAAGGAAGTTACCTCGACTCAAGCTAAGAGAGTGGGATGTCCTGACTCGTGTTAGGTGAGAAGGGTTCCTTGACTCGCCCATGGGAAGGGTCCCCTAAACTCGGCTCCAACAAAGAAGCTACCCCGACTCGACAAGTGAAATTGGGTTGTTACAATTCGTTTTTAGCGAGAAGGTCGATTTGATCTGTTGTGACGAGTTGATCGCTAAGACGCTCCTTGTACAATTTAAGACAGAATAATTGTCAGAAGTAAAATTCTATTTATATGGAAAGTTCTTGAGCAAGATTTATAATGCAAATTCATTGAAAAAACTTCCTGTTGAGGTGGTCGACCCTTTGTAGTCTTGGTAGGCACTTAGCTGACGATGAAACCTGTAGCGGCTGACTTGGTTACTATAGCGGTCAACTCGATCACTATAGCGGTCGACTCGGTCACTGTAGCGCTGAGCGAGAATGCCCCGGAAAAAGGTTGAGAAGGTCGGCCATCAGAGCGTAAATGATCCTGCCATGACATCCACCATTTTTAGGCCATCTGAGATCATTTGTGGCTCCCAAATTGCTATTTACTGTACTTGAACTGATTGGGTGATCTTTTCAGTGGAGTCCTGGAGCTGAGATTGAGTTGTGTAGCCTAAGGGGTAGGTTTCCAAGCCTGAAAAGATCACCGGTCACATGCTCGGATCCAGGTATGATTGCTCGAAGGAGAGAGAGGCCCCACGGTGGGCGCCAAACTGTTGATGTATATAATCACAGTCACTAATCTCGTTGCGAGCTTAGCTTTTAAGAGAGCGGAGTCCGCCTTCTCTCGTAATGTCCGGTGACGCTGCTCCGGTCAGGGGGTTCACCTACAGCAAGAGAACACCTGCGGAAGAGGCGGAGTTGGGATCTCCGGTGGTTCCTCCGACAGTCAAGTTAGTATGAATAGTGGGACAATAGGAAGAAGAAGTTTGCTCAGAGAAAATCACTTACTGGTTTGCTGTTCATATTGCTACTTGTACCTAGGGTTGTGGGGGTATTTTCGTCTCTCCATTGGCTGAGAAACCACTGACGAGTCAGCCCTCTCTTCCACGTGAGCCAAGAATGGTCGAGCACCTCTTTGTCTGCTACGGTGGCTGGCCTTTACAGGTGTCAAGTTGTGGGTAATTTGAGGGTTAGTGTGGTCTATTCGCCATTAATGGGATGGGATTGGCGGTGCCTGTAGCTGCATGGGTCCGAGGTGCCTTAAATACCGTGAGAGATGGAGGAGTTAAGGGCCGCCGCTGCATTTAATGCGATGTTGATGGGTTCAATACCGTGATAACCGCTGCTCGAAAGTGGAGGGAACCACATAGGATGAGAGAAGGGGGAGCTGAGGCCGGGTGGCCGACTCGCACGGCCTCTTGAGGCGTCCATTGGAGTGATCAGTTGAAGGGGACGACTAGTACCGCCCTTCACGTCGTCCCAGAGGATGGATGGTTAAGAAAAAGGGGGGCTAGATTTTCTTCGCATTGTCTGGAGAGGCAGGCGACTGGTTGGATGGAGCTCTGGTAGAGAACGAGCTGGAAGGACGACTAGTACCGCCTTTCGCGTCGTCCGGGGGGACTAGCGATTGGAAGGCGACGGTTGGTCGTCCTCCATGTCGCTCGGGGGGACAAACGACTTGGAAGGATAGCTCTGAGGCAGTCAATTGGTTGGGCGGACGACTGGTATCGCCTTTCGCGTCGTCCGCAGGAGAGAGTTGTTGATGGGCCGACCTACACCGCCTTTCGCGTCGGCTATTGCGATAGTCGTTTAACGGACCGTGGCGAGGTCGGCAAGCGTAGGCCACCCCGTGGGTCGGGCGTGGAGGTTCATGTCGCTCCAAGTTGACGAGCCGAAATGTTTATTCATGTTAACACTTGGTTTTCCTCTTTAATCACTAATTAGTGGTTATGACCATAACAATACTTTATACTAAAATTAATGTGAAATGAATAGTTTTTAGCTAAGTATGCATGTATATAATTGCCATAAGTTTTCAAAATAGTGTAAAGAGGTTATTAGCACATTTGATTAGAGGAATGACCTTTGAAAGCAAAGTCATGGGTTCTCAAGAACTGTCCACGGCTTTTTTGGAAGTACATTTTCTTTTTTGCATATAAACCCAACTTTATTCCCATTTATTTTTAAACCCTTCCACTTCGAAAAAACGTTAGTTTCTGCATATAAACTCAAAGTTCTACTCCATTTATTTTTAAATCCACCCATTTCAAACTCTCTCTTAGCCCTAAAATATATCAAGCAAAGTTTTACTCCATTTACATAAATTAGTTTCTGTTGTGCCATATAAATAACAAAGTGTTAATCAGAATCAACTAGTTGACACATGTCTCAAGCAGACTACACATCGACTCGATCCAGACCCTCAAAGGTGAGACGAAAGGCGTCCCTTCTCGTCTCCCTCAAAGGCGGAGGTGAAAGTCTCCCTCAAGGCCAAGATGAAAGTCCCTCTAAAAGGCCGAAGTCGAAAGCCTTCCCTTCGCCTCCCTCGGCGTCGAAGTCGAGGCGTCCTCACTCGAGCCCCGCAGTTCAGGACGGCTCTATGCTTCTTCATTTGGCAAGAATGGGCCGAGAAGCCCCTAGTCCAAGATGGCCGAATAAAAAGGCATCCTTTATCAACCCTCTCACAAAGCCGAGACTAGAGGCGGTTCGTTCTCGGACCCTCGCCGGTGACTTTAGATCAATGTTCCTTGATCCCCTTTAGATCAATGTTCCTTGATCCCCTTTAGATCAATGTTCCTTGATCCCCTTTAGATCAATGTTCCTTGATCCCCTTTAGATCAATGTTCCTTGATCCCCTTTAGATCAATGTTCCTTGATCCCCTTTAGATCAATGTTCCTTGATCCCCTTTAGATCAATGTTCCTTGATCCCCTTTAGATCAATGTTCCTTGATCCCCTTTAGATCAATGTTCCTTGATCCCCTTTAGATCAATGTTCCTTGATCCCCTTTAGATCAATGTTCCTTGATCCCCTTTAGATCAATGTTCCTTGATCCCCTTTAGATCAATGTTCCTTGATCCCCTTTAGATCAATGTTCCTTGATCCCCTTTAGATCAATGTTCCTTGATCCCCTTTAGATCAATGTTCCTTGATCCCCTTTAGATCAATGTTCCTTGATCCCCTTTAGATCAATGTTCCTTGATCCCCTTTAGATCAATGTTCCTTGATCCCCTTTAGATCAATGTTCCTTGATCCCCTTTAGATCAATGTTCCTTGATCCCCTTTAGATCAATGTTCCTTGATCCCCTTTAGATCAATGTTCCTTGATCCCCTTTAGATCAATGTTCCTTGATCCCCTTTAGATCAATGTTCCTTGATCCCCTTTAGATCAATGTTCCTTGATCCCCTTTAGATCAATGTTCCTTGATCCCCTTTAGATCAATGTTCCTTGATCCCCTTTAGATCAATGTTCCTTGATCCCCTTTAGATCAATGTTCCTTGATCCCCTTTAGATCAATGTTCCTTGATCCCCTTTAGATCAATGTTCCTTGATCCCCTTTAGATCAATGTTCCTTGATCCCCTTTAGATCAATGTTCCTTGATCCCCTTTAGATCAATGTTCCTTGATCCCCTTTAGATCAATGTTCCTTGATCCCCTTTAGATCAATGTTCCTTGATCCCCTTTAGATCAATGTTCCTTGATCCCCTTTAGATCAATGTTCCTTGATCCCCTTTAGATCAATGTTCCTTGATCCCCTTTAGATCAATGTTCCTTGATCCCCTTTAGATCAATGTTCCTTGATCCCCTTTAGATCAATGTTCCTTGATCCCCTTTAGATCAATGTTCCTTGATCCCCTTTAGATCAATGTTCCTTGATCCCCTTTAGATCAATGTTCCTTGATCCCCTTTAGATCAATGTTCCTTGATCCCCTTTAGATCAATGTTCCTTGATCCCCTTTAGATCAATGTTCCTTGATCCCCTTTAGATCAATGTTCCTTGATCCCCTTTAGATCAATGTTCCTTGATCCCCTTTAGATCAATGTTCCTTGATCCCCTTTAGATCAATGTTCCTTGATCCCCTTTAGATCAATGTTCCTTGATCCCCTTTAGATCAATGTTCCTTGATCCCCTTTAGATCAATGTTCCTTGATCCCCTTTAGATCAATGTTCCTTGATCCCCTTTAGATCAATGTTCCTTGATCCCCTTTAGATCAATGTTCCTTGATCCCCTTTAGATCAATGTTCCTTGATCCCCTTTAGATCAATGTTCCTTGATCCCCTTTAGATCAATGTTCCTTGATCCCCTTTAGATCAATGTTCCTTGATCCCCTTTAGATCAATGTTCCTTGATCCCCTTTAGATCAATGTTCCTTGATCCCCTTTAGATCAATGTTCCTTGATCCCCTTTAGATCAATGTTCCTTGATCCCCTTTAGATCAATGTTCCTTGATCCCCTTTAGATCAATGTTCCTTGATCCCCTTTAGATCAATGTTCCTTGATCCCCTTTAGATCAATGTTCCTTGATCCCCTTTAGATCAATGTTCCTTGATCCCCTTTAGATCAATGTTCCTTGATCCCCTTTAGATCAATGTTCCTTGATCCCCTTTAGATCAATGTTCCTTGATCCCCTTTAGATCAATGTTCCTTGATCCCCTTTAGATCAATGTTCCTTGATCCCCTTTAGATCAATGTTCCTTGATCCCCTTTAGATCAATGTTCCTTGATCCCCTTTAGATCAATGTTCCTTGATCCCCTTTAGATCAATGTTCCTTGATCCCCTTTAGATCAATGTTCCTTGATCCCCTTTAGATCAATGTTCCTTGATCCCCTTCAGATCAATACTGATTTGATCGTCAGAGGAATCATCGGAGAACCTAACTCCAGTCCTCTAATATGTCGCGGTTTTGTAAGACGCCCTTCCGATCGGGGGATCAGCCATCAAAGGAGATCAAGGGACCCCGAGCTCCTCAGAATCGCCCCCGAACCTCACTGTTGTGCATCGATGCATCAACATTGGCGCCCACCGTGGGGCCTCTTTTTCTTCTTTGTACAAGATGGCTGGTTCTGATCGTTCATCTGAAGCAGAGTCCTCTTAAGGATAGGAGAAGGATCCCCCTAAAACTGACTCCAAGCCAAACAGGGCCAGCAAGAGAGATCGGCGCTCTTGCCACTAGATCTTCATTGACTCAGCAATGAAGACTCTAAGATCTTGGCATCATTCTCATGAATAAGCCCAAGGCACATACCCAAGACCTTGGTGTCATTTCAAGTAAACCCAAGGCACGAGGTCGAGTTGTCCCCAACACGGTCGACTCCAACTCAAAAGATCTTGGCGTCATTCTCATGAATAAGCCCAAGGCACGTACCCAAGACCTTGGTGGCATTTTGAGTAAACCCAAGACACAAGGTCGAGTCGTCCCCAACACGATCAACTCTGACTCAAAAGACCTTTGCGTCATTCTCATGAATAAGCCCAAGGAACATACCCAAGACCTTGGTGTCATTTCGACTAAACCCAAGGCACGAGGTCGAGTCTTCCCCAACACGATCGACTCTGACTCAAAATTCCTTGGCGTCATTCTCATGAATAAGCCCAAGGCACGTACCCAAGACCTTGGTGTCATTTCGAGTAAACCCAAGGCACGAGGTCGAGTCGTCCCCATCACGGTCGACTCCGACTCATAAGACCTTGACGTCATTCTCATGAATAAGCCCAAGGCATGTACGCAAGTCCTTGGTGTCATTTTGAGTAAACCCAAGGCACAAGGTCGAGTCATCCCCAACACAGTCGACTCCGACACAAAAGACCTTGGTGTCATTCTCATGAATAAGCTCAAGGCACGTACCCAAGACCTTGGTCTCATTTCGAGTAAACCCAAGGCATGAGGTCGAGTCATCCCCAACACGGTCAACTCCGACACAAAAGACCTTGGCGTCATTCTCATGAATAAGCCCAAGGTATGTACCTAAGACCTTGGTGTCATTTTGAGTAAACCCAAGGCACGAGGTTGAGTCATCCCCAACACGGTCGACTCCGACTAAAAAGACATTGGCATCATTCTCATGAATAAGCCATAGGCACATACCTAAGACCTTGGTGTCCTTTCGAGTAAACCCAAGGCACGAGGTCGAATCTTCCCCAACAAGGTCGACTCCGACTCAAAAGACCTTGTTCTCATGAATAAGCCCAAGGCATGTACTGCAGACCTTGGTGTCATTTCAAGTAAACCCAAGATACGAGGTCGAGTTGTCCCCAACACGTTCCACTCCAACTCAAAAGAACTTGGCATCATTCTCATGAATAAGCCCAAGGCACGTACCCAAGACCTTGGTATCATTTCGAGTAAACCCAAGGCACAAGGTCGAGTCATCCCCAACACAGTTGACTCCGACACAAAAGACCTTGGCGTCATTCTCATGAATAAGCCCAAGGCACGTACCCAAGACCTTGGTGTCATTTTGAGTAAACCAAAGGCACGAGATCGAGTCATACCCAACACGGTTGACTCTAACACAAAAGACCTTGGTGTCATTCTCATGAATAAGCCCAAAGTACGTACCCAAGACCTTGGTCTCATTTTGAGTAAACCCAAGGCACGAGGTCGAGTCGTCACTAACCCAATCAACTTCGACACAAAAGACCTTGGCGTCATTCCCATGAATAAGCCCAAGGCACGTACCCAAGACCTTGGTGTCATTTTGAGTAAACCCAAGGCACGAGGTCGAGTCGTCCCCAACACGGTCGACTCTGACTCAAAAGACCCCGCATCATTCTCATGAATAAGCCCAAGGCACGCACTCCAAGACCTTAGTGTCATGTCGAGTAAACCCAAGGCACGAGGTCGAGTCGTCCCCAACACGGTCGACTCCGACTCAAAAGACCTTGTTCTCATGAATAAGCCCAAGGCACGTACCGAAGACTTGGTGTCATTTTGAGTAAACCCAAGACACGAGGTCGAAGTCGCCCCAACACGGCCGAGTCCGAATCAAAAGAACTTGGTGTCATTCTCATGAATAAGCCCAAGGCACGCACTCCAAGACCTTGGTGTCATTTCGAAAACCCAAGGCACGAGCTCGAGTCGTCCCCAGCACGGTCGACTCCGACATAAAAGATCTTGGCATCATTCTCATGAATAATTTCAAGGCATGTACCCAAGACCTTAGTGTCCTTTCGAATAAACCCAAGGCATGAAGCCGAGTTGTCTTGACCCAGGAGTGTCTGAGGGCATGCTCCAAGCATTGGCATCCACTCAAAACGACCTCAAAATTTGAAGGCAAACTTGTACTCTATTAGAGTAGATTGCAAACACTTAAAACATATAAGAACGTAATTACAAAGGTGACAATTCAATTTTACTTGGACTCGGCCACCCGAGTTCGAGTGAAAGGGGCCAGTGTTGTGCCATGAAAATAACCAAGTGTTAATCAGAATTAATGGTCTGACACGCGTCTCAAACAGACTACACATCAACTCAACCCAGACCCTCGAAGGCCGAGATGAAAGGTGTCCCTTCTCGTCTCTCTCGAAGGCCGAGACGAAAGTCTCTCTTGAAGGCTGATTCGAAAGACATCCCTTCTCGTCTCCCTCGAAGGCCAAGATGTAAGTCTCCCTCAAGGCCGAAGTCGAAGGTGTCACTTCTCATCTCCCTCAAAGGTCGAGATGAAAGTCTCCCTAGAAGGCCAAGTCGAAGGTGTCACTTCTCATCTCCCTCAAAGGCCAAGATGTAAGTCTCCCTCAAGGCCGAAGTCGAAGGTGTCACTTCTCATCTCCCTCAAAGGCCAAGATGTAAGTCTCCCTCAAGGCCGAAGTCGAAGGTGTCACTTCTCATCTCCCTCAAAGGCCAAGATGTAAGTCTCCCTCAAGGCCGAAGTCGAAGGTGTCACTTCTCATCTCCCTCAAAGGCCAAGATGTAAGTCTCCCTCAAGGCCGAAGTCGAAGGTGTCACTTCTCATCTCCCTCAAAGGCCAAGATGTAAGTCTCCCTCAAGGCCGAAGTCGAAGGTGTCACTTCTCATCTCCCTCGAAGGCCGAGATGAAAGTCTCCCTCGAAGGCCGAGTCGAAAGACATCCCTTCTCGTCTCCCTCGAAGGCCCTTCCTATCCGTGGATCAACCATCTAAGGAGATCAAGGGACCTCGAGCTCCTTAGAATCATCCCGCTATTACGCATCCGTGCATCAATAGTTTGGCACCCATCATGGGGTCTCTTCATCTTTTTTTGAGGAAGTGGTCGATCCCTTGTCTTCGAACCTCGGAATTAAAAGCTGTCACCGCCGCTTAAATGCTACGGCAGTCAAGAAATTCTGCCAAAGCTTAAATGAAGACCTAAGACCTTGTGTCATTTTCATGAATAAACCCAAGGCAACTAAAGACCTTGGTGTCATTCTCATGAATAATTTCAAGGCATGTACCCAAGACCTTAGTGTCCTTTCGAATAAACCCAAGGCACGAGGTCGAGTCATCCCCAACACGGTCGACTTCGATGCATAAGACCTTGGTACCCTTCTATAGATAAGAAATATTTTGTACTGTGTACTAACCTATATGCAGTCTTCGCCACTCGATCTTCATCGACTCGACAGCAAAGACCTTGGCGTCATTCTCATGAATAAGCCCAAGGAACATAACCAAGACCTTAGTGTCATTTTGAGTAAACCCAAGGCACGAGGTCGAGTCGTCCCCAACACGGTCGACTCTAATACATAAGACCTTGATACCTTTCGGGATAAAACCAAGGCACGTCATCGACTCTAAGACCTTGGTACCCATTCAGGATAAAACCAAGACACGTCATCAATTCGATCGCCTCCAACTCAAAAGACCTTGGCATCATTCTCATGAATAAGCCCAATGCACGTACTCAAGACCTTGGTGTTATTTTGAGTAATCCCAAGGCACGAGGTCGAGTCATCCCCAACACGGTCGACTTCGATGCATAAGACCTTGGTACCCATTCGATAAAACCAAGACATGTCATCAATTCGATCCCTCCGACTCAATAGACCTTGGCGTCATTCTCATGAATAAGCCCAAGGCACGCACTCCAAGACCTTAGTGTCATTTTGAGTAAACCCAAGGCACGAGGTCGAGTCATCCCCAACACGGTCGACTTCGATGCATAAGACCTTGGTACCCTTCGGGATAAAATCAAGGCACGTTATCGACTCTAAGACCTTGGTACCCATTCGATAAAACCAAGACATGTCATCAATTCGATCCCTCCGACTCAATAGACCTTGGCGTCATTCTCATGAATAAGCCCAAGGCACGCACTCCAAGACCTTAGTGTCTTTTGAGTAAACCCAAGGCACGAGGTCGAGTCATCCCCAACACGGTCGACTTCGATGCATAAGACCTTGGTACCCTTTCGGGATAAAATCAAGGCACGTTATCGACTCTAAGACCTTGGTACCCATTCGATAAAACCAAGACATGTCATCAATTCGATCCCTCCGACTCAATAGACCTTGGCGTCATTCTCATGAATAAGCCCAAGGCACGCACTCCAAGACCTTAGTGTCATTTTGAGTAAACCCAAGGCACGAGGTCGAGTCATCCCCAACACGGTCGACTTCGATGCATAAGACCTTGGTACCCATTCGATAAAACCAAGACATGTCATCAATTCGATCCCTCCGACTCAATAGACCTTGGCGTCATTCTCATGAATAAGCCCAAGGCACGTACCCAAGACCTTAGTGTCATTTTGAGTAAACCCAAGGCAGAAAGTTCAATTTCACTCGGACTCGGCCAAAGTTACACAAATACCCTCGTCAGCTGGGTATAAAGAGGCACACCGCCTACTGGCTAAAGGTATGCAATCTCTGCACACTTAGAGAGAACTAGATCTCTAGATCAGTTCCTTGACTCCCTTCAGATCAATACTAACTTGATCGTCGGAAGAATCACCGGAGAACCCAACTCCAGTCTTCTAACGTGTCGCGGTTTAGCAGGATGCCCTTCCGATCGGGGGATCGGCCATCAAAGGAGATCAAGGGACCACGAGCTCCTCAGAATCACCCCCAAACCTTGCTGTTATGCATCCGTGCATTAACAGTTTCTTAAATCTTCAATAATTCTATATTAGCCGTAGCTTGGAAATTGCATGTTAGTCCTTAAAATCCTATACGGTCTT